>ML677342.1:20112724-20477098 GCA_007922305.1 Dermatemys mawii
CTCATAGTGTATTAGAATGACTGATACACTTTTCAAATTTTTATATATACACACACACACACACATACATATATACATACACATACACACACATATAAAAGAGCACTTTGCCCCCCTAAGAAGGCTTAGAGACGGGGTTCACCATGACAAAGGTTCTCATTCCAGCAGCAATCATAGCAAGTGCTGCTAGTACATCCAGCCAAAGTGGGTTCTCTTCCTTATCCTGTCAGCAGGTATTTCTCTCGCACCTGCCAATGTTCTAATGGTCAAATCCATATTGCCCCTTTTTAATGCATTTTCTTCCAGCAGAGTTCACTTACTCACTGACATTCAAAGACCTTTGTTTTTGCTGGGCCAGCAATAAAGCAAACATTAACCATTTCAGTTCCAGCCCACCTGCTGCTGTGGAATTTGAGGATGTAGGGCAATAGTTCACTGAAGGAATTAAAGTATGAAAACTATACCTTATGCTCATCCTGTTGTCTTTAGCACATTCTGTATATAAAATCCCAAAGGTCTGTATTTCAAAACATTTTCCTTTAAGCCATACTTTGACAAATGATAGTATTAATTGTGGGTTAACTGTGTGGAATTCTTTACAGGATGGAGCTCCTAATTAAAGGGACTTGTGTTTTGTGCTGTTCTGAATTTACAGAAGACACAACATTTTCTTTTTGTCAGGGTACCTACTGTCTACATTCTCTCTGCCAGTCTAAAAGGTCTGGCAAATACATATTTACCAGGCAAATTCACTGTAGCTTAAGCTTTCCTCTACCTCTCGTGAACACACTTAAAATAAATAAGGCCTCAGAAGCTACCAGTCAATTCCTGCACAAAGCCCATTCTTAAGTCAGAAAAGAAGCCAGCCCCAAAAGGTGCCCCTAAGAAATTAGTACCCTAAGCAGCTGTTGGGCATTTAAAACATTCAAAAAGCTAAAACAACCTGAAATATCCAAAGGCTTCAATTATTAATAAGACAGCTTTCTTTAGGGCAGCTATAACCCGAACCCTTTACATCTCCTCTTACAGGCTTTATTTGTCCAAGTCTATTACACCAAAAAGTTCCTACCCCCTTCTCCACACAATCAGTGTTTGGCGAGGAAGCAGAAACATTTTCAGGATCAAAAGGCTCCCCCAAGCCATTAGCTCCTCATGGAACACAAATCTACCTGCCTCTCTTAACACATTAACAGCCCCACAAAGCATTAAGCTGTAAAGTAAGAGAAGGATCCATTAGTGTTAAGGACTCAGCCTCCACATTGACTTTAATGGGACAAAATCTACCTCTCATTAGGTTCCTTACAGTTAGCCTAATGCATGTAATTATCAAGTATTATGCTAACACCAAGCATTCATTTACTGTCTGTATATATCTACTCTCCCTAGCTACTGTGAATGCATATCACTTACCTTCCTCTACTCAGGGTAGATGGTTGTCCTTACTTTCTAAGCCCCTTTGTGCAGAGAGAAGAGCAAGTGATTGAAATCCACAGGAAGAGGTTCAATTATCCAACTGAGGCCAATAATATTCTAGTGGCTACTGCTGATAGGGGAGAAAATGTCTGAATAGGAGCATGAGCTGCAGCCTACACAACAGTGAACCAACGGGATGGTGTTTTGCCAAGAGACCCTCCTACTGGGAGCTGTGGGAGAGGCTGGTGAGCAGGCTCATGCTGAGACCCAGCTGCCTTTAAATATGGCTGAGGCTCATTCCTCTCTTATCACTTCTCCAGCAGCAGTGAATATGAAAACATCTTCCAGACAGTCACTGGCCTGCTCCCTTTGTCTGTTGCTAGCTATGGCTGATGAAGACGTTGCTGCTCTAGTTGTAGACAATGGCTCTGATACGTGCAAGGCTGGGTTTGATGCTACCTGTGCTGTGTTCCCCTCCATTGTGGGGTGCACCAGAGTATAATGATGGGGATGGGCCAGAACAACAGCTATGTTGGGGATCAAGCCCAAAGTAAGCAGGGCATCCTGATGCTGAAATACCCTATTGAACGTGACATTGTTACTAACTGGGATGACATGGAGAAGATTTGGCACCACACCTTCTACAATGAGCTGCAGGTGGCCCCGGAGGAGCACCTAGTATTGCTTAGTGAGGCTCCCCTCAATCCCAAGGCTAACAGGGAGAAGATGACTTGGATCGTGTTTGAGACCTTCAACACACCAGCTATGTAGGTGGCTATCCAGGTTGTGCTACCCCTCTATGCCTCTGGCCACACCACAGGCATTTGTGATGGACTCTGCTGATGGGGTTATCCACACAGTCCCCATCTATGAAGGCTATTCCCTGCCCCATGCTATTCTCCAGCTGGACCTGGCTGGCCAAGATCTGACTATCTCATGAAAATCTGGACTGAGAGGGCTACAGCTTCACCACCACAGCTAAGGGGGAGATTGTGCGTGATGTCAAGGAGAAGCTATGCTATGTTGCCTTGGATTTTGAGCAGGAAATTGCCACATCTGCTGCCTCCTCCTCACTAGAAAAGAGCTACTGAACTACCTGATGGGTACGTGATCACCTTGGGCATTGAGCTGTTTCACTGCCCTGAGGCTCTTTTCCAGCCAGACTTCCTGGGCATGGAATCCTGCAGCATCCATGAGACCAACTTCAAAACTCTTTCATGAAATGATGTGGACTTCCGCAAGGACCTGTATGCCAATATGATGCTATCCGAGGGCAGCACCGTGTATCCAGGCATTGCTGACCAGATGCAGAGAGAAATTGCTTTCGTGGCACCAAATACCATGAAAATCCAAATCATTGCCCCTCCTGAGCATAAATACTCAGTCTGGATTGGTGGCTCCATCTTGGCTTCTCTCTCCACTTTTCAACAAATGTGGATCAGCAGACTGCAGTATGATGAGTCTAGGCCATCTATTGTTCACTGCAAATGTTTCTAAAGGGACTTCCCAGCAGACGACTGCATGAGGAAAAACATTCACCATATCAAGATATATTAATTCTTCTCTTTAAGGGCTCGTCTCTTAAAAGACCTAGTATCCAGTGCTATAAACTCATTTCCTTTACTTCTTTATCAAAGAACACAGTTTAATTGTTAATATTAATTTTAGAGCAGTGACTAACTCAGATAGGGAAAGGTTATATCAGGTATAGCTTTTCTTGGGTGAATTATGCTACAATTGTCTTTGCAGTTCAAAGTTCTCCAGTTATGGATCAAAGCTAACATGTAAGGGCCAGTGTAGTGGGGCACCTGCCCCACTCCTGCAGAAAAAGGGGTTAAAACAGTCCTGGGAAGGGCTGTGGCTGGGGGCAAGCTGCTCCCAGACTGAGTAGAGTGGAGCTGGACTGATTGGGAGGCAGGCTCAGCTGAGGGCCATGCCCCAAACAGACCCAACTGGCTATATAAAGGTAGGGAAGCCAGGAATAAGAGAAGAGTGTTTTCTCTGTCTACAGAGGCAGACAGGCCTGGCTGCTGGGAGCTTGAGCAGGGTACCTAGAGTAGTGCAAGGCTGGGGCAAGGCAAGAGGAGCTGGGGAAGCTCTGGCCTGGAAACCCCCGGGCTGCAGGTCCTAGGAGATGGCCCAACAAAGGGTACTGGGGTTGCAGGGGGTAGCCCATGGCTCTAGAGGCAGAAGGAGCAGGCCAAACCCTCCTTGCTGGTGATGAGAGCATATTTTACTGCAGTCTGCCCCAGTGAACGGCGTAAGTGGTGACTGGCAGTTGCGTAGACTGAGGCAAGGTGGGGATAGTGGGTGATGGTTCCCCAGGGAGGGGGGACCCAGAGCTAGACTGTGGGGGTACTGCAGCGGTGCAGCACCCCAGGGAAGAGGGCACCAGGGTCCAGGGAGGAACACAGGGCCAGCAGCAAGCAGGACTATGGCCTGCAGAGGGCGCTCCAGAGGCTGGATGAGCTAATTCCCAGATGACCAGCAGGGGTGCCACAGAAGTGAGTCGCTGCTTTGCTACAGCCAGAATAACTGAATTCAACACTGAATAGTCACTTACAGGCTGATAACCTCTGTAAACAAGAACTTAGGTCCTAGAACATCTGATTTTTATATCTAAATGCCTAAGTGGCAAGATAATAGGTTAATGTTGTATATTTGGAGTTGCTAAACATGGGTTTGCCTTTTTCATACTTCTAAACTATAGTTTAGAACACTGATCTTAGTCTCACTGCTAAGGGAAGTAGTTTTGACAACTAGAACAAACCATCTCCTGTACCAAAAATGTCTCATTCCCAAACACCATTATATTTTAAAAAAACTGCAAACTGATTCTCAAATATGCATAATAAAAAGGCTAATCTCTAATGTGGTCAAGAACATTTCTTTCAGACTAGGAAGACTAAAGCTTTCTTACAAGACACAAGCAGCTATATAATGGAAGGACTTTTCAAGCTTTGAGTGGCTTTTTTTGCAAGTCTTTCCATAAAGCAAATGCAGCTGGACTCTTAAATCACTTAACTAGCATATAATGCTCACTTATTGCATTAAAGTGTAGATTTATGCTTTTAAAGAGCAGAGCTTGAAATGGCTCTTAGTACATTTTAAAGGACACTAGACACTTACAAGGGTTTAACCTACTTGAGAACTAGCCCATTCTTCTGCAGAGAAACTGTTTAAAGAATCAGAGGGGTAGCTGTGTCAGTCTGGAATTGCAGAAGTGCAAAGAGTCCTGTGGCACCTTAAAGACAACTAAAAACTTTAGTTAGTCTTTGAGGTGCCACAGGACTCTTTGTCACTTCTGTTTAAAGAATAAGCAGAAGCCTGAAACTGAAATTTCCGTTCCTTTGTTGCTGGAATGGTGGATAGCATCCCTAGCCTGCTGCTCTTATTTATGACGCACAATCTATACCTTTGGTAGATACAGCTCTTTCTCTCCTATAAGAGTCATTGGTGCTGATGTCCACTATGACTTGCCATCATACTTAAACCAAACAGTCGTGGCAATGGGGTGCTGATAGGTGAGAAAGGAGGGCTTCTGGCATGATTTACTAATGTCACTTTAGTAATAAGAATAATAAAAACTTTGTACACTAAAACTAGCTGCTTGCATGTCTCCCCTGATAAGTGGGACGCATTTAGGCAAGAGGTAGCTTATTACATGTGTGTAACTTGGAAAAAAAATTGTTCCTGCTCTACTGTAAAATAAATGAATGGGTATTGAAAGAAAACCAAGCAGAGAGATCATGTTCCAACTCTTTCCCCATCCTCTTAATGTTGCTTATATGGTTAAAAGAAAGGTGTTCATTTAGTCCCCATAATGCAACTATTTCTACAAGATGGACACCTATGCCTGCATGGAGCTCTATTGACTTATATGGGGCTGCCGGGGGTCTCCTCTATGGATTCAGTTGCAGTATTAATAACACACACATGCATATGTTCGTCTTATGTATTTTAAACTACCAGTCCTGCCCCACTAACTTAATTTAAATACCTTATTTCAGCTGTCCAACCTGTAGGTTATTGATAACTGCTAGGGAGAGTCACTGTAAATAAAAAAAAAAAAAAAAAGAGAGAGACAAAAATGGCCTCTTTTCAAAACAAACCTCTTGTAAAATTTTCTGGTGAAACCAAAAACTAAATCTGCCTTTCTCCATTTCTTTCTGCAATAGAACTGAGTTAGTGGGGGCGTGTTTTGTTTTTCCCCCCACTTTGCCTCTATGCAATTCTTCAAAACTTCCTTGCTGCAGGCAAGGCAAAATAGAACTCTGCCACTCTTTAAAAGTTGTAGGGCTTGAGAAATTTTGAGTAGCAAAAAGTAGACCCACCAGTCACTTTTGTGTAGTGGGTTGCAAATGTGAGAAAACAGGAAATCAAAAATTCAGAACATTTTGTGGGGGAGGGTACCTCCATTTCAAAAAAAGCAAAGAGGTTCCCATTTCAAATCCGCTGGCATGGAAATATTCTGAGATTTAAGCTTTTAGCGAAACTGCCTTTGCTTTTGAGTGGCTCTAGTGTCCCTTGCCTTAACATCCAACACTCATCCCCATACTGCAGATACCTATTGACACCAAGAGTAGAGGATATAAACATAGGTGGTTTTAAAACCTCAGTAGAAGCAATATTTTCTGGATGTGAAAACTTTCCCCTTATTAAACAGAGACCTAGCCTTGCTCTCTGATGGAGGCTGCTTCACCATGGCTACGCACACTACATGCTAACTAACTTCAGTAGAGCTGGCTAGAACACTTTTTTTTAAAAAAATCTTCATGGAAGGCAGGGGGAAGAGCTTTAAAAAAAAACTGAAAATTCTTGAAAAAAATATTTAGGGTTTTTTAACTTTTTCCTGTTTCTGACAGCATTTCTTCCTCCTCCCCCTCATAAAAAGAGAGGCTAGAATGGAAGAGGGGAGGAAAAGTGTTAAATTGGTCTTTTAAACTTTACAAAATATTTTCTCTGAAATTTACAGACTAAAAAGGACTCACTTTTTTCCACAGGCTTCACATTTTTTGAGCAGCTCTAGGCCTATTCTACATACTTTTTATACCAATTTAATTTTTTGATGAGGGATGTGGGGGGGTTTTCCTACCAAAATAGCTAAAGCAGAAAAATTCCCTTGCTGTTAGTGGATGTCATTATATTGATATAACTCAAAATGTGCCTTGTAGTAGTATAGCATATTCCTCTTCCTTTACAGTAGCTATGCCAGTATAAGGCATCTTTATACCAATGCAAGTGCATCCACACAAGCAAGGGGAGAAGGGTTGAACTGCTGTAACTATAGCAGCATAGTTAAAGCACTAACATTTTTGTGTGTAGACGAGCTCCTAGTCTTGCTTCATATCCTCAGAATTCCACAGAAAATGTGATTCTCATGCTTGCAAACAAATATTTGGCTGACACCTTATTTTTGTGTATATATTTCCAATGCTGAGTTCAAAGAAGCACTTTTCCACACCTCTAAAATGTCTAACTAACAAGAATGTGAGTTGTTATGGCTGAGATCCCCTGAAGACTGCCTGGATCTTCTCTGAGACCCTCTATATGATCTGCAGTTCTACCATCTTGAGGGATTTTATGGGATACCACTGCAAGCTAAGCTGCATGAGTGCTTAGGTGGGAGACTTCCAAGGAATATCCACATGTTGCAGAAAGCAATAGGAATGGTGATTCAGCACTGAAGATACCTCCTCCCACTTCTGCTGGTGGTGCCATCTTACAGAGCAGGTATAAAACAGAGGACCTTTTTTGGTAAAACTAACACTGTCATCCTGAAAAAATGTAAACTGGGTAACTGTTTCCCTAAAATTTCTCCCTTATTGTTGACTGCATACATTATTTGTATTTGCTTTCCAGGACTTATGTACCTAAACTGAGTCCCCAGAGATGTGCACATGTTTGAATACTGGCCCATGAAGTATGTATCAAATAACCCAAATTACATATTTTAATGCAGAGTCCAGAAACCAGTTCATTTTGTATTGCTGCATGTATGATGGTATCTGTCTGTGCTTTGTACAAAACTAATGGAATCATCTTGCTAATCACAGATGCTGATAAACCAGGCCACTCTGCTCTGGTGCAATACATCAACCTGCCATGAGGTGCTATTTCAATTTCTGCAGCTGGAATACTAAAGAGGGCAGAGAGGGAGTTATACATTTCTTATGGTTTCACTACTTCAGATACCCCACACTGCTTTATCCCAAGTTTGGTCTTCTCCTGGTGTGCTGCCATTTCATACCCACAGGAACTAGGAACTCTACAAGAATTTTTTTCTATCTTATTTTAAACACATGGAACACATATTTCCTTCTTTAATGTGATCTTAACCAAGCATGTTAGCACCAAGCTGTATTCCAAGGTATATGAAAATCTTGCTGACCCTTTTTATTCTGACTGTATGTTACCAGCCAAATGCAAAGTTGCCCTACTTCAGTGGTTCTCAAAGTGTGGGTTGGGACCCCAAAATGGACATGAACTCATTTTAATGGGGTCATTAGGGCTGGCTTAGACTTTCTGGGGTTCACGGCTGAAGCCCACTGCCTGGGGCTGAAGCCCTTGGGCTCAGGCCCCAACCCCCTGGGTCATGTACTAATTTTTGTTAGAAGGGGATCATGCTGCAATGAAGTTTGAGAACCCCTGCCCTAGTTATATGCTCAGCAAAACTAATATGCTGCTAGGCACAAGATATGGGATCTAGTCTTAAGACCTTTCAGTAGCGAAGTGGTAAGGATTGGATCTTCCAGTGTTTTCAAGCCAAGATTTCTATCCAACTCTGAGCTAAGAAGAGTATCAATCAAATGAGAGGCTTTGCTGAAGGTGCAGACTAGAGAAGACACCACAGTATGCAAATACCCAACGGTAATAATATCTGTAAACAGTGTCTGTATAATAGGTTAAATTGAGCAAGTTCTTCCATCCAGTGAAGTTTCCATGTCAGCATGATTATTAGTTGAATTCCAGAGAGCCCTTACACATAAAACTGATGTTAGAAGTGGCAAGAGTCTGTATTGCAAAGGGTTGTTTCCTGTGCTCTTAAAGGAACACAAATGAAATGAATGATCTGAATATCCTCCCACAAATGAAAGGTTAATAGTTGCATGACATCATCTTTGTGCTGGGGAGGATGTGGCTGCTTTGAATCTTTCCTCAATGTGCAGAAAGAATCCACATCAGAGAAGTCATTCGGGGGTGGGGGGGGGGGGGGGGGGGTTATGATTACATCCAGACAATCACCAATTGGGCTGTGAACTTTCCAGACTGGCCTTTTGGTTATCCCCAGAGATTGAACCTAGGACCTCTAAGGCTAAAACCATAGCCCTCTGCAACTTGAACTGAAGCTAGAAGCTGTAGCAAATTCAGAAGGAGATGTATAAAACACTCACTGGATAGTGTTTACAGATGCCTGTTGGCAACAGAAACTCTCTCATCAGAATCCAAAACCTGACCCTTTCCCGGGACCTCAGCCCAGGTTCACCTTTGTTGTACTTAGAGCTCATTTTGACTGAAGAAGCTTACAATCATTTGTCTTCATCTGAGATGCAATTTGTACATGGCAATGCTAAACAGGGATTGTAGACTACTTAGCAAATCTTGGCTGACTTTCAGTCAAGATTGAGATAAAATGAGCCTGAATTCTAGAATAGCCCTGAATCTTTTGGACCCATGAGCTCCATAGACAGATTTATTATTTCAGGTTGAACTCATGCAAGAATCAGTAGCTTTGAGGAGTTTGGTCAGACTTGAAAATCAAAGCAAAATGCAGGGGTTTACTAACCTGCTTGTGAACTGAAACTGATAAATCTAGTCAGGTACCATCTCAGATTTTCATCTTGCAGGACACTCTGCAGACCTGCCCTAGGTGCTCTAGCTAGCCAAGCTGAGCATTACTGGCAGCAAAATTTTGCAGAAGATCAATTCTCCGTATGCAAATAAAAGGAGAAGCTACAGTTATGAAAGACAAAGAGCACAGCTCAGGGTTGGTTTTACCACACAAATTGTGTTATCTCTAATGATTAGAAGGGCAAGATTTAGTCTGTGAGGAAAGAATGTCTAGGCATTGGGTTGCTAGCTTGGGACTCAGGCAACAGGTTCAGTTCGCTGATCTGCTGTAAACTTCCTGTGTTATTGTGGGTGAGTCTCTCAGACCCAGATCCTCAGAGGTATTTAGGTGCTTAATTCCTATTGATTTCAAAGGGAGTTGGGTGCCTAAATACTTTGTGGATCTGGGCCTCATTTCCCCTTCTGTAAAACGAGATAACAGCACTTCCCCCTCTCACAGGGATGTTGTCAGGATAAATACACTGGAGATTGTAAAGTGCTTAGACATTAAGTGAATGGGGGCTACTTAACTTCCTTAGCTTCTGTCAGGATTGCCTCCCCACTCTGAACTCTAGGGTACAGATGTGGGGACCCGCATGAAAAAAGAAATAACACCCACAAGCTTATTTTACCAGCTTGGGTTAAAATGTTTTTCCCCAAAATACAAATTCTTCTGTATTTGGACCTGGTACGCTGCCACCACCAAACTAGGTCTAGGGTAGTTTGAGACCCTTCTTTCCCTTTCCACTAACCCCCCCAAACTTCTTTCTTCCCTGGGAAGCTTGAGAGGAAAAAAAAACCAAACCTCGCCTGATCCTGCGAGACATGCCCGATCCAAAACCAGGATCTTACACAATGAAAAACAAGCAGTCAGCTTCTTAAAAGAAAGATTTTAATAAAAGAAAAAAGAAAGGAATAAATCCCTTATAACCATCAATAGAACAGCATCTACCATAATCAACAAAAGGATTCAGAAACCAAACCTCTCCCCTGAGGCAATTTTCTCCCACAGTTGATATCTCTGCTGAAGCTTACAATATCAAGAAGCACCCAGCCAACACTCACGACTGAGAACTCTCCAAGTGATAAAGAGAAGGTAAACTTACTGACTACAATACTTAATAGAATCTTATAGTTATAGTGAAAGACATAGCTGTGTTCACCCCATAGCCGAGGTGAACAGAGAGAAACTGAAACTTAAAATCCTTTGTCTCCTGAGGAATTTCTCATTGGTCAGTTGTCCACCTCTCAGGTTACCTTTAGCTTAACCCCTTACAGGTAAACACTAATTCTAGGCTACTTCACACTTATGACAGCTTCTGGTTGGGTGGGGACTCCTTGAACTTGCCACACAGCAGCCTGGCACAATTCCAGTCATTGCAGGCTCTTAGATTGTACTGGGGACAGGACCACTACTTAGCTTTTAAAAAATTATTGTCTACATTTCCCACACACACAAGATGGGCTTGGTGGTGACTAGTTTATTATATGTACTCAGGCAGCATCTAGAGGCTATCACTCAGGGATCAGGACCTCATTGTGCTAGCCACACGCTGCCGTGAAACGGAGAGAAAGTCCATGCTCCAAAGAGCTTTCACTCCAAGTATAAGAGAGAGAACTAGTGCATACAACTGTTTGTATAGAGGGTTTCTCTCATCTTAAGTTAAAACCAGTAAGAATTTACCAAAATAGACATCTGTGGCAGATGAAGTTGGTGGTCCATGAGGTCTTCAGTCTCTCTATGGAGCTTACCCCTAGGAGCTAAGAACAATGAACAGGGGAGAAGGGTTATATAATTAAAGGAAACTCCATGGGGTAAGAGACAAGTCAAGGGACTATGTCATCAGAAACAAGGGGGGCAGGTTAGTGACATCCAGTGGGGAAGCCCAGGCCCGCCCACCCACCTTCACCAGGGGCCCTGTCCAGAGTAGGGTAGTCCATCCCGGGGTCAGCGGGGAATCCTGCCGAAACACACTGACCTCACAGTGGTGGGAGGTACCACTCCCTTACATTCCCTTGGTCACTTCCCACCAGCTCCCCAACTGCCGTAGTCCTGATAGCCCCAGGGTCTCTGGGTTCTTTGGCATCTGAAGTTCTCCAGAGTCCCAATAGCCATGGGCCTCTGGTCCTGGATCCTCAGCTCTCCCCGGTAAGGGCTGTAACAGCTCCTGGGCTGACACCTCCATTGAGCATCCTTCCCCCTCGGCTAACAGTCCTAACTGAGCAGTTCTGCAGGCTCTTATACCTGCAAGCCAGTTGGAGCATGCCCAGCAGAGCCTCAGGGGCATGGCTTCCTCTGCTAGGAGGGAATGGTTAACCCTATCCATCCCACTGCGGGGCCAGTCCACCCCGTCACACAGCTATACAAACAAAACAAAATAATGGTCCTTGCCCCAAAGAGCTTCGAATCGAAGCAAGACATTTATTATTGTTGATTATCCTAATAATCTAAGCAAGACATTTGTCAACATTCTCTTCACATGATAAAAGTCATGGAAGGGAATGGCTGGTCTGTGACTCATGAGGCTTTTCACATCATCCCCAGTTGCAGACCAGATTGTCAAGCGAGTCCAGTCTTTGCCTCATGTCCACAGTGTGATGCTATTTCTGAACCTGCCCATCCCCATCCCTTGAGCAGAAAAGCTGCAGGGAGGTTTCCAACTTTTCAGAAAAGCAGCGAGTTAGAATGATTTAGGAAAGTGCACAGAGCAGCAATTCCCTAGTTCTTCCAACCTGGCCTCGGGGACACACCCACCCACCCATGTGCAGTTCATTGCCTACACAGCAGAAGGAAGAAAGGCAGTTATGCTGGAAGGGTGGGTCAGCATCTTTCACTGGGAATAGTCTTCCCACCTTCTTTTGATCCCAGTGGCTCTTCTCCACCCCACTGTTCCATCTCTCTCTGAGAAGCAGCTATTTCACAATACCTTTTCTACGTGCACTCGAATTCACTCCTGCTTACTGTGCACTTGCACTCTGAATTTTCATCCCGCCCAGCTCTTGTCTTGGCCAGGCCCAGCTGTAGAGAGACCAAAATACCATGAGAAAAGCTATTTCTGCTGCATTTCAAACATTGCTGACAGCTGGACGTACCAAAAAGCTTGCCAGAAAGCCTGTTCTCATGCAATAGCCATCCCAGAGTCTAGACCTAGGATATTTGAGTGAATATTGGATACATTTGTGAATGTTTATCTGAACAAACCTTTTGAGGTTCTTTCCCCATTAATCAGCTGGGGTCTGATTCACCATTGTCCCATGTGGTGCCTAATCATTTACTACAGTTACTTGTGCAAAATGAGTACAAAGCGGGGTGTAAAACCAAATCAGAATGATGGGGTCTTACGCTGGCTTTGCAGTGGTGTACATAACTAGACAAAGTGCAGAGCCATGGAAAAATCAGATGCATGACAGTCAGCCCGTTGTTAGCATTTCTTATGTCTTTGTGCTGCATTCAGTTCTAAAAGTGGGAATGGAATACAAAAATTGGACACACTCAGAACTGCAAAAGTATGCTAGGGAAAGAGTCACAGAGAGAGGCAGAGGCTGGGAGTCAGGAGACCTGGAGTCTTTTTCCAGCTCTGCTACTGGTTCACTAATACATCTTGGAAATGGCATTTAACTGTGCTGTGCTTCAGTTCCCCAGGCTGTAAAAATGGGGGAGAGGAGATACCCACCTTTGTAACAGTGAGTGAAAGGTGCTATCATTACCATTGTTTGTCCTGTAGCCCCATTGCAATGAGCTCTGGAGATTCCCATTAATGGAACACTATCAGTATCTGGACACTTCAGTTTATTAGCGCCATCTGCTCTCATTATACTGCCTAAACTGAAGTGTGTAGGTTTGAGGCACTTTAGTGAAAGGTCTGGAGCTTCTTTTTAGGCTGAAATTAGATGTTTCAAATCCCTACAAATACCAGCGTTTTAACATTTGGCAATGTCTTCAAGTCACAATCTGGGCAAATGGTGAAGATTTGGGGTTTCCTAGCCACAAAAATAAGCAAGCAGTTACTTTAATCTGCTCTAAAATCAGAAATAGTTCATGGATTGTAAGAAAAGCCATTTTGAGCAAATAAATCATTATTTAGTTTCCTTAAATATAAAATTATCAGCATGACTCAACATCAGTGTGGTTGTGGCATAAAAACTGGGCTATAGTCACTGAAAACCTTTAAAATTAGACAAAATTCATTAGATGTCAAAATCCTTGAGCTGCTCACAGCTTCCATGACAGGAGGGTAACAAAGCCCAGTGGACATGCATGAATGCAGGGATTGTTAGACCAATGGCATCCTCTTCCAGACCTCACAGGAACTCCACTATACATGCTGTGGAACGAACAGGGTCCAGGAGAGCATGGGTCTGGCAGTGGGAGACAGCAGGACTGGAGGCAGGGGATACAGCGGCTCTGCATGGCCCTTCTCTTCCACTAAACCCACTCAAGTTTAGCACTGTTTAGTTCTCTGGTGTGCCAACAACATGCCAAGCACTTTTGAAACATAAAGGAACTGTCATTTATTACATTTATATAACAACACCGAACACATCAGGGGTCCCACTCCCCCCAGAAATGCATCACTAACATGGCATTTGCAAACCATCACTCTGTTTGCTCTGCTTTCTCCTTCCTTTCCCTCACACCCCCATCTGGAATCTGTCTTGTCTATTTAGAGTCTTCAGGGTAGGGACTGTCTATTACTTCAGGTTTGTGCAGTGCCTAACGCAATGGGCCTCCTACCATAAAACTATTAATAATTGTACCTCATCTAACATCTTTAATGGTCTCTGATTCTAGGAGCGTTTATGTTCTACCTGTCACAGATCTGGTTGACCTCCTGCTGAATGCTCACCAGCCTGCTCTGAGGGGATTGAAACACTAACTCCCACTTCCCCTTAGCTTGCTGAGGCTAGGCTGTATTTAGACCTATCCCTAGCTTTGGACCTCTAGGCACACACTCCAGGTGTAGACCTTGTATCTGTCACCCTTCTGGGCTGTGGAGACCCTGTAGTCTAATTGCCTACGCCCTGATACTAACAGGGCTACCTCCTTGACTGCCCGCATGTTCCTCACAAGTCCACCAAAGCAGGTCTGCTTTCCAGTTTCTCTCTTCAGGGTTAAGTGGCAGTAAAAGCAGACACAAACTTTACACTGGATTCTAATCACAGTTTACTTAGCATGAGAGAGACACAGATCCAGACAAAATGAAAAACACCTATATGTATTTCCCTGCTTCAGGTTTCTCCACATTTTAGAGTTTTTTAGCCTTGGAAAGTCTCTCCTGGGATGTCCAGGGTCTTCTCCTGTCTCTCAAGGCTTTTCTTCAGACTTATTGAACCTTCTCTACATCAGCTAGTTTCCTCTGCCCTTGGCTGGTCCCACAGTCGATCTGGATCCCTGCTACAAAAGCCTGCCCATCTCTTCCCCTCTCCGGCTCAAAGCTTCCTGTTCCTGTCTCAGGGAGTTGATCAGATTTGTGTGCGCCCCCACCAACACCTACTTTCTGCATTCTGTTCCTGTGGATTTTCCACTTCCCTTCCCAGCACATGCATTTGGGAGAACTAGCTTTTCCCAGCATTAACCAATCCATTGTCTCAAGGGTAGTTAAACCCATTTCAGGTTTGACTCCCACCTGTTATATTGGGGGGAAGGATAGCTCAGTGGTGTGAGCACTGGCTTACTAAACCCAGCATTAAGAGCTCAATCCTTGAGAGGGCCATTTAGGAATATGGGGCAAAAATAGGGATTGGTCCTGCTTTGAACAGGGGGTTGGACTAGATGATGTCCTGCAGTCCCTTCCAACTCTGTGGTCTGGTAGAGATGCTTTCCAGTCCTTATCTACAAATGGTGGATTTCACATCCAAATAGAGGCATAACACAACACTTTCATAGCAGTGACTTCATAACATCAACTAGAATTCATAAATTGTACCTGCAGACTCCTCAAATCTTGACATCATCTCAACACTTCCTGTTGTTGTGTCCCAGATTTAGGTCCTTTAATCTTCACATCCTCACCTGAAGCCCCTGTTCCTCCATCTGTTAGAATCAGCACACACACATTCCCTTCCTCTGTTGGCAGAGAGGGGAGAGTAGGGAAAGGAATGACTAACTGGCTGATCCAATGGACTGTTATGGCATAGTGATGACTTAGAATGGGGCTATTCAAGTTTTCTACTTCTCAGCTGGAGTTCCTTGTATTCTGGTCTCATTCACATTTCACTGATTGTCCTGGCTTTGGATGACTCCTCGCACACCAAGTAGAGTAAAAAACCTCTCCATTAACTACTACAGGCATATCAAGAGCCACCTATATCTTGGAGCCACACAGTCTGTCCCCAGTGGCTTTCATTTTAATATAGAAAGTGTCATATTTTGAACTTATGATCAGAAATGAGTGATTGGATTTCTGTGTGCATTCTCTCCTCCTGCTCTCCCTCTTACCCAGCCCATCTTCCCCTCAGTTCTTAGATTCAAAATTAGAACTGAACAAAAAAAATGCCCTAGGACCTTTCTTCCCTCCAACTGAAAACAAGAAAGTTTCCTGTTCTTCTATTTTTCAATCCCTTTCCCCCCACTCCCACTACCTCAAAAAAAGGCAACCAGTCACATTCCACTGTTTTGCTGGTTGGGTTTGCTTCTTGTGCAAAGTATTTTGCCTTAATATACTGCTGACTACACAATTGTTAAAATCATTTGTCCAGATTCATCACTGATGTAACATCATTGATTTCAGATGGAGTCACGCCAGGAATTAATGTGGGCTATTAGTTTGCAGAATACTCTTGGTATTCAAGTGGGTGTATTACATAACTGGATGGGGTGTTAATAACTATTCCAGCACCTAGGATGTATTTAGGGTGACCAGATGTCCCGATTTTATAGGAACAGTCCCAATTTGGGGGTCTTTTTCTTATATGACTTCTATTACCCCCGCCCCCTGTCCCAATTTTTCATGTTTGCTGTCTGGTCACCCTAGATATATTTCACTTGTTGTGGGAGTTCTTTCCTGACTTACAGAAAGAGGCTTTAACTAATTTTATTTAAGAGAAGCTATAGGAAACCATTTCACAACCAGTGGTGTGATTTGATTTACCTGCTAACTATTTACGGGCAACTTTAAACGGTGAAAATTCTTATAGATAAAGACTTCTGTTTCCTCTGAGATGGATAATAATATGACACTGCTCCCAACTCAATGCCCAGGACAAGTTGCTTTGCATCCAGTGTGTATATGCTAAACTTGAACTCCTCTCCAAGGAACACAGTAAAGGGTTTAAAATATAATTAAGGCCTTATATATACTGCACCAAGCTTGACCTGAATTCTGAAGTAAGCCACCTAGATTCTACAGCTCTTCAGTGCGGCTGATTTGAAATTCTGTTGCAACATCACATAGATAAAAATATTGGGTTTTATTGAATTAAATATAAAAAACAATAATACAAGAACAATATCCTTGCATTATTTCCTTTGATATTACATTTAGTTCAGTTTTACAATGTCCAGAGCTTCACTTTCCATATGCTGAAGGATTTTGTAATGCAAATGCAGGTTTCCATTGTAGAAGCTGTCAGGGGAAAATTGGGGGATTTTGGCAAATGGGATGGGGACATTTTGGGCTTTTGACACCTGGTAGGTGTAGGAGGCAGTTAGGGATCATGAGATAAGCACTTTAGATGGATGTTTCTGCTAAAAAGATCACCGGTTAAACAGTTAAGTCTATTTCCATCTATTTTCTTATTCTTAACTTGTAATTGGATCGGGCACCATCTTCTTGTTCTGTATATGTACAGAACCCAGCATAATGGGGTCCTGGTCCAGAAATAGAGGCACTATGCTAATACAAATAAATAAAATAATAAATAATAATAATAATAATAATATAGTAGTCATTACGTTTCAAAGCCAAAACTCCAATGAGCTAAATTAAGCAGATCACATCTTCCTTAAAGCTGTTGTTTCAGGCTCTTTGCAAAAGTTTTTCTTCACAGCCATAAGTGCTAGAAGCCTTAAAATTCTGGATCACAGTTCAGTGGCAAGGGCTAGATTCTATTACTGTGGAATCATGGAATTCATGGGGCTTCCTTGCCTACAAGATAACCTTTTTGGAATTCTTTGAAACCTTCCTCTATAACTGAATACCTTGAAACATACATCCATTGTTCACACTCTGTAGAAAGTAACAGACAAGGCGAATTCAGAAATGCATTGCTACAAAATGAAATACAGTTTTGTGAAACACAAATCCTATTTTTAAAGCAGTTTTGAATATTTCAAAGAATGATGTTGCTTTAATTCCAGATGTGTTCTAAATTTATATATAAAGCCCCACTGGTAAAAATAACCTGATGGCAAGCATCTTGGGCAAAATATTGTTTATCTGGCAAGCAAGAATAGCTTTTACTATATATAGTTAAAGAATGAGTCTTTAAAATAGATCCAAGATAGCATAAAAATAAGTTAGGTTGAAATATTTCCAAGAATGATTTATGCCAGCACTGACTTAAGAAACGTGTGCTCTGGAGTGGAGGGTGATCCTCTATTTTGTAAAGAAGGCCTCAACAAAAAAAGGATCCTTGTGGTGATTAAGCCAGTAAATAACATTATTAACGAGGCCTCAAATGCATTCCCCGTGTCTGTTTCAAAATGGAGCTCACCTTTCCTTTCTAAATGGCATCTTTCTGGCTAGCACTTCATAAGTATATATGAACGTAAGTATATCACCAATTGCTAACCAGTCTGTTTTAAAATAAACTGTATGATCCCTTAATAATACTAGCAGCTAACTGTTGAAGGATTTGGTTAACAGCTAACAGAAAGAGACTCATTGCCTCTGGTCCAGTAATGTAACATACATTTGATTCTGCAGTCCACCTGCTTATGCTCCTATCCTACCTCTCTCTGCACAACCAGCTTATTTATATTACAAAGTGTCAGGATTGCCCCCCACTCTGAACTCTAGGGTACAGATGTGGGGACCCGCATGAAAAAAAGAAATAACCTCCACAAGCTTATTTTACCAGCCTGGGTTAAAATGTTTTTCCCCAGAACACAAATTCTTTTGTATCTGGACCTGGTACGCTGCCACCACCCAAACTAGGTCTAGGGTAGTTTGGGGACCCTTCTTTCCCTTTCCACTAACCCCCCAAACTTCTTCCTTCCCTGGGAAGCTTGAGAGAAAAAAAAACAACCAAACCTCGCCTGATCCTGCGAGACGTGCCCGATCCAAAACCAGGATCTTACACAATGAAAAACAAGCAGTCAGCTTCTTAAAAGAAAGATTTTAATAAAAGAAAAAAGAAAGGAATAAATCCCTTATAACCATCAATAGAACAGCATCTACCATAATCAACAAAAGGATTCAGAAACCAAACCTCTCCCCCGAGGCAATTTTCTCCCACAGTTGATATCTCTGCTGAAGCTTACAATATCAAGAAGCACCCAGCCAACACTCACCACTGAGAACCCTCCAAGTGATAAAAAAAGGTAAACTTACTAACTACAGTACTTGATAGAATCGTATAGTTATAGTGAAAGACATAGCTGTGTCCATCCCATAGCCGAGGTGTACAGGCCAAACTCCGTTCAAAAAGAAGAAATGCTAATATAGATGCCAAAATCACACAGGAGACAGGCTACAACAGGGACACACAGTAGTGTCATGTGAAAGTTAAGGAGCTCAGGCAAGCCTACCAAAAGACAAAGGAGGCAACTGGTCTCTCTGGGTCAGAGCCCCATACATGCTGCTTCTATGATCAGCTGCATGCCATTCTAAAGGGGGACCCGACCACTACCCCACCACTGTCCTTGGATACCTGCAAGCGGGGAGTCTCACGCAACAGGGAGGAGGATTCTGTGGATGAGGAAGAGGAGGAGGAGGGGAGTGCACAGTAGGCAAACAGAGAATCGCCCTGGAGCCAATACCCTCCCAAGGCGGGTTCCCAGACGCTGAAGCTGGAGAAGGCACCTCTGGTGAGTGCACCTTTGTCAATCCATTACAGGATTTTAAAGCAATTGTGTTTAATATCTGAAGACTTGGGATACATTCGTGGCCAGTACAGCTACTGGACAAGTCTGTTAACGTGTCTGGGGATGGAGCAGCAATCCTCCAGAGACATCTCCCGGAAGCTCTCCTGGAGGTACTCTGAAAGCCTTTGCAGAAGGTTTCTGGGGAGAGCTGCCTTATTCCTACCTCCATGGTAGGATACTTTACCACACCAAGCCAGTAGCAGTAATCTGGAATCATTGCAGTACAAAGCATGGCAGTGAATGGTCCTGGGTTTTGGTCACATTCAAGCAACATTCAGTCTTTATCTCTCTGTGTTAGCCTCAGGAGAATGAATCATTCATGGTCACCTGGTTGAAATAGGGAAATTTTTGTAAGGAAACAGTCAAAGGAGTTCATGCTGGGCTGTTTGCGTTTGGCTAAAAGAGATCATCCCTGATAATACCCACTCGGTAGGGGGAAGGGATCATCCCAGACAATTGCCACACGGCGGGGGAGGGGAGTGAAGAGAAGAAGAGTTGTGCTGCACATCCACCCCAAAACCGCAGCCCCTCCTTTTAAATGGCCAACCCATCCGGCATTGCTTGCTATGGGAAAGGAGGGTGCTGCAGTTTGAAACTATTCCCACATGTTATGACAGTGGAAGAAGCCAACCCTGTGTACCCTTTGACTTACCATGGCTGCCTGGAAACCGAATTCTGTTGCCCAGCCGTGTGTGATGTCTTACCATACCAGCAGGCACTTAATATAAAAGGCAAAATGCAACCTTGTACTTAAAGCACATGCTGTCTGCTGTGAATAGCTCAATTCATTGTGAAAGAGTCTCCTTTTTGTTCTCAGAAATGTATCTTCTTAAATTCTACTCTCCCTTTTTATCCCCCCACAGGTGCAAATGTTTCTATGCTCCGCCATCATCTCCGTCCCAGAGGTTATCGCAGATTAGAAGGTGAAAAAAATGTACTCGCGATGACATGTTTTCTGAGTTCATGCAGTCCTCCTGCACTGATAGAGCACAGCTGAATTCATGGAGGCATACGGTGACAGAGTCCAGGAAAGAATTAAGTGAATGTGATGAAAAGAGGCAGGATGTGATGCTAAGGCTAATGGGGGAGCAAATGGACATGCTCAGGCATCTAATGGAGCTGCAGAAGGCAACAAGAGCACAGACCACCACTGCATCCACTGTATAATCGCCTGCCCTCTTCCCCAAGTTCCATATCCTCCTCACCCAGATGCCCAAGAACACGGGGGCAGGGAGGCTCAGGGTACACAGCTACTCCACTCCAGAGGATGGACCAAGCAACAGAAGGCTGTCCTTCAACAAGATTTGATTTGTAGTGTGGCTATAATAAGCAATGTGGCCTTGTCCTTCTCTCCTCCCCTAACTCCCCACCCCTGGGCTACCTTGTCAATTATCTCACTTTTTAAAAAAATCAATAAAAAAAGAATGTATGGTTTTAAAACAATAGTGACTTTATTTCCTTTGCCAGCTGTGATTGAAAGGGGGAGGGTGGTTGGCTTACAGGGAATTAAAAATCAACAAAGGGGGCGGGTTTGCATCAATGAGATATACACACAACTGTCACACCGTAGCCTGGCCAGACATAAAATTGTTTTTCAAAGCTTCTCTGATGTGCAGTGCACCTAGCTGTGCTCTTCTAATTGCTCTGGTGTCTGGCTCAAAATCGGCCACCAGGCAATTTGCCTCAACCTCCCACCCTGACATATTCACAAATTAACTATTTTGACAGTTGGCAAAAAGAATTGATTGAATAACTTACTCACTGAGTGGTTGAATTATGACAAAAGCGTGTGAATCATTTAGTAAAAAAATACCAAAATTTATTGGCTAAATATTAGCAATTAATAATTTGCCCAGCTCCAATAATGCCTGATCCATCTGCAACATGGGGTCTAAGTCTTGTCTTTGCAGGGATATCAACATGATGCACTAATAAGCTTAAGATAATTGAAGAGCTTATCAATTTATAAAAGAATTAAATCATCCAATTATATGGATATCAAAAATATCCATATCAGTTAATTATCACAAATTTCAGAAAGGAGTACTTTGTGCTTCAAGACAAACTAATTTTTAAACTACTGGAAATCACGATGAGGGAACAGATTATCCTATATCTGCCTACTCCGGAGTTCTGCTCTGGGGAACCATCCACTGCTAGCCACTGTCAGAGACAGGACACTGGATTATATGGCCAATGGGCCTCTTCCCATTTTTTTAAACTTCAAAAATAATATGGATCCCAGAATGCATTTGAGTCCCTCTATCCCTCAATTCTAAATCATCTTTTCATTAAAACCAGGCCAACTGCAGAACCAAATCCACCAAGGGTTTGGAATTCCTGCCTGTCACAGAGTCACCGGGCAATACTCTAGAACTAGTCCATATGAAACCAGTCAGGACTCTGGGAGAATGTGCCTCCTCTCTCTGAGCATACTATCACCAAGGGCAAGAAGCTTAACAGCTTTGACCTTCCTGGGTCTGACCTCGAAGCATTCAGCATCCCCTTCCACACCATACACTTCCCACAGCGAGTCTGCCCTGGCGGGTTCCAGAGGGCTCTGCACCCCAGCTCCACAGTTAGATGTGACTCTCAGCCACCCGGTAAAACATAAGGTTTATTATTTGACAGGAATAAAGCAGAGAACAGAGCTTGCTATCATAGAAATCAGTAATTTTCAACCAAGTCAATCTTGGGGAGTCCTGGGTCAGAAGTCTTGGACTCCCCCTCTTCCAGCCCCGCCAAGCAGACTGCCAGCTTCCAGCAATCTCACCTTAGATATCCCCATTGCTCCCCCTCCTTCTCTTTGTCTCACTTCTTGGGCAAAGAGTCACTTGGTCACCACCTGGCTCTATCCTCCTCCTGGGTCTCAGGTTACGAAGGGTACCGGTCATAGCATATGTGCAGGCAGCTGGACTAGCCTCACCTGCCCCAGAGGTCTCAGCCAAAGTCACACACCCCTATTTCCACCACTGAGGTATTAGCACAGCACACAGGGAAACTGAGGCACATACGGTATTCATAGGAAACAGTAAAACTCATATTAGCTTTGTAGTAAGATGAGTCCCTGAAACACAAACCCTTGTATCAGAGGCCTGGTATGAACTAAAGTAATGGTCAAGACCTTGCTAACATAAGCAAAGTTATGCTGTGAGCCAGAGGCAGGTCCTGCTCACAGACATTGGCAAGAAGAAGGCTACTGAAAGCACGTATACACACATAAGCACTAATGAGATGAATGTGTGTCAGGATGGCACCAAAACATCCCGGTAAAAACACATTCCACAGAAATAGCAAGGAACAGGCAGACCCATTCTAAAGAGAGGGTCAAAAGGACAATATGATGGATAAACTTGTTTGTTTGAACCAACATGTACCAGGGGAGAGGCAGCACCCTAATGCACAGAGGGGCTGTACCTCAGTCATCAGGAGTGATGTGTACCTGTGTATAAGAATGCATCCCTGAGTGAACATCTTTGTGTGGCCTAGGGGTAGTGGAGAGTCCCACCACTGACTGAGCCAGTCCACTGTCAGGGGGCACATATTCGTAGTATGTCCTGTAGAGTCTACGGAAAACTATTACTGTGTTACATTTGACTATAAACCTGGCTGGGTGCCTTCATACCTTATCAGAGTCTGCGGTCGTTGGGGGTTCTCTCAGGGTCTGCTGTGTCAACTTTCTGTGCAGAGCTGGGGCAGCCCACAGAGGGAACACACATCGTCAAACAAGAGCAGAGCACCACATCGGTAGCGTTTGATGACAGGCTCATCAGTTAGACTCACATACAGCATAACAAGGGAAAATCTCCACTTCTTTGTACTGCCTTCCGTCTGTTATGTTTGCTTATAAATGGCGACAGTGGCTTGGCTTCCATGCCAAATTGACAGAGATGTGGATAGCTGTCCTTGGTTTGGAGTAGATAGCTATTTTCAGATACAGAGATTTATTCAATCAGGAGTCAATGCACTAATGTTGGATCTAATTTCTTTTGGCCATGTCTGTCTTACAGAGATTTCTAAAACTAAGCCTCTCTGTAATACAGAATGAAATAAAAAGAGTTTTTTTGTTATAGGAATATTATACTAACAATGAATTCAACCTTTCTTAAATAGAAACTATATGTCTGCAGCACTGACTAATTTAATGTTGCAATAATTATAGCTGAATAATATGCTAGATTTATCTGGTAGCCTGTTATATAGTAGGTTCTACAGAGGCAGAGAACACTGCAGAACAAAGAAACTGGATCTGTGTGTGTGAAATAGACAGAGTTAATCCGGAACTGTTAACTACATACAATTCTTCCTTAGCAAAAAATGGAATAATCTCATTGTCAGGATTAGCTGAGGCACAGTGTACAAAATATAGTGGCACTAAAGTAAATGCTGAATCTTGCTGGCATGGGTAACGCAAAACAAAAGATTAACTGCTAAAATGTATTGTTCCACTAACAAATTAAACATAACGCTCATACATTCATTTTATTACCCTCTGTTGGTTTATTTTTATATTCTAGCATACTAATACAGACAGTACCTGAATCACCACTCTGGTGCATCTGTTTTGCACCGATGTAACCTTAGTGGAGTCTCACAGGTAGAGAACTGGTGTAATGATGGGTGAATCAGGCTCTTAGATTTTAATCTATCCTTGGTCACTGCAGTGGGACATTTTGCATCTTGGAAAATCTATTTTTGGGCATGCAAGCCAGGCAGAGCAGTGGATTTTCTGAGGCACTGAGATGGGTGCCATATATCAGGGGGTCATGAGAAGGATAAAGCCATTATAAATTGCCACTGCAATAAGTTATGCCAGACCATAACATTGAAATATGGACAATACTGAGGGGGTAGTGGGAAGAATCTTTGCAATAGTCAGAGTCTCTGGGGCACCAAATGGAGCTGGCATTCAGCTGCCCTTCTAAGTGTGCAGCTGGTGTTCCTCTATGCTAGGCCAGAGGGGCCTTACTCCATCCCATCCCCCACTACTGTCTTTGGAGAATCTAGTGCCAGCAGTACCCCTAGACTAGTGCAAGACCTCCTCTCCTATACCAACTATGGCTGGTCCTTCAAAAGGAGTACCAGGAAGGGAAAGATTCTTATGCCTTTATTATCTCCGCCTTTGCACACCCATAAAGAATAAGCCACCATATGGCCCATTATTATACTTACAGATTGCTGTTTTCAAGAAGTGCTATGTAAATCAAGATGCTCTGAAAATGTATAAGAGATCACAACAGCCACCATCAAAATGTAGCCACCTCTTGATGTACGATTTGCCAACAATTGTATAATAATGGCATCAGCAATGACACATCATAGTTTCAGGAGAGAGAAAGTGTATTATTTAATGAGCTGGCAAGCATGAACGCAGGCCCTGAACATCTGCCAGTGGGAATCAACATTGCTTAGCCATTCATCAACCTCCTATACTGCTAAGACCTAACGGGAATTCTCCTTCAGTTCATGTAGTAGAGGCCTGTGCTTTTGGAACAAGGTGATTAGAGTTCTAGCCCAGCTATTGGAGTGAAGTTATAAGTGGCTTCTGTGCAAACAGAGTGAAGTGTTTAGTTATGACAGGTTAGCCAACTGAAGCAACAGGGAAATAGTGAGCAGAGCATAATTATCCAGAAATTACCCAATGACATTTAATGACCAAACATGGTCAGAGCCTTAATCTTATGTCCCATACTAAGGATGTATCAAATCAGGCAGTCTTTGATACTATAATTTTATTTTTTCAGTCAGAATAATTGTTTGTATCCTGCCATTATAAAGCTTTCAACATTTTTGATTAACTGTTTTTAATTTTCTCTGTAACATTTCATTTTCAGATGTCCTGCCAAAACCTCTACCATAAACCCCAAAGAATATAAATAATGAAACTATATATTGTGCTCTCTGCATTTAAAGTATAGTATTTTTCAGCTATATTTGAAAATAGGGTTTTAGCAATATCATGCTTATTCTCTAGAATACACTTACTTTAAAAAGTGTGCTTATAAACC
This sequence comes from Dermatemys mawii, assembly GCA_007922305.1. Taxonomy (NCBI): domain Eukaryota; kingdom Metazoa; phylum Chordata; order Testudines; family Dermatemydidae; genus Dermatemys; species Dermatemys mawii. The sequence continues at coordinate 20,138,003 of ML677342.1, forward strand.
CTCTTTGCTCTTGAGTCATGGACTTTAAATTTTAAAAAAAGTCATCTGCCTCTATTTAAAAAATTAAAATCATTTTATGTTTGATATAGCAAAACCTGGCTCTGCACTGAACAGCAAAAGGCAAACCATGACAACAGCTTGATTGAATTAACCATCAGAGAGTCTCTTGACTAAATTACAATTTTTCAATCCAGTTCTCTCAGTTCAATCACTTATTTTCCTTTACAATATTTCTAAAAAGAAATCCTTGTCTCCTTCCAAATATAAATCTGGCTATTTATCAGAAGACACCTTCCCAACTCCCCAAGATATTCTTTAAACAACATGAAGGTCTAGAACAAGCAAACATAAAAAATTTCAAAGAAAAAGTTAAATGATCATCTTTATGATTAGCTGCTCCTCCAACTTTAATTCACTCCTTTGTGCCTAGAGAAATAGCTGGGATCTGAGATCACTGCATAATATTACCTACCATACATTGGGCATAATGCCTTGGAACAGCAAAGTCAAGATAGGGATTGAAGGGGCAAAATGTTTCCCTCATTTGGAAAATCTCACAATGAGAGAAAACTTCCTTGGGAACTATCCATTATCCCCTCCAAAGGGGAAAGGCAGAGAGGGGGAGTGCATGCAAATGTTAATTATTAATTATACTGAGTGACTTTACAATTTACTGGATGTTTTAGGTAATTGGCATGGGACTGACATTTCTAATAGTGGCCAAAATCTGGTCTCTTTTGCACCAGTGGATATCTGGAGTAACCCTTTTGACGCCATGTCCTCCGTATGCCGCACAGACAGATTCCTCGCAGGCCTTATGCCTCACAGGCCTTATGCTGTACAGAAGAGCCCCCCACTGAGTGAGAAAGCTATTAGTTGTTCGTGCTCATTCAGTTCACAGGCTCTCTGCTCAGCTGTCAATAACGACAGCAATTAGTGCAAAACATGGTGGCAGTTTTTGATGTGAACACATCTACAAAGAAGCTGACTTCAGTGGAGTTACCTCAGATTTTATACCAGTGCAACTAAGATCAGAATCTGGAGCATTATATATTTGCTATATAATTTTACAGAATATTACTGCATGTATTTTCTGTTACGTAAATAGTAATACAGGACTCCACAAGACTTAGCATCATGAAACATAATAAATAAAATATTTGGCAGTATTTCTAATATGGGGAAACTGGCTCAGATAAAAACTAACCTGAACTTTCACCCAAAAGTGACATCAGATTTGATCATATTCGAACCCCATCACTATTATTATTGTTACCTGACCTCGCAGCTTCCTTTTGGTGGGTTAACACAGCTATGCAGTGTCCCTGGATATATAAATATAATATAAAATATAATACACTGGCATTAGCTCTCACTTAACAAAAAAAAGTCTGTTCATTACTCTGAAGAGAGTACAGAGGCAACTCCCGTCCTGCAGCTGGTGCTGTTGGTATAAACACTTGCACGCTCTCCCCAAGCCAGGAAATACTTCACTTCAGCTTCCTCTCAGTTACTTCCCCAAACAGGGCAGGGGTATTTTCCATCTGGGAAGCAGTCACCTCTGTTAGGGCAACTGGTGGATGTGCTATGCACAGACCCAGCAAACACAGTAAATGAGAAATTAGTATTCATTTTCACATGCCTTTGGCTTGCTACATTCTGGACAGCATTTGAATTGACAATGTCCTCTGAGAAAGGCTGGTGCTGAAGTAACTCAAGCAGAACCAGAAGCAGAAATTATAGACAACCTTGTGATGCAGCCTGCTCTTGCAAGACTATCCAGGCTAATTCTGCAGACCCAACAAGTTCAGATACAATCTGCATAATCATTTGAAATGCTGAATGCCTACACCATCAGCCCAGCCATCTGAGAATCAGCCCTCACTAATCAGTACATAATATTGCATAGAAAGAAACTGTACATAAAACACATTGCTCAAGCCATATTTTAAAAAAATGTATTGCCAAATACCACTTTCTAAAAACAAATCTCTTTGGAGCTTGGGGGGAAAAGAAAGAAAGAAAGATCTAAAACTCAAAAGTTAAAAAGTTTGTGCCCATCCCCAGACAGTACATCAAACATGTCTTTATGAATCATCATGGTATTTTTAATGTTGATCGAAGCTGGCAACATGTATGCCAAGTTTCAATACGATACCATTTAAAACAGCTGAGATCATACACAGAACCTTGTAAATTGGTTTGCTTGTTTGTTTAATGTTAATGTACAAGCAAAGAAGGAAAGCATCTGCTGCTCAGATCCAGAGCATCGCTAGTGCATGGGCGTGCCCCACACAGAGACGGGACTGTCACTGGCACATCAGACTCAGCAGCCATTAAAGAACTCATTGGCACATATGCCATGCTCTGTAAAGGGCAATGGTGACATAGTCACAAGCAAAATGACATTGTAATATAGTATCTGATGTATAGATATTTATCCCATGCAAACAGACCAGCTTGGTCCAGAAAGCATGCCTCTAAATATGGAGCAGAAAGGAAGATATGAATTAAACATCCTCACCTTGGTACACGAAGGTCCTGAGCGTGTTGTTTTTACTCCCTCACTCAAAAGTCATCTTGTACTAATAGCAAAGTAACTGAAAGAGGCATAAAAGAAGATTGGCATGTCTCTATCACGTGATGACACCTCTGCTAATAATTATTACCCCAGCTTGGATCACCCTATTCACTTTATGCTTAGCAAAATGAAAAGGCGGAACAGGCCAAGATGTTTCGCTGCCTGTCGAATGAGAAAGAAAAGCTGCTGCTCATTAGGGAACCTGTGAGTGCTCAAGCATCTCGTAGCATTTAAATTCCAGATCAGCCATCAATAAAAAAGCCCAGATGATACCTGACATAATGGGGGAATCAAAGAGCGTAAATCCTTTTATTAGCCTTTGATGGCATCTGAAGACAGTAAAAAGTCCAGAAGTGCCTGCTAAACAAATCAGCCTGTTCAACAGTGTGCTCTTGTCTCCCTTCTTGGAGCCTCTGGTCACCTGCCTCCCCACTTTAAACATCGGGGAGGTAGAACACAAGGCCCACGAGGTCCTCACTGTCATTCAGTCCTTAATACAAAGCACTGCATGGATGTCAACTGCACAACCCCCATTACTGTCTTTAATAATTCCCAACATAATGCTTGCGCTAAGAAACCCCCCGAAGGGTTTTCTCCCCAGGACAGTTTCAAGCAACCAGGGCCAGATCCTCAGCTGGTGTAAATCAACATGACTCCATTGACTTCAGTGAGTTATGCTAGTTTTACCAGCTGAGGTTGTGGTCTCACGGTGTGTGGATTGCAAGACCAGAGGCATACAGTAATTCGTCGCTTAACATTGTAGTTATGTTCATGGAAAATGCGACTAAGCGAAATGATGTTAAGCAAATCCAATTTCCCCATAAGAACTGATGTACATGAGGGAGTAGGTTCCAGGGAATTTTTTTTCACCAGACAAAAAACTATTATGTATTCATAAAGTACAAGTTTTAAACAAACAATTTAATACTGTACACAGCAATGATGACTGTGCAGCTTGGTTGAGGTGGTGAAGTTAGAGGGTGGAAGAAGGTGGGATATTTCCCACAGAATGCTTTACTGCTAAATGATAAATTAGCATTTGGCTGAGCCCACAAGGGTTAACACATTGTTGTTAATTTAGCGTCACACTCTACAAGGCAGCACAAATGGAGGAAAAGGAGACAGCATGGCAGACAGAGATAGAGACACACTCCTTGTGTGTGTGGGAGAGAGAGAGAGAGAGATGCACATTGTCCCTTAAAGTACACTGACCCCATTCTAAGTACACTGCCTTTTTAAGTACATCAGGAAGTTGAGACAGCAGCTGCAGCCAGCAAGGTCTCTCCATCCTGAGCCCTGTCATGTCCACACCCTGCTCTATATGGAGAAGGGGTAAGTGGGGTGCAGGAGCAGAGGGAAGGAGTCACATTATCCCCGCCTCCCACACAGCGAGCGGGCAGCTCCCAGGAACAGCTCCAAGACAGAGGGCAGGAGCAGCACATGGCAGTGGTGGGAGGGACAGTTGAACTGCAGGAAATTGATAGCCTGCTGCTGCACAGGGAATTTAGGGGGGCGGGGAGCTGATAGGGGGGCTGCCGGTCCATCCTGGTTCCAAGCCCGCACCAGCTAGCTGCATCGGGCTGCTCATCCTGCAAGCAGTGGACATATCAGGCGGCTGCCAAATGACGTTGTAAGGGAGCATTGCACAACTTTAATCAAGCATGTTCCCTAATTGATCAGCGACGTAACAATGAAACAACGTTAACTGGGACCACTTTAAGTGAGGCGTTATTGTATGTCAATCAGAATTATCTATAACAATGTCATAGTGGCATGTTATTTTCCAACACCAAAGGCTCACTGGATAGTTACTAAAGAAAAATCTTGGTACAAATTAAATTTTTATATCAATGAAGATGTCCACATGAGGAACTGAATTATGTTAAAGAATCACTAATAGCTCAACAATATGTGGAAACACCATCATTTTCTTGTTCACTACAGCAGCTTACACTTATTACCATTTAGTATAGACATTAGCAGGGAAGGATCATACAAATTTCACATCACAACTGCACTTAATGCAATTCAACATCAAATTTTATTATGTAGCGCTGTCTGCTACATCAATCATAAAAGTCATTTACGATTGAAACCACTAGTTCCAGTCGATTCTTTCTTCCAGTCCTTGAAGCACTGCCAGATTTTAATGTTCAAGGCCAGATCCTCAGCTGGTGTAAACTGATGTCGCTCGATTGGCATTAATGGAACTAGGCTGATTTGCACCAGCTGAGAATCTCAGGGATCCTCTAATCTTTCCATTTAGCTTTTTTTCAGTAGACAGTTAAAGATCAAGGAATTTGTGGCTACTGGCAAAAAGTTTCCTTCACTGCTATAAAGCAGCCAGTCTGCCTAATAGCTAATCCACAGAGACTAAAGCTGGAATAAATAATAATCATAACAGTCAAAATGCACCTTCACAGCTGATATCACTAGGCAAACTCCTGCCTTGTCCTGCAGGAGTGCGCAGAGATGATGGGCAGAAAGCTGCAGGAGCCTCTGCTCATCCACCCCTCCAAGTGCACCCCTACAGCAACCAGAGAGAAAGGTTATCTTGAGTGCTAGCCATGGGCCTTCATAACATGCTTGATGACGGTCCAGCAGCCCACCCTGGAAAGGACCACAGCAGCAAGGACCACTGCTGAGTACTGTCCATAGACTCCTCTGAGACACCCTATCAGGTGCAGGCAGAATGGATGAGAGAACCTCAGCTTGGTCATGACAGCCCTGCTCCTTCCCTCTGAACATCAGCATGGCTAGGGACTTCCACCCTTGAGTAGCAGAGACTGACTGGCCACAGAGAATGAATTACCCTCTCTGTCTTCTAACCATTGCTGAAGTTCATTGGCAAGACAGTGCAGGGAGAGCTTGTAGCACTGTTCTCCTTACTCTGTTTTTTCTCTAGTGCTTCAATCTTGGAGCTTTCACAAGATTCACCATATCTAAAACCCCTGGATCTGTACAAGCTTAGAGCTCTGGAAATCTAACTCCTCATCCAGATGTTATAGCTGGGTCTCGTCTCTTCGCACAACAAGAAGGCACTATTAATGCAACTACTGCATTCAACTACTATAAACAAACTACTGCTAATGGACCTAACCCTGAGAAATGCCAAGCAGCTGCAACTCCCATTGAAGTTAATAGGAAATGTAGCTGCACAGCACCTTTTGGAAGTTAGCTGATAACAACCACCCTATGAACAGAAACTGAAAATGAGAACAACAGCTAGAAAGTTCCCATGTCTGGCTTCTCAGAAACACTTACTGGCAACTAGTATAGTAGACACACTATCCTATGAATGAATTAAATCATTTTCATCTCCCTATAAAAGCCTCAACTTTACCATTAAATCATTAACAGCAATAACATATAAGCCCTATTTTCTGTTCAAATGAATTCAGTAAATGGTTTGTGGCCCTCTCCAGCACTGAAACAGACAGCTGAGGGGAAATTATTGTCGTTATTTACGTATATCTGAAGGATCATTATTACTGAGATTAAAGTGAATCCTAATGTCATAAATAAGGCGTCTTATTTACGGCTACAGACTAACACGGCTGCTAATCTTAAACCTAGTGTCGTAGTTACTTAATTATTGGCACTTTGGACAATTACTAGCCATAAACATTCAAAATGACTAGTTAGCAGAAAATCACATTGTTTACTGCTACTTTAATTTAGAGCCTACTAAAGAGCCATATAACAAAGTTAGCTTGCAATGTATTATTAGATCCCATTCCCTGGAAATACATTACATCAGAAAGGCTGAGTCAGCAATAGATTCATTAGCACACATAGGTGCTGGAACTAGGGGTGCTGCCACACCTGGCTTGAAGTGGTTTCCATCATGTACAGGGTTTCCAGTTTGGTTCAATGACTCATTACTCCCACTATACAAATTGTTCCAGCACCCGTTAGCACATTATGATGGGGCAAGGCCAGATGGCTGTAGGAAAGTGCTAAGGAACAGATATGTTAGTCTCAGGCTAAACAAATCCCTGGTATCATTGGAACCTTCTAGAAAGCAGTAGAAATAGCTAGCCTGATTGGGACACCTGAAGCCAAACAGGGACTGGCTGAAACCAGTTAAAAACCTCTCTGTTAGTGAGGTGTGTGTGTGGATGTTAGGAGATGTGGAAGGAAGTTATGCTGTTGGTGAGACTGAGCGGTAGACAACATATACGCAAGGAAGGAGGCCCTGAGGTAAGGGTGAAGTGGAGTTTGAAGAAGCGGGGACTGCTGTGGAGAAGTAGCCCAGGGAATTGTATTGTGTTTTGTGGCTAAAAGGTCAGCCACCTTAGCTGATACTATTAGGGTCCTTGGGCTGGAGCCTGGAGTAGAGGGCGGGCCTGGGCTCCCCACTTTCTACCTCCCCTAATTAATCACTGAGATTGGGAGACAACAGAGACTGTGCAAGGAAGGATAGCTTCTCCTCACCTCCCTTGCTGTCTTATGATGAAAATGGCTCAATAGGCTGTGACCTTGTCTCTAGAGCGAGAAGGGCTACGTGGAGGGTCACAGTGAGCCTCTGAGGCTAGTGAAATCCGCCAGAAAACACAGGATGCACGAAGATAAGGACAGAGCTTTGTCACAACATGAATGTTAATCAAGTGCTAACAGATAAGTGAGGGGACAGTGTGTGGCAGGCACCAGTATGCTACTGATGACTTACACCAGGGGTCTCAACTACGCAGCCTGTGGGCCACATGCGGCCCACTGAGTTATTTCCTGCGGTCCACCATAGGTGCCAACTCCACCGGCAGCCAAACTTGGCCACTGCTACCCCTACCCCGGTGCATTCCTTTAGGCCATACAGGTTCTCTCCCCTAGCCAAAATATTAGTCCCCAAACTACAGCAATCTGGAAACTTTGCTCCAGCCCTTAGTTACAGACTATCCACAGTACTTATATTTTCCTCATCATCTGTGCATCTGATCTTTGATGTACATATGATCACAACAACCCTGTAAGGTAGAAAAGTACTATTATCCACATTTTACGTATGGAGGACTGAGGAACAAAGAAGCTAAGTGACTTGCCCAGAGTCACACAGGCAGTCTATGGTAAAGCAGGAAATTTACCCCAGGTCTTCCATGTCCTGGGTTAGGCTCCTAACTGCTACACCATCCTTCCTGTCAAAATGTTGAGCCTACAAGCAAGATGAGACAAGCGTATTTAAATATGAGGAGCTAAGAACTTTGATGTGAAGTCACAATGAACTGCTCTTACAAAATATAATGCTGATGCAAAATCAGCATGTGTTCGCTGCTGAGTCAAAGGTTAGTGAGAGGGGAAAAGAAGGAGCAGGACAAGTGCACCTCATCAGAGTATCAGAAAAAGAGAGGTGAAATTAAGGGCTTTACATTATTGTCAAAACAGTTAACTAGCACTCACTTCCCTTGAAGTGTCATAGCAGCAGCAGATGGCACCAGGCCAGCAGAACACAGACATTATAAGCCGCAGAAAGAAAACCAGGACATACTTTTCAAACGCATCTGGTGAGGTTCTATGCCTGCCGAGAGAGAGCCAGTCACCTGCACATCAGGTTAAAAAAATGCCACTGTTTATGGGCAGAGCCTGAAAATGCAGAGAAAAGACTACCAGCTCAAACAATGCTCCTGCTCAGCTTGTTAATGAATCGGATAACAGGGTAACAAATAAAAGGAGCATGGCAAACATAAGAGATTAATACGTAGAGAAAGGGAAAATGGTTTGGAGAAAATAAGAACTGAAATAAAATTTCACCCTAAACCCATCCCTTTCTGCAGGTTCAGAAAGTTTTGGTTTCCTCCAAGACTTAAAGTTCAGGTACCAACAAATCCCAAGTGGGGCTGTTCTATTTGTATTTCTGATCCCACTGGAACTAGGATGCACCTGCTATCTTTCCAGGACTCTTGTCAGGGGTCTCATCATTGTTTAAAGCTGTCTATATTCAATTTGTCCCTTTGCTAATTTAGAGATATCTCCTCATATGCTGGGCTCAGATGAAGTTCCTGTTCTCATTGAAGCCACTGGAAAAAGTTTTGCCTTTTGGAGACTATCATATTTTTGCAGGCATTGGACATAGTTGTCTAATGACCATTTTCATCTTTGATAAATAGCATCCTGTCACTTAAGTCACTGTACACTGGACTGATCCTTAGATTTCAGGACATTCTTGCTAAATAAATCCTTAGATTACAGTTTATTCTGAATTCAGAGGTTAATCTAGATTTCTTACTAGGATTAGGCCAGTTCAACATTGTGCTCCTGTTATGGAGTCAAAGCTAAGCTCAGCCAGGGCATGAACTGCATTGACTTCAGTGGAGTCGCACCTACTTTCATAAGGATTGAATTTGGTCAAGGCATTGGCTCTCAGTATCCATGACTTTTAAATTGCTAAGGCGTTAGGCCTTCTCTGCTTTTGGGTTTCATTCTCTGTGAAACACTTGACAGTCCTCCAGAAAAGGGCTGTTTCCATTGCACTGGATCAGTCTATGTCTTTTCATGCACTTAGTTTATGGAATTTGATATTTACCGAGATAAGGAATGTGGAATATTTCCATGTTTTAAGACACATTGAAGATTTTTTTTCTTTCCTAGCTTGTTTTTTGTTGGTTCACTTCCCACTTGCTTTGAACTTGAGCGTTAAAAGGGCTGAGACCCAATTTTGGCAGCAGCATTATATTGCACTGTATTCTGCTAGGGGCAAAGCTGCCTTTTTGCTCCCTGGATAGAGGCTTACAGCAGAAACAGTGCTGTGGAGAAGAAAGGCAGGATTTAGGGAACCCTAACAGGGCATGTGCTCCCTCTGGGTGCTATGGAGCCTAGTTCTCTAGGGGCTTCATGTGTGCTGCCAACCATGCAGCAGGGACTTGAACCCAAGAGAAAGAGACTTGTGGATCTGCGCTATGTGGAGTCACTAATTCTTTCCCAATATAGGAGATACAAATATAGTGCAGAGCCAATGGGTTCCAGCCCTGGAAGTAGAGCAGCAATCATGGAGTGGAGCTGTGATTCCACAGCCTAGGAGAGGAGGATTCGTTTTCTCTTCATCTTCCCAGGAACCCTTTCACCCCCCACTGGATTATACTGAATAGCTCAGATGTGCGTTGGAGACCGTGTTTGGGTTGTATTTAGGGTGATCATATGTCCAGTTTTGGCCAGGACAGTCACATTTTTAAGTCCTGTCCTAGCTGTCCCGACTTTTTTGGCAAAACTTCATTTGTCCCGTTTCCTCTTAACAACTGATCATCAACGGGACAAATGCACAGTTTTGTGAAAAGAGTGGGGTGGGATCTCCAGCAGGACAAGGGAGCTAGCGGCAACACCAGCCCTGTGCGTGAGGGAGGGCTCGGGAGAGTGGCTCAGGCCAGCCCAGCCCCACAAGGGTGCACAGCAGAGGATCTTCAGCCATCCCTGCACAAACGGGGTAGAGAGGGGCCTTGTGCTGGCCATGTGCAGGCAGCATGCGGGGCTTGCACTGGCCCCATACCAGGGGCAGAGAGGAGGCCTTGGGCCAGCCCCCTGCAGGCAGAAAGGGCATTGGGGGAGGGGGAAGGACAGGACTCAGGCTGGCCCTGTGCAGGGTCTCGTTTTCCCTTTGGGAAAATATGGTCACTCTATGTTGTATTGCATTACTGACTACAACAGGAAAAAGGCTGCATATGACACTTCCATGGGCAGAGTGACATATATTTTGCCCGCGTGTGGCGATGAAGACAAAGCATGTCTTAAATAGCAATCAGACATGATTTTCTATTACAGGTGACTGTGAAACACATTTGGGTGTTTCCAACATTTTGTTCGCTCCAGCAATAAATTACACTTGGAATCAGAAAATACCATACTAATTAATGGAAGATAGTGGAATGGAATCTGTTGAGGTGCCACCTCTGAAGTGCACTGATGACCAAAAAACTATAAATGTATTTATGTTTATATTCAGTTATTCACGTATTTCCAGTAAGTACCAAAGTCTTGTTATTGATCCCTTGTAAGGGATTTTTAACTTGCAGGGATTAGAGAACAATGTATCTCTTGGAGCAGTTTCCAGGCTGTCTTTCATTCCTTCAGTCTTGCCAAATTGAAGATGTGGGAAGAACGATCAGACCCTTGGGCCTGCTTTACTCTTTGTTAGCAGCCTTCTTAGGGCCTAATCTCGTAAAACCTTACCCATTTCAGTAGTCCCTGCTCATGTGAGTCAAGTCCTATTGTAAGAGGAAGACCTGGGTGAGTGATTAAGGATGTCCCTTGAAGACCATGCTTTTCCAGGCTGAGTGTGAAGACAGCTGCAGCAAGGCTAACAAAAGAGCATTAACTCCACCTCTATGTATTGTGACAACGTTCCTCCTCTGCCTTGGTAGGTCCTGTGCCTGCCGGCCGATTTGCTTGCTTCAGAGGTTCATTGCAGTCCTTGATTTGTCCACTTTTGCTACTGACTCAAACCTGCCGTTCACGCAGCTAATCTCATCACTGGTCAGCATGGGGGGAAAAGGAAGGAGAATATCCCTGCAGTCTCTGTTGTCCTACCTACTGCGTCAGGGACAGGCCAGAGACCTTCCCCTCTGATATGACTCACAGTCCAGGTCAACTCCTGTTGTATCAAATAAGGAGTTGGGGGGATGGGGGAACCCGAGTCCGCCCTCTATTCCGGGTTCCAGCCTTGGGCCTTGTGGTTCACATCTGTTTACAATGTCTCCCATAACAGCTGTGTGACAACTACAGCTCCCTGGGCCACTTCCCCATGACCTCCCCGCAGCACCTTCTTTGTCATCACTGCAGGACCTTCCTCCTGATGGCATTTGTATTCCTCAGTCCTCCAGCAGCACGCCCTCTCACGCCCAGCTCCTTATACCCCTCTCTCTAACTGAAAGGAAGTATGTCTTTTAACCAGGTGTCCTAATTAACCTGCCTGCCTTAATTGGTTCTAGCAGGTTCCTGATTGTTCTGGAATAGTCTCTGTTATTTTACCCAGGGAAAAGGGACCTGCTTCATCTGGGACTAATGTATCTACCTTCCATCACTCTCCTGTAGCCATCTGGCCTGACCCTGTCACAGTATGTAATTGCCTCAATTTACTCCCACAAGATATTACAGTGAGTGCAAATTTTGGTGGGATCAGGACCTTTTTCCTTTTCAAGTATTATGTTTACAAATTAAAAAGTGCAATGGATACAACATTCTTAAAACTTCTGTGTTTATTTTATACTTTTAAAAACATTTTCTAGACATGGAAATGTAATAATGCCTCAACTCAAACCAGCTGACTGTTGGAAATCAGATTATTAATAGTGAATTAACAACAGATGATAATTTGACATTTCCAAAGCTCATTACTTTGAAGCTGGAGATGAAGTCAGTGTTTTCAGTTCATGAAGTAAATGGGAAGCTTTAAAGATTTTTGAAATCTGTCAGATTGATTGAAATGGGGAAACTGAACCCGAGTTAGTTATCTTGGGTTGAATCGTAACCTCCCACATACAACCCCCATCCCCGATCATAAACAGGATTGGTTTAAAAATATGAATATGCTACACATTTCTGAAGGAAAATCTTTATGTTGTGGTGTTTCCCATTGAAATGTTTGTTTTCAATTAATAGTGTTGTTGGCACATACAATAATAAAATCTAAATCAGAAAGTCCTCTCTCACTATCAGGCCCTGAGCCCAGAAATCTGAAACTCAGGCTTGCAAAAAATATGAGATCTCTGAAAACATAAAACAGTATTAATCAGAGGTAGTTCTGAGCTGTGGAGTTTGGATCTAGATTCAAACTCTCCTAAAGTTTGGGGGTGTTTGAATCTGGAGTTTTGATCTGAGCTTATCTTCTAAGACTAATGTTGCTGAGAAATATTAAGGTTTATATAACTTTACAATTTCCTCTCGCCTTTGTTTTCCATATGAAGAGGCTGATTCTTTTCCCACAGAAGACAACGGGAATGTCAATCAATATTGATTTCAGTGGGAACAAAGGCATACCCTGTATTCTGTGCATCTTTACTTAAGGCAGAAAATTGATTTATTTTCTTATTAATTATACAGATTTCCCTCTCAGCAACCACCTTCCACATACTGTTCAATATATGTGGAGTACATAAATAATACACTCATAATAAAAATGTGAGTAAATAAATGTAGTACTTAGAGACCTTGATGCATCCAATCAGAGCACATGTAGTACAGTAGCTGGCCTCTTTCTAAAATAATGAGCATTGTAAAAGGTTGCAGAGGCACTACCTAGGTGAACAAAGGTTCTCTGGTGAACAAAGGTTTAGCTCCAACGAAAAGTCCCATTGCACAGGTGCTCTGGGGAGGGCTATTGGAAGGAAGAAATAGCTTTGAAAAGGGAGTACTAAAGCCCCCAGACTCGGAAGATTCCATTCTACCCCAGGCTGGGAAGACTTCACATTCTGATTATGTGGGATTATTCTATTTTCTTGCTCTAAATTCTAACCACTGAGGAAGACGCATTGCAGAGAGTAAGCAGCTTATTTCTACTGAGTATGCCACAAGCTTTTAGTACTAGCTCAGAAATGGCTGTTTCTTTACATTTTGCCATCTTATTTTCTGTATCATAGTTTATGTCCTTCCTTCATACATCACAGGCCATATTCTCAGTTGATATAAATCTGTATAGCTGCACAGGAGTCAAGGGAGCAAAGTCGATCTACGCTGCCAAAGGTCTATAATATCTACCAAGTCACAAAGACCTGGTCTACACTTGACAATTGTACCAATATTACTGACTGTGTCAGTTAGGAAAATGATAGTTTTTACTGATATATAGTTATACCTGTACAAGGCCTAATGTGACCGCAGTTAAACTGATATCGTTCTTCCTTTTCCCATAAAGGAGTAAAGAACCTTAATACTCATCTACCTGCTTTCCCGCTATGTGAGCTGTATTGCTTTAACTATACCAGTACAACTTTCTAGTGTTAAAACCTTCATCACAAGTCTACTAATATCATCTATCCTTTGTTGCACACAGCACCCAGAAATATCAATGGGAGCCATGAACACACAGCCGAAGAACAGAATTTTTCATCCAGTTACTATTGTTAAACTAGTCATCCTTTCAAACATAGAGGATACATGCAATTTATCATATGGCATTATTAGTACACAAATAGTACCAACCTCTATATGGTCTATAATTTATATATTTGTTGCTTGTCAAGTGCTTTCAGACTCTGGGCATGAAACAAATTATATACAAGTCAGACTCCGTTTGATCACAAAGAACCTGATCTTATGCCTAATGATATCAGTGACAAAATTCCCCCTCCCCTCTCCCGCCCAACTTAAAAGGAGGAAGCAGGATCAGGCCCAAGGAAATAAGTGAATCTTCTCCTGCTTTTTTCCCTTTAGTTTTCATACCTGCATGTTCATGTAAGAAGATCTGTATCATGAAATAATACTTGCAATTTCTGACAAGAAAATAAAACAAAAGCAGCTTAAAAATGGAAGGAAAAGGACCATCTAAGACTCTGCTGTAAGCCCAAGCTCAAACAGAGATCCTATTCTTACAAGAGAATAATATAAGATAGTTTTAACCAACATGCCTCCAGGCTCCAACTGTTCCAGATTGTTTCTAACAAGATATGAAGAAGCCAAGAAAAGTTATTTCGTGTGCAAGTCTAATAATTATGTCTTAATAAAGGAACTGAATTCTCCATATCTTCCAGGAGTCATTCCTTTGAAGTGATTTATTTGAAAGCCTAAGCCAAAATAAATAGATTAAAAAAACAAATATCAAACCTATTCTAAGAATTTCTGACAAGCCATCCAGAGAAAATATGCTATTAGATTTATGCATTTTTCTTCTAGATAGGAGACTAATATGTCCATTAGGTAATTTTAAGACTAAACTATATATAGTTCAAAATGGTCAACAGTGCTGCAAGATGTCCAGCATCTCTGGTAATTGGGCCACTTTAATTTAGTTACCTACATATGCATTTAGGAGCCAAATTTTAGCACCCAAGTTTGAAAACATTGGCCCTGGAACCTCAGGACCTCTGTGTGAGGTGCTCAGTACTTTCTATAAGGTGCTGGGTGAAGTCAAGATGCAAGAGGTGTTCAGCTCTTCTTTGGACCTCATCCTAAATATCAATTATAGAATCATAGAAAGGTAGGGCTGGAAGGGACCTTGAAAGACCACCAATCCTGCCCCCTGTGCTGAGGTAGGACCAAGTAAACCTAGGCCATCCCTGACAGGGTTTGTCCAATCTGTTCTTAAAAGCCTCCAGTGATGGAAGCCTCATTTGGAAGCCTATTCCTGAGCTTAACCACACTTATCATTAAAAAGGTTTTCTTAATATCTAACCTAAATTTCCCTTGTTGCAGATTAAGCCTATTACTTCTTGCTCTACCTTCAGAGGACATGGAAAACAAATGATCACTGCTCTCTTTATAATAACCCCTTAACACATTTGAAGACTACTAGCAGGTTTCCCCCTCAGTCTTCTTTCTCCAGATTAAACATGGCCAGTTTTGCTTGGGATTTTTTGTTGTGGTTGTTTTGAACCTTCCCTCACAGGTCGGGTTTTCTAAGTCTTTTATCATTTGTGTTGCTCTTTTCTTGATTTTCTCCAATTTGTCCACATCCTTCCTAAAATGTGGCATCCCCAGAATCGGACACGATACCCCATTTGCGACCTCACCACTGCTAACTAGAGCAGGACAATTACCTCCTGCGTCTGAGGCCTAGTCTACACTAGAGGGGGGATTAATCTAAGTTACGCAGCTTCAGCTACGTGAATAACATAGCTGAAGTCGACATACTTAGATCTACATGCCATGGTTTCTTCACTACAGTAAGTCGACGGCTTACGCTCTCCTCTCAACTTCACCTCTCGCCCTGGTGGTGCACCAGAGTTGACGGGAGAGCACTCAGCAGTTGATTTATCGCATCTAGACTAGATGCGATAAATCAACCCCTCGCTGGATCGATCACTGCCTATCGATCCAGAGGGTAATGTAGACAAGCCCTTACTTATGACACTATTGCGAATAAACCCCCAATAATATTAGCTTCCCTTCTCAACTGCACAGCAGCCATTTTCTTCCCCTTTACCAATTGGGGAGATTGTAATCATCCAATGTCCAAATGAAGTCAACAGACACAGAAGTCCTTCCATGTGGTTCTCTTTGCAGGAGAGCAGCCTTATTGTGTAACAACATATTTATTTAGAAGACAAAAAAGAGTAAGATTTGTATGGACACTGTTAAACATTTTACACAATTTAGAAGTTTGAAACATTCATGTTTGAGTCTCTTTTTTGTTCAGCTTCTGGGAATAATAGAGCTGTATTTAGCACATGGATACATTTTAAACTCTCACTCTTGTAAACTCATAAAAACTACATGTTAACTTAGTTTTCCTATCTAGGATTTTCCATGGCGTAGGTCATTGTAGTATCTGTGTGTCACAAGCACGCACATCAGAAGCTTGGCTATGGGAAGTACACTCATCCACTGAGAAAACTGGGGGGGAAGAAAATATCATGTGACTACCATGAGCACTTACAGTTAAACAACACAGCTCAAGTGGCAGATTCCAGATGTTAAACTGGAATAACCAACCTTCGCAAAACAGGACTGTAGTGGGGCGGCTGCCCCAGTCCAGGAAAAAGGGGCTTAAAACAGCCCTGCAGAGGGCTGAGGCTGTGAGCAAGCAGCTCCCAGGCTGATTGAAAGGGCAGCCCAGCAGAGGACTGCAAGTGAAAGCAGCTGGGGTGGAGCAGCCATAGCTGTAGCTGGGTCAATCAGGGCCCAGCTGGCCCTGATATAAAGGCCCAGAGTTTGGGGTGCAGAAATAGTGTCTCCTCTGGCTACAGAGGCAGACAGGCCTGGCTGCTGGGGAGCTTGACAAGGTATCTAGAAGAGAGCAGGGCTGGGGCAAGGCAAGAGGAGCTGGAGGAGCTCTAGTCTGGAAACCCCAGGCTGCAGGGCCTAGGGGACGGCCCAACAAAGGGTACTGGGGTTGCAGGGGGCAGCCCATGGGTGATTGTAGAAGCAGCAGGCCAAACCCTCCTTGCCAGTGATAAGTGACAATTACACTGCAGTCTGCCCCAGTGAACAGGGGTAAGTGGTGACTGGCAGTTGCCTAGACTGAGGCAAGATGGGGCTCAGAGGGTTGGTGGTTCCCTGGGGAGGGGAGACCCTGAGACTGTGGGGGTACTGCAGGGGTGCAGCACCCCAGGTAAGAGGGCACCGGGGTCCAGGGAGGGACACGGAGCCAGGGCAGTGGGACTACAGACTGCAGAGAGCGCTCCAGATGCTGGAGTGAGCTAATTCCCTGGATGACCAGCGGGAGGCGCTGCAGGGGTGAGTTGCCGCATGTTTACAAGGACATTGATTTTGAATAACTGATTCAAAAATATCATGATCTGTTTGTGAACAATCTTTGAATACAAAAAAAAAAAGGTGAAATTCATCAGATAAATTATGATTCACTCAGCTCTGGTAAGTAATGCAATTCGAGCAGGGGTCGAGAAAAATTGTGACTCCTTGACTCACAGTTACCCTCTTCATGCTGCTGAAGGTGCCATATAGCCCCGCATTATCTTTACTATGGACTATACAGTTAGTTTGTGATCTATCCCATAGTAGGTAGCGTGGGCCATACATTTTGTTGGACAATGTCCAGAAAGCAATCAGATATCTCCAAAAAGAGTATAATTATACTTGCATAATGACATTTAAAAGTAAAAAAATACCAAAAAGCATTAGTCCTGATACAGGCTGCCAATTTTTACTTTTAAAAATTAAATTAAGGTTTTTTTAAACGCTATCGCTGTTCATAAAAAGCATCTGGAACCACCTTGGATATTGTTTTGAGATTCTTCTTGGTGCCAAAAAGCAAAGTTGGTGCGACTCCAGTGAAGCCAGAGGAGATACCCTAGGGATGAACATCGTCTTTGGTTTATAAAATAACTGATATAAGCCCCTTTAAAAAGGGGAGGAAGGAATCTGCTCTTGGGATGAAAATTTATATAGCAAGATTCAGCCACAATGTGACTTCAAATAGCTGAGTGAGGAACCCCTTTGAAAATGGATTATAATGGGAACAGCTCCAGACCTTTAAATCCAGTGTGCTAGTGAGTGCTGCTATGATGAGCCTAATAATAATTTTTTGTGAAGTGGTTTCCAGCTTCAGAGCCACACAGTACAGTGTTGTTCTCCAAACCATCTTTGAACAAAGTGTGGTTTGGAGGAAGCCACAATCTATATAACTACACTTCAGCAAACACTTTCCTTAGTCACTATGTGGCCTATCAAGGCATGTTTCCGCAAGAAACACAGTTCATACTGCACTTTAGACAGACAGGGCTTGACTCTCCGACTCACTGATTCACAGCTCCTAGCCTCAGCACAAGTTAGGGCTGCACAGACCCAGGCCTAATTTACACCACTGGTGTAACACCCCTTAGGACAGAACCTCTACCACATCCCCCCTCTGGCTTGCTCTGTGCCATCTCCCAGAATACTCCTCATATGCCACATTCCTCTAGGACTGCTGCCCCTCCCCATGCTTGGAGTAGGCAGATGGTACAGAAGGTGACAGATGCCTCTGCCAGACTGCTGCCTTTAGGGAATTCTCCACTACCCATTTCTGGCCACTTTGCACCATGTAATTTGTATCACAGTGCTGTACTGAAACACCATAATACAGAGGCTTAAAGCTGAGGGTCAAGTATTCTCAGATAAAGTTCCTTGTCTCCTGCTGGGAGGGGAACACATGCCATGCAGTCTGGTGAAGACTTCGCACTGATTCTACCCCTGCTGGCGATAGCTGAGTGCTTACCTCCTCCCCTTGTTAGCTTGATGGCTTTGTTAACTTTCATGTAAAAAGGATTTCCAATGTCTCTCAGTTTACCCTGGAGGTACATTTAAGTAGGCAGAACCACAGTCCTTTGCCTAGGGTGGGGTTCCTGATGTCCAGCCTGGCACACATTTTAACAATTTCAGCAGGCTTGTAATTTTGCATACCTTACCTCTACACACACCATGTAATAACATTAATGATCCGCGAGCTATGAGTTTTCTCAGTGATACATTACATGCCACCGTCTGGGCAAATATCGTGACGACAGTGTACCAGTTGCCACTGGAGTGCTCTTAGGGTCACAATGGCCCTTGGACACCACCAACTCACCTAGACCTGCATGATCATTCCCTTCCTACTAAGGGAAGACTATGGAGAGCAAGAGTTAATACTGCTGGAACATTACCTCTCATTGCAGTGGTCCTAGGAGATGATGAAAATTACCTAAGGGTTTTTCAGTGTCTCTAATTTCTGTACTATCTCCTGACAGAGGATAAACTAAGCAATTAACTGGAAGTTTCTGCTAAAATAAAACAGCAGTAAAATAGAGGACGATGTTGACATTCAAATTGTCATTTGTAGTAGGGAAGAGTAAAGAGAGGAAAAAGAAGATTAGCTTTTGGCCAAATAGTGACACATTTGAGGATATATTCACAGTTTTTACTGTGTTGAGAGTCAGTCAACAAGGGAAGAGAAATACCATTGCCTGACTTACATCTCTAATCAACACAGCCTAAATTGTAAGCACGTATATTGAACCATTGGCAATAGATCTGCAAGTCAATCATTTCTTTAGAACATTCACAAATAATTTCAAACAAGAAATACATCCAGGATTTTGCACAATAGAAAACTGGTTAAAAAGAGAAACTAGTGTTTTTCAAGTCAATGATTCATTGTGAAATAATGACTCAGCTGTAAGCCTCAGAGCTGACACCCCATTGAGATGAATAGGGGCAGGTCACGTCTCTCTCAAAGCCACTATACCAAATTCTGCTTTAAAGTACACTGCTGTAAATCCATGTGCATCGGAGCCACTGCAGAATACATCCCACTGTTTCTCTGAGGTGTCTCAGAGGAAGATTTATGTCTAAAATGGAGTCAAAATCTTGATGCCAGGCCAGAGTCACAATCTGGCTCTGTAGCATCTACATTCAATTTTTAGGACTGACAAGATTTGGCATCTATGAAGACAATGGACTTGGATATGTTTACACTTGAAACACTACAGCAGCGGCACACTGTAGACTTCAGTGTAGACACTAACTATAGCGAGGAGAGGAGATCTCTTGTCAGCGTAGTTAATCTACCTCCCAGCGAGGTGGTAGCTAGATCAATGGAAGAATTCTTCCATCGATTTAGGACTTGTCTATACTAACACTTAAGTTGATGTAAGTTACATCACTCAGGAGTGTGAAAAAGCCACCCCGGTCCCCAAGTGATGTAAGTTACATAGACTTAGTGCAGTGTCTACAACCCTCTACGTTGACAGGAGACACACTCCCACTGACATAGCTTCCGCCTCTCATTGAGGTGGAGTAATTATGCTGATGGGAGAATGCTGTCTACATTGGGGGTTAGGCTGCTTAACTATGTCACTCAAGGAGGTGGATTTTTCACATCTCTGATCGATAAGCTGAATCAACTTTTGAGCATAGACCTGACCTTATTCAAGCTATTTTCACTATGAAAGGTATTAAAACACTGCTGTCTGATATAACATTTGGACCAGCACAAGAAGCTTTTATGTTAATTCCCCAAAGGTTGAAGATCCAGATAAAATGGAACCAAGTTCAGGAGTCGTCCAGGTTTTGCAGCACCAAAACTTGGCTTCCTCAGCCTACCTCTAGTTTGATCCCGCAGTTCCCTACTGTACATAACATACATTTAGATCCCTTCTTTAAAAACTCTTCTTTACTGCATGCCTATAAAAAATAACCATAGGCTGCTGGTGTGCAGGGAACCTCTCATACTGACTAATATCATCTAGGGCTTCTAAGTGCTACAGTAATAAAAATAACCTCTAGAGGGCTAAGGACATGATCCAACTCCCACTGCAGTCAGTGAAAAGACCCCTATAGACTTCAGTGGAACAGGGATGGAGTCACCCTATTCAGCAAAGCACTTAAGCAAGTGCTCAAGTATCTTGCAAGACTAAAAGCCAGATCATTCACCTCCATGAATAAATCGAAGAGAAGAGGCTTATGGGGAGGACAAGTCCTGTTCCAAGATGTTGACAGGTTGCCTTAGAGCTGACTGCTCACAAGAAACTGGTTTTATAAAAAAAAAAAAATAATTTGAAGTAGGCACTAAAATTTTTGATTTATTAATGTCTTCTTTTAGCTCCATTTCACCACAAACTACATCCAGTGTAGAGTGGCCGATATCACGACACATTACTCAAACTTGCAGTGTGTCATTCTAAACAACATGTAGCTCTGGATGAATCAGTTATTTTGTAAATAATATCATGAACTCTTCAACAAAAGATAAGCTCTGTGGCTGACTCATCTCTATGATCTCATCAGCTGTGAGACACTGCTCTGCGATCCTACAAGATCACTCCAGAGGTAAATATTTAGACATATCAAATGGAAAGGACTTACTGCAAGTTAGTCTGTGTCAGGTGCTGGGTCTTGACCCCAGGTCCACCAAGTCAGAGCCCACAAGCTCAGATGAGAAACTACATTACTATCTACTGCCCAAGGCTACACTCACTAACTCAGCTGGGTCAGCTAGCTAACAGCAGACTGCTAACTGGACACCACCAGGCACAAAGCTTCCCCTTTCTTGTCCCACTGCTTGTCTGAGCAACTAGTTGCTAGATCTGCTTGTGACCAGATCCCTCCCTGGGACCAAGTTCCTGCCTCCTTGCCTGGTTCCTGTTCCATGCTCCTTGTTCCTGTCTCATCACCTGGCTTCTGCTCCTTGTTCCTGCTTTGTTGCCCTAATCCCAGGGACTGACTTTGGCTTGACCCTGAATGTGACTTCTGACTCCCGCTTGACCCTGAGCATGACTTCTGACTCTAATTCCGATTTAATGCTTGGCATGGCTACCAACTCCACTCCTGGCACCCCTCCTTGGCATGGCTCCTGACTCAGTCTGGCTTTGACTTCTGGCATGACTTCCAACTGTGACCCACCTCCCTCCCACTCCAGGCTCTGACTGGTAAGTCCAACTGCCCCGTTTTGGGCCCTGAGAGCCTGCTGTTTAGCAGTGTGGAGTCTGCACATTCCAGCATTTGGCATGCTTGCTGTTATCTGTCCGCAGGGACACATACGTTGTATGGATCGAAATGTTTACAGATGCTGTGGCTAGAAATGGGAAAATAAGCCTGTCCTAAGCCTCGGTTCCACAAACTGCATTGGCAATGTTTTACTGCACAGTCAGGGTGCAGATTTTGTTCTCTGATGCCTTCGTCTGTTTGTCCCACGCAGCCCCCAGAAAATAAGGGCCACATTGGGACAGGCCCTGAGGTGGGTGCAGAGGATGCAAGGAGCCTCTGTCCCTCCCCTGGGCCCACAGAGGCCTGTCGCAAGTATAGTTGGGCCCCGCCTCACAAGTGTGCACACACATGCCAGCCACCATAGAAGGTCTCCACACCTGAGGGAGCAGGCAGCAGTATCCTGTTGGACGATGCAACCAGTGCACACCCTGTGCAACAGGTCATTGGTGGGGGCGGGGAATTATTGCCCTGTGGCACTGCAGCTCCATACTGCTCCCTCCTCCAGCCAGTCAAAAACATCCCCTGCTGCACTATGCCACTTCTCCTTTCGAATCCCTTCTCTGTCTCCGCGACCTTTCGCATCAAGTTCAAGCTTCTTGTCCTCATCCTCAAGGACCCCACAACCCACCCCCCCTTACATTTTGATCATCATCTCTTCCTGCTTCCCTGCTTTTTTAGATCTGTTCCGACCAGACTCAGGATTCCCCAGTTAGAACACTGGACAGAGAGC
The DNA here is from genome assembly GCA_007922305.1 of Dermatemys mawii. Taxonomy (NCBI): domain Eukaryota; kingdom Metazoa; phylum Chordata; order Testudines; family Dermatemydidae; genus Dermatemys; species Dermatemys mawii. The sequence continues at coordinate 20,160,355 of ML677342.1, forward strand.
TAAGGAACCTGCTTGTTTATTCAGTGGCTGAGTTGCTTCTTGCTCCACCAAGCACTGTTAGGGGTCCTGATAGAATACAGGTGCCCTCTAGTGGTAAGACATGGAACATGCACAATTACCTCACCTAACATAACTTTGTCCCTCTGAGCCTCACAAGCTTCTCCCCTTAACCTAGTGATCATATCTCCCTATGCTGAATACGGGACACCTAGTAAAATTGCTCATATTTAGGCGAGTCCAATGGCAATCAATCAGAACTATGCATACAAATATTCAAATTAACATCAAGTTGACTGAGCCCTTATGAAAAACAAATAATGCGTAGCTGGATTATTTTTATTTAGCTTCTTCTCTGTAAGCTTTAGGGTTCACACAGGAAGGGGTGACACAGATGCCCCTATTCACACACACACACACACAGGGGTGACAGACACACCATCCTGTACACCTCTCTCACAGAGGGAGGGTGACCAACCAATCAACTTGACCTTCCCTGTCTGGCATGCTGCTCACTTCATCCCTGGCTGTGCCCCCAGGAAGGACTTGCCTCCTTTCATACCTTGTGCCATGTCTTCCTGAGGAACATGTTGGGGGAGGGGGTATGCAAGGTCACATCCTCCCCCTACCCCCAGATTTCTGCCAGGATTCACACTAGAATGTGGCCAGCAGCAGCCTTTCGGCACTGTGTGGGAGGGAAAGGAACAGCCACAGGGGAGGAGGAGGCAGGGAAGAGATAAGAACATAGGAACGGCCACACTGGGTCAGACCAAAGATCCATCTAGCCCAGTATCCTGCCTTCTAACAGTGGCCAAGGCCAGGTGCCCCAGAGGGAATGAACAGATAATCAAATGATCCATTCCCTGTCACTCATTGCCAGCTTCTGCTAACAGAGGTTAGGGACACCATCCCTGCCCATCCTGGCTAATAGCCATTGATGGACCTGTCCTCTGTGAATTTATCTAGAGTTTGTTTGTTTTGAACCATGTTATAGTTTTAGCCTCCATAACATCCTCTGGCAAAAGAGGTCCACAGATTGACTATGAGTTGTGGAAAGAAATACTTCTTTTGGTTTGTTTTAAAACCTGATGCCTATTAATTTAATTTTATGACCCCCCCCCCAGTTCTTGTATGATGAGAAGTAAACAACAATTCCTTATTTACTTTCTCCACACCAGTCATGATTTTATAGACCTCAATCATATCCCCATTTAGTCATCTCTATTCCAAGCTGAAAAGTCCCAGTCATTAATTTCTCCTCAAACAGAAGCCATTCCAAACCCCTAATCATTTTTGTTGCCCTTTTCTGAACCTTTTCCAATTTCAATATAGCTTTTTTGAAATGGGGTGAACACATATGCATGCAGTATTCAAGACATGAGCGTACCATAGATTTATATAGAGGCAATATATTTTCTGTCTTATTATCTATCCCTTTCTTAATGATTCTCAACATTCTGTTCACTTGTTTGACTGCCGCTGCACATTGAGTGGATGTTTTCAGAGAACTATCCACAATGACTTCAAGATCTCTTTCTTGAATGGTAACAGCTAATTTAGACCCCTTCGTTTTATAAGTATAGTTGGGATTATGTTTTCCAATGTGCATTACTTTGCATTTAGCAACACTGAATTTCATCTGCTATTTTCAAAGGGGTAGCTGTGTTAGTCTGGATCTGCAAAAGCAACAAAGAATCTTATAGCACCTTATAGACCAGGGGAGGGCAAACTACGGCCCGCGGGCCACAAGTGGCCCGCGATCTCCTGCCGGGGGAGCAGGACCAGTGGTCCCGTTCTCCTGGGCAGGGCACTCAGAGTGCCCCAGAGAGCGGGGCCGGCTGCTGGGCGCGCCACCCTGAGAACGGGGCTGGCGCACCCCAGACAGCGGGCTCGCTGTGGGCCAGGCGCGTCGCCCTGAGAGCGGGCCCAGTGCGCCGTTCAGGTCCCCGCGGCCAGCCGGGCGCTGTCCCAAAGCCTGGGACAGCCGGCCCGCAGCCAGCCGGGCGTGCCGCCTTGAGACCGGGTGCGGCTTGCTGCCCGGGACAACAGACCCACGGCCAGCCGGGCGCACTTCCCAGGACAGTGGGCTGCAGCTGGATGCCGCCCAGAGCCCAGCACAGCAGGCCCGCAGCCAGCACCACACCCCGCGCTCCTGGCCCACGGTGCTGGGCCGACCGCGGCAAGCCGCGGGGCCCGCGCTCCCGAGCCGGGGATGGGGCCAACTGCAGCAGACCATGGGGCCCTGCACTCCCAGCCTGGGGGCCAGGCGGAGCGCTGCGAGCTGCGGGGCCCAGCGCCCGGCTCAGAGGTAAGCAGGTGGAGGGATGGTTAGATGAGGGGGGTGGTTATGGTAGGTGAGGGGGGCTTAGGTGGGGGTGGGGGTTTGCGCATAGGGGGGGGGGCTTAGGTGGGGGAGTGGTTAAGGTAGGTGGGAGCGTGGTTGGGGGAGTGGTTAGGATGGGTGGGGGGTCTCCAGAGGGGGCAGTCAGGGAACAGAGAGCAGGGGAGCTAGATAGAGGATGAGGACCTGTCTAGCCCCCCTGGGGGCAGAGTCAGGGGGTCTCTGGAGGGGTAATCAGGGGACAAGGAAGGGAGGGTTGGATGGGTCAGAGGTTCTGAGGGGGGCAGTCCGGGGGCGGGAAGTGGGTGGGGGTTGGATGGGGAGGGCTTCGGCCCTTCGCACAATTTTGAACCCTAGTGTGGCCCTCAGGCCAAAAAGTTTGCCCACCCCTGTTACAGACTAACAGATGTTTTCGAGCATAAGTTTTCATGGGCAAAGACCCACTTCATCAGATGAATGTTGTAGAAATCTCCAGAGGCAGGTATAAATATGCAGGCAAGAATCAGGCTAGAGCTAACAAGGTCAATTAAATCAGAGAGGATGAGGCCCACTTCCAGCAGCTGATCTGGAAGTGTGAACACCAAGAGAGTAGAAACTGCTCCTACCTACAAAAGCAGTTTCTCCTCTATTTGTGTTCACAGAGGCAATGGGGGAAGGAAGGAGCCTGCCAGCCAGGCTGTTAGTGAGCTGAGGGCTCCGACCAGGGGCTGGTTGTCTGCACAGCACTGGAGCAGGACACACCCCATCGGTGGGGATCCAGAGGAGCAGCAGGGCTGGAAGGGGATGAAGGGGCAAAGCAGGGAGACGACAACAAATAGAGGAGCATGTAAAAGACTGATGGTTGGGCAACAGAGGTGACACATAACTGGCTGCTACCTGGTGCCTTCCTGCACTCACCAGCCACTGCAGCTCTCAGCACGCAGCCAGAGATGGCTAGAAATGGGACAGTGGGCAGGGCCCTTCTGGCCGAGAGTCAGCACGCAGTGGGGGCTGTGCTGATGGAGCAGCAGGAGGAGCAGCCAGCCTCGCACATTGCATCTTTACCCTGCTACTAGCCTTGCACACACACATTCCCATTGTCAGCCATGAGACTACTGCTGGTGGGCAGGCAGCTGGCGAGCAGGGATCTGGCCAACAGCAGGACCCACCAGTACTGACGGAGGGGGAGAGAGAGAAAACACAGGACAATTTGCCTGTTTTTAAGAAGAAGTTGGGACACCTGCAGAGGGGCTGAAACACTGATGCGCTTGAAGTTCAAATCTAGATTTGAATGTTATGGCTCAGACCCATCGCCAGTGTCTGTTTGTAAGAAGATGCAGGATGCAGTGCTGAGGCACCTAGCCAGAGATGATCTCGTAGCTACTTCACCACTGTAAACAAGACAGCCATCAAAGCAAGTAGCAGCAACCTCCAATTCAATTACAAAACCAATCTAATTACAGCGCTTAAAATACAGAGTATTTTTAGTATTGAGTAGAAATTACCATTTAAAACCCTTGAAATAAAAAAACATTAAAGAAGCAAAGCACCTTAGAGGACTTTTCAGACCGTACTTTGCATTACATGCTAAACTATAATTTGAGGGCCTCTTGAGTTCATGAACCCTACGACTATCCCCAAGAAGAGAATGACGCATCTGGACAGAATCATGAAGTCTAGTGTGCAGTTAACAGTTTGATTGTATTGAAGTTTTTTTGCTGAAGGATGGTGACCCTTAGGTCTGTAATTTTGCATCCAGCGAGATTGAAGTGTTCTCCCACAGGTTTTTGTATATTGCCATTCCTGATATCTGATTTGTGTCCATTTACCCTTTTTCGTAGGGACTGTCCAGTTTGGCCGATGTACATAGCAGAGAGGCAGTGCTGGCACATAATGGCATATATTACGTTGGCAGATATACAGGTGAATGAACCAGTGATGGTGTGGCTGACCTGGTTGGGTCCTGTGATGGTGTTGCTGGTGTAGATATGTGGGCCGAGTTGGCCCACATATCTTAAAAAAAAACAACTTCAAAACCAGACTGCAAAGAGAAACTGCAGAGCTGCAATTAATTTGCAAATCTGATACCATCAATCAAGGATTGAACAAAGATTACGAGTGGCTAGCTAACTACAAAAGCAGCTTCTCTTCTCTCGGTGTTCACACCTCCAGACCAGCTGCTAGAGGAGAGGACCTCATCCTCCCTGATTAGAGATAACAAGCTGGTTCAGCCTGATTGGACTAACCTTGTTATCTCCAACCTGGCCCTTGCCTCGTATTTATCCTTGCCCCTGGACACTTCCACTGCTTGCATCCAACGAAGTGGGTATTAACCCACGAAAGCTTATGCTCTAAAACTTTAGTCAGTCTTTAAGGTGCCACAGGACACCTTAATTTAGACATAAATTTAATTTATACATAAATTAAGTATGCCCTCCAGGTCAAAACATATTGCCAACCTGCCCCTCTGAGTAGGGCAAAGTTTGAGCACTAGGGCTGGCCAAAAAACAACAACTCCATTTCATGAACAATTTTGAGGTTTTAAATTTGTTTACATTCTGCATTGGAATGAAAATGAGACCTTTTGAGAACTAGGGGTCAACAAATGACATTAATAGGCATCAGATTTAAAACAAACAAAAGGGAGTATTTTTTCACACAACCTATGGAACACCTTGCCAGGGGATATTGTGATTCAAAATATCAGGATTCAAAAAAGGAACATGGTGACTTATTACTGTTTAATGAATTTGCTTTAATACCTCTTCCACTGATATAACAGTGTGGGACAGGCCAAAAAGGATAGCTCTGGAATGCAAAGAATTAATTTAGCTTCTCTGCAACGGCCTTGTCTTCCTTGAAGACTCCTTTAACAACTTGGTCACCTAGTGGCCCCATTCCCTGTCTGGCAGGCTTCCTGATTCTGATGTATTTTAAAATAATTCTTAAAGTTAGTTTTTGCATCTTTAGCAAATTGCTTCTCAAATTCTTTCTTGGCCTGACCTATTAGGCTTAACCTGCCAGAGTTTGTCCACCTTCCTATTATCCTCACTAGGACTCAACTTCCAAATTTTAAAAGGATTCTTTTGGTGGCTCTAGTGGCCTCCATTACTCTGTCTATTTGCCATGATGGCCTCTATTATGGTGTTTTAAATAGCCCCACATGTTGCATTTAACCCTTAGGACCAACTCCTTTTCATTTCCATCTAACAAGCATCATTTTTGTGCAGGTCCCCTTCTGGAGGTGAAATGCTACTATGGTTGGGGGGTTTTTGGTATTATTCCTCCCACCCAACCTCACCCGAATGTTAAATTTAATTACATTAGGGTCACTATTACCAAGCAGTTCAGCTATAGTTACTACTTGGGAGAAGGAAAGGATTTCCAGACTCAATTTCATATCAGGTCTAATTCTCAAAAGTCACAGATTTTGCTGTGTAAAGCAGAAAGTGGAGAGGAAAATTTGGGTTCATGGCCATTAGAACTGTACCAATGTCCTCTTACTATTGGAAAATAGCTTCAGCTTCTGGTTCAAGTGTAAATGCAACCAGAACAATCATAATTACAGAGCAATACCTTATCATATTTGTGTTAATTGCGGAGGGGAGAATTGGTCATTTCAGTTGTTCACCATGTGTTACATTGAATTTGTACTCAGTGTTTCAATAATACTTTTTTCTTTGTATGAAGTGTGGAAGTTAAGTATATAGTGCCAAGAACTCCTCTTCTGCAGAAAGAAGGTAGAGAATAGATAGTTTGCTCAAAAAAAAAAAAAAGGATTTTCAACTATATGGAACATGTTCTTCAAACCCTTGTCCTGCAGAGCCCAATACTCCATCAGATCCCAAGTGTGAGGACTCTCAAGCATCCATAAGATGCCTTTGCTCAAGTGATCTCTGTTTGGATCTCTCCACGGGTTCCCTAACAATGAATAACGACATATTACTCCTCTCTCTAAGGAAGGCAGATCCAATAAAGAGCTGTTAACAGTGCTTGAGGACTTCTGAAGGGAAGGTGGTTGTTGTGTTTGTTTTTCATAAAGGGAGCCCATAACTAAATGCACAACTTTCAGTTGCAAAGTGTTTTGTTTGTGCACCTGTGGAGGGAGCATGCTGGTCAGACTTATCTGTGCAAGCACAAAGAGAAGAGGACTAGAACTGCATACTCCCAACAGCACGTGCCTCTAACATCATTAAAGCAAGAGATTAATCATATGTTTTGTGGACACTATCACAGAGCAGCTGTCACAAGGCTCCACACCCTATCTGGCTTGATGTTCAGCGGGTGTGGAGTACTCTGATTTTGCAGTATTCCCCTAGCTTTGTTTCCAGAAGCCCTTCCAGCACCCCCAATGTCCACTGACTGCCATTGACTTCAGCAGGTGTCAGACTGAGCCCCTCATGAGGAGTGGAGTAAGAAAAAATTCAGCATAAATATTACCTCTACATTGCTATATTTGGGATTTCTCACTGCTTTTACTCCTCACCACAGCATGTAGTGGAGTGCATAAGGCATGTATTGCATTTTTTTAAGAGGCATGTAATGAAATTTTTAAAAATTAGTCACTTGTCCATCAAAGATTTTCTAGGTGCATTACATAAAATTCCATAAGGCAGATACACGCGTAAGAGACATGAGGTGGGAACTTTCTAAAGGAACAAGAGACAAGGAATCGCTCTTTCATAAAGACGTGTTATTGATCCTGTAAGAAAAATCATTAATATGAGCCACCAGCAATTTGGAAACAAGTTTGACCTTTAAAAGCTCAGTCAAATTTGTTTTTTGGGTATCTTTAAATGAGGACTTAATGCATCCTGAAGCAGATGGTTCACGGTTAATGCTTCCTGTTTCTAAAGTAATTTATTCACCATTGCAAAACAGCAACTTTAACAGCTGTTGAAAACAAATACTAATTATAGCATGAGGACATCACCATTTGTGTCCCAAAGCCATCAATAAGTCAACATGAACATTGAGGATGCTAGCAACAGATGATAAATGGTACCTTTTTGTGCAGGTGTGATTTTATACTAGACATACTTTGCCATCTGTGGTTAATTATTCTGGGATCATTCTCATTTTTCAAGTTTTATCATCTGGTTTTAGTAAATTAGTGAGGTGTGAAAATCCTTATATAAATGGAAAGTATATGTACTATTGTTTATACAGCTGCACAGTAATCAAGTGTCTTTGCATCCTACCCTGTAAGCTTTCATTCCTCTCTATAGACTGTTTTAGCGTCCTATCTGCTAGCTATTATGTAGGACTACACATATACACACCACTAAGTTAAAAGAACATTAAAGTTGCAAAGTCAAGCACTTCAGGCCACATGTTCAAAGGTATTTAGGCACCGACACAGATTAGGTGCTTCTGAAAAATCTCACAAGATGCCTGTCTGCCTCTTTAGGTGCCTAAATACTGTGATGGGGCAAGGCCAGATAGCTATAGGAAAGTGCTAAAGAATAGATATGTTAGTCTCAGGCTAAACAAATCCCTAGTACCGATGGAACCTTCTAGAAAGGAGTAGAAACAGATAGCCTGATTGGGACACCTGAAGCCAATCAGGGACTGGCTGAAACCAGTAAAAAACCTCCCAGTTAGTCAGGTGGGTGTGGGTGTCAGGAGCTGTGGGAGGAAGTTGTGCTGTTGGTGAGACTGAGTGGTGGACAACATACCGTACGCAAGGAAGGAAGCCCTGAGGTAAGGGTGAAGTGGAGTTTGAAGAAGCGGGGACTGCTGTGGGGAAGTAGCCCAGGGAATTGTATTGTGTTTTGTGGCTAAAAGGTCAGCCATCTTAGCTGATACTGTTAGGGTCCCTGGGCTGGAGCCTGGAGTAGAAGGCGGGCCTGGGCTCCCCACTTTCTGCCTCCCCTAATTGGTCTCTGAGATTGGGAGACAATAGAGACTGTGCCAGGAAGGATAGCTTCTCCTCACTGACTTATGATGAAAATGGCTCAGTAGGCTGTGACCTTGTCTCTAGAGAGAGAAGGGCTACGTGAAGGGTCACAGTGAGCCTCTGAGGCTAGTGAAAATTCATCAGGAAACGCAGAATCCACGAAGATAAGGACAGAGCATTGTCACAATACCTTTGAACATCTAGACCTTAGATATTTTTCACATCACATTTCCCACCAATGCTCTCCAACTGTGGGCACACCACTGGAGATGGGCATGCACCATATGCTTATGTTTTCTTCACAACAATAATGGATTTTCCTTAAGTTCTTTCTGATAGATATCCCTTAAGTGTAGTTTGCAACCTAAGTCATGACCCCCTCCCATAAAAATGCATGACATGAAAAGTAGTTCAGAGTCTCAGAAAATTTTGTTTGTTTCTAGTTAGCAGTAATTTTTGTTCTTGTTAAACAATACAAGAATACTACAAATTCCTTGATTTAGCGTCCACTCTGGCCTTTCCATGAACAATGGGACATAACATTTACCTGTTCCAAGATCTGTCTTATCCTATTGAATTCTTTTTGTATGTTCTCTTTTAATTTAGGGAGAGAGAGAGACAGATAGACAGAACATATGAATGTTTTTCAAAAATTACCGTGTCTATCAATAAAACTTCTAGGACCAAATATTGCTGCCCTTGGTAATGAAAGTAGTCCTGCTGAAATCAGTTGGGCCAAGAAAAGTGAATAGAATGTGGCCTTATTTAGAAAGTTTATGTAACTTTTGGTCTTTGCCCGAGATCTTTCTAATCCAGTGTCACTATATGTTTAATTCGCATTATTAAAAAATCTTAGGTCATTCCTTACAAGTCAAGTAACTTGGCTACCATATATACACACAGTTATATATTATCAGTGAGTCTGGTAGCACCATCTATTACTAAGGCTGCCCAACTCTTCTCATTATAGGACCTTGTTTTGCAAGGTTAGAAGCAACTGAAATCTGTTTGGGCTGAAATCTCATGGTGGGTGTTGGCTATTTTATTTTGGGGAGGGGATGAGAAATTTGAGCTAAAATGGTTCAGCCATTTCTGAGAATGAAGTTTGGGGAAAAATGTTATGCCCGTGTTAACAAAAAGATTGACTTTCTTTGAACAGCTCTAGCACCTCCATGCTTTGGAGCAAAGACTTAATATTTGGCAGGGAGCTGCTTTATGTATCAGTGATGTGCCTTCTTGCCATCCCTCTGAAAATCCACCCAAATTAGGTCAAATCATAAGCCTATGAAAAACAATTTTGCACATTCTCAGTTGCACATAGCTGTTAAAAAAAGAACAGGTGTACTTGTGGCACCTTAAGAGACTAACAAATTTATTTGAGCATAAGCTTTCATGGGCTACAGCCCACTTCATCAGATGCATAGAATATATAGTATGTATTGTATCGTATGGCAACTTCCACCTTTTCATGTTCTCTGTATGCATATATATCTTCCTACTATATGTTCCATTCTATGCATCTGATGAAGTGGGCTGTAGCCATGAAAGCTTATGCTGATACAGACTAACACAGCTGCTACTTTGAAACCTGTTTAAAAAAAAATCTGAGGATTCCAGCTTTGTTGAGAATGCTTGAAACTCTCTCAGGGATGAAGACTAACTTTTCCTGTAATGGCTGTTCCCGTCTGTTCTGGGCCAGGAACAGAACAGAGAGCAGGGAGTCAGTCTCCCATGCTCTCAGTGACATTCCTTGCAGGCACCCAGGCAGTATGGAAGATGAATCTGTCTGCTTCCAAGACCGCCTGGACAAAAGGGGAGAGGAAGAGGGAAAATAGAAGACTAGAACAAGAAGTCTGGCCTCAAAGAGCCTATCCATGTCTCATTTCCGACACACCTCCAAGTTCAGCAACAAATGAATCTGGGGCCCTGCAGATGACAGCCTCCTTCACTCCACAACCCAAATTCATCTCCAGAGAAGATCAATCTTGTGCACTAAATGAGGCAATGTGAAAAAAATGTGATCAGGTATTAGAGACTGTCTCATAATGCATACTCACAAGGGGGTTGTAGAGACCACCTTATTCCTAATCTTTAAGTGCTTTACTTTGCAACCTTAACGTTCTAAGCAATTTGTTTGTGTGGTAATATATCTAAATAAAACAGTCAACCAACACATGAATATTTAAGCAGCAATGATGGAGGTCCATGGCATTTCTTGAATGTTAATGGCTGACTGGGTGAGTTGATAGTCCTTGACTTGGCCTGGAGCTCATTACCATCAGTGAGGCAATGATTATCCAGGAAATGCTATTGGGATGAGGGCATCACTGCTGTAACAGGGAAATGGGAGAACTGCATATGGGTGTTTGTGGGTAACAAACTATGTTGCACAGACAGAGGGAAAATGGTTCTAGTCTACATTTCAACTTGATGCTACAGAAACAATTTGTCTTTTGTTCATTTTAGGATTTCACAAAGATATGAATAAATTTAGTACAAAGCAAAAAAAAAAGGTAGCGGAAGAGAGGAGACTCATTTGTTTGGAAGTATTAGGCATTCAGTCAGATGACAGAGGTTACCACTGAGCATAGCTGAGCATCTACTTTGAAGCAGCAGTTCAAAAACATTGTCTCAGTCTGTCTTAATTTGGTATAATCCCCTGAATCTATTAAACCAAGACCAGCTGTCACATTTTTTCACTATTTTCTTTTCTTTGCTTGTTCTTTTCATGTCAGCGTGTCTAACCAGTGTGGCAGTTGGGTTTTTTGTTTGTTCCCCTCTCATATCTTAAATATGAGGTAGAAATGCAAAACTAATCCAAACGTTTTGTTTGAAATTTTGAACCTCTCATCCCCACATAGGACTGTACCAGTCATTTCAAAAATAGCATTCTAAACAGCCAGTAACTCTTCAGAAGTATAATAGATAATACAAAGCCCTTAAAGTAAGTATTACCATCTATGTATGTGGTTTAGAATGACACACACACAAAACAAATGAGCATCAGAAAGAGGAATCTTTCTCGGAGCGCCCCAGACTGAAGAGATGAAGAGGGGAGAGTAGCAAGTTCATAGCAACCATTTCACCTAAGGGTGAAATTCCAACCCTACTGAACTCAACAGCAAAACTTCAGTGGGGCCAGGATTTCACTCAAGATGCAGGGAGGTCACACTGAAGTGTAAGAAATATTATTACTCCTCTTTATCCCCTTTCATAGGCAGAGAGCCTATGTCATCCTGAGACTGTAAACCCTTCTCATAGCAGAAATGATAACTTCATTTGTTCTTCGAAGTGCCACACATAGTTATGGTGCTACATATCTACATTAAGAATAATAAATCCAAATCCAAATCTACAAATGAGGGGGAACCTGGCAATCCCATTCCTGTCCCTGGTTGTGCTTTTCACAAAGGAAAATACACAATGTTGTAACTCCTGCATGCTTTTTGATGGGACCATTTCTCTTAGAACATGTATAGCAGTTGCTTGGTTCTGTACAGCAGCAGAGGAAGGCTATTATTGGTCCCAGTTTAGTGACTACAGGAAATATAACATTCAAAGTGAAAACCTCTGTGAGATCTTGCACTAACAGGACCATTAGGCAGTGCACTGAATTCCAGGGCCTGCAAATGTTCTACTCTGGAGAAGATCATTCTCGTGCCAACGTTATGTTTTCTCTATTAGAGAGCACTAGAATTTGCAAGAAAGTTTAGGAGACAAATTGTTTGCTGCTGTAGCGATGGGGTGTTTTGTATTGGAAGAGAAAACATATTACTTCAAACTTCTTATAAATTCACTCACAAACCACACTAGATGAGGAAAAAGAGGTAAGAATGAGATCCAGTTTAACTCCTTATTTCCTTTAATCACAGTTCATATGAAAGCTAACTCATTTCAGAAAAAACGAGGAGTCCTTGTGGCACCTTTGGGACTAACACATTTATCTGAGCGTAAGCTTTCAAAAGCTTATGCCTAAATAAATGTGTTAGTCCCTATGGTGCCACAAGGACTCCTCATTGTTTTTGCTGATACAGACTACCACAGCTACCTCTCTGAATCATTTCAGAAAGCTTCCAATAGCTAACTATCCAGCAGTTAGCTAGACACTGGCCTCACTGCTGCAATTACACTTGAGGGAAACTATTTACATTTCTCAGTGCTAGAGAGATAATTCTTCTCCTGCAGTGACAGGGCTGAATTTTCACAAAGTGGTGCCTGAGTTGTGACTGCAAATTATGACCTCATGTCATGTGACTACTTCCAGGTTTATAAAGTTAGATACATGCCTAAGTGCTTTGCTGGATCAGGGTCTATATGCACACAAGCTAGAACATGCATTTGCATATCAAAATGCCCGATTGCATGTCATTAACAGTTTGGCTATTTGAAAGTGAGTGTTTTTTTTAAACAGGTCTAACTTTAGATTGTAAGATCTTTGGGGCAGGGACCATCCTCTTATTCACTGTTTGTTCAGTGCTTAGCACAATGGGGTCCTGGTATGTGACTGGAATGCCTTGCTACTATTGCAACAAACTCAATTTGGGCACCTTGTAAAGTAGTGAACGCACCATCCTTAACATCCCCTTCTGTCGACGCATGATGCTGCAAGGGGTCCTTGTCTCCAGCACCTCATGCAGGCCATCTGCCTCTGGCCAGGTCTTCCATGGCTTAGCCTTCCAGCTAAGCCACAAAGTTCAGTTCCCTTCCCAGGGGACCAAGAAGGTCCAGTTGCGAATGCGCAAAATATCCCAACATGAACGAGCCTCTCACCTTGGGCTATTCTTCAGCCCATACTTTGGGATCAGTCTTCAGCTCCCCTGCAGGCTCAGCATGCCTTCCACTGGATTTGCATGCCCCCTCCTCAGGGGTCGGTAAGGGAACAGAAGCCCACGCTCTACTCTGGGTTACAGCGCAGGGACGATGTTTTAAGCAGATATGTCCAATTCTCCTGAAGTGCTGCTGTTTCCCTGGGCTGGTTCTAGCTCTCGTGCTGCTTCCCTGCTGCCTGTGTTTTACACTGCCTCCCTTCGGTTCTCAGGCCTGTGGTTTTTCCCTTCCACTGACTTGAAGGTATAAATTGTCCCCAAATCCAAAGGCATTGGCACTCTTACAGCAGGATTATCTGGCTATCTGGACTCTCTCCTCAGACTCTACACTACCAGCAGTCCTAGCTATCCCCGAGACACCACCGATCTCCTGAGGAAACTACAATGCATTGATGATCTTCCTGAAAACATCATCCTGGCCATCATGGATGCAGAAGCTCTGTATGAAATATTCTATATGAGGACGGACTACAAGCTGTCAGGAACAACATCCCTGATGAGGCCACAGCACATCTGGTGCCTGAGCTGTTTGACTTTGTCCTCACTCACAACCGTTTCAACCACTTCAAGTCAGCAGCACTGCTATGGGTACCCACATGGCCCCACAGTATGCCAACATTTTTATGGCTGACTTAGAACAACACTTCCTCAGATCTCATGCCTTAGTGCCCCTCCTCTACTTATGCTACATTGATTACATCATCATATGGACCCACAGGAAGGAGGCCCTTTAAGAATTCCAGCTGGATTTCAACAGTTTCCACTTCACCAACAACCTCAGCCTGGACCAGTCCACACAAGAGATCCACTTCCTGGACACTATAGCGCAAATAAGTAATGGTCACATAAACACCACCCAATACTGGAAACCTATTGACCGCTATACTTACCTACATACCTCCAGCTTCCATCCAGTACACATCACACGATTCATTGTCGACAACCAAGCTCTAAGATACAACCACATTTGCTCTAATCCCTCAGACAGAGATCTTGTAGGTGTTCATCTCTATCAAGCATTCTTAAAACTACAGTACCCACCTGGGAAAGTGAGGAAACAGCTTGACAGAGCAAGACAGGTACTCAGAAATCACCTACTACAAGACAGGCCCAACAAAGAAAGTAACAGAATGCCACTAGCCGTCACCTACAGCCCCCAACTAAAATCTCTCCAACACATCAAGGATCTATCACCTATCCTAAAGGATGATCCCCCATTCTTGCAGATCTTGGGAGGCTGGCCAATCCTCACTTACAGACAGCCCCCCAACCTGAAGCAAATACTCACCAGCAACTACACACCACACCACAGAATCACTCACCGAGGAACCAATCCCTGTAACAAACCCCATTGCCTACTCTGTCCCCATATCGACGCTAGCAACACCATCACAGGTCCCAACCACACCAGCCACACTCTCAGGGGCTCATTCACCTGCACATCTGCTAATGTGATATATGCCATCATGTGCCAACAATGCCCCTTTGCCATGTACATTGGACAAACCAGAGTATCTCTACATAAAAGGATAAATGGACACAAATCAGACATCAGAAATGGTAACATTCAAAAGCCAGTAGGAGAACACTTCAATCTCCCTGGACATTGAGTGACAGACTTAAAAATAGCCATTCTTCGACAAAAAATAACAGACTTCAAAGAGAAACTGTGAGCTACAATTCATTTGCAAACTTAACACCATTAATTTGGGCTTGAACAGGGACTGGGAATGGCTGGCTCACTACAAAAGCAATTTTCCCTCTCTTGGTATTGACACCTCCTCATCAATTATTCAGAATGAACCACAACCACCCCGACTGAATTGGCCTTCAACATTGGTTCTCCACTTGTAAGTAACTCCCTTCTCTTCATGTGCCAATATATATTTAAGCCTGTATCTGAAGAAGTGAGTTTTTTACCCATGAAAGCTTATGGCCAAATAATTCTGTTGGTCTTTAAAGTGCCACCAGACTCCTCCTTGTTTTTGTGGATATAGATTAACATGGTTACCCCTTTGATAATTAAAATAGGTGGTCTCCTAGCAACAGGAATACTTCCATGGGCCCATCTGCCTGCCCAGTATTGTTTCTTCATATCTGCTTCCTAAAATGTCTCATCAACTGTCTTTGACCTTTGTTTATAATAATATACAGACTCAATCTTTCTAAAACAGAAGCCAATTATAGAAAATAGCTACAATTACAGAAAAAGACAAACATACTTCCACACAACTTGACTTGCAGCTTTGTCTTCCTTGTTTGTCAGCCTACTTGGAACTCTATCCAGCACAGAAACACCTCCTGACCAAATAATGTACTGCAAGTAAATATATAATTGTTTTGTTTCTAAAATACAATACCCAGTATTGTTTATTATAATGGTGACATTTATTCCAGTCTGTTACCACAAGATACTTGACCATATGGATCATTATTTCATAAGTATGCAATAACTTCACAAGGAGGAAGGATGGTCAAGTCAGGGGTTTGGGAGACTCTCAGTCCTGCTTTGTTTCAGATTGCCTCAGTCACATTGGACAAGTCATTTGGATGGGCTTCACTTCGGTACCAAAGTCAAAAATTTAGATCTTCAAAATCCCCATTCAGCTGCTGACTACCCCTGTAGGCACCTGAACTTCCTAATAGGCTATATTTCTGCAGAGTAGGGACTTGAACCCAGCTATCCCACCTTTTAGCTGAGTACCCTAACCTCTGGTGTATAGTGTCAGTCTCATTCTGTGGCCCAATGAATATTTAAGTACTTTATACACAGTGAAACAGTTTCGACAGAGACCAGAATACCCACTAGCCCAAATGTAGATGTAGGAGACTCAAGTTCCTGCTCCAATCAATATTTAAAGTTGGGGGAAAGATGTTTCAGAAGGGTTGGGAGGGTATATTTTTTTCACCTATACAATTGGACAAATTTGAAAAATGTTTCCATCAACCCAAATTGCATTTTTTTTCAGTAGAAAAAAAATTAGTCTGAAAAGTTTCTTCCAGCTCTGGTTGTAAAGATACATGTATGAAAGGCTGTAAGCTGCTCAGGGAACCATAACTGAGCTAGAGATGTATGCAGGTATTAGTATCTGCATGCTTATTCATACTGCTGCATTATAGGAAGATAATGAAGCCAACAACTTGGTCCATTTCTGCATAAAAGTGCTCTAGCTAAACTCTTCTGTGCTTTATACCATGATATTATCTCCTCTAAGTTGCAGTGCTGGGCATTCTACTATTAGGAAGTCTAGCAGCACTCTGTCTTCTCTCCTCTGTAGCAGTCCAATAGACAGAGAGCTGTACAGGGTTTTTTAAGTTTGTTTGCGGTGGGGGGTTTTTCTTGACAGGAAGGAGATTTGAACACTAGCACATAAGTCTCTTTACCCTCAATATTTTCCCATTTAACAGATATTCTCTCATTTGGTTATTTGTTCCTATGCTTATTATTCTATTATCTGAACTGAAATGCATTTGCCATCTGTTACCCTAATGACCTAAAGTGCCTATCACACAGATCCTCTCACTTTGGCATCGCCTGTGCCTACAAATACATGTGCTGAACAGAAATTCTCTTTCAGCAACAAATGAACAACTGACAGAATTAGTAAAGTTACCAAGGTGCACAGTGGAGACACAAGCATTGAAATACTTCAGAAATAATTTCAGTCTAGAAATTGTCTGTGACCTAAATGCTTTACACAGATTACCATTTCTAATGACTGTTTCCTAATGGCACATTAGAACCTGTATGCCAGCATTTTAAATTAATTGTTAGAGTCAAACAGAAACATCCAATAGCTGCCAGCACAAATAACCTTACAGTCTTCATTATGGGCCTGATCCTGCAAACATACGTGTTTAAACCTATTGTCAACCACTTCTCTCCTTAGATCCACTAAAAATAGGCCCCTTTTTATTTCAAAGCTCTAGGAAGGTGGAATCTATTTAATCTCCTTTGTTTTGAAATTGTATTTAAAAAGAAAGAAACGAACAATAGGAAAGAAAGAATCTTAACTAGATGAATATGGCAGCTACCACAACAGATACCAGCACTTCCAGATGAATTGGGCAAATTTGTATTTCAACAATTTTCTTAAAACTGTGGTTCTGATCTGAAAATGACTCCATAAAAATGGTATGTTTATGGGTTTGTTGTCTCTCAGCAGTTCCATCTCAGTTTGCTCAGTTTACAAGCAATAAAGATGTGTTTTCTAAGCCCTACAGTCGATGGAATTACATCAGAGATTAATTTGTCAAATCCCACCTATCTATGAATTCTGTCTAGAGCTTCAGTTGAATATCATATTCTTCATTTCCCATCCTAAACTGAAGTTGAATGTTTCTATGCAATGTTTCACCGCTGCTGTGTACTATCCCAGAAGTGGCTGCATGTCAGTTAAGGATGATTTCTAAATATACCGCATAGACGCCCCAATCCATCAAAGCACTAGGACACATATTGTAACTTTAAGTACATGAGCAACTCCAGTGAAGTCACACACATATAATTGATTCTATTGACATGTTTAAAATTTCACGTGTTTAAGTCCTTTGCAAGATGGTGCCATAGACTATAAAGTGCTTTGGAATAATTTTAGGATGAAAGGGGTATAATATATTATAAAATACCTTAAATAATACAGTAAACATATTATTAACTACAGTAAGTAGGCTTGAACATATTTTTAAAAGCAAATTATTCCTGTTATGCCTAAACACTTCAAAGACTTTAAACAAGAGTAGACATGTTAAGTGTTTATGTTGCATCCTTGCTGATAATTAATGTTGCTCAGAACTGGATCATTTCCAAACCCACCTTTGTATTTGTTCTCCTGAAGAGAAAACCATTAGCCTGACTTTGTAAACTATTGCTTTAGACATAATTAATGAAGGGGATGGACTGGTTAAATAGAAATGGTGCTTCAAAGATTTTTGACTAAAAGTACATGAGATTTGAAAGTTGAAATAAAGAGGGTTATTGCTGGTCTCAGCTCAGTCTAAACTATTTCTTGTTATTAATTATATAATAAAGCAACTCTAACAACAACCCTTTTCTCTCTCCTGTTAAACCAAAGTCCTGGGTAGGGGGCAACAGTCTTCATCCAGTCCAGCTTGATAAGCTTATGGAGCAGAAAGTATGACAGGACTGCCTACAATGGTGTGTGGCCCATCAGCAATTGCCTGTAGCAAAAATCCCCAAAGGCTGGAGAGAGGACACTAGATGGAGAGGGCTCTGAGTTACTACAGAGAATTCTTTCCTAGGTATATGTCTGGTGGGTTTTGCCCACATGCTCACAGTATAACTGATCATCATATTTGGGATCAGAATGAATTTTCTCCAGGGTCAGAGTGGCAGACACTATGGGGTTTTTTTACCTTCTTCTGCAACATGGAGCATGGGATCACTTGCAGGTTTAAACTACTGTAAATGGTCGATTCTCTGTAACTTGAAGTCTTTAAACCACAGTTTGAAGACTTCAGTAATGAAGCCAGAGATTAGGGGTCTATTACAAGAGTGAGCAGGTAAGCTTCTACAGCCTATAATGTGCAGGAGGCCAGAGTAGGTGGGCCTTTCTGACTTTAGTAAGAGTATCTGAGTAAGAATATACATTACAATTTTAATCCTAACCAGTGCTCCATAAGCGACTGGCCACAAGATGCCAGAATGTGTTAGTATTAGAGCAGAGTGGGTCTAATATTAATTTTCTTTCTTGATATAGGAATTTCATGCAGTGCTCCTGTCAATATTTCTACGTTATTATCTGCAAAAACACTAGAGTTTTCAGTTGCCTAACTAGCCCCTGAAATCACGGTTAAAGTTGCTTGCATCTCTGCCCTCCCCTAATGTGAACAGCGCCCCTGGGGGCAGGCATGGAATGTGTGTCATCCCCCCCCCCCCCCGCCCCTCCACAGCTCTGTTGGCCTAACTTGAGCCACCCCTCCCCCCCCAATATAGAAGTCAAATGATGCCTATGAGTGCTGGTCCATAGACTGGTCATTGGGAAAGATTGCCCTAGACCATGCTGCCTCCCATTACCTTGCAGAAAATATCAGCCCAGAACTTGTGTTTCTGGAGGAACCATGGAGCTCACTCCACTGTGCTGCCAGGGTTAAACATCCTTCCCTGTGACTATTACAACGATTGCACAGTGTCTAGCACAACTTGTGTTCTGGGTTTTGCTGTGAGACAAGTCTGTTCAAGCAATGTTAAATCTTAGAACTGTATGTTTATTAAAAGGTGTCCCTGTGGGTGACAGATAAGAATGATGACTATGCTGGGCTAACAGCTGTTATCAGATTTAATTAAAAAGGTGCCTAGTCGTGTTCTGATGACTATGAAGCCAATGCCAACTTTACTGCAGACACATTAAGCCCTCATAAGTTCCCTTATATCTGACAGATTTTCTATTGAAATGGTGTTAAAAATGTATTTGAATTGCATGCTCTGGTGCTTCTCAAATCAAAAAGACTCCGTTAACGCCATTAACTGGGCCAGAGTCCACAATTACAGATGTCAAGAAATTCCAGGATCTCTATATATCAAGCATTCTAAAAAGAATTCACTCACTTAGAATTAGATGTTATGCCAGATTGCAAGTGCTCTCATTGCATGACTATACCTCTACTGCTATAACAACAGCGAGCATAAATGTATCAGAGCCTGTGTTACTCCCATTAATTTGAGCTCAGAAAGGGCATGTCATTGGCCAACACTACCATGAGAAATACGCCACATGCAACATCCTGAATCAATAAATGCATCTGTGATAACTTATAACTCTTCCCCCCCTCACAACATTATTTAATGTCACTGATCACATTCAGGGCAGCTGAATGTTTTATTTTTCACAGTTTCAGACAAACTCATCTCAAGTCTAACTTACATAAAATAATGCAAGGTTACTATACTAGATATGGGTTATGCATGCTCAGCAAGTAAAAAAAAAAAAACACACACACACACACAAAACAACACCTTAACCTGCCCTACTTCCAGTCACATTTCAGCATAAGCCAGCAACTATTGTGGATGGTTAGAGATACTCTGTAATGCTGTCAGTCATGCAGGAGAACCAGGTGTAATCTAATAGTGTTTTGAAAGACAGGAAAAGATTAGCTTGTGACTAAAAATACATTGAAAAAAGAACAGGAGCACTGTCAATAATAGGCTGTATTTCCACATTGTGAATCAATTTCACAAATAAACATGTTAACTGTATAATAGCTAGCATTGATAATTGGGGACTTTTTTATATGATCCATGACACATTATGCTCCAGTGATGTGATGGCTTTGATCCTGAAAGTACTCATGCAATGCACAACATGCGAGGCTGTGTATTACTCTGTGATGTAGTATCAGTGCTTACTCCTGTACTACACCCTCTGGTGCCCCTGTGCTTTGCTCAACACACCTGAGGATGAGCAAGGGCAAAACTAGCTCTCTGCCACCTCCCTCAGATCTGGAACAGTCAGGGCCAGTTCAGCATCTGGTGCAAGCTGCAGCAGCAGCAGGCCTGCTCTAATTTGTGCCGGCAGCAGCAGTCACCAGCCCAGGATCGGTGGAGCATGGGCCAAAGAGCCAGGCAGCAGTGTGGGTAATTCAGCTGGCTATAGGCACTTTATGGCATCTGAGGACTTCCCCCACTCTAGAGGAATCCCCAGCTGCCCACTGTTCCCTTAGCATGGCAGAATAGGAGCAAAACAGACAGTGATGGGTCCAAGAACCCAGTGCTATATAAGGGAGCAGGTAAGATGAAGCATTATTCCCTGCTCTGAGTGGTGAAATTATGAAGTGTCCTCTGTGCATATTCACTAGGATAAAAAAGGAGCAGAGCCTGGGAGGAGGAGATGAGGAAACATAGCCCCAAGGAAATGAAATTCTTAGCTCAGTGTTCCCACCTTGTGTATTAATCTTGCTGCCTAATAAGAGGAATAAGATGACCACATTGCAGCACTGTGATTAGCACAGGATCACATTACTTGAGATCAAGGCTCCGGACTTCTGCTTAGTGCAGAGGACTATGCTCAGCGCTGAATTGCTTACTCCCAAGTGTACTTCCTTGCTGGGCACTACATAGGAACAAGAGTGAGGTAGAGAAGCATTACTATCCATTCTAATAGCTAGCAGATTGAATATGGTGACATCCACGTGCCAGAGCAATGGACAAAGATGGGAACCTATTGCGCATGTTAAAAAAAAAAGTCTAAACAATTAAGCAAATCTGGACAGAATCCAAGTGTATTTCCTGGGCTGGAATGAATTCCCATATGGGTTTTTTCCCCTCTTACATTAAACACATCCTTAGATGCTAGAGTTTGTCCCAGTTTGTCCTTTGACGTCATACTCCACAGGGTGCTCTCTTTAAGCATCCTGTTTGCATAAATTGAAAAGAAATTTGACCTATCTGGTCGAAAGGAGGAAAATATCCAATACAATTGGATAGACAGTGTTTCGGTAAACATTTTTAAAAAATGTTTTCTTCCATAATATTGAGAAAGTCTCTGCTTTGGATCTGTTAGTTCATGGAGTCTCTCTCTTTGTCAGGATATGACACACCAAGGGAACGTTTTATTTCTGTCAGCCATAACATTTCCAAATCATGTACATAAAAAATACAACACTCGCAAATAGTACAAGTCAGAGTTCCGGGTCATGCTGGTGATTCATTGGATGCTACAGTTGCAGGTCATGCTAACTAGAAAGAAAAGCTCTTGGAAAATGTCAGATACAGAGCTCATAACGGTGATTTGTTAAAAACTCACTAAAATTGATGCAAAGTGGGCCAGTCTGTGAGGTTGTCTCCAGCTTGTGCCTCATCTAGCAGTGATTGGGAGGGAGTGTACTCAGCCCACGAGGAAAGGGAACACATTTGTGCTGTTCTTAGACAACCCCTCTGACTGACACAGGAGCATGAATGCTGCTGCATCCAAACCTCCTCCAGTAGAATGAGGAGTCAGCCCAACATTTGGCCTTCCTAGTCAGTAGTTTATAAAGGTGGAACATAAAGAGAGCCCCAAAGGCAACTTTTACTTAAGAAAAAGAAAAATCTCACACTTCCTCTCATGTCTGCATGTACCAATAACCACATTCTACAAAGCAACTAAACACATCTTAACCTAGTAGAAGTATCTGTGGTGTACATGCCTAACAATGCCTGATTTAGAGTCAGAAGGTGCATCTACATTGTATTTTAAAATCCAAGGCAGCGTATGTGGCAATCACACCCTGTGAGTTTGAGGCTGACCATTCTTGCACCCATAACAGTCAAGTTACCATGACTGTTTAAGTTATCAAACTCAAGACTGAACTCCTGTGAAAAGTTACCCTTTTAGTGACATATTGACTTGACCTTTAACTCTTCCTAATCCAGTAGAGTTTGCAGTGGAGTATGAAAGCTCAAATACGAAGCCTCCTTGGAAAACTGCCTGTCCTCTGACACATGGCTAGAACTCTAGCTAGCTAGCTAACAGCCTAGGAGGCATTTACATCACAGACTGTTTCATATAAACATTCAAAAACTTAGAAAATTATAAAGTAAGAGGAAGGCTTAAGAGTGGGAGCTACGCTAATGTTGACATTGCTGTTCTGCGGAGGGTAGTAAATAAACCTCGGTGTATAATGCATACTGCAAAGAAACCAAAATGGCTCCTCCAGGGCATATTAAAAAAAAGCAACATAAATAGAATTACTCCCTGCATAACTTGGTTCTATTTAGCAAAAGGGGAGTACAGAAAGAGAATTCTCATCGCCTATTTTAAAAGGTCAGTTGGGTAGGAAGTCTGTTTCTCTGAGCTCTTTATCAAAGAAATTTAAATTCTGCATCTGTTTATTTCTGTTCTTTGATAGTTTTAGAGCCACTTGAGATGGTTTGCAGTGTGCATGCTATAACAAGGTTGCTAGCAAAACAAATACAGATCTAAACAGACAGATTTCTTCTCTTCATTTTTCTAAGGGCTTGTATAACAATCATTTAAATATAACTGAATGCTATGCCTCAGGTAAGTGTAATTTCAGGTTTCCATGTTGAACTGTTTTTATCCTTCTCATATCTGCTCTGGATGCACACAAGTGTAATTTTCACAAGAACAAAATGGCATCAAGAAATAACTTTAGGCCATAATGGTGGGCCATGCCTAAAGCATAAGGTACTACTATAGGAGGTATCTAAGTTTTGCTCCTCAGATTGTTATGTCTCCTTGAATAGTGGGGATAAGAGCAGTAGCCATGTGAGAAGAGAGTCCACCAACCCCTTTTGGACAAGTGACAGGCAGCACAGATAGTCCAGAGGATTTGCCAAGCCCTTCTCTCCTCAGAGGAGAGAGAATGATATGATATGAGAGAGTCTCACAGCCTCACCTAAAAAATTCTATGGGTGACATCCTCACCCCAGCTCCAGGCTTTGTATGACACATAAGAGGGCTAGAGGGGTGTAAAGGGGCCCTAAAGGGCTGCGACTTTGAAAAAATTCCCTTGACATAGGTACTGCAGAGACAGTCAGAAGGCTATCTTCCAATGGCCCCCATGTAAGTCTTGGCATAGTGCCTGCAACGGCAGCAGCACAGAACATTCCAGAGATTCCAGCCATAGGTAGCTGAAGACAGCCTGCTGTTATTTAGACAGGACCACCAAGCTAAGTTATGCCAGGAGCTGAAAAGAAGCCCACAAATGAAAGGGTGAAAGCGTGGCTTAAAACTACCACAGCCTCTTCGCTCTGAGCAGTGAGTTCAGCGCAACATCCAGAGGTGCAGCATTGAATCTCACCTGTTTTCTCAAGTGTGTAACTGTCACGTGAAGAGTGAAATCCTGGCCCCGTTGAAGACAATGGTAAAATACTCACTGACTTTAGTGGGGCTAGGATTTCACCCAAAATGTTTATCAGAGGGAAGCCAGGTGGCTGCCATGTCTGCTGAAGACCAAACCTGGTGGTAACGTGTGAATTTTTCAGAGCACACAGTTCAACCATTCTATCTTGGATAACACAATTAACATCCAGCAGCAGTGACTGTGCCAATGAATGAGTCTTCAAAGCTCTGTCTTTGAAAGGTGAGAGGAAAGATGCCTCCCTACACCAACTTTCCCTGCAGCCAGTCATTGAGGCATAAAGCCAACCCTGCCCTTCTCTGAATTACACACCAAGGCCAACTTATTAAATTTGAGATCAACCCCATAAAAGGAGGTAGCGCAACAGCATAGTGGTGATAGAACAATTATTTCCATTAAGGGAACTTTCCCCAACAGCAAACTTTACATAGGTGGCCCTGCAGCCAGGAAATTAGTCAGTAGCTATTAATGAATGTACATTGAACCATGCAGTCTCTATAACAGTAACCAAAATGCAATGTGTATTATATGGCCATCCCTTAAAATGCACCAAATAAAGGTCAAGGACAAAGAAAATATGGATATATAGATGACGTGGTTTTTGACTTCCTAAATAGACACTCAGTAGTTCAGCAATAGGTTGCATGTTATTTTATGAGTTCTAGGAACATGTTAGAGAGTTTAACTATACCTCTCTCTCTCTCTCTATATATATATACACACACACACACACACACACACATATATATATTATATACACACGCACACACACATACATATTATATATATATATATATAAAATAAATTAACTGGTAGCCATTTGTTGTTGAAACCTTCTAATCAACTGGAAGACAATGGCCCAAAGTTTCAGAACTGGTGTAAGCAAGAGTAACTCTTAGGGGCCAAATCCAACAAGAAATAATGATGTAAGATGATAAAAACACAGATGAGTATCTGGTGAAATATTTTAATCTCACGCCTTTATTTGCTTTTCCTGAACAACCCCGATTGCACGCCTTCAGCAGATTAAACTATTTTACATACCTACTTAATGCCAAACAGGGGAAAGTTACCACCAAATGACATCCATTGTATAATTTACACCATTGTTTATGTCTGCTTAACTGGGACTGCACTAGAGCTGGCAGAAATTTTTCTGTTAAAACTGTTTTCAGTGGAAAACTGGGTGTTTTTGACTAAATCACACTTTTCTTGAAAAAGTGCCCACTTACTGCAGAAAATTTTTATTTGTCATTGGAAAAATTATGCACCTGAAAACTGAAATATTTGTATTTGGATATGATCCCATGGTGCTTCATGTCCCCATTAACTTCTATAGGCCAGGCTCCCTGGTCAGACTGCATCTTCCATGATTCACTGCAGCCAGAAGAATTCCCTAATACCCCCTCATCAAGAGGCGAGACCTTGGTGCATCATGGGAGATGTAGTCCAACCAAGGATCCTGGCCCATAGAGTACAAGAACAACATGGGACACACAGACTACCAGTACCATGATGGCATTTTGAATAGAAATATTTTGGTTTTCAATTTTCACCAAAATGTCAAAATTTTCAGCAAGAAAAAAAAAAAACACATTCCTACCAGTTCTATTATATGCACTCACTAGTCTCTCTCCACAATGCGTTGCACCCCATGTTGTACCACCCTTTGCTATTTATAAAACAATTTGATCAATCTCAGTTCCAGAAGACTAACTACAATTAAAAACTATTTTGCACTTGAAAATAATGGCAAGATACTCAGAGCCTAGGATAGGTGCATTCTTCAGTATTTTAGACAGCTAAGCCAACAAGAATGACAGAATTGTTATTAAACATCAATATCAAGCACAAAATTATGTGCTGAAACCTTAAGAATTCAAAAATCATGAGCAAGGTCCCCAAAAATCAGGAGATTGTTTTCAAAAAAAATCACAAGATATTCAAAATAATAAATCTATGGCTCTCTATTTGCCTAGTGGGTTTTGAACCTTTGGCGTTCATGTTTTCCAGTGAGGAGGACTAGAAATGAATTTATTTTAAAGAAAAAGAAACCTGGGGTAATCATATACTTACAAGAGTCCAGGAATCAGTTTTTAAGAAAAATATCATGTCTCAAAATTTGATAAAATCATGAGAAGTAGCAGCACAAGTCAGAAAAGAAGAGCATGATAAAAGTGTTAGGCTCACACTCAGCTAGTGACCCTAAAACTTTCATCAGGCTGCACCCATGTCCCCATGCCTTTGCTGAGTGAAATGCAGGAGGAGCAAAGGAGAACATATAACAACTGGCCTTTTCCAGCACATATGGGAAGGGAGAAGGGATGCCAGCAGATCTAGACTTTAGCAAAAAAACAAAAACAAATCACACCCCTCCATGTTATTATCACCCAGTGCCTGTAACAGCCCTTTAGCTTTGCCCTCCTGGTTAGATTCTTTGATCTAACATTTCAGATGCGGTCATCACCAAAAGGTCCACAATTCTGTCTGATGTTTTAGTACAAGGTACCCCACCTATGTTATTTATTTATACTGTAAAAGTACCCCCCCAAAAAAGGAGATGCCTTGTAAGATTTTTAGACACGTTGGCAAAACCCTTTCTCACCACTGACCCATTGTGGCTTGCAAATTCAGATCTACTTTCCCCTTAGATTTACAACTAAACCTGCACAAGATTTGTATAGCTATTCGTCTGAAACCAAGGTCATCATAAACTCAGGCATTTTTAAAATTACATTTTTATTATTGTAACCCTTCTGCCAGGTGGAGCTGGATTCAGTATCTAGGGGTTCCTTTTCAACAATACAACACAAAACCAGCTCGAGCCCCCACTCAGTGACCTACGACAATTACATGCCATGGATGCCTCTAAGAGGCAATACTTCCCCTCTCACAAGCGCAGAGTCTAAGTGTCGCAAAAAAACTTTTATTAAAATGGACGAAGTACCTCAGCATTAATTTGGGGAAACACCAAAACTGGGGTTCATAAACACAAACCATGAGCAAAAGACCCATTCCCAAGTAAATTGGGCAGGGTCCTTTTCTCCTCATGGTCTCAAGTCCAGTAACTCAAGCATCCCTTTAACATAGCCGTCCCTTCTCTGTACCCCACTCATAGTCACTGTCTTTGTTCAGTGCAGCCCGAGTTTGGAGGTCCATCCCCAGAGTTCACCTCCCACCCTGTGTGGAATGGCAGGATAAGGAGACTACTTACATGCTCTACTGCTTGGGCACTCTCATACCTCCCCAATGGCCAACTGCAACACCTCTGCAGGACTCTGCTCTGGCTCTCTGCCAGCTTTCCTGCAGGCCGCTTACCATGCCTCTCCACTAACTGCTTTTCCATCAGCTGTATACTCACCAAGCTGTCTTCAGACCCCCTCCCCCAAAACAGCTCTCAGTGATTTCAGCTCTGCAGCTGTAACATGATTCTCAGTTGAATCTAAATTAACTCTATTATATCACAGAGAGGAGACGGATTAGATGGTGTCTAAGGTCCTTAAACAGGGCCCACACTCCCCAGTTCCTATCCCCAGCCTTTCTAAATTCCTTGGGGCTTTGGAACTATGTCCCCTGCCTAGTGAGTGCTCTTCATCAGAGTATGCCAGGTACGTTCTGCTGCCCTCGGTTCACACAAGGATAACAATCCTTTATTATTCCTAACAACAAGAAGACTGGGGATCCATCAGCAGCCACAAGTGGGATTGCTTGGCCAAATGATCATCATGCTGAGCACCTAGAAAGGGTAGGTGTGTCCATGCAAACGAGATCAGTTTCTGAAGTCTTTTTCCACAGCTTACTACTAGATGTCAGGGGAGAGTTCATTCAGACTCTGCTTACATTATGAACCCAAAACTCATGATGGTCCAGGAAACCTTCCAGCCGCTTTCAAAGTATTTGGGGTTCAAATGTTTTCTGGTTTGTTTCAACACAGCTAAGCCCTCATCTCCTCCCCCCCCCCCTCTTCACATAGGAGACTTGGATGTGTGCCACAGAGTAAGCGAAGAAACCTCCTGCTTCCATGAATAGCCCCCTCCAGCCAGCTGATCCATTCTTGGGTTCCCCTTCTTCAAATATCACAGTGTTGCCAATTCTTGTGATATTTAGTAAACTTCTTACAAACGCAGCTGTTGGAGTTAAGAGCATCTCATCTTTCACTTCAAAAAGAATATCTTTTCAGCCTTTACCATTACAAAGAAAAACTTAAAAACATGACATGAGTTCACCCTAAAGGCTGAGAAAGCAAAGACAAAGAATAATTTTAAAAAAATATTTTAAAGAACCGTGATTTTGTGAGCCTGACTCGTGACTTTTGAACACTCAGGGTTGGCAGTGCAGCTGGCCCCACTAAATCCCATTGTATGTTGTGGGATTTTGTTTGTATATAGGGGAAAAGGGCAGCGAGTGTCTGCTTTTGTTTTGAAATGTGACAGGGATCTTTTTTGCTTCTGGGTTTCCTATGAAGCCTAAACTGATGTGAACTTCACAGAAGCATCAACTTGTGGAAGCCAAGCCCTCCAGAAGAGATTACCAAGCTAGGGAGTTTTGCACACCTCTGTCCAGAACTCAGTCTGAATAGGGAAAATTCAGACCTGGAATAAGTGGATTGATTTCACTGGGGTGGGACCCACTTACAATGTACTTGGTATATTGCTAAAATTGCTGCTGTTGCCTAATTTAACAGTGACACCATTTAAATGTGTACCCTTTGGTAAGTACTGCTGCAGCTGAAAGGGCAGCATCCTGTTTACATTTTATTGCAATATTATTTGTTTATGGTTCAGCAAAGCAGGGGCCATAATCACATAAAATGTCAGCAGCTTCTAGCAGGGCTCTTCAGTTAGCTAGTGTTTAGGTTAGACAATCCATTGTTGATATAATCTTGCTGAGCCATCTTGAACTTTCCTGGAAAATGAGTGTTTGACGTAGATTGGTCTTTTTTCATTCAAGGTATGAAAAACTCTGTGAATCACGAAGAAGTCAGTCTTATTACCCTGGAACTGCTGCAAACCATGCCAGAGATTCATGTTCTGGCAAGCAAATCCTGCTAGTTTGCCAGACCCATTGCTTTGCTTGATGGTATGGCCAAAAGGTGTGTAACCTTTCATGGGGTCCATACAAGACACACTATTGCCAGGCTTTCATGGAGACCCCAGCATTGAGCCCGAATGGCAGCAGCTGTGAAGTGAAGCTAAAACAGAGCTCCTTACAGCCAACCTAAATCCCTCATCCCAGACCCTTCTACATAAGCAGGGATATTTTTTTTCAGTTCATGTCTGATGCCATCCAAGTTCTATAACAGTTTCACATAACTGTAGTAGTTGCCTGTAAGAAACAATGCCTTATCTACAGAAAGAGGATATTTTGCTTGATGTGGTAATAAGGAAAGGCCAACACACGTCACTGAAATGTATGCACGCTCTTCTATTACTGAGGAAAGATTGCATCTATAAGAATTAAAAGGTCTGGAGCAAACTTAGGTGTTAAAATAAGTTTAGTCTTCAAGGTACACTGAATACATTCAAAAGGGAAGATCAACTAGATTGAAAAATATTACTCTTTGCCACTGAGAAGAGCAATCATCAGCTATGCTAAAAGAATGGACTATTGGCATATCAGATATGTTTACATGAACTATAAGACATTAGCAAGAGATTTATTGAAATATAGCTGGAAAAAGGTTTGCACAAGGACCCAGGGTCACCACACAAGACCCAGGGGTCACCCAGTGAAATTAATAGGCAGCAGGTTTAAAACAACCATAAGAAAATATTTCTTTATACAACTCTGAGTCCACCTGTGGAACTCATTGCTGGAGATGTTGTGAAGGCCAGAAGTATAACTGGTTTCAAAAAAGAACTTGATAAGTTCATGGAGGATAAGGCCATCAATAGCTATTAGCCAAGATGGTCAGGGATGCAACCCCATGCTCTGGTTGTCGCTAAGCCTCTTGTTGCCAAAACTGGGGCTAGATAATAGGGGATAGATTACTTGCAAATTTCTCTGTTTTGTTTATTCCCTCTGAAGCATTTGGCACTGGCCAAGACGGAAGACAAAATACAGGGTTAGAGGGACAATTGTACTGACCCAATATGGCCCTTTTTATTTGTGGTCACTAAATTCAGTCTGAAATTGACCACAAATAAAAAGGGCCATATTGGGTCAGTGCAATTGTCCCTCTAATTGGATTTAAATTTATCTCCATTTCCTTCCCTTTGGTTTTCTTTACTCCTTTATTCCTGCTCTAGTAGCAGTTAGAGGTTTTGCTGGTTTATTTCATACATACTCATAGACACGTAAGCTTCTTTGCAGGTGAAACATTTTCCATCCCATAACAAGGGAGGCCGTGGAAGAGGAGCGGATGGTTTGCTTTACAACTTCCTGCTTTGTCATCTTCAAATCTTGAAAAATATAAAAAAAGCTTCTTGTGCCTCCTCTCACCAGACATCCTATGGCCTCCTACAGGCGTCACCCTGGCCAGGCTCATGACTGATCAACCAGGACACAGAAAAGCACAGAAGGCAAGAATAGATGCAGGTGGTTGTAATGGTCCCTTTTCTCTCAACCTAGCAATAGGGCCTGATTTCCCTCTCAAGCCAGTTCTGCACATCAGCCAGGTGTGTCTAGCTGATAAGAGAATTTTCAGGAGTACACTAAGGGTGGAATCCTACCTACTTCCTAGAAGAGGTGCTTTGACATTCCCTTTTATAAGTTCAGTGGGACCCCACAATACCGCGACGATCAGGATCCAAAAAACACCTGATCGCGATAATGGTGGGGTCACGGTATTGCGGGGTTCCGCTGCATCAAAGCAGCGGTTGCTGACAACATCGGGAGCCAGCCACGCACCGCGCTATAAGCGGATTTGCACTATAGCAGGGCGCGATATTGCAAGGTACCACTGTATTATTTTTCAGTTGTATTTTCTTTTGTGATCTGAATTCAGGCAAACAGAAAATCTTAGTCTCAGCTGACTTTGCACAGCTCATGAACTGTTCAAACAGTATGTTTGCAGGAATACAGTTTACAAGAACTAAAAATATAGTTTATCATTCACACAGATTTACCAATTGGCACCAAGTCACCTTGTAATGATGCTGGTTTTGGTGGGACCCAGCCGAGTACCAATTCAGGACAAATTGCTTAAAGCAGGGCAGTTACAGTCCCAGGATGGGGCTCCTTTGCACACCAAGGCAAATTAAAACATTCAAACAGAGAAGACTTTGGTTTTACCCCATTGGCTAACCATAAATCAAACAAGCAATTTCCTTAAACACTCCATTTTCCCAGTATCACCACCAGTGCCACTGCTTAAGACGACGAATGGTTATGAAAACCAATACCCCAGTAAAAGAAAAAAGGTCCTCCCAATCCCAAAGGATCAAGTCCCAGACCCAGATCAATATATGTTAGATTTTACCCACAAATCACACTGTTGCCAATCCTTCAGAATCTAAAATCTAAAAGTTTATTCATAAAAGGAAAAAGATATAGATGAGAGCTAGAACTGGTTAAATAGAATCAATTACCTACAGTAATGACAAAGTTCTTGGTTCAGGCTTGTAGCAGTGATGGAATAAACTGCAGGTTTAAATCAAGTCTGGAGTACATCTACAGCTGGGATGGGTCGTTCAGAGCTGCACTTTGTAGCAAAGTCCCTCCAGAGGTAAGAAGCAGGACTGAAAACAAAATGGAGGAGATGCAGTAACCTTTTATATCTCTGCCCTGTGGATGATCAGCAGCAAGATGGAGCCTGGAGTCACATGAGCAAGCCACATGTCCATGCATGGCTCACTTCTTTACCGGCTGATGCCAGTGTTTACATGTTAGTTTGAATGTTTCCAGGAAAGCTCAGATGTGGATTGACATCTCCCAGAGTTCATTGTCAGCTAAGTGATTCTTGATTGGGCACTTACTGAAAATAGGCCCTTCTCAATAAGCTACCCAAATGCTTCACTGAGGCTACTTAGAATCAACACACATTGATATACAATTATGTAGCCAATATTAATAACTTCAACTACAAAAATGGTACACCCATATAGATAACATAATCGTAATCAGAAAATCATAACCTTTCAATAGACACCTTACACAACAACCTTTGTACTATATTTGCAGCAAATATACAACAGTGGTTGCAACGATCTATACAGTCACAGTTTATGTCAATAACATCACACACCTAAATATGGCAAATCCTCCCAAGGTGCATTCTCTTTTTGGATATTTATCTACACAACACTTATACAGCAAAGGCACTTAGAGGCAACCTCTCTCAACTATGGGAAGAGCTTGGTTTTGTAATGCTCTCCCAAACACAAACAGGTCTCTTGAGAAAGTTAGAGCTACTTATCACACTCCAAACCCTCATTTTTAGAGATGCTTTTGAACCAGACATTTTCTTGGAACAGTAACTAAGTTTTGAAATACCAAGAAACCAAAATGTAATCATTAGAAGATGAGCTCTTAATTATGATCCATTTGAAAAAAAGCTCACTATTTGCATCTACATTTGCGTGAATGTGATAAACAGTAGTGGGCAGAGGACAAAAATGGGATAGGTACTGAAATGTAGAATATTCTGAAGATAGAGGAATCAATGAATTAATACAGGACACACACTAATTTTCAGTGTTATTCTGAGACTCTACATGACATCAGGAAGGTTACATTCATAGTATCTGGGATTAATGAGTCAAGTGACCAACTGATAGTGGAGAGACAAAGTAAATGAGGTAATATGTTTTCTGGACTAACTTCTGTTGGTGAGAGAGACAAACTTTCGCACTATACAGTTCTCTTGCATACAACTGATATTGGTCATTTTTGGCATGTACAGTGAAGCTATCGAGAGGTTTAAAAAATTTGGGACAGAAGATTGCAATAGTTTATAGCCACAAATGCCTTAATGATCTGTCATTACTCCTTATTGATCAGAATAAAAAGTTGTTGAGGGTGTCTTATCTGCTGTGAGGCATTACTGGTATAAGGCCTTCACCATCCCCATGATCAAGAACTTGTGTAGTATAACTGATGCTTCTTTATGTCTGGAAGAGGTCAATGAAATGCTCTGCTAACACATTTTAAAATATATAGGTGCTATATATGGGGATAACAGAAGATTCCACAAGCCAGTTACAGCCATTAATATAAATACAGCTTTCCTTAAAATCATCTAATACTTCTACTATGTTCCACCTGTGTAGCAATCCCTTAAATAAAGATTACATAATGTTTATCTTACAGCAAGGATTTATTAATACTTAGTGGAGGATTTACTTACTTTAATCCCTTGCTGGATCTTCTGTATTGGCATTTCAAAGCTTTTCATGCAGCTTTGCTACAGAGTATTCCAACACATAATGGCTGGTCTAAGCTTTTCATATATAGATTTTATTTTAAATGCAAAAAAACCTCTTGGTGTTTCCTTCTAAAATATGGGCCTGATTCAAAGCCCACTGAAATCAATGGGCTTTGGAACAGACCTTCATCTGTTTGTGAAAGACCAGCTTTAGGTTCTGCCTGTTGCTTATCTTTTCAAAATCAAACTCAGATTACCAGTTGTAAAAGACATGTTTGAATTATGAACAGAGTATCAAATACTTACACAAACTGATCTGATACAATCCACAGAGGAAAAACATACCCCTCAAATACAAACCAAATCAGAATTTAAAAAAAAAAAAAAAAAAAAAAACCCCATAGTATTTACTATCATCAGATTCTTCACTCTGCTAGTGTTCAATCCCCTTCACCCACCCTGTGCCTGTCTTGTCTATTTACACTGTAAGCTCTTCAAGGCAGGTACTGTCTGCTACCGGGTGTTAGTACAGGGCCTAGCACAATGGGGCTCTGTTTCCAATTGACCCTTAAGCACTACCATTACTAATAAAGGAACACAAGCAAGGAAGCCATGAGCTGCTTACAGACATTATATGAATAGAGAGACAAGCTTAGCTAAGTAAATTATTTGGTGTGAGTTATTCACTCAGCCTCACTGCCAAATGAAATATCCAGATGTTTCAGCAATGCAAGTAGCAGCATTGTACAGTTATTATATTAATGATTGTTCTTTATGGGAAATATGAAGTGTGACAAAGCTCCAAGTCTGTACTTGTGGGTCCTGCGCTTCCTGGCAGATTTAGGGGCCTCAGAAACTCATCTAGGCCCCAGAGTGACCTCCCTTTCTCAGTACAATTGGCAAGAGTCACCACCTAGTGAGTTACCTTCATCACAGGCCAGTATGGAAGATGGAAAAGGGGGGAGCCCGGGCCCGCCCTCTACTCCGGACTCCAGCCCAGGGACCCTAATAGTATCAGCTAAGATGGCTGACCTTGTAGGCACAAAACACAATACAATTCCCTGGGCTACTTCCCCACAGCAGTCCCTGCTTCTTCAAACTCCACTTCACCCTTACCTCAGGGCCTCCTTCCTTCAGTATGATATGTTGTCCAACACTCAGTCTCACCAACAGCATAACTTCCTTCCACAGCTCCTAACACCCACACCCACCTGACTAACTGGGAGGTTTTTATCTGGTTTCAGCCAGTCCCTGATTGGCTTCAGGTGTCCCAATTAGGCTAGCTGCTTCTACTCCTTTCCAGAAGGTTCTTAATTGGCCCCAGGTGTCTTGATTGGCCTGGAGTAGCCTTTGTTTGGCTATCCAGGGAACAAGGACCTGCACATCCTGAGACTAATATACCTGCCTTCCAGCACTCTCCTATATCCTTCTGGTCTGACTCCGTCACAGAAGGTAACTCCATTTTTCAAATGTACATTTTAGTAAGCAGGAAGTAATCACATACATATTTTCAGCTTTCACTATAAAAATGGAATATTCCAACGCAGCACCAGAACTGTAAATAGCCTTTCTGCAATGCTCTTTAGCAGTATCACAGGCCTGAGTTTTGAAATCAAGCTACTGGAAGGAAAGTGGCAAAAGTTGCCTTTAAACCAAAAGGAAGTTAGTCAAAATGAGCACACTGCTTAAGCTAAAGAGGACTGTAAGACAGAGGCAACGAAGAGTAAAGAGTAATTTACTTATCAATATTTATCAGGTATCATTTAACCTGGCTACCAACCTATGGAAAAGATGGGCTCCTGGCGAAAGCAAACAATGGAGAGTGGAGAAAGGGAAAGTTCTGTTCCTAGTGCTTGTAAATTTGAACTAGACACTTTGGCTCAAATTTTCGGAAGAGTTTGATAATTTTGCATACCCTGCTTGAGATCCCCAAGGTCTGATTTTCAGAGGTGATCAGCTCCAACTGATTTCAATGGAATTTAAGCATTCTATTGAATATGGGGATAACTTACCAATATTATCAGTGTTACCCATCTACTCCCTCCATCATTCCCTCACAGGTTGCATTTAGTCTTAATGTAGGCCTGACCCTAAATTGACCCTGTGGTTCAAATGGACCTACCCACATGAGTGAAATTCTGGATGTGAGTGTTTGCGAGGATGGGCCCTTTGATTCCAGGCTCTTTGAGGCAGGGACTGTCTTTTACTAAGTGTCTGAACAGTGTTGAGGCCAAGGAGGCTTTTTAGGCGCTACTGTCATCCAAATAATAAGAACAGATGCTGCAGGACAAGCTTCTGTCCTGCTGTTGACCTCAGCTATTCATAATCTTTTTCACAACTCTCAATACCGTTTTTTAAAACACTCGCTCATTATATTTATCAGGGCAAAGATTGTTCTAGCCTCTCAATTAAACTTTCAAGAAGCAGAAGAAATCCTATGGGCATTTAAGTTTATTTCCATGGCCTCCAAGCTGTCCTTATAGCTTATAGACACCATTTATTATGTTTTTTTTCCCAAAAAATCATTTATTTTCCCCATTGGTTAATTCTCTCATTCATACCAGTGGAGCATTGCTAGGCTTTTAGACTCTGGCTGTACATTTTATCTGTAAGGGGGCCACCAGCAGAGTGGACCAGTGCCAGGTATTTTATACTGAATAGCTGTTTTTTTAATTCTTCCTACATTCTTTTGAGAAAAATTTAAGGGAGACCTTTTCTCCGCCCTTTTCTACTCCATTAATCTTTTGTTTTATTTCACTTCCTTTGCTTGTTTTAGATGGTAATTAAATTAAATTAAAACTTCAGTGATTGATAGCAGTGAGCAAACACAGTGCTTTATGATCAACAATTCTTCAGCAACTAGTGAGTGCCAACTTTGCAGGATAAGGGCAAAGGTATACCCCTCAGGAGACAACTTTATAACCAGATATTGAGCAGAAGCCATCCCACATTCTCCCATCCCCACCCACATTGTTCCCTATAATTCTAACATTACCATAACAACACTAATTTACAGTGTAGGTATGTCTACTTCTACTTTATGATAGTTGGGGCATTTAGTCGAAACAATCCTGCTAACACTGAAGACAATGGGAGTTTTACCAGGTTGGGGAGCAGATTTGGTTCTAGGTAAGCATGCCATTGTGGCCAGATCATTGGTCCCACTGTGCTGTTTCCACAATGCAAAGGAGATGGTAACCTGTTGTAATAGTAAAACTAGCTGGCAGCTGGGAATTCCCCTCACGTAGGGTAAGCTCTGGCTGGCGTAGATTCAGCATATATGGCTCTGTACCACTTCCACCAGCACCCACCCAGGATAAGTAACATGTCAGCGGGTCAGGAGACTGTGGGGGTAAAGTGCCTTTCAATCTGGTAAGCCTGGAGCGGTAGAATGCATACGTTAGTCAACAAGTATTAAATATAAAAATCTTGATTCTGTTTATAACATGGATTTGCACAGCCTACTGCGAAGAGAGTTTTTGTGAGGCTAGAAAAGAAAAGCAATTTTAAATTAAAATGGTCTCTTTGTGGTTGTAACCCAAACAAGATTATGATGGTCGGTGTATGGGAACTATGCAGGCTAGATACCATAGTGAGGGGTACACTAAACAGAAACAGAAAATAAAAACTGAGACATGAACTAGTCTATTTTAATTTCTCAATTAATCAGACAGCATTAATAATGAAAGCTAATTGGCATTTGCAGATTTAATAAATCTTACTACTTTTTAATAAGGTTTTGCCACTATAATCTTGAACAGTTTTTGTCACAAAACAATGCCACTTTTGCTCTATTTTTCTGCTTTCAGAAGTCAGAGAGCAGTCCCAGACTGTTAATTTGTGCATCTTAGAGAAATGTGATAAACAATGTAAATATACTAGTTAAATTAACATGTGTCACAAAAGTAAATTTACACTCTGAGAAAAGTCTGCCACTACAGCCAAAAGTTGCTGATTGCTGCTTTTGTTTCACAAATGGAAATTCACTGCCTATCTTAACATCTGCAATGCCAGTAAACAAACATGATGAATGCATTTAATTTAGAGTTTCCATAACCTTAAAATTTCATGGACAAGAACTCTCGTGTGACAAGAACTCTTGTGTTTTAGAATTTATTTTCCCCATAGTTCTAATATCTGGTGTTAAAGGTCTTCAATAAAAACAGTGTCACAATTTTTCCTTTTAAAATAAGCTCATTTTCATAGCTAAACCTGATATTTCACACACACTGAAGGTTCACACTGACACTGTGTAATTCCAGTTACCCAGATTCCCTGCATCTGAAAACCCTAGTTATCCAAATCTACAGCGTCCTCTGGGTCGTCCTATGTTACTTAATCACTTTTGTTTATCCGAATGCTTTATCTGAAACATTGGATGTCCCCCAGGCTGTTCAGATAAGTGTGCTGTATACAAATACTGTACTTGCAAACAACTAAACCCAATTACGCTTCGTAATAACCTGAAACTACTTGTGGTGCATTCAGTTTCTGTTCACTGGATGGGTGGGTCACGGGAGGAGGCTAAGGGAAAGAGTACTGTATTTTGTGCTACTTCTAACACTGTGCTACAAAGTTTTCCCCTTAGAACAGGCCTGCACAACATGAGGCCCGGGGGCCACATGTAGCCTGCACAGGCTCACTGTGCGGCCCACGGGGGAGTGAGTGAGTAGGGGTGGGGCAAGCCAAGCGGTGGGGTGGGGGGAAGCGGATGGGGGCAGGGCGAGGGCAGGGCTTTTTGGCCCACAGCTGATTTTTTTCAGTAACATGGCCCTCGCTGCTTTCCGAGTTGTGAAACCCTGCCTTAGAAGAACAAAGCATATTACTACAAAACAGAGCTGGACCATGCCACCAAGGCATGAAAAAGAATGTTTGTGTAAACCAGCAGTGTGCATAACTGAAAACACACACTGTGGCTTTTTGTACTGGGGCAGATGTGGAGCCCTGCATTGCTACATGGCAGCATATGGAAGCAGGGGCCACACACAGTACAGAATCACATAGTGAGTTTCTCCCAGTCCCGAGCTCTGAGATGAAGTCCACACATCTACCACTGGAAGATGGCCCACTCATGCTTAGATCTCACTGAAATGTTTACATTTTGCCACTCCAAGGTACAGCTTCAACCAAGAGTAAACTTACAATGCTCTGAATAACTGTAATTGATTTTTCTGGCATAACTAAAGCCAAAAATGTGGCATAATGGTCTTACTTTGTTTATCCACCTTTATGCTTCTCTGACTCCTCCCACATTTCTTCAAACCACATCCCTTTGGTGGAGTTTGCAAAGCTACATGAGCCCTTGGTATCACAGTAAACCAGCTGGTAGCTTTTAGCTTGAATGTAGAATGTGGAGGCAAGTTATAAAATAAACTGCTAGACTACATCAAGCTCAAGCCATGGAAACATATGACCTACTGTTTTCCTGAGAAAAGGATGTTCCTGTAAGTGGGTTTAATGCCTATTAATTACAAATGTAATCAATGTTTCTCATCGCAGAGCATACAGGGAGATCTCAGTGATGGATTAAGGAGGAGGTAGCAGTGTTAGTATTCCAAAGAAAGCTATAGATATAAACGTGGGCCAATTTTTGGAGTCCTTATATGATTAAAAGATCCACTGGCTTCAAAGGGAGTTTTGCCTGAGTAAGATTAATGTTTTGTCCCAGCTAATTATCTGGGGAGTATTCACACCTCACAAAGTATGCACGGCTGTCGTGTATACAAATGAACATTTAGCCCCCAGCAGGAATTTTTCAAAGTTTAAAAATAAAAACACAGAAAATTACAGCCCATCATTTGCTTAAAGTCACCCTTGTTAAGTTCTAAACGTTTGGCATGGACCGTGTGATGAACGGTGACATTTACAATTCTGTAGTACACTGCTGCTGTACTTCATCTTGCCGTTCTGTCAGATTGCTTTAAATAGAGAAGAATGGTGACTGAATGTCAGAATACCTGCTTTAAACTTCCTAACTCACTTCAGTTGTTGCAGAAAGTTATTTTGCTATGGCAGCTCTAATTTTTATGAAGTTGGGTATCATCCCTCTTTACCATGATATGTGCATCTAATGAAAAGAGTCCTCCAATCAGCTACACTGTTATTTGTTGTCCTGGCACCCAACTTTTCATCTCTTAGCCTACGTTGTGAAACATTCCTCTCTCTGTGGTGTGAGAGAATTTACAAAATGTTCTCTTTTTTCCCCCCCAAGATAAAGGATTTTAGCTCATTTTATAATTAAATAATTACATCACACCGTGTCTTTTGAAGCCCAAATTGCCTCTGACTACTGGAACATCTGTACTGAAGGGAGCTCTTCGTGAAACTTAAGATGAACAATAAATGGCAATGCTGTAGAGCTGCTCTCCCGCCTCACGTTTCAGAACGTAGGTAAGTGACCTACTTTCCCCCTACCCAGACTGCCTGTAGAACACACACAGTCTGTGTCTCTCTCCCACCATGTCCTCAGCTACAGAGAATTGCAAACTTAGGCAGATGGAGGGGTGTAAAGTAACAGGCCACCAGGTGCAAGTACAGCTGTCTGAAGACTGAGCTAAATTACACTGATTGGCAACATCCCCAAGGGCTCAAATTGGTTCAGCAAGGTTCAGTGAGACAGAGAAGCTGTGGCCAGGCTCTTTTTGATCCAGCTACACCACTAGACCAGCCGAA
The DNA here is from genome assembly GCA_007922305.1 of Dermatemys mawii. NCBI lineage: Eukaryota > Metazoa > Chordata > Testudines > Dermatemydidae > Dermatemys > Dermatemys mawii. Next base: position 20,200,197 of record ML677342.1, read on the forward strand.
GAGAGGTACTGAAGCTGCTACACTGTTTATACATCATAGGAAGATCTCTGTATTGTTGGAGGACCTTACCAGGGCCAAATACATTAGTTTACAGCCAGATTCTGCCAGCAGTTTGGTCCAATTTTACCTCCTTTCCTCAAGTCATCTTCTGTGGAGCTCCAAAATCTTTACATCTTCTAGATACCTTCCAAGTAGCAGCAGTTGCTAAGTATGCTTCTAACTTCTGCACTGCAAAAGGAGGTCAGGTCCTTTACTTTCAGGTGGAGACCCTGCCACAGATATCCATGGCTTTGTCACCTTGAGGAGGACTACTTGTGCAATACATGAATCTATTCCAGCAAGTCATGCACAAGTTGCAGCTAGCACAAAACAAGAGGGCCCTCACGTAAGTTTCGGACAGCACACAGCTGTGCTCCATCATTTACTGTGGTTATCAACAGATTTCCAGGAGAAGTTGAAGGTAATAGTTTTGACCTAACAGGTCACAAATAGTTTATGACCCAGCTATTTGGCAAACAACCTCCCTCCTCATTATACTGCAGCAGTTGTGACCATCTGAGAGGTATGAGCTAACATCCCCACACAAAGTCTGGAGGTTGTTTCTCTCCTCCCCCCGAATAGGCTGATTGTGTTGCTTATTCTCAGATAGCAGCAGACAGCACCATTTCATTTGGAACAGTCCCGACAAAGTCGGCCTCTCCCACTTCAGCGGTAGGCTTCCTGGGTCCCAAAAGTGTATTCCAAGCAAAGGATGTAAAGGTCAGGCATGTGTCTTATGTAAGTGCACAGCTGCCATTACACCCACAGCCTTTCCTTTATTTGATTTGATCAAATTGAATAAAGTGTTCATTATTAAAAAAAGTGGGGGTGAGTGGCCTTCTGGCACAACAGCAGCATTTTCCACTGTACTGAGATTGACCCAGGCTTACAAATGAACATGGGTCTATGAATTTCTGGCCAACTTATTTTACAATACATCAGACAGATTGAAACTTTTAGACAGTTTTATTTCTGCAGCCTATAGCTGTAGACCTGCAGCAGCTCCTCCCTGACTAGAGGAATTGCATGAATAACCACTGTGGGAAATAGATACTCACCTTCTCTCTCAGCTAGAGAAAGCAGCTCAAACTCCTTAGAGGCAGGCAATAAAGAGCATTAATTAAGGGCTATAAGCCAATATTTTCAAATCCAGCTAGCTAGCTAAAGGTTCCCAACCCCATAATTAGGCTCTAAGTGTCAGTGGCCTGATTTTCAGAGGTGTTGAGGACTAGCAGCTCCCACTGACAACAGGAACTAGGATAACTGCCCAGTGCTTTTGAAGAATAAGGCCACTTCCAGTTCAGAACTACTCAGGTCTGAACATTTGGGGCATAAGCCCCAGGAACAACTTGTTATAACTGCTGTTGGCTGGCTTCCAGCACATATGTTTTAGTACTAAAACAGCAGAGTAAAACCCAGGTTAAAATTTGGGATAGTAGAACAGAAAACAGAGGACATGCACTGCAAAACAGGTTGAGAGAGAATGAAAACTAGTTTATAAAATCTAGTGGAAAATAACGGTCACTTCTTTAAGCTGGGGGTTGCAAATAGAGTGACCAGATAGCAAGTGTGAAAAATCGGGACGGGGGGTGGAGGGTAATAGATGCCTATGTAAGGAAAAGCTCCAAAAATCGGGACTGTCCCTATAAAATCGGGACATCTGGTCACCCTCGTTGCAGATGTTTATTGTCAGAAATAAACCTATTCTCAGACAAAGAGATGAACTTCAGCTGCAAAAAAAAGAATTGTGTTTTGTGGACATCTCTTTGCTGTCCTCTAGTGGCAGCCTTTTAGTTAAACAGCAAAGTTTGATAAAATGTGAACCTGTAGCACATTTTAATTAGTTTTTGAATAAAAAACTAATGTGAATTGTAGTATACGTACTGCCATCTCCCTGCAAGAGGGTCATTTTCTATCACACCAAATACATTATGAAAATATAGACCACTCTTTTCAAAGTCCATTTGTTAGGTTGCAAAAACAGTAACAGCACAATACTGTGCAGTTGGAAGCCTTAGCACAGTAGCCTTTATGCCAAACTGAGAGCTATAACAGATTAGAGCATACAACTGGTCTTGCAAATTTAATTTTTCCTTTAACATGAATAGCTTGTATAACTGACCAAAAATTATTGTGGCTAACTGCAGTATTTCCCTGAAGTTAGTGTATAGCTGTCCATTGTATCCAACAAGGATGTCAGAGCATCTCATGTGTTCCCTTTGACTGTATAGTCAGATCTGCAAGGAGCAAAGTACAAACAGATATCACATAGAATCCTTAATGATGCATGAATGCCTGTGCATGAGGTGTTTTTTACATGAGAAGATCATTACACAGTGACAGTATCACGCTCTTGGCTGCTGAAGTGAAAGACCAATGCCACGAAAAGTCACAGTGACTGGAAAATGTAAGAAGCCACTGTGGCTGGCCATTGACTTCTTTTGTGCCTTGTCAAGCCTTTATATTCTACAATACATTCATGAAGTGTCTTTCTACTTGCTGGACTTAATATCCTGTGGATAAGCATTTCTACCTTCTACCTGGTTTAGCCCACCAGTCAAAGCAGTGTCCCAGGATGTGGCCACAGCTACTTGGAACCACAGGTGAGAGTTGGGTGTGAAATGAAGACCAGTGAAAGAGAATCACTCAGGGTAAAACTGCACTGACTTGCCGAGGTGCAATAGTTACAGTATTACCTAGGTTAACACAAACATAACTTCATTGTGATCTCACATCAATCTAAATCAGAAACAATAACAAAGAAGTTTATAGTGGCAGTGTAAGGCTTCTCCACTGCTTCACCTATACCAGTTAATTTAAAGCTGTACAATTCCCCTTCTCATCCTTTACCCCCGAAGTACGGATACAGTTATTCTGGTAAAGCTGTTCCTGAATGGGAAAGAGAAGCAGCTCTTTTTATACAAGGCACCGGTATAACTGCAATCACAGAAGGGGTTGTATTAGTATAACTATGTCAGTTAAAACAAAAACACTCCTCGCCCAAATAATTGTATTGGTAGAAAAATCTGTGTGTAGACCAGGCCTAAGTAAGATCAGAAGTGGACCAACAGCCTAACAGAGAATCACTTTAAATAGAAAGATCTTTAGCGTCATCTGCTGGTTTGTGAAGCATATTATTGATCAAAGGTGCCATAGGATCGTTTATTAATGGCTAAACAATATCCCTACTATCATGACCAACTTAGAGGCTAACTGGCAGTCAGTGCAGGAGATTAGCACAAAAACATTGAACTGAGCAGTTTAATATACTTCCTTCTATTAAAGTTTTCAAACACATCAGACTTGAGGTCCATAAGGCATTATTATTTGAAATGCTATAGCACCTAAGAGCCCCAGTCATGCACCAAGCCCCCATTGTACTAGGCACTGTACAAACAGAATAAAAAGATGACCTTGGCCGCAAAGACCTTACAGTCTAAGCAGAAGACAAGAGACAACAGATGGGTAAAGGTGGACTAATGAGGGAGTACTAGGTAACAATAATAATGTAATGGTCAAGGCATCAAGGCAAAGGAGAGTTTTAAGAAGGGATTTCCAGGAGGATAAGGTGGCAGTTGTTTACAGAAAGCTCTTCCCAATTGTGAGAGCAGCAGGGGAGAAAGAATAAAGGTACTTGTATGAAAATGTAACAAGAGGGTGGTAGCAGCTGATATCATGGACCAATTGCAGATGGGAGTTGACATTTTGATAGCGAATAAGAGATAAGTAGGGTATGGATAGGCCATGAATAGTCTTGAAAATGAAGGGAAGCAGCTTATGTTTAATAGCTATGGGGAAGCCAGTGAAGGAGTTCAAAGAAAGAGATGATGTGGTCAAACCAAAGGGGTAGGAGAATGATCCTTACAGCAGCATTCTGAATAGCCATGAGCAGAGCAAGACTGTATTTGACAAGGCCAGAGAGAAGGATGTTGTAGTAATAAAAATGAGAGCCTGAACAAGAGTTTTAGCTGTGTGGACCGACAGTATTATTTGTATTGCCTGAAATAGGAAAGGTAGTATCTTAGAGAATCTGTAACATTAGACATAGCTGGGAGGCAATGACCTAGAAAAAGGTTGTGAAGAACAGATATCTATCATTTTTATTAATGCTGTGTACCTCAGTTTACCTGCTTAATGTTATTCCATCTGGCTACATGTAGTTGAATCAAAAGAGGTTGTTAGGAAGAACAAGCAGGAAATGAAACAAGCTATAACAGCCAGGGTTAAAACATCTTGGGTAAAAAATAAAATAAAAATGGCCCTCCACATATAACTGGGAAAATATTTCCAGGTGCCAGCCAAAATTACACAGCTGGGCTGCCAAAACGGAGAGTTTAAGATTAAAAGGACATGGAACAGTTAAACTCTCTCTCTCTCTGGAGAGATACGGAGGTTTAGTTGTCAGGGCTGTTCACAGACAGACTGAGATGCAGACACTGTGAGATGGGCCTGGGCAGCAAGACTGACCCAAGACGCAGGCACACAGGCCATTTGTTATTGTAAACTTTTCTCTGGTTGTTGTTCAGTAACACAAAGGTTCATAATACGCTTGTTTTTGAATAAGCTATTTTGAGTTACTTTGATTAATTCTGGTCACAGGCTCCTGGAGGAAAGTTTCTTGCAGGTACAAAATGTGTGTGTGTTTATCATAGAATATTAGGGTTGGAAGGGACGTCAGTCCAACCCCCTGCTCAAAGCAGGACCATCCCCAACTAAATCATCCCAACCAGGGCTTTGTCAAGCCAGGGCTTAAAAACCTCTAAGGATGGAGATTCCTCCACCTCCCTAAGTAACCCATTCCAGTGCTTCACCACCCTCTTAGTGAAAAAGTTTTTCCTAATAGCCAACCTAAACTCCCCAACTGCACCTTGAGACCATTACTCCTTGTTCTGTCATCTGGTACCATTGAGAACAGTCTAGATCCATCCTCTTTAGAACCCCCTTTCAGGTAATTGAAAGCAGCTATCAAATCTCACCCTCATTCTTCTCTTCTCTTCTGCAGACTAAATAATCCCAGTTCCCTCAGCCTCTCCTCATAAGTCATGTACTCCAGCCCCCTAACCATTTTTGTTGCCGTCTGCTGGACTCTTTCCATTTTTTCCACATCCTTCTTATAGTATGGGGCCCAAAACTGGACATAGTACTCCAGATGAAGCCTCACCAATGCCGAATAGAGGGAAATGATCACATCCCTTGATCTGCAGGCAAATCATGTTAACATTGTTGGAAAACAGGGGGCTGGAACTCAGAGTTCCAGCCTAACAATAGCACCCTTGAAAGGTGAAGGAAGCAAAATCTGTCACCCAAGGGGTACCCTCAAGAGGGACTGCAAAGGGGACTAAGGCAGAGGTCATCCTGTAATTGTGATAGAGGTCTGAGATGAAGCCATGCTGTGAATCTGAGTGATAGGAAAGATGATGGCCACATTGATCAAGATATGAGATAAGGGATAAAGCTTAGGAGCAGGGGGGAAATGAGCTCCGTTTTAGCCATGTTGACCCTGAGCTGATGGCTAGGCATCCATGAAGACATGGAGAGAGAGAGGTTTTAATTTTGGACAAAAGGAGATAGGCCTGTGAGTCATCAGCATAGAGATGGTAGCTGAATCTGTATTTGCAGATAAGTTTGCCCAGAGATAAGGAGTAGAGGGAGAAGCGGACCCAGGACTGAACCTTGTGGAACCCCCACAGAAAGGTGTAGGGTGGATGAAGAGACCCTCCAAAGGACACACTGAAGGAATGATTGGAGCGGTAGGGGAGACCTAGGAGATGACAGTTCTAGACACCAAGGGCACACAAGATTTCAAGCAGAAGAGCATGGTCAAGGGCTGCTGACAAATCAAGGGGGGATAAGACTGGAGTACTGGTTGACACTTGGCTAGGAAGCGGTCACTGGAGATTTTCGTGAAAGCCGTTCCAGTCAAGTGCAAAGGGCAGGAGATAATTGGAGAGGGTCTAAAATGGAGCTGAAGGAGAGGAACTCCGGACAATGATGGCAGACAGCACGTTAAATGAGCTCAGAGAGGAAAGAGAAGAGGCAGTAGTAGGAGAGGTAAATGGGGTCAAGGGTGGTTTGTGTTTGTTTTTAAGATGGGAGATACAAAGGCATGTTTGTATTGTGAGGGGAGGGAGCCAGAGAAGAGTTAGAGGTTAAAGGTGAAGAGTAAGGGAAGGGATGAGAATGGGTGCAAGGGAGATCAGGAGATGGGGGTGACTGGGGAAAGTGGAGTGGTTAGAGGAGGAGATAACCTGTAGGAGAGAAATAGAAGTAAAGCCAGGGGAGGAGGGAGGTCACATGTAAACTTTCTCTTGGAAGAAACCAGTGAGATCCTGTGAAGAGAGAGACTGCAGCAGGAGGAAGGGAGGGTTTGAAGAGTGAGTCAAAGGCAGTGAAAAGGTAGCTGGGATTACAGGTGTGGGATTCAGTTAAGTTGGAGAAGGGGAATTTAGATAGAAAGGTGGCAGAAGTGGAGGAGGAGGAGAACAAATTCATAGTGGAGGAAGTCAGCCTGCATGGGAATTCTGCCAGAGATGCTCTGCAGCATGAGGGGTGGAATATAGAAGCAGATGCTGGGGCTAAGAAAGCGCTGAGGGTTGGCAGGTTGAACCCCCTGGTGAGAATGAGGAGCAAATGTCGGGAGGAAAAAAAAATGTAAAATCCTTCATTGTAGGGTTCTTCAAATGCCATACATCTTTTAGCCCCAATTCTTCTATATAATCTTATATGTTTTTAGCATGTGATTGTGTATGCTGGGGCTGCCCTGATTTGTCTAAAAACAGCTCATTAAAATCTCCCACTTTGATGGTTGATTCTAATCTGATGGACTCAATGATTAATAATGAAATCATGACTATCGTAATCTCTGATCATGAGCCAGGGGAACGACAGTTTTCCCCTCCCAAAACAAATTGGACTTGTAAAAGATGAAGACTGAGCTCACTTGAAAGATAAAAATGTTCAGAATGTCACAGAAATTTTTTTTTCTTTTTGGGGCGCCGGGGGGCTAAGACAGGTGTGAGGGTCATCTAGTTAAGTGATAACTTAACCCCTATGTTCTGGGAATGTTCCTATACCCATATATTTTAAGAAAAACTTAATTGCAGAGTTAGTTTTTCCCTATCTGATCAAATTGTGTTACAAGCTAAACATGTAATTTTCAATCTAATGGATGTTAATTGGAAGCTGAATAAATCTGAATAATTGGCTCAGCGGAGCACTAAATTGTTAAAAGACTAGTACTACAAAAGCAGAAATCCAAACATTAACCAGTAATCAAAGACTGGAGCACAGACATTGTAAGCTTGGCCACCATGGACAGAATTACCTAAGACAAACTTTGGGGTATGGAATATCTACGTGGAAGTAGTTGAATTATGCTTGGGCCTCAACTCCCCCCTCCTCTCTACACACTTCCTTCCCTCCCCATCTATCCCCCTCCTCTGAATTTTGCTTCTATTCTTTACTTTATTGTAATATTTTTAACTAGTTGGATTTTTATAAACAAATTTTGCTTGTTTGTAAACTGTGTAACAAATTGATTTATATTGTAATCATATTAAATGGCTCAAATATAGCTAAAGGTTAAGTAGCAAATGATTAATACATTGAGACATTTATCTATACTTTGTTTTTACTATATTATATACTGTGATGGAGTCAGACCAGAAGGATATAGGAGAGTGCTGGAAGGCAGGTATATTAGTCTGAGGATGTGCAGGTCCCTGTTCCCTGGATAGCCAAACAAAGGCTACTCCAGGCCAATCAAGACACCTGGGGCCAATTAAGAACCTTCTAGAAAAGAGTAGAAACAGCTAGCCTGATTGGGACACCTGAAGCCAATCAGGGACTGGCTGAAACCAGATAAAAACCTCCCCGTTAGTCAGGTGGGCTGTGGGTGTCAGGAGCTGTGAGAGGAAGTTGTGCTGTTGGTGAGACTGAGTGGTGGACAACATATCATACTGAAGGAAGGAGGCCCTGAGGTAAGGGTGAAGTGGAGTTTGAAGAAGCGGAGACTGCTGTGGGGAAGTAGCCCAGGGAATTGTGTTGTGTTTTGTGCCTAGAAGGTCAGCCACCTTAGCTGATACTATTAGGGTCCCTGGGCTGGAGTCCGGAGTAGAGGGCGGGCCCAGGCTCCCCCCCTTTTCCATCTTCCATACTGGCCTGTGATGAAGGTAACTCACTAGGTGGTGACTCTTGCCAATTATACTGAGAAAGGGAGGTCACTCTGGGGCCTAGATGAGTTTCTGAGGCCCCTAAATCTGCCAGGAAGCACAGGACCCACAAGTACAGACTTGGAGCTTTGTCACAATACATTAAAAATTAATGTGTATAATACTCTTAAAGACTTTCCTCATCGCTAATCTAAACTTGCACAGCTGCAAATTAAGCCCATTACTTGTTGTCCTTCCTTCAGTGAACACAAACAATGAATTACAGTACTTTTTATAACAGCCCTTGAGATAGTGAAAGAGTTATCAAGTCCCTCCTCCGCTCCCCCCGTATGTCTACACAGCATATTCAAAGCACAGCTCTCAAGGACTTCAACTGCAGTTGGAAGCACCCAGGTTTCTCACACTGAGGTGGCCACCTGTGAAAAGTTTGATTGCAGTGACTTGACTAGCATCATATACGAACTCCATGGAAGAGGCTGGGATGGAAGCATGTGAATGTATTGAGGCAGGGAGAACAGAATTCAATTGCCTTATCACAAAACCATCTTTTTTTTTTTTTTTGCAATCCTCTTCTCCATTCCCTGCACACCTGTGGCTTTGTGGGCAGGACTTCCTGCTGCTGCTACTAGAGGAGGAGAAGGCTGTGGAGGAGCTTTTGCTTTGCTGCTGGTGGTGAGGGGGAAGCAAGGCCTGGAGCCCTCTTCCTGCTGACTCCACTCACTGCTTGACTACTGCAGCAGAGACCATCAGTGCACTTGCACATATCCCCTCAGACTCTCCGTCCATCTCCTCTCTTCAGTTTTCATTGGGCTGGTGGGCATCCCCACCTTCTCCCCATGCCTGCCCATCAGCTCTCCCCTCCCCCTGCCAGTTTGCTGCTGCTCTTTTGTGCAGTTCCCCCTGCAGTTGCTGCGCCTCCTCCATCTTGCATGGTTCCCCCCACCTCATTTCATACGGTGACTAGTTTGTTACTGGCTTCCCCCTTATTGGTTGTTCCTTGCCTCACCCAGGACCCTCTCCGCTTGCTATTTTGTTACCTGCCCTGACCAGGCCCACATCTTCCTTTATTTATCCCCCCCAGTTTTTGACTGTTAGCCTCTATTTTCCCTACCCCTCTCCCATTACCATTTCTATCCCAGCCTCTGGAGGCTGTTCCCATCACCTGCCCTCAATGGTATATCCCAACTCAGCCACATGTGAAGCTTCCACACCAGCAGCTTTATCAATGGGGGGCAGGAAGTGGGAAACCCTGGCCACCATTGTTGTGTACCTCTGCTTTCTCCCCTCTCTGTCACCACAACACAGCTTCCAGTACATCGGCATCCCCACCAAGGTGGCAGCAGCATGCAGAGGTGGAGACTGATGCCAGACCTCCTACCGCCATCACAGGAGCCCCTTTGTCAGCAAAAAGAGCCAAGAAAAGGGCAAGAGCCCTTGCTGGAAGACTCCATCAATGGTGATGGCTGTGGCTCCCCTTCACCCTGCCACCAGCTATGGGGGTAAGCACCCCACACCACGTGCACACCACCTGCCACAGCCTTTCCACACACCATAGTCCCCTCTTAACATCAACAGCACCTGGAGCCCTCTCCCAACCTAAGAGGCCTCCACGCAGGAGACAGGAGAGAAAGGCATCTCAGTAGGGGCCTCTTGTTGTCCCCCTTGGGCATATGGGAGGTCCTTATCTCCATCCCACCTTTTATCTCCAGTGCTGCCCTATGGTTTCCCCTCTCTACCTTGGGGAAACTAGTCTCCACATGCAGCCCTCAGCTGCTGGGCTGTAAGGACCCCACCTCATTCTGCCAGCAAGTCATCATCCAGCAGCTGGTAGCAGTGTGTGGCACGAGGAGTGTGGTTCTGTATGGTGCCTAACCAGGGCTCCCTGTAACAAGTCCACTATTTGGTGTGGGGGGGGAGGCGCAGTGCTTCCTCTGGCAGTTTGGGACATGTGCAGAGAGGCAGTCCCTTGGCTCACCAAAGAGGGACGCTAGGCACTCCTGAAACCCAGGAACACACTGGTCCTGCCATCACAAGTGACCCTATCTGCCCAGTTGCTTTTCCTCCTGCCCCAGCTGACATCCCTGCTCAAGAGCTGGGGAAGCCTCCCCTGGCACCATCACACCCAGCCAAGTCAACAGGCCCCACTGATGATAAATGCAAGAAGCCATTTGAGAATAGAATATTTATATTAACTGGGAATTAATTGATCTGGCAATGCTTAAGCAATGTCCATAACTCAGAACAAAAAAAATCACCTCTTCAAAGATTAATGAGAGGTCAACTACTTCAAAGACTGAGTTTAAAAAGCACTAAATTAATAAAGTTTTAAAAAAGACTATTTTGAGAACCAAAAAGCTTTAAGAGTATATGGAATTATCTGAAACAGAATTTCAACTCCTATTATATCCTTTAGCTTCATTAGGGTTTAATCTCAGAAAAATAGACTAAAAACAAAGATCTTCTGATAATTTCCTGCTACAAAGACAAAGGAAGGATATCAATCAAGTTGAGGAAAAATTACACCCCCTACTGCTTATATATTATTCATGAGCTGAAAAGGTTACTAAGGCCAACCCAGGAAGGCATTGAATCAGTGAATGGAAAACAACTAATGCAAACTTAACCAACTCTGAAAGGTTTTTCTCCTTGCATAAATTTAGAGGAGATTGGTATAAAACTCTGAATTGAGCAAGCAGTTCACTCTGTGCTCCCCTCCTCAACTTTACAGCACTCAGCACCCATCATCCTGTTCATCTCTGCAAGGTAGCTGGAACAAAGTGCAAAAAAAAAAAAAGAAGTCAGAGCAGCATCAAAAAGAAAACCTACTAGTTCAAATGACACCTTCAAGTTCTGCGCTACCTTCTATTTTACTGATCTATGCTGAAGCACTGCCAGAAAATTAATTTTAATATTTATTGTAATAATTTTAATAGGATATTAAAATGCTATTGTAATTTAAGATACTAACAGATTCCCATGAAACACCACATTGTTCAGAACACAAATTCCTTGAAAGGAAACTTAGGTCTAATACTGATAAACAGAGACAAATAGTGGGATTTAATTTGCATTTAAAATTCATGGTTTTCATTAGTTTGCATGTCTTAAGACAATTCCTTGAATAGCTACTACTGAGTAAGTGATTTGAATACTTGCCATAGTTTCATAAGACAATTAAAGTTACTCACCTTTGCCCATTTATGAATGTTCAGGTTACCCGTGACATACCAAACAGGACTCACCTGCCCTTAGTGAAATTCTTTTGTCAATCTATAAACTGTTTTTGTTATCATCTATGACACACCAGGACAGGATTCACTCCTACTTTTAGAGAACAGCACACTCTCCTCTTAGCTTCCCAAGAGACTGGTGCCCCCACCAGTGGTAGGACCAACTCTCCAAAAGTGTAATCTGGTAAAAGTTCTCCACAGAAAATATCGTAACGGAAGTAACCACTGCTTACCATTTTTGTTCTGTTTTCTGCTGTTTACATTCTCTTTTCCCTTAAAGGAATCATTGTGCTTATTTTGCTTGCTTTTAATCACGGATTACCTTAAAGGCATGGCCAAGACCCTGATGCACCTAAAATAGTGAAAGCGATAACCTTGAAGTGGCATTGAGAGAGAACTGTTAAAATTTGGCCTATCATTTCTTATTTCTCTAGACTGATTATTTTTGGCAGCTTTTGGGACAGTTACTTGGCATGCAAAAACTTAACACACCTCTTTCATCCCCAGGGTAAAATGGGTATACTTGCCCATAGACAAGAGTTTCTAATCTGCCAGTGAATACTCCCTCCCGGTCTCCATCCCTTCCCCCAAGGCCCCACCCCAACACTGCTTCTTCCCACCCCTGCCCAGTTCTGCACACACACACCCAAGCACACTGCGCCCCCACTCCTTTCCCCTTCCCCGCAAGCACCTCCTGACAGTGCAAAACAGCTGATCTGCAGCAGGCACTGGGAGGGAGGGAGACACTGATTGGCAGGGCCCGCCAGCAGTCGCTGTGCGGAGGCGGAGGTCCTGGTAGCAGGGATGCCAAGGGGTGCTCAGGCATCCACCGTTTTCCCTATGGGTGCTCCACAGAGCACCCACGGAGTCAGCACCTATGTACTTGCCTACATCTGTTAAGGTGGGTGACTTGTGATTTCTAGATAATTTTGATGATGGCATTGTAGACCTGAGACTTAACTTACTTCCATACTAAACTAGCGGGACTAGCCTTGGGTGAACTTCAGGGATTTTACCACTAAGATTAAGAAAATACTCTGCTGCTAATAAGGCCACACTAAGGGTTGTAAAATAGAAACACTCAAGCACTGAAAAGCTGAAATACAGAAAACCCAACAAAGGTAAAATAAAATAAACTCTGACTAGCGAATTTATAACCATTTGCACAAACTAAAAAAAGTCATAAATAAGTTACAATTTAAGCATAAAAAATAAAATGTCAAAAAATGTAAGCAAAAAGGAGGAAACATAGGTGCTGGTGAATGATTGGGTAAATGTTAAGCCTATTTTATTTAATACCTCCAGGTAACAATTTTTAAAAAAATTATTTATCTATATAATATGAACAAAACCCAAACCTCTTTGAAAACCCTCTCTGAACTACAGTTCAGCATCAAACTCCTAAAACTCTAACCCCTCTGCACAACAGTAACGTGCAAAGGCATCGCCCAAAACCCACAAACAAGTAAAACTCTACCCAATGGCCAGTCAGGATTGTCTGTATATTAAAAATGGTAAGCAATAAAAATTTGCTTGGCATATATATTCTACATATATTGCTAATAAATAAACGTATAAAGCATAGATGTATAAAAATTATCCTGTAAACCCATAAAGCCCTAAGCAAAGTAAGCAGTCTTGGGATAAGAGAGACAGTTCTCTCATGGATTGGTAACTGGTTAAAAAGATAGGAAACAGAGTAGGAATAAATGGTAAGTTTTCAGAACGGAGAGAGGTAAATAGTGGTGTCCCCCAGGGGTCTGTACTGGGATCAGTCCTATTCAACATTCATAAATGATCTGGAAAAAGGGGTAAATAGTGAGGTGACAAAATTTGCAGATGATGCAAAGCTACTCAAGATGGCAGTCTGCCTGGGACTTAACTAAGAGCTACAAAAGGATCTCAAGACTGGGTGACTGGGCAACAAAATGGCAGATGAAATTCAATGTTGATAATTGCAAAGTGATGCACATTGGAAAACATAATCCCAACAATATACATAAAATGATGGGTCTAAATTAGCTGTTACCACTCAAGAAAGATCTTTGAGTCACTGTGGATATTCCTCTGAAAACATCTACTCAATGTGCAGCAGCAGTCAAACAAGCAAACAGAATGTTGGGAATAATTAAGGGATATATAAAAAGACAGAAATCATATTGCTTCTACATAAATCCATGTTACATCCACATCTTGAGTACTGTGTGTAGATGTGGTCACCCCATCTCAAAAAGCTGTATTGGAATTGGAAAAAGTTCAGAAAAGAGCAACAAAAATGATTAGGAGTATGGAACAGCTGCCGTAAAGAGAGATTAGCAAGACTAGAACTTTTCATCTTGGAAAAAAGAGACAACTAAGGCAGTGTCAGGGTTTACGTCCCTGGGGGTTGAACAGCATGGCTTAATGGCCAGAGTCCACAGAGTCGCCCCAAGTTACAGCATGGCCTAGTGGCCGGAGTCCATAGAGTCACCCCGGGTTGTAGGGCAACACGGCTTAATGGCTAGAGTACATGGGGTCGGCCCCAGTTACAGGTCAGCACGTAATCATTGACTCAGCGGGGACATCCTACCGAAACACACTAAGGTTTACCAGAGGGGAGGGGGGAAGAGAAGTACCACTCTGTCCCCCTCTCTGGGTCACTTCCTACCAGTCTCATGGTTGGGATCTCTCAGGCATCTTCGGATCATCTGCGAGCGATTGGGTCTGTGATCTCTCCTCCTCCAGCCTCCGAAGTTCAAGCGAGTCTCGAGTGGCTCCAGCCACTGGGGTAGTCAGTGGTTGTGGCTGGCCCCCCACAGGAGCTTCCCAGGCACGTTGTCCTCCTACAGCTGGAAGCCCAGAATGAACTGAGCTCCCTCCTTTTATACTCCCAGAGCACTTTGAGCATGCCCAGTACTGCAGGGGCAGGACTTCCGCTGTCAGTGCTACTAGCTTAATATTGTCTGGGCTAGTGCGGGGTTGGCCAGACCCATCACAGAGGGATATGATAATAGTCTATAAAATCATGAGTGGAGAAAGTAAATAAGGAAGTGTTATTTACTCCTCATAACACAAGAACTAAGGGCCACCAAATGAAATTAATAGGCAGCAGGTTTAAAAAACAAAGTATTTTTTCCACACAATGCAGTCAACCTGTGGAACTCCTTGCTAGAGGATGTTGTGAAGGCCAAGACTATAATAGGATTCAATAGAGCTAGGTAAATTCATAGAGGATAGGTCCATCAATGGCTTTTAGCCAGGATGAGCAGGGATGGTGTCCCTAGCCTTTGTTTGCCAGAAGCTGGGAATGGACAACAGGACATGGATCACTTGATGATTACCTGTTATGTTCATTCCCTCTGGGGCACTTGGCATTGGTCACTGTCAGAAGACAAGATACTGGGCTATATGGCCCTTCGGTTTGACCCAGGATGGCTGTTCTTAAGGATAGGTGTTTTACATCCCGAGTTTTAGGTTAAAAAAAAAGGATGAGGTACTAAATTAACCATGTCACATGTTAAACCATTGGTAGGGTACAGGGGGAGTGCTCTAAATTTTCTGCAGGTAACAGCATGAAAAAAGGTGCCATGAAGTGAAAAAAAACACAAAACCAGATCAAGTTATCAAAAATGAGTGATAGATGGAGTGCATTTCATAATTATTGCAGATTCTGATATTAACACGGCAGTTCACTTTTGGAAATGTGGGGGGGGGGGTGTTTTTTCTCCTTATCAGCATCTTAGACAAAACCAGGCAATTTAAGAAAAATAACATCCTTTCAGACATTCTGTGCCCAAATAACCACATGCTTCAATTTGTTCAATTTGCAGTAGAAACCTGCCTTCACACGTGGACTAAAAAAGTGTATTTATTTAAATTCCTCTTTTACCCTTTGCCAAAAGGAGAGATGTTCACTTGTAAAAGTTTTCCTAACCCAAAAACTAAAATATAAAAAAAAGTTGTCCTTTAGGAAAATAATTTTCACTATGAAAGTCACAATCTTGCCTAAAACATAACCCTATGCAAGATCTAGTACAACAGGAATTATTCTAAGGGGAAAAATCTAATCTACATTATAGAAGTATGAAATCATATCAATGCATTTATGCTTATGAATTATACTGTTGGAACAACCATAGAAGGAAAAATATAAAGAGCTAAAAAGGAAAAACCAACAAAATAACCCTGTACAAATAATTTAAGAATTGGCACTGCCAATTTGTCTCCAGTAGCGAATAAACCATACAACAAGACCACAGTCATTTATGAGTAAGACTATAAAGATTTTAAACTAGGCCACTGAAATAAACTGCTTATTGTACAGATGAAATTGACACAGCAGTAAATGCAAAGACTGGTGATCGAATTTTGTTTTTCTCTCTCAAAGCCTGAAAGTCAACCATTGCTGTCACAGTATACTTGCAACCTAATAAAGATAAAACAAACTGTAATTGGGTTTTATAAACAATACTTGTGATGCTATGCACCAAGACAATATTCTGTAAATCCAGTTTATTTTCCATGTAGATCCAGTCAGTATAATCAATTTTTCTGCATGTGAATAATTTATCAAAATGTTTTATTTTCCCACAAAAATCTTTGTTAGCATCCACTCTGAGAATCCTGAACTTTGCAGCACCCAAATAAAGCTCTTGGTTTTCAGACAGTTCTATAAATCTAGAACTGTAGCAATAGTCTTTTTGCTGTAACAATAACTGAACTATTAATGGCTAAAGAGCAATTATGTTTGGAAAAAGTGGAACAGTACAACAGCTCAAATTAAGGAAAACAAAGTTTTAGTGCACTTTGCTCATTTTAGCCAACATGCTACATTGCTCGTGTTTTTTTGCGTACAAAGTAGATTTGAGGGTTTCCATTGTAAGAAATGACTCAGCAAGCAAACCACTGTCAAGTTGCCCCTTTTTGTTAAAGACCTGGACATTTTAAGACAGAAGCTTTGCAAAACATTATACAATTTCTGTTTTTATTATTAAATGAGAAAATCTCATTTGTTACATTGTCACATTGCTAGTCAGAGAAATGCTGCAGTGATGAAGAAAGTCGATGCTGGATCAACCAAAGTCCTCATTCTACAACACTGATTTACAAAGTAATTATAGTAATGTTCACAGCCCAACACAATATTCCTTGTTTTCTTCAGAAAGAAGTCCCAACATTCTTCCGCTAATGGGGTATTTTTCTACATAAATTATAGTTTGGGGGTGAGGGCTTGAACAATTCACCCCCAAACCTGCATGAGATCACACAAGCTGCTAACGCTGTTGGAGAATTCTTCACACATCATCATCATCTGATGTGTCACTGCTGCTTGTTTCTGTATCTTCATTCTCAATTGTGGGTTTGAAAGTGCTGTTTTTCCAGGGGCTAAATTTAAAGTCACAGATGAGGGCGTTTTTTAGAATGCCATTTTTTCGAAGGCCATTTTTTCGTAACTGAAATGTAAAAACAATCATTTAGTAGACTGAAAATTGACAGCAGTAATGAATTATACTAAAACAATATTGGTTTTTTGGACAACTAGGCCACTCATAGGACAGTTCATATATATGAACGTGGCAAGATTCTTTTTAATTAATTTAATTTAAATTAATTAAATTAATTTAAGATTCTAAGATTTTTTTCATGTCAATTAGGAACATTCTAAAAATGAGAAAAAACTGTCAACATCGGAATTGTTTCTCCATCCTTTTTCCTTGGAAACTACTGGACAAAGGTTTCCAGAAACCAAAAACTCAGATTTCAGAAAATTATGCAGCTACAAAAAAGCATGCAGTAAGAAAACCCTCTCTAGTCAGACTGAGATGAATGAATTGGCGAGTCTATGGATTCTGTGCAGCTCCGGCATTGGTAGCCTTGAAAGGAAATTAAAAACCATTTTACTGCAAGTCCTAGATGCAAGCTTATCTTTTATAGAAAGACATTTGATGCAGTATGAATTCTCAAGGCTCACTCCCCTAGCCTTTTGAAGGCAGGAGGAGAGTTTAGAGCCCTGCAAATCTGCAGATATCTGCCGATCATTTTTGCGGATTAGGTGCACAAGGCTCTAAGGATTTTAAACGAACCACTAGATTTGGGGGGAGAAAAGGGAGAGGGATGTTAAGTGCCAAAACCCTCTAGGAGACACAAGATGGGTGAGGTAATATCTTTTATTGGACCAATTTCTGTTGGAGACACACGCAAAGCTTATGTCTCTCACCAACAGAAGTCTGTGCAATAAAAGCTCTCACCCACCTTATCCCTCTAATATTCTGGGGCTAATATGGGACAGCCCTACTGCCTTAAACCCTGTAAAGCCATCCAGATTTCTCAATTTCCTTTTATATTGCAGAACACAATATATTTCTAATATGTACCTGTTGCAGAGTCATCTCAAGCTATCCAGTTCTCTCAATGTCACAATCCAGTTTTGACAATCCCTCAGTTGTGCTTTTTGAAACCCAGTATAAACAAACAGAAAATGTAATGCTTAGTAGTTTTTAGTAAGTATCACCTGTTCACTAATTATTTGGAATTCCCTCATTTCATCCTCTGTTAGTGGAGCACAGGTTTCATCATTTTCACTGTCTTCCTGCCAACCCATCTCCTTTAACAACCTTTTAAAAAAAGAAACAATATTGAGACATTTACATCAAACATTCAAAATTCTGCTTTTTGAACATTACTTAAATAGATCATGTCTTCAAAATGGTGAGCAATCAACAATACCCGGTTGAAAAAAAAAAAATACATACTTCATTATGTTTTTTTGACTCAGTGGGAGTTTGCTGCTTTTATTTTATTTAACCTATATACGCCAGTTGAAACATGAGCTTGTCCTTCAGAGTTATTCTAATTCATCAGTAAATGACTACATTTGAAACTTTAGCATTTAGACATGTCTGATTAATTTCCAAAGGTGAAGCTTTCAACAGACCTTCAGATTTACACAAGCAGAGATAAACTGCTAACTAGGGAGGCCCATTGAAGAGACACCCATAAAAATCTACTTTAAACAAAGACAGACCACCACCAAGTCTCATACCATCATAAGTGAGGAGGCAAGGACATAATATTTACATAACAGAGAGCATCCTTGTTTTTGACCACTCATATAATAAACCATACAATCTATTTGCTAGGGCTGACAATAGTGCTCTACCAGTCTAAAAATGAACTGAGCGTTTGTTTAGCTCCCAGTTTCTCCCCAGAAGTATTGCAACAAGGAAGAAACAGACTAGAAGCAAAAGACCAAGAGAAATGGAAGCTGGACTATAGGCAGAAAGAATGTTGGTGCACGGCCTGTTTTAAAACAGACAATGCATTAGCAATAAGGACCTGAAGTTCATTAAACTATTGCCATTAGCAAGGAGATTTAAGATATCTGGGACAACCGTCGATGGGCTCAAAAAACTGATCCACTAATTTGTTAAAACCAAAATTCAGATTCCATGCTTGAGCTAGGAACATTACATTACTAGATGGTGAAACAAAGCTTTATAATAGGATAACCAAAGTGTCATTTTCCAGTTCTGGAAAACATTCTAGATCTCCAAGGACTCATGTTGGATCTGCGTGCATCACTCAGAGGCTTTACCCTGCACCAACTCTTAATCCCTTGCAGGATCACTGTGTTAGAGAAAGTGGCATACAGAAATTGTTATTTGAAGAATGGAAACAATGCAAAGGATCTCCCTACCCCCACCCCACATTTGATACATGTGACAAACATGTTCTGTTCGCTTTACTCAGAGAGCCACATAAGAGTCCTCCCACAAGTCAAACACCATCAAAAGAAACTCTAGAAGAGTCCATTTACAGGGCACCAGGACAAGGAATCAGGACAATCAGCTCAGTTGACCAACCAATAGTATATGCAGAGAACATCTTCACTACAATCCAATTCCAGAAAAACACACTTCTGGAAAAGTCACCTTAATCCGGAAAGCTGTAGAATAGTTAGATGAACACTGCTCACCCTTTGTCACTGCCTTACCAGAAAGAATGCAGGCAAGATTAACTAAGATTCCTTCTACTTTAGAATGTTTTATGTGGAAATCAGTCTAAAGAGAAGAAGTCCAAAATGAGGTCTTTTAAAATTGATGGTGTACAAGAGAACCAGTACAGGCAAATGAAACCTAATCCTATGGACTCTGTCCAAACATTAAGTCGTTGAACAATTCAGTTTTTAGAAGTACAACGCATGAGAAGTTATATTTTAAACCAATTAACTATGAACTCAATATCAGAGCATTAGTTTTATCTATATATTTAAATTACTTAAGTTTATATCAGTCGTGAATGGGACCCTACCAAATTCACGACCATGAAAAATATGTCATGGACCGTGACATCTGGTTTTGTGTGCTTTTACCCTATAGTACACAAATTTCACAGGGGAGAGCAGCGTTTCTCAAATTGGAGGTCAATAGGGAGTTGAAGGGGGAACACAAAGTTATTTTAGGGGGGTTGCAATATTGCCATCCTTACTTCTGCATGGCGTTCAAAGCTGGGCTGCTGGAAAGCACTTGGGTCTGCTTGTATCACTCAGAGGTTTTACCCTGAGGAAAGTAAGGGTGGCAATAGCATACCATGCCACCCTTATTTCTGCACTGCTACTGGCCGTGGCTCTTCCTTCAGAGCTGGGCTCCTGGCCAACAGCTGCTGCTCTCCAGCTGTGTCTGAAGGCAACCTCACCACCACCACTGACAGCACAGAAGTAAGAACAACAACAGTACCACAATCCACCCCCTACAATAACCTTGTAACCTCCCTTCTCGATTTTGGGTCAGGAGCTCTACAATTACAACACTGTGAAATTTCAGATTTAAAGAGATGAACTCATTAAATTTAAGATTTTTAAAATCTTATGATCGTGTTACTGACCAAAATGGATGGAGAATTTGGTATGGCCATGAATTCAGAAAAAGATGTTTAACAGCCACCACAGGCATCTATATAAAGTACATACCTATGCTCTGCCTCAAGTGAACTTGAAAGGACATCTGTCTGAGGGAAAGTTGAAGACCGAATGATCTGCTGAGAAATTACTGAAGCATTTCCATTCTCCTGAGGAATTTCATTTTCAAAGTTTCTGTTTATGTCCCTCTCATGATGAGCATTGTTACTGTTATGCAAATTAAATGAGTCGTCCTGTTAAAAAAGTGTATTAAATATACATTACATATAAATTCAAAGGAGACATTATCCACAAATTCATTCTCTGGCAAATGGCCATTTTTCTGGCATTTTCTCTATTTAAAGCTAATTTTCAATGGTACACACTCACCAGCAATTCACAAAATATCTTTATTCATACTTCTAAACATATTTAAAGTTAGAGGTACTGGACTGCCCACAGAAGTGGAAAAGGGAAGTTAGTTACCTTACTGTAACTACACTTCTGAAATGCTCTAGCGAAAGCGTCACTAAAAAGTACAGACACTCCCCGACTTACAGAAATCCAAGTTACGCAAATCTGTGCTTACAGAAAAAGCTTCATGAGCTAAAAATAGGTGTTTGGGGGTAGTGGGGCGTAATGACTGGAAATACGTTTCTGACTTATGCAAAATTCAACTTATGCAAGGCGTTCGGGAATGGAACACTTGCATAAGTCAGGGAGCGCCTGCATGTCACAGATGCCCCACAGCCTACTGAGAAGAGTAACTCTAAGGCCTGGTCTATGCTACATAATTAGCTGATGTAAGGTAGCTTGAGTCGATCTCATCACGTCAGTGTACACATTAAACATCGGCTGGACAAGGCTAAAGTGCCCTAATATACTTAACAAGTCCACCTCCATGAGAGGTGTAGGACTTGTCGGTGTAGTAGGGCAACACAGTGTCGTTGTAGACCAGGGGTGGGCAAACTACAGCCCACGGGACCGTCCCATCCGGCCCCCCCGGCCAGTGAGGCTGCTCCCAACCCTCCCCTGGAGCTGCGCCGCGGCCGGGGCTGCGCACTCCCCCATCCCCTGAGCCGTGCCATGCGGGCAGCACTCCAGGGGCCGGGGCTGTGTGCTCAGCCCCTCCCAGGAGCTGCGCCGCATGGGCAGCATGCTGAGCCCCTCTCCTAGAGCAGCGCCCCGGTGGCGGCACTTCAGCGGCCGGCCGGGGCTGCGCGCTCAGCCCCTCCCTTGGAGCCACGCTGTGTGGGCGGCGCTCCGGGAGGCTGGGGCTGCGCATTGAGCTCCTCTCCCGGAGCCGCACCGCATGGGCGGCACTCCGGGGACTGGGGACGCGCGCTGAGCCTCTCCCCCGGAGCCACACCACTGGGGCAGCACTCCAGGGGGCCAGGGCTGTGTGCTCGCTGGAGCCGCACTGCGTGGGCAGCACTCGGGGGGGGGGCCGGGGCTGTGCGTTCCCCCTCTTCCCCCAGAGCCGGGCCAGCATTCATGGTAAGGGGCGGAAAGAGATTGAGGGGGTAGTCTGGAGGGAGCAGTCAAGGAGCAGGGTGGGTTGGATAGGGGGTGGGGTTCTGGGATGGTAGTTAGGGGGTGGGAGGGTGGATAGGGGTCGGAGCGGTCAGGGGACAGGGAGCAGGGGAATTCAGTGGGGTCCTGGGGGGTAATTAGGGGTCTCTGGAAGGGACAGTCAGGGGATGGGAAGGAATTGCATGGGGATTCTGAAGGGGCAGGAAGTAGGAGGGGGCGTGCTTGGGGCCAGAAGTGGGAGGGGGCCAGATTAGGGGCGGGGCCTTCCCTTACCCAGCCCTCCATATAATTTTGTGGACCCAATGTGGCCCTCGGGCCGAAAAGTTTGCCCACGAGGTGGTTGGCTACATTAGCTTACATCGGTGGTTGGCTGCCTGGAGCCCTGAGATGGACAAGAAAGCTGGCCGGCTAGAGCCCAGCTAGGCGTGGAGAGCCAAGAGCCTGGGCAACTGGGCTCCCACCAGGGAGCTGTGCAGAGATGAGAGCCCTGGCTCTCAGCCTCCCACACTGCCCCTCTTCAGTCAGTGAAAGCGCTCCTGATGAGGACATGCACCACTGACAGGAGGAGGGTAGAGTGGACATCAGCCACTGCAGTTATTACTATGGTTGCTGTAAGTCAACCTAACATAGGTTGACTTAAGTCTGTAGTGTAAACATGCCCTAAGTCAGCAGAACAACATGTGAGGGGAGAGGTTCTAATGGGAATATTCACAAGAGTAGTCAAAAGTTTGTGTATAGATAAACAACTGAACATGTGTCATAAGCGTAACTGAAGAGATGGTACCTGGATGTATAATTTCACCCACTGCCATCAAGATACCAGTTAATATTTTAATTTTCATTATGAAAAGAGACTAAGTTATGTTAGGAAAGGGATAGTGGTTCGATACCTGCGTAGGTAGGGACATTAATATTTAGAAGAAATATTTTTCTAATAGGCCTGGGATCCTGACCTCATTACTGCATTTCATTTTCCCTGAATGCTTATGACTGCAAAAAATAATTTGCTATGACAGAATTTCTAGAAATATAAAGTGTAAGTCTCATTACAACCAAATAAACAATGTGTGTGTTGTTTGAGATGTATTAACTATATCTGCAACAGTTGGTGAACCAAACTACCTTCTCTTCCCCAACATGATTCTCATCTTCATGTTCCTCTTCAACTCTATCCTGTTTCAATGCCTTTAAGAATTCACTCTTCTTATCAGTGCGCATTCTTGTCAATTTTGTTAATCGAGGCTGATTAAGTTTGTCAACAGGAGATGAAGAATTTGACCGATTACACTAATGCAAAGGGGGAGGAAAAAGGAAGAACACTGAAAATTTGGCAAGTTAAAGACAAATTTACTGGATAGAACACAAGACAACAGTTCCTTTTACTAAGCAAGAATTAAAAATTTACACCAACTGTAGTTTCACCTGCAGCCAGAGTCCAGAACTGACTTTATTTTTACTATATTATGTAAGCATTCAAAGAAGGGAGTTTATTAAAATCCCCCACTACCTGGGGTAATGAATGTATTCTGTGTGCACCCGCTGATAAGTCAGATTTGGAAGGTATTTGAGTATTGTCCCAAAAGTGGTACTTCTGGAATTGTACCACACCATCAGCAATTTTTATGTTCAACACTCTCAGATTTAACATCTTCTAAACCATCCACCTTTCCCCCTTCCAAACTCACAACACACATCGGCAGGTACTACCAATGCTTGAGCTATATAACATTGGTAAAGTTTAATTTAAATAGTTAATATTTAATCTCCGAGATTAAATCTTTCACTGGCCTAACTTCTGTTTGTGAGAGAGAGAGAGACAAGCTTTCAAGCTTAAACAGAGCTCTTCTTCTGCTCAGAAGACTCTCTGGATAAATCTAATGAAGAGCTCTGTGTAAACTCAAAAGCTTGTCTCTCTCACCATTGGTCTAGTAAAAGATATTACCTCACCCACATTGCTTCTAATACCCTGGGACCAACATGGCTACAACACTGCATATAACAGTTTTCATTTACAGTATATAGTAGGTTACGCAGATTAATACTTTAAAATGTTAAAGGGATCTGATACAAAAAAAATACAATACCTCTTTCACTGAATTCTGTGATACACTAAAGGTCTTGGCAGTTGATTTGAAAGCATTAAAGTTGCCAATACCATATGAAGACTCATGAGGGAAAGGAGTCCCAAGTTTATTCTCTTTTGTTTGGCTTTTCCACTGTGCAGGCTAAACGAAAAATAAAACCAAATCATTAACAGCTGCTTATTCAGAAAACACAGTCATTCTATAAGACAGCATGAAAAACTGTTTTCTTGTTGAAAATGGTTCATAAATCAAATGTAAATTATTTGGCATTTCCTATACTAATACCCTGTTTTGTTAGGAATCAGAGAGGTAGCCATGTTAGTCTGGAATTGCAGAAGTGACAAGGAGTCCTGTGGCACCTTAAAGTATTGAAGCATAAGCTTTTGTGGGCTAATGCCCACTTCGTCGGCATTCGTTGTCATGCATCCAACAAAGTGGGCATTAGCCCACAAAAGCATATGCTTTAATACTTTAGTCAGTCTTTAAGGTGCCACAGGACTCCTTGTCACCCCTATTTTGTTAGTTATCTAACCAGACAAAATTAAATTCAAAAGCTGTGTGTAATATTTTGTAGTATAGCCAGCAATGCAATATTAAAGAAATCATTTTCAATAATTTAAGGAATAATCTGACCTACTCATCACACTGGTGGATTCGAAACTTAACCAGAACCATTCAGGAGGACAAAATAAAACGGTTGTCGTTATGGACAACTTTATGAAAGCCTCTACTGCATGCACGGGGGAGGAGAGAAAAATGTTTATATGGATTAAAGGATTGGATGTAAAAATACACAAACCAATTGTGTCCCTTCAACTCTTACCTGGAATACACTGTTCAGTTCTTATCCTACCCGCAAAAGATGCAACAGAAATGGGAAGGGTCTTAATACAGTTCAGAAAAATGTTGAGTTAATTTTTAAGTATAACTGTACTTAAACATGTTAATACTACATGAAGCAGTTAGTACTCAATAACCAGACAAGTGTATCAAAAATTAGAGCACAGATGACATTCATATTTCCAACTTACCTTTGCAGGTGGAGTAGCAGGTTTAGGGACTAATCCTTTATAAACACTTGTACCAGTTCCATTCTTGACTGGTTGTGAATGAAGACTTCCTACTACAGGGAATCCAGATATTTGTAAATCTTTTGTATTACCCTTTTTAATGACCAGCATTCTTGGAGATCTAGATTTTGGATTCAGAGGATATTCTATATAGAAACAAAAGCAACATAAAATAAAAGAGAATGAGCCTTCTCCCTAATGTTTCAGGATACAAAAGTGGTGGGTGGCACGGCAAACAGGCCAGAGAATCAGAAACTGATTAATTCAATCTCAGATCTGCCAATTACTTGCCCCATACCATGTGAGTTAAGTAACAGTTCTGACTCTCAGTTGCCATACCTACAATACCCTACTTAGCTTACATTTGTTGTAAGAATTAAAACTTGTGAATTTTTACACACACAATTATTAATGCTCGAGAAACAGTGCTAAATGTTTACAAACATTTTCTTCTCACAGGCACATTACTTTGCTAATTCAAAACCAGAAACAGTGTTTGATTTTGGTAATTTTACATCTGAATGGTCATATGGAAGCTATACAGCTGTCAAGAAAACATGTTTTTCCTGCTTATTTTAATCAACAACTGGCCAGGGCTAATTAATCTTGCACTTACTCCTGAATCATGGCTCATAGCCTAGACCAGAGGAACAACTCCCCCACATGAACGGAAGAAATATGGCACCCTTGAGCAGTGGTCTTCAAAGTGGGGTGTGCGCACCCTCGGGGATGCATGAGATCATCCCGGGAGTGCGCAAGACCCCAGCGCCGTTGCCAATCCCACCCAGGAGGCCGCTGAACTCCCAGGTGGTCTATTTTGGTCCTGCCGAAACGCCGCTGCAGAAGCAGAAGCTTCCGCTTCCTGCAGCAGCATTTCGGCGGACATACCCCGGGGGCCACATGAGTTTTTCCTCCACGAAAAGGGGCCGCTGAGGGAAAAACTTTGAAGACCGCTGCTCTAGAGCAAAAAGTGTCTCTCTAACTCATTTCCTGTTTCAAAAATTTTGTTATTTCACCTCAATATACCTCAGCTGTGGAAAGTATAATTCCACTATTTGCATTTACTATCCACTTTAGCGTGACACACACCTTATTTGAAAGACAGCACTTAAGGTCATTAATCACGTTTGCTTAGAGACATGGCATTTCTCAACAAACTTCAACTCAACTTTACATAACTAAAAAATCATCACACTAAGTCTTCTGCAACTCTCATTATTGGATAGACTATTTTCAACTCTAAACGTTACTATTCCATTTCTATTAGAGAAGCTAATTTAGGGCTTATCTACAGGGAGACAGTTAGCACAGAATAAGCAAGGGTATGACTTTAAACTCTAACAGCTATTCCACACTAGCTCCCTGATGATGCTAAACCACAAACAGGCGCTCTTAATGCAGATTAAGTGTCCACACAGAAAGTTAAAGTAGCATCAGCAAAACCAGTTTATATGCAACACACTATCAAAGGATGCCTAAAAGTAAAATCATTATGCTGTTCCTTTTATTGTTGCTGAGTTAGCAAATTGAGTATACTATCTGTTATATGGTAGTGGAATATTTTGTTCTTGTAGAATTTAACTTTCTGAAATCAAGCATGGAATAAGCTCGTGTCATATTTAGAAGGTGAAATAAAAATGAAAAAAATGATTATTCTATTTTGATCCTGACTTTAACATGTAATACTACATCTACGTGAACCGCAGTATCTTCCAATTGTCTTGCATGTTAGTTTTCTGTTAATCTGAAGGCTATTCTTATTCCAATTTAAGATTTCCAAGTACAGTATACTTTAAGTTTGCAATTGCAAGGCTGTAATGATGTTATGAAAGATGCCATCTCCCTCTAAAATCAAGTAATGCACTGCAACAAGAAGTTATTGTAGTTTATGCTCATGTGTTTGGCAAACTAAACTATTTCTTGCCTTTCTTGTGAAGATCAGACTGCAGTCTAACACCCTGAAAGCTCATTCTCCTTCAAATCTAGCTGAACTGTTTCCTGTTCCATTGATGCTACTTAAGTTTGCAAGGCTCTAGCAATAGCTATACAACAGTAGTGGCCAAATTGTGGCTCGCAAGCCACATGCAGCTCTTTTACCATTAAAATGAATCTCAGAGCCCTCCCTCCTCCCCCTCCCAAACTGAAGCGGACGGCTTGGGTCCTCTGCCTTGCAGTGGGGTGCTGAGGTAGGGCCCTCTGCCCAGCACGGGGAAGGCATGTCTCAGGGCTTCAACAGGAGATCGGCTGAAGCCCCAAGCAGCACCTCCTCAGAAGCTGACTGCTGCACTCAGGTGTCCCTCAGCAGTCCAACTTCTGATTGTCAGATGCAGCTGTAGTGAAGGGGAAGGCAGAGGGAGGAGAATAAGTTTGCTATATAACCTCTTCTGGCTTGGCTAGAAAATTAAACTCTTGCTGACATTTCTGGTAAAGATGAATAAGTGGCTTGATTTTCAAAAGTGGAAGCTGCTCTGCAGGCATCTAAAATAATTTATTAGCCTAACTTCAAGATTTTAAAATAAGTTCCTAGCATGTGTCTGTACTGTGTTTTAAAGACATGAAACTGTATAGCTGAAGTAATGCAGAGTTAGCAAATCTTCTGAAAAACAGCACTCATTTTTCAGGTTTCAGCTTTGATAACAGTAAATCCATTTCTAAATAGCAGCTTTTATGTTTAACAGAATAACATTCCTCAAAAAGACAGATATACTTGACTTACTCAAAATATATTCTCCAAACAGGCACTTCCTGTATCTGTCAACCTGTTATTGTGAATCATGAATCTGTAGCACAAACTGTAAGCTGGCAGGCAGCTACACCAGCTGGGAAAGGTAAAATAAAGCACAAACTATAATTCAGCCCCTCTCCTCAGAGTTGGCTTTATTACCAAAAGGAGAGACCAGCTACTCAAAGCACTTGCTCCCAGCCACCAGAGGCCTTTCCAACTTTCAGCAAGTCAAGGGGAAAGAGGATGCACTCTTCCACCCAGGCAGCTGTCTTGGCTATCTCATAGGCCTCTGCCAGGTCCTCACAGAGGAAATTCCCTTAAAGTCTTACCTCAAACATCATCTTCCAAGACTGATCCAGAAGCATTCTTTTTCTAACATCTCCAGTTGGCAGTCACACGACACTTGGTCAACTGACTGCTCTTCATCATGTGCCCTGCCTAGAGACCAAATTCTAGCAACCCCTTGACCAAAAGTTGCCTTGTCACCATAGCAGATGTGACCATGCCTGTGCTTACAAGCCAACGTTCTGTTACACAATTAAAGGCAATAGGCACTGTTTTCATAAAGGAAAAGTAAACTAATTTTTAGTAAAGCCCAGAGTCCTTTTGACTTCAAATAATGTGTCTGTGCCAAACTAGTATTGTTATATCTTTAAAAAGAGAAAAAAATCTCACACCCCTTTTTCCATGGTTTTATTTAAAACAATCATCTCCAAACCTCTACTATAATTTTCTATCAAAAAGTCAAAAATACTTACCCCACACACCTGCTGCTAAAGATTTATTCTGGTTTGGTTCTCTCTCATATTCAGGATTCAGAGAGGGCTGAAAGGAAAAGTTTTTTAAATTATTGCTTAGTTGGTTCATATTTCAAGACTGATTACGAATGAAATTTAGTATTGAGAATCACGTTAAAATTCATTTCAAATGTGAGATCCTGTCTCAAAGAAAATCAGTTCTTAAATAGACAGGACTGAGAATAGACTCAGGTTTGTTTCTGAAACAGAACAATACTTTAGCTGAATATAAATTACTGTATTTTCCTCTAGTGACTAACCCCTCTCCAATATCATGTCCTTCATAATGGGCTTCTCTCACAACCAATGCCATTTTATCGACTCCTTGTCCAGAAAAGGAGGAGAATGGTGCTGATCATCCAGAACAGAATGGCTCAAATCCTTGTACATCCTGCAATTCCCAGGTTTCACAACTCAAGAGGAGGCTTTCAGCCTGAGTTTCTACATGGCAGAAAGGCTACTTACCTATTCTACTCCCAGTTTCTGAAAATAAAAGTTGTATAGAATTTTATTACATAGTACTTGCCATGGTAAACTGATGTAAAAGATAGTGAAGGATTTGGAACAGACCCTAAAAGCTATCATCTATAAACAAACTAAATGAGTATAAGACACAATAATACAATTACAATAATAAAAGGAGGTAAGACTAGAAACAAGTTAATGGATAAACCACCAGTGCCCTCTTACCTATGGAAAGGGTGACCTCTGTATAAGATGAGCTGAAACTGGAGAAATCTCATGAAGTAGCTTGCATAATGGACAAAATGGCACTTGCAGAAACAATGAAACCTTGTTTATTATAATTACAAGTAACTTACAAAATCCTCAGCCTCAAATTGCTTCGGTTCTTCCTTGTCTTCCTTTTTCCCAGTTTCATTGTCAGGTACATTATTTTCATGCAGCAGTCCTTGGCTTTTTCCAGAGTGGAAAGTGCTGGTACGAGAGCGGGAACCTCCACTATGGTATCCTCCCCCACGATGGTGTGTGTTTTCTGTCCCATTCCTGCCTTGTGAACGCCAACCATTTTTCTCTTTTCTCCCAAAATGTCCTTAGATTTTTAATTTTAAAAAAATGTAATTACAAGCAGTTTTGAAAGAATTGCTACGTTGCAAAATTGATACAGAAAGTTAAAAATCACAAATGAACCAAACAACGTTCTATGCTCATTGTGGATCTAATAGCATAGTGGATTTCTTTTCACTCAGAGGCAGTAGAGTAGGATCTCTACCTTGTACTGAGGAGACGAGAGTGGTTTCAGAACAAGACAGGAAAGAGATGGCCCCAAAAGAGCTTGGTTGGGCAATTAAATATTGTTGGATCTCTCTCCTGTTTTGCACATGTATAAGTTTCTGCCTAGAGTATACACTGGGTATTAATACTGCTCCTTTTCAAAAGAGCAATACAGTGCACACAGTGGCACGTTGTTCTAACCAATCGTAGGCCATCCCACCTGTCCTGAAAGAATGGTTCTTGTACCACATACCCCTTGTAATGCTTCCATTCTCCTAGGGATTAAGCCTTCCAATGCTAAAACATTGAGTGATTGCATGTTAAGAAAGGACAATGTCTATAGGTAAAATACTCCTAAGGAAAAATTCCTCACCAAAAAATTCTGCACACAATATTTTAAAATTCTGCAAATATTTGTCAAATAAATAGGGAGCACAGGCCACTGGTTGCAGAGATGGGAGATCACTGTGCAGCTCCCCTCTGGGACATGGACTCAGTGGTGAGGCTGCTCCCAACCCTGACTCAGCATAAGGACTGGGCCTGCCCCAGAAACACTCTAGGGCCCTGCCCCTCCATGTCAAGTGCAGCAGGTACGGGCGGGCAGGCTCGGCAAGGCAGGATCTAAGTGTGGAGGGGGGTCCAGGTGTGGGTTGATAAGGTTCTGTGGGTGGCAACCTGGGTGCAGGCAGCTCAGAGGGGGATTCGGGAGGATCTGGATGCACAGGGGCTTGTTGAGGATTCTAAGGACAATGATAATGGGAGGGGTCCAGGTGAAAGTGGTTGGGGCTAAGCATGGAGGTCTGGGGGGCATAGAGCTCAGAAGAGGGGTCCGGGAGTGGTGGTCCAAGGTCAGGTGGTTGGGGCTCAGTGGGGTGGGGATCCAGGGTGCTCATCAGGGGCATGTGAGTGCAGGAATAGTGGGGCTCAGTGGGAAGGTCTGAATCTGAGGGGGTCTGGTTGCAAGGGGGTTGGCTGGATGGGGGAGCAGCTCCCTCTATAGGGATACCTCCCCCTGCAGCTCAGGAGCAATGGGAGCAGGAAGCACTGCGGGGCGGGGGAGGAGTTTGCAGAGCTTCCCACAGCCAGGGGAGAAATCTGAGGGTGGGTCTCACATGGCCCCAGATGCCGTGCTGCGGAAGAGGAAGTCCCAACCCAGCCGGGATTAGCAGCTGAGCCTGGTTCAGGGTACAAGTCACCAGTCAGGTCTTTCCCAGTCGTGCCTCCTGCCCAAGAGTAATTTACCTCTCTGCCAGCTGCCCTGGGCACTCAAAACATACTGCTGGGTAGGGACACATGAATATTCTTGT
Organism: Dermatemys mawii; assembly: GCA_007922305.1. Classification (NCBI taxonomy): domain Eukaryota; kingdom Metazoa; phylum Chordata; order Testudines; family Dermatemydidae; genus Dermatemys; species Dermatemys mawii. Next base: position 20,231,261 of record ML677342.1, read on the forward strand.
GGTTTCCCTATCAAAGTCAAATCTGCAAGGGACAAATGCTGCACATGCACAGAGGTGCAAAATTCCCTCAGGAGTAGTAAAAAATATTAAAGCTCTACGAAAAAAGCCTATAAAAACACACACACAGCACTGACTGAGATGTTTAGACACAAACTTATACCTCCATTAGGACGTCCAATACTAGGATCAAACCCATCGGAAGAGTTGTGTCGTCTGCGGTTTGCTTCATAACGATTCTCTGTCCATGATAAATTTTCAGAATGCTTCTCAAAATTCAGTGATGACTGGAAATGAGCACAAACAGCATATCAGTGAACATAAGAACGGCCATGCTGGGTCAGACCAAAGGGCCATCTAGCCTAGTATCCTGTCTTTTGACAGTGACCAATTCCAGGTTCTTCAGAGGCAATGAACAGAACAGGTAATCAAGTGATCCATCCCTGTCGCCCATTTCCAGCTTTTAGCAAACAAAGGCTAGAGACATCATCCCTAACCATCCTGGCTAATAGCCATTTAATGGGATATCTTCTACGAACCTATCCAGTTCCTTTTTGAAACTTGTTATTGCCTAGGCCTTCACAACATCCTCTAGCAATGAGTTCCACGGGTTGATTATTTCTTCACACAACATACACTTCCTTTTGATTGTTTTAAACTTGCTGCCTATTAATTTCATTTGATGAACCCTAGTTCATGTATTATTAAAAGGAGTAAATAAAACTTCCATATTTACTTTCTCCACCCCAGTCGTGATTTTACAGACCTCTCTCATATTCCCCCCTTAGTCGTCTCTTCTCCAAGCTGAAAAGTCCCAGTCTTATTAATCTCACCTCATACGGAAGATGTTTCACACCCCTAATCATTTTTGTTGCTCTTCTTCAATTCCAATATATCTTTTTGAGATGGCGAAATCACATCTGCACGCAGTATTCAATAAGTGGATGTACCATGGATTTATACAGAGGCAATATAATATTTTCTGTTTTATTATACATCCCTTTCCTAATGATTCCCAACATTGTTTGATTTTTTGATTGCCACTGCACACTGAGTGGATGTTTTCAGAGAATTATCCACACTGACTCCAAGATCTCTTTCTTGAGTGGTAACAGCTAATTTAGACCCCATCATTTTATATATATAGTTGGGATTATGTTATTCAATGTGAATTACTTTCAATTTATCAATATTGAACTTCATCTGCCTTTCTGTTGCCCAGACACCCAATTTTGTGAGAAACAGAATATAATAGTCTATTAGGATCCAATAAAACAAGGTTATGAAAAGCAAAATAAAAAAAACTTATGGGAAAGTTGACAAAAGGAAATTTCTTTAACCTCTCTCTCAGTTCACCATAGGTCATGTATTGTGGCAGATCCCAGACAAACTAGAAGGGAGAATAAGCAAAGATTTAAGTTTTTTTGATTCCAGTGATGAGCACTGATAAACTGCTTTAAATTGAAGAAAGTATTAAAGTAAGCCAAGCCAATCATTTTAACACTCATGTGACAGATATGACAGTTTTCCCAAATATACTTGGGAAATCTTACTGAATTAAGTTTAGGTATCTTTGGGGCACATTATTTTAAATGAATGATGTATGTATTATTGTGGTTGGGGATTGTACGTAACCTCTCAAGGGAATACGAGACCTGGGGGTTCAAAAGGACTCTACTGAACAATGGACTTTTGGATTAAAAAGAGTTAAGTGGTTTTTCTGGGAAATATCTAGGGGGAGGTGAATGCAAATTCCTCTCTTTGATTATGCAAAAACCTAGCCTTCTGAAGCTATGCCCGGAAGAGTGGCCCGTTGCTTGCTGATCACCTGCTACATGACACCAAGATCAAACACCCAACTGTATACAGGAAAGACTGGACTATTCATGGCTGTTCCGAGTCTGACACAGCTATGGACTTGTAAGCATGGGGGAAACCCAGTGGTGGTTTTGGAAGACTAACACCTACCCGAGCCCAACGCTGGCATTGGGGGTGACCTCTGATAAGCTTTTTAGCGTGTGTGTAGGCTTTTTCATACATTTTTCTCTGCAACGCTTTCACCTTAATAATAAATGTGCTTACTCAGGATGAGCTGCGTGGTAACGTGACTGTTGGCAATTACAATGTAGTCTTTGGAGAGAAAATAAAGCACAGACACTGGCCTGTTTAGGCAGCCTGGTTTGCTGGGGACATCACAATTTAGCCAGAGAATTGTGCAGCCTTGAAGCAGAGACAAGCAGGTCTGTACCCAAGAGATAACAGCTGCAGCCAGAAGCCTAAAAGTGGGCACTCTTGGTTGACCACAGAGGGGGAACACAGGTGCCATTGCCCTGACCTGTGACAGCTCATTCCTCAGCAGAACGAAAGGAGGAGTATGCATTACACCATTTCTCTCTACTACTACTTCTATCTAGCTATGCTACTGCTTTGATTGGCTGATTTAACATGACAGCATTTTGCTAACATGGTCTCCTAAAAATAAAGGACCTTTTTCCAAAAAATTAGAAAGAAACTATTCAGAAACAAACTATTCAGAAAGTGTCAAAAAAAATGGGAGCAATAAATTTATTTTCCCCTTGACATTTTCAGTGGTTCAATCCATTAGGCGTATGAACCTAAAACTTCTTATGCATGTATCAGAACACAGCCACAATGTTGGGGTGGGGAAGTTTACATTTTAGCAATAAAGATGAGCAGAAAGTTAGTTTTCATACACGGATCCGTGGAAAGCCAAGTTAAGGAACATTTGTGTATATTTTTAAAACATGTTATGGGAGCAGCACAAAACCCACTAAAACAATGATGGGTTTGCCATGCATCGTTAATGGCATGTTTTAGAAGTTTAGCACCTACGCAGACTGCACAGAAAAATTGTAGGTTTTTAATTTTGCTCACTCATTCACTACAAGACATTAATTTCTGATAAAATTATAGTAAGTGACAGAGTGACATCTCAGGGGTTTAAAGAAGTGTCAGGAAATTCAGAAGTTATTTTTATTCAGTGCTAGACACTAAGAGACCCCCAAAATGCAGTTGGACCGTTTTTAAATAAATGTTTATGGCAGTCTGAGTTAGAGTGAAATAGACAAAACATCCAACTCTGAACACAGTGGAGATGATAAAATTACTTTTTATAACTTCACACAAAATTCATCCCATTAAAGCAGGGGTGGGCAAACTTTTTGGCCCAAGGGCCACACTGGGGTTCAAAATTGCATGGAGGGCCGGATAGGGAAGACTGTGCCTCCCACAACAGTCCTGCCCCCTATCTGACCCCCTCTTCAGAATCCCCAATCCATCCAACACCCCACACACACATTCCTTGTCCCCTGACTACTCCCTCCAGAGACTGGTCTAGCTGTTATGGTTGTGCCAAGAACCTTGAAAACCTGAACCAAGTGTAACCAATGCAAAGATGTCAGTCTGGAGACAGACTGAAAAAAACAGCTCTAAAATGTTAAGGAAAGGACCTAATGAAGATCTACAATCTAACCTGAGTAACTATTTGTTTTGGTATCACAAGTACCTGGGCTTGGGAGAATACCACCTATTTTTGGTTTTTTCCCCCCAATCAAGCAGCAGGCAAGGCCAAGCAAGGCATCTGAGCTCCACCAAGGAGCCCAATAAAGCCCATGACTGTATGTAAATCTCAGTGAGCGAGATCAAAGCCCAGCAAGCATTCACCGTAAAATCTGAAAATGTACATCCACATTCTGGAGTCTCAAGTGGGGGGAACTGCCATTTCCTTCCCCCATGTAACCTCTAAACAATATAGGTGTCCTATTTCTTGGTGAAACATTACAACAAATAAAACAAAAATCATATCTGAGGAATAATATTTAAAATTAAAAATGTTTGGGAAATCAAGAAAAATGTTGCTGTTACTATTCTGCTTCCAGAGTTATAAACTGAACCTTGAAACATGCTGCCAGGAAATAACTTATCACCACCAGGGGAAGCTGCATTTGTTGTACAGTAGAATCCTACAATACTGCGCCCCGCGATAGCGTGAATCCGCTTATAACGCAGGGCTCCCAACAGTGGCAGTGCGCATTACTTTGATGTCACGTGACCCCGCAATACCGCGACTCTGTGGTCAATACTTTTGGCCCCCGACCGTCGTGGTATTGCGGGGTTCCACTGTATTACTAATAACTAATACAGAGACAGCAACTGTAGAAGGTAGCTTTGTGTCTCATTTATACATTCACACAAAGAGCTTATAATACTGCATTTAAATTATATTAGTAAAAAGAATTCGATTTTTTCGGTCCTTTAGGCATTTCAGCCTTGGCATTCAAATAAAGAACGCCGTCATGAGAGTCACAAGCCTCTATTCAAATTATGAAATGGATGGTAACTGTCAGATAATAGAGCTTGGCTGATCAGACAACCTGGTCATCTAAAGACAATTAAGGCGTAAATATAAGTTCAGTACGTTTCTCCAAATACCTCATAAGTTCCTTTAGCTCTGCAATTAACTCTTCAGTAAGTTTTAATAAACTCCCTCTTAACTGGCTAAATATTAATGATCCCTTTATTTAAAAGAAACAGTCAGTTCCATGTAAAAAAAATTAAGCTAAAGATTTCCTATACAAGTTCAAACAATACAAGTATCTAATTTGCTGAAATTAATTTGTACATATACAAAGTCAGGCAGTTTGCATTTTCACCACCTGATGGCGCTAATGCTCTTTCAAGGTTGTGCTGGACACAAAAGTAACAGTTTTGTAAAACCATCAGGATCTCTATTGTTAATATCCGGAAACTGAGAAACTCTGGTACTCCATTCTTCTAACAAACAGAAACAAAACTGATATTCAAGAACATGGGAGAAGAAAGCTTGTTCCTTAATATGAAGCAATACGGTAGTCCTGCAAAACTCATTAACATTTACCAGCCTAGGTACAAAAAATTCTTTACTGAACTATTTTTATTTGGGGGTGGGGGAGGTTGGGAGGAGCAGTAGAAGGATGCGGGGGAAAGAGAACCACCACCACCTATCATCCTCAAAAAGAAACTCCCAGCAATAGGTCACATCACATTTAGCCTAGCTGTAACATGGATAACGCACATTCAATGTTCATAGAACCCTGACTTCTTGGTGTTGGATTCTCCCAGTGCTAAATGTATTTTCTATTAGTACTCAGGTTAGCTATTAAGTATAGGTTTCTGACAATGATGCATTACCTAGAAAAAAGTACTGCCAAAAGGTACTGGTGAAAAAAGCTTTGGTTCTTCAAACAGCTTAAACAGAACATACTCTAAACATATCTAGTTTAAGTGATCATACTTGTAGCATTAGATAGAGATGCTTGCATGCTGCAAAATCTCTATCAGACTTTCTGAAAGTCCAAGGTGTTTGAATTCCTGAGAATCTATTTTCTTTATAAAAACCATAATTAAAAATAAACTGACACCACAGGAGCTTGAAGGTCCTGGAATCTGAAGCTCACCATCAAATTCAGAGAAGAGATCGAGTCTGCCATATCAAAATCCAAAAGAAAGATCTTGTTTATAAGCAATTAGGAGGCGAAAGAGCTGCTGCTATCTAGAATCTCCAGAAAAATACTACACCTCTTGCTAATCTGTACTTTTGGTTTCAAACTACCCTAGTGACTGTGGCTGCCTACATGGAGATCAGGAAATTGGGATCAGATCCGGAAGGCGTGATTACATCTAGACAAATAACCATTAACAAATAATCATTCTTGTTCTTATGTTTCAGGCTCTCATCCTAAATCCAGTATTGAACATTGCATAAAGACCATGATACAGAAAGCAGCCTGTAAATAAAGGTCCTGCAATATCCATAGAATGCATTCATCTTACTATCACTTATTTATTTAATGACTTTACAACAGGGGAATTTGGAATCACATGATTACTGCGCAATTGTCATGAAAGAGAAAACTCAGATATAAGGCTGAACATTAGAGTAGATTTCAGTGATGCCAGAAACCTGGCTTTTTCACTGGAAGTTGCTACTTCATAAAGACAGAGCAAGTACACCAACAGAAGGGGCTAAAAATACATTTCTTTACAAGAATGATAGAGGCAACTTTTTGAAGTTTCTCAGGATATTCTTGTCTATTCAGAAAGACTCCAGAAAAGATACCTTTGTTGATGATGGCGGAGTAGGAAAATTAAGCCAGGCTGGAGCAAAGTCATGCTGCGCCATTTAGGTCCAGTCTCTCCAAATCGGTGAAACAAGGCTTCAGCACCTCATGGCAAGTCCCTGTCATTTGGAAAAGAAAGTGGATACATTTTAGACTTGCATCTTAACAGTATGATGCATAATTGTTTTATTTCCAATCATGCCTCAATTTTCTGATACTACTTTCAAGAACAAATCTACCCCCAACCCCATGATAAGAGTTCCTCAAACATTAGTAACTTACCTACTTCACAGGTGTTGTGAGGGAAGTATTATTTACAAATATGGAACAAGACACAAACCAAGTAACTTGCCCAGGGTCACACAGGAAATCTGTGGCGGAGTCAGCTCCTACATCCCAGCTCAAGACCATCCTGCCTCAAAGAATTTTTCAAATCTGAGTTTCTATAGTTAGGCTTCTAAATCCATATTTAGACCTCTAATGAAGTGGCCTGATATTCAGAGCTGAGAAGCACCCAAAATTCTCACTAGAGCCAATGAAAACTGTGGAAGCTCAGCTTCTTTAAAAGGAAATGCCCTTGGCTCAAGTAGCCTAGAATCTGGCTTTGTAAGATTTACAATTTTATTACAGTAAAGGAAACCTTTCAAAAACTTCTAAGAAAATTCTAATGAGAAGTTAAATTATAAAGTTTGTGGAGATTAAATTTTTGTATCATCAAAAGAAATACTGTCAATAAAGCCCATGAGATACTAACATTAAATTATCACTGAATCAACTACATATCCCATGTATTTTTTTTACCTCCGGAAATAGCAACCACAGAAAGAACACACTTTAATATACAATTCTGTGCCCTCAATGTATTTTTGTACTGTTTGAATCATGAAATATTTGCCATTTAAAGTGACTCAATGTCTGAGTATTTGCAAATGTGAGAAAGTACAAGAGTACTGGAGAAAAAAGTCTCAAGATAGTTCCTAAAATGAACAAAAGTCCTGTCCACCTAGTGTTGTCTATACTAGGTGTTAGGTCGGTTTAACTGCATTGCTGTGAAAAATTCACACCCTTGCGCAATGTAGTTATACTTATCTAATTTCCTAGCATCGACCAGGCCTCAATTGCTATGTCCCAATGCTTGTGCAAGAAACTGGACAGGTTTTGGGTTTAGACAAAACTGCTGATCCCTAGAGATATACCCTACATTAGAAAAAATATGTACTGCCCAGCATAGCAGGCTGACAGCAACCTCCGGTGGCAGGTCAGAGGCCATTTAGAAATAAATAAATAAGCAAGACAGAGCAGAATTAGGACCAGGGTGCTGAAAGATGGGAAAAAATACTTTCCTCCCTCAGGGTCACAACTCAGAGATCTAGAAATCCTGTTTTACATCACATTATACTCTACAAACAACTAAACATCAAGCAGACACTAGACACAATAGCATACTACCTAGCATATGGCCAATAACTGAACAGCAAATGGCATAGAAAAAAACATCTTAGGTTAACAGAGCTACTGAATACATGTCCTGGAACTAACAGTGTGTAAGCTTCAGTTAAAAACTGATATTTTATGTCATTCTAAGTATGTTCCATTGGAAATTTAAACAGAAAAAAGTTAAATGTTTGCTCATGCATTGAAATATTAGGGCACCAAATGAAGGTCTACGTTTTCTCACTGTTCAGTATAACAGTGACAGCTTATTAATTTTCAAGTTAAAAACCGAATTTAGAATGTATTATTCTTTGAAATCTAAAACAACTAATCACAAACTATTGTAATTATACCAATATAGGTACAGAACAATTATTTGGGGAGAATGTAATCAAGGTATTTTGGGGAAAAAAATAGATACGCAAATGGTTGGTGGTGGGGAGAGGCATTTTAGGAGGTGGAGAAGTGGGGGAGGGGGAGAATGGGGTCAGAAGTTTGGGGATTCACCAAGGGGAAAAAGATAATTGGGGATGGGTGAAGGGTTGGAGGACTCAGATGGCTGGCAAATGGTAAGTGGGGAAGTAAACGGCAGGGACACAGGTCAGCCCCACATTCTACTCATGTGTGTACCGGGATCTGGGGACTCTTAAGCCCCTCTCCCTACCCACTAGGTGAGCCGGGATATGGAGGGGCCTTTCCTCTTCAGTGGTGCCTGATCCCCCCACCCCGCATGTGTATGCCAAGATTTGGGGCCCCCTGCCCTTCTTTGGGGGTCACCCCCCCCCCCCCCGCGAGCCAGGTTGGGGTGAACACAGGCTTGCCTTTGGCAGTGGTTCTGGGCCCCTCTCCCTATCCCCTTCAGGTGAACTGTCATCTGTCCCCCAAGGGAATCAACTCCACCATGAGTGTCAGACCCTGGACCCTCTCCATCTGTGGGAGTCTGATCCCACCTCCTGCCCTCATCATGTGAGCCAGGTTTGGGGTGAGCTTGCTCACTTACTGGGGGGGGATCTGAGACCCACTCTCCACTCCCATGTGAGCCAGGATATAGGAAGTCCGCCCCTTTGTATGGTAAGCTTAGGCCTTGTCCACACTACGAAGTTTTGTCAGCAAGAGATACCTTTTGCTGACAAAAAACAGAAGAGAAGAGATGTACACACTGTAAAGCAACTTTTGATGGCAAAACTCTGCTGTTTTGCAGATAAACCAAAACCAACTCAACGGGAGGCATAAAGCTTTTGGCGGCAAAGTTAAAGCGACAAAGCATCAGTGTAGACACGGCTGTTTGTTGTTGTTGACAGAACAGGCTTCCCCTAGTATCCCGCAATGCCTGAACTGATCACTCTGCTCACTGTTTTGATCTGTTTCCCTTCAGATATACGCTCCTCCCCTTTCAAAGCTCCGGGAAGTATCTGACAGCTGGGCTTGTTGCTCCCTTTGGGGGAACAAAGAGCAAATTATTAACATGGAATGCTTCTATTCTGTCATACACTAGGAACTGCAGGCAGATTGCTGCTGTAGGGAGGAGGAAGAGGGGGATGGGACTGCTGTGTTGCTTTAACATTTCTCAGCATGGGGAGCTCTCAGAGCTGCTCAGGATGCCCTCTGGGAGAACTCAGAAGAAACCACAGGACCATAGGCAGGCAGAATAGACTGCTTTGGGAGACTGTGCAGAGCAGGGGGGTGGGGCCTGACACAGGGGCATGTCCCCCTTCCCCAGGATAGGTCAGTCATCCTGCTGCCCCTCTGCCCCAGACATACCACTCTGCTCTCCCTCGTCCCCAAGCTGTCAGCTACTTTTTCAACTGCAATCTACTGAGATGCCCCTGGAAGGATGGGACTGAGAAACCTACATCATGTGACCTGCCCCACGAAACACTGCAAACCCTTCCCAAAGCACCCTGTGGCCACTGCATAATGAGATAGCTACTACAATACACTGCTGTCAGTGTCAATGCAAGAGCTGTTAGTGTGGATGCACTGCTGACAAGGATCTAGTGTGGACATATGACAGAGGTTTTAATTAAAGCGGCATAACTTTTGCCAATAAAAGGTATGTCTACACTTACATTTTTTAGCACTTTAACTTGCTAGCTCTGGGTTGTAAAAAAAAAAAAAGCCACACACACACCCTCCTGAGCATAGCAAGTCTCAGTGCTTTAAAGCTGTGCTCCCAGCACTCGGAGCTAATCCCCTCGTGGAGGTAGATTACCAGGAGTGCTGCGAGAACTCTCGCACATGCGACCACACACCCGCTTCAAAGCGCTGCCGCAGGAGCGTTCCCATGGCAGTGCTTTGAAGTTTCCAGTTTAGATACAACCAAAGCTTTGTAGTGTACACCAGCCCAGAACCTGCACTAAGAACACACTGCCGACCTTGAAATGAGGAACTGGGCATGCATGAGGTACCAAACTCTACAGCAGTGGTTCTCAAACTGGACACATTCAGCGGCAGCTCCAAGCGCAGGATTGTGTCTGCCGAAAAGCCACCAAAGTGAAGCCTTCTAGTGTCAGCGGCATTTCGGCGGACAGATAGGAACGCTGCGTGTCCACTGAAATGCCGCCGAAACCAAAAGAGTTCAATTCGGCAGCATTTTGGCGGACATACTCCCATGGGCCGCAAAAGGACTCAGGATGGAAAAAATGGGTCTCAGAACACAAAAGTTTGAGAACCGCTGCTCTACAGCACCTGGAGTGAGGCGTGGGGAGGAAGACAAGCACTCACGGACATGAATGGAGCAGACCACATACCTGAGAACTACTGTGTCAGGCTGTATTCATCTCTGAGTTCTCATTCATATTGAGAACTCACTTCACACCTCTCCAAGCCTCCTATGCTCCTGATGGATATCAAGAGCTGTACAGGAGGCTACACCTATCAAGAGTATGGGAGATGAGGAGAGGGGCAAATACAGACTTGCCCAACAGGGCGCAGAATACAGCTCCTTCTCAGAAAATTGTGGTAGCTTTTAAAAGTCTGATTCCAAGGCCTAGTCCAGCTGGAAATCTGGGTACACCACCACATATAGTGGAGAAGAGGGGGAGGAAGATTAGATAAGGTACTGTAGTGTGGGGCCAGCTAGGGGAACTGCCAGACTGGATAGGACAGGGCTGGTTAGTGGGGCTGAGCAGAAGCAGGAGATGGCTATAGGGCCAGGCTCAGTAATTCACTCAACTGCATCTTCTCTACAACTCCTACTAACAACTTTTCTTCGTTAAAAAAACAAACTAAATGGCAAACAACTTTTTATTTCCTGGTTTTCTGAAGTTTTGCGGAACTAAACATTCTGGAAGGCCACAAGCTGTCACCAGGAAACACTAACTGCGTTAATGAAGTATTTTGCCATTTAATATTTGTTTATAAATGAACCAACACAATATAATTTAACAAGAACTCAATGCATATCATTTTTGACAGAGAAGAAAATCACTTGTTTCTCCCACCTCAAATGGGACGACATCACTGACAGCTAACCTACACTGGCAAGACTGAAGCACTGCTGTGGAAGCGCTTTAACATGGCTTGTATAGTTGTAGCGCAGTGCTGAAAGAGAGCTCTAAGAAACAAAAACCACCACCACAAGAGGCGTAGGCTCCCAGCGCTGGGAGTGCAGCTTCAAGTGCTGGTGCACTGTCTACACTGGCGCTTTACAGCGCTGAAACTTGCTATGGTCTGGTGTGTTTTTTCACACACCCCAAACAAAAAAGTTGAAGCACTATAAAGTTCCAGTGCAGACAAGTCCTAAGAGGAACATCATCTCTCCCTAACTTCCTCACTCCAGGTAGGCTGACCATTAAAACTTCGGAAAAGCTTATTTCATAGCATCAAGTCAGGGTCACATAAAAATCTCTACTCCAGGGAACTTACACTCTAAAAACCAAAACGGAAACACAAGTATGGAGAGAACACACAGTTGGCCAACTTCATTTTTTAAAAAGTGTTACATTAGTGTGTTAAGTGACAGAAGAGGAAAATAATGATAGACAGTAAAAATGCAATTACGTTTTAGGTACCAAAACATTTTTCCTGTGTGTAATCATGTGGAGCTACACCTCCCTAATTTTAACTGAATTGCAGACGGAAGAATTGTTTTCAATAAAGTCTTGCATGGTCACATTAACAATAAAGCAGCCTAACACAGAAGCACAATGAAAATCAGGAAAATGTGAACTTATATATATAAGTTTATAGTAAGTTATTTTAGAAATGCTTATGGTCAGTTTGGAATGCAAAGCTAAATGTATGCTAACATTTCTATTTCACTTTTGTATGTGTAGTACAGTATATTAACAGAGTTTATGACCAGACATATGTAGTAGGCCCTCAGACCAGATAGCTACTTTGAGATAAACTGAAAGTGTGGGTTATGGAGATATTAACATGCCTGCTGTGTACTTGCTGCCTGAGACCCCCTAAATTTCATTCTTTTCACTACATGCAAAAAAAGGTTTCTTAGGTCTTTGATTCATAATCTAGTTGAATTTGCTAAAAATGAACCTCAAAACGTATGCCAACAAAACACAAAACCATGCAATCAGTTATTGCTTAGATTAGGTTAACTTTTATCTCAAAGTTCTTATGTATAACTGACCAGATCACCTCTAATACCACCTGTACTAACATTTACATTTAATTAAGCTACTTAAACCTCCAGGCATGGTGTCTTGTGCCTGTAATCCCAGGTAATTGGGTATCTGAGGCTGGTGGACCACTTGAGCTCAAGATTCTGCGCTGTGGAGTGCAATGCCAAATCTGCTGTCCAGTGCTACCAACAGCCTGATCAGCAGGTGGCTAAAGGACTGGCTAGCACAACACAAATGATGTATTGTGATGGACATTCTCTCTGTGAGGGCTGACCAACAATCAAGGTGATTTAAATGCAAGATTAAAATAGTTAAATTAATCTGATCATGCAATTGACGACAGACTGGGGAAGTTTTATAACTGCATATACATTCACATTTTGCTTGCAGTTCTAAAAAAAATCAGAGCCCAAGAACAAAATTTATATTTAAAATAGCATACATAACTGTTACACCATGACTTGGAGCTGAATATTAGCAGCTGAATATTTTTTTTTTATTTATGTATCCCTTCTGCCTCCATGTTAAGAAAGTGAATAAAAATCAATCAACTTAAGGAAGGAACTAACACAAAGTTTTCTACATGCATGACCTATAAAAGTATCTGAATTCTCAATTTAGTAGCAAATCTGGACACAAAGACATTTCACAGCAATAGAGAAGTCGGTCCGCCATTTTAATAAATGGGGTTTATTATAGTGCAGAATAAAAAAAAGAAATCAGCCACAACGCTCTTCTGCGCAAAGGATATAAACTGTCACATCCTAGAGCAGCGGTGTCCAATACGTTCGCCACTAGCCACATGTGACTAATAGGCTATGAATTGTGGCTAATGCATGTGGCTTTTTTATAATGTGGCTAATAAGAAAAATTCAAAATCACAAGTGTGGCTAGCATTGAATTTCTATTGGGCACCACTGTTGTCAAGTAACACTAAACAAGATTCAGTCCTCTAATTTTTAAGCAGCAAATATTTGCAGTGATAAGAATAGTATGAATAGTCAGACATGGATATAAACAGCTGGTTTCCATATAATGTAAAGTCTTAAAATGGTTTTACGTAAGGACTAATCCACTACTAGAACCCAAAAACTGAACAATCCTGTCAACATTTAGAATGAGAAAATTTGTTTTCCCTTAAAGCTGAACTCGTGGTCAGTCAACATCTGATGATTTTTTACAGTAGGAAGCATTTTTTACCATTATAAAATACCAGAAAACAAAACTTTTTAACGAAAATTGACAACTATTTGCACTTCTACAGCACCTTCCCCTTTCAAGACTATCAAAAGTACTGTGGAAAACATTATGCCTTACAACATTTGTGTAAAGGAGGCAAGTGTGTTTTGTTTCTTTTTATTTTAAAGACAGCTGGGAAAAATGACACACAGAAGAATTACATGAAGTTAGAAGAGAATTTTGTGGAGATGCTGGGAACAGAATCTAAATTAGATCAACTTACTCCCAGAATTGTGCATAAGTCATAAAAGCTCATCCTTCGAGGTGGCATCTCAGCCACCTGTGCTAGTATATACTGAAAAATGTTCATTTGAAACATATTGGGTAAGGAAGAACAACTGAATGGGAGTGTTTCTAATGAGATTCCAGAGAGACTGGTACTAGATGTGGTTCTATGCAAAATTTTCATCATCAGATCATCTGAAAGTAAATATAAAAATCATTGCTGATTTGCAGATAAATATTGGCGGAATGGTAAATAATGAGGATAGGTCAGAGAAAGCACTTTGAATCACTAGGTAAGGTTAGCCTATTGCGCAAGTAGAAATGGGGGATTTGAGTGCAGCCATCTTAGTTTGTTAGAGACAGAGCAAAAGTCAGGCTAACTCTAACCCTAAACATGAGACTTGTAAAAGCAGGGTCCTGTGCTAATGGGATAAACTGCTTGTTGTTTAACCTTGCTTACAAATAAGAATGGAATGCTGACTGTAGCAAGAACTGTTGAAATAATATAGAAAGGAAGATGAATAAACCGGACACGGCTGTTGACCATTAATGTATGTAACAAAAGGGTATAAATACTTGCCTTAAACTGCTTGTATTTTGAAAACTCGCCTAAGGACAGGGGCCCCTCTGTCCAACTGTCATCTCCCCTTGCAATTGCTCAAAACAAACTAACTGACTTGTTGCTTACAAATGAAAAAGAACTCATTTTCTTCCACACTAGTCAAACAAAATGTGTTTTAATAGAGCCAAATGCAAATTATACATTCAGGAACAAGGAATGCAGGTATTACCAACAGTAGAGCAACTGTACCCTGGAAAGCAGATGTTCTGAAAAGGATCCATGGGTCACATTGCACATGTAATTGAATACAATGTCCCAGATCAATGCTGTGGCACACAGGGGTAACACGATCCTTGGACACATACACAGGGGAGTAGGAACAGGAAGTGATTTTACATTTGTATATATGGCATTCGTGAGGCCAATACTAGCATCCAGTTAAAACTATGACATGAGAAAAGGATGTTGAAAATTGGAGAGAGTTAATTAGACATGGAGGCTGGAAAAAATTCCTCAAAGTGAGGCCTTCTCTACACTATAAATACTTTGTCAGTATAGCTATACTGGCAGAGGCTCCCAGGGTATACGCAGCTTATAACACTAAAACCGCTTAGCTGCGGTGCTTCAGTGTAGACAGTACCTATGCCACCAGGAGACACTTTCCCTTTGACATAGGTAATCCACCTCCCTGAAGTGGTAGCTAGGTTGATAGAAGAATTGTTCCATTGACCTAGTGCTGTCTATATGGTGACTTAGTTTGGCTTAACAATGTCACTCAGTGGTGTGGATTTTTAAATCAAACTAATCTAATGTAGACCAGGCCTTAATGAAATCATTACCCTGAATGACATTTGCTATGCCTATAGAACCACTCCTCTGTCAACACAGCTATGTCTACGCTAGGGGTTTTACTGGCATTACAGTTTAAGTACCTTCACTCGAATAAAATATAGGGTGCTATAGTGGAAAGAAGCATAACAAGAACCAATGGCTGGAAGCTAAAGCCAGACATTCAAATTGGAAATAAAGCACACATTTTTAGACAGTTAGGGCAATTAACCACTGGAACACACTCCCAAGGGCAGCGATAGATTCATCATCTTTTGATATTATCAAGACTGGAAGCCTTTCTAGATCTGCTTTGGCCAATCAAGTTATTGACTTTAGTACAGGAATTACGGTGAAACGTAATGGCTTTGACATACAGGTAGATTAGATGATCTAATGGACCTTTCATGAATCTTAGAACTTAAAATCAAGCTTTCTGCTTAGATACCAGACTAATTGTATAAAGAGTGTTAGTTTTAATATTTAAAGAAATATTAACATTAGTTTAATTGACTTTTTAAAATGTAATTTCAGAAAGAACACTTTTTAAATAGTAAACCCTAAAACTTTTTAAAATAATTTTGAAGAAAAATATTAAGAGTTTTGCTGCTTCCCTGTTTATGTTTGAGGGATTTGTCAGCAAGGGACAACCAGCAAAACTAACACATGATGCTCACATACACAAAGACAAATGAAGATCAATACTTTCAATAATTCCCTTCAGTTACAAGTACCTGTAATATTATTGTAAGTACAATAGGCAGAAACTTCCCTTTAAACTAAAGTTTGTATGTCCCTTTAAACTAAAGTTTGTTATGTTTACACAGCAATATTCTTTTGAAGTTCAGACCACATTAATTAAAAGGAGGATAACAATCTTTACTTTTTAATGGGATAATTCTAACTTGTTTGTACTGCCCCACTTGCATTTTATAAAAATATTTCCTAACAGTAAAATTCACAACCTAAGCCATAAAAAAACCCAAACATTTTTCATTTCTTTTGATTGTAGAATATATCAAAGTTTAATACAGTGGATTCCATCAACTTCATTATCGGAAGGTTATTTTAGCTTTGTTCTAAGTGGGTATGGGAGAAGGCATGAAATTCATAGCAATACTTGCTTCTCATGCAACTCTGAACTTTCCTCATTATCCTTCCTCCATTATTCATCCAAACACTAAACCTATCCCCTTAGCTCACAGGGCAGAACAAATCTCAGAACTTTCTACTTCCAGTGCAAATCAATGACAAAAAACTTACACTGAGTTGCTTCTTATTAGAATTTTTAAATTCTATCTGAACTTTTTAATCAACTACTGATTTTCAGGGGAATTCTCATTTCTGAGTTAACAATGTGTGTTAATAGTCAAGCTGTATTTACAAAAGTAAGTTGGCAATTACATAGGCGACATTAAAGAAAGAACAGAACTGGGGCATTAAATACACAAGGAAAAGATCCAGCTGTGAAAGCTCTGTTATGAAGCCAAATGCAAGGTTTTCATCAATTCACTGAAAATCCATGGTCTGTTAATACATTTTTATTTAAATTTGAGCTAGTTATGTTTCTTGCTACAAATAAGGGATATATTATAAACAAACTGGAAAAACAGTATGAGATGCTTGCCTATGGAAGTGTATATGCAGTATATTTGCTTAGACACACAGATTATGAAGCCTAAAATTATACCTATCTACGCTTTGGTAGTTGGGAACTGGACACCTATAAACAATTTTCTTCACTTGGTCCCATGTGTTTGCAGAATACTGAAAAGAACATGAATGTGCATACTATATAGTAAAATAATCTGATTTTTATTGGGTGAACTTCTATCATAGGATAGGTGGTATGGATAGCTATAAGATATGAAGGCAAACTGTGTTGGATGCTTAGTGCATCGCAACAGATGTCATTCCAGGTGAAGGGAAGGGGTGGGGGTAAAGATGCAAGAGTGGGCAGATTACATAAATGGCGCAACAAGATCTTTGCGTCGACATGAAGACACAAAGGGAAAAAATAAAAAGTGACCAAATGGTCACTAAATAGAAAGTTCTGGGCCCAGCAATCTAGTGATAGTGCAACTCCTATGCAATTCAGTGGGCGTGTCTTCATCAAGAGACTTACCATTGCAATCTGACAGAACCAGTGCAAGCTTCTACAGCAGGGGTCTCCAAACAATGGCCCGGGGGCCGGATCCAGCCCGCGGCGTTGCCTCAGCTGAGTAGGCACATGGAGAAGCTGCCGCTGCCCTCCCACCCCCATGGGAGCTGCTGCCAGTGGCCCCATGTGCGGAGGGGTGAGTACCCCCGCGGTGCAGCTAGAGGAGCCTGTGAAGCCCCTTCAAAAATTTAATATGGCCCTCTGCTCAAAAAGTTTGGAGACCGCTGTTCTACAGCCTGCACTAGTCATCTAGTTTAAATCACATGCTTCAGAGTCCACATGGTAAAATTCCCTACAAGCAAGTAAAAGGCCTGTGGATTGCTTTACCTATCTCAAAATACCTTAAAAACAGTTCCCCATCTTGGCATGTACATATAATAAGCACAATATATACCCTGGGTATATCTGGATTCTTCTTCTGTTTGTTCTGAAAGGTTCTGACTAGCATAAGGAGCCAGGCATGTGCTGGAAGGGGAAGCTAAACCTTCACACTTCCAGAAGCCATGGCAGAGTCAGCAGCTGTCTCTGCACCTGGTAACAAACTAACTCTGGTCCTGAAGATCCAGTACTATACGAGGAGTTTATAGTAATGCTGTGGTTATAACTACTAGTTTCCATTTTAAGTCCTTTTTAGTTGCTTAAAAGTTGATCAAAGTTTAACCATTTTACTAGACTTTTCCAGTTGCTCTCTGTCTCAAGATTTATGATTATCTCTAAGTACAACTGAAAACACTCCTGTCACTCTGAAAGTGATATTAGGTAGCTTTACCAATTTTACCTTGCACCCCTCATGCACTCCCCTATAAAAACAAAAAACACCTCTTTGAAGAGCTCCAGTTCTTCCATGCTTCAGAGTGGGAACCTGAAATTTAGCAAGGGAATAGTCCTGGTGTCAGATGGGCACTTTTTGCTATCCCCATGAACGACACATGCAGTAAAGCTTAAGCAGCTTACTACCAAAAGCCCCAAACAGGACATCTGCACTGAACATGCTTCAACCCACAGTGTATCCTATATACCACCTATATTGAGCATGCTCCAAATCACCACTGAGCCTGCGGCAAGCAAAGGAGAGCTATACCTCTGGAGGGTTTAGGGGTTCTATTCCTGGGGACGAAAGAAGAAATACAGCAACCATTTCCCACTTTGGCAAAGGAGGAAGATTCCCAGGGTTCGAAAACCAGAAAATCATGAGTTCAGGTCTCAGCTTCCCCAGACTGGTGTTAGTACTTGGTAATCTGTATGGTATGGGTATGAGGGCTTGCGTGGCAGAAAACAAATAGCCTACTTTATAGGAAGAGAGGACACAGAGGTTTAACAAAGTCACTTCTGGCAGAGCAGGGACTAGAAGCCGGATCTCTAATATGGCAAGTCTCACTTAACCTCACTGTCTTTTAGAATGAATGGGTCATGTCTCTGCTTGACTATGGTGTTCGTAACTATTAGCTCACACTACTCTAGTCAAGAATATGAATCAGAATTCTTGATTCCAAATATTCCTATACTGCCTAGCAAACAGTTATCCAAATGTGTTTGGCATCCCACTCAAGTCGCTATAGGGCAACTACCTATAACAGTGCATATTACTACGACTACCACCACCATGTTACTCAAAGGATGAAAGTATGCCATGGAGCTGGAAGTCCTATCTTTTAACTTAGCTGATAACTGATCCAGGGCCACCAAAATGATTCCACATGGAGTCTGTTTTCCCAGTATACTTAAACAAAAAGCATCCATCCAGGAAATCAAATACCAAAAACTACATTAAAAGAATTTGCCAAGTCAACCATTCAAGCCAGAATAAAGGTTACCAGCACAATCTTAATTCAGCCATTTTGCGTGCAAGCAATGTGATATAGTGTTTTAGTAAATGATCACATACCATTTGTTCAACAGGATCCCTGCCATGTTCCCTGCACAGAATGAACAATGAACAAACAATAAAGCAGAGGATTGAGAGAGAAAGGATGTTCTCTTGTGTCTAAAGTATTGTATTAGGGCCAACGAGAGCAGAGTTCTATACTTAACTCTGCCACAGACTTCCTTTAGGATAAAACAAGGAGTCTTGTGGCACCTTAAAGATTAAGGGATTCCTTTGGGATGTTGGGCAAGACTTTGCTAATGCCTATACATAAAAGGCAGGAGAGGGAAACAGTTAATGGACAACCTTAATTTTGGCTTTTTCTAAGTTGAGTGTACTTTGCAACCTTATGTTATTTTAATATAATTTTTGCATCCAAATTTTTATTTCTAGCACTGCCACCTTTGATCTTGGCTGATACTGTTTCAGAGCATTCAATCATTTCATTTTTTGCTCCTTCATTTGTTTTGTTGGGAGAGGGAGTGACGGGGGGGGGGGAGGGGAGAAGAGGGGAGGGAGGTTAAATTTCTCTTTCTTGTGTTCCACTCCAGAATCCAGGGGTATGAGTGATTCAGGCCCAGGTCTCAACACAGAACATCCCTGAGGGCTCCTCTATGCACACAACCCAATTCCTCCCTTTACCTACTCTAATAGGGACACTGGAGAATCTACAGTTTTGGGAGTGAAGAGAGAAAGGCAGCAAGTGCGTGCTTGAGCATCATGGTGTGTACTGCACTTGGGAGAAGGCAGCATGGAATTGCATTTGTGCGACTAGGGTAATGATTGACCCTGTTCTCTCTTTTGGAGGTCTGGTGTTTGGGGGAAACGTGCCAGATTTCTCTAGCCTAAAGAAGGCCCCTGATCATTTAGCCTTTAGGAACAGAAAGTGGGGAATGGCTTGCTTTGCTTTCAAAGCAAGTGTAACTATGACTCACTTAAGGGTTCTCCTTAAACTGAGACAGACTCCTGAAGTTGTAAGCAGCAAAGTCCACGGAGCGAGGAGGGAATGTCTCCTCCAGAGTCAGAGGCATGGTTATCTAGCTGGTAGGGAGGCTGCGCCTTCCTTTTTGAGGCCTGCCAATTCCCACAATTGAGTCCTGATCTTTTTTTAAGGTGGAAGAATCTCTTCTCTACCAATTCTCTTAATTGGATCTAATTACCAGGGCAGCACTACAGAGATCTCGGCCTCTCTGGCACACCTGTCAGTAACACTTGCCTTTTTGGAGGTGGCCAATGAGGCTCTGTGGCCCTCTCCTTCAGGGTTGCGATAAGCATTAAATTCTGTAGTCGAGACCACACAATCCTATATGATAAGGCTTTGCAAAGCCACCCTACATCCTCTCTGTTGAGAATGTGTGGAACATCTACACCAGAATGCAGCCACTCTCTTTTGTCCACTCTGGGATAGTCTGAAGTCTTGGGTTTCATCGCCTCAGGCGCTAAGAACTGGCTGCTTTAAGCTGTTGGAATGGCAGACCCCACAAGAGCAGAGCCACGTCTCCCGCCAGTCCCCAAGACAATTTACAGTGAAGTCACAGACAACGATGAAGAGCCTGAGCAGCTATGCTCAGGACTATGGAGACCTGAAGTCTATGGGGCTGACCCAGTAATAGGTCGCTTCAAACCGTTGCCAAGGAAGTGTCCACAGACACGATATCCTTGAGAGCAATGCCAGAATAGGTAGTCAGTGCATAAAGCAGGGGTGGGCAAACCGGCTCACGGGCCACATCCAGCCCGTGAGACCGTCCCACGGCCCCTCCGGAGCCGCGAAGCGTGGGCACCGCTGCGGGGCCAGGGCCACGCCCCTCCCCCCCATGCAGGGAGTACTCTGGGGTCCGGGGCTGCGCGTTCGCCCCTCACACGGAGCCGCGCCGTGCAGGGAGCGCTCTGGGGGCTGGCGGCTGCGCGCTCGCCCTTCCCCCAGAGCTGCGCCGTGCAGACGGAACTCTGGGGGCCGGGGCTGTGCACTCCCCCCAACCCCCAGAGCTACGCAGAGTACGCTCTGGGGGCCGGGGCTGCGTGCTGGCCCCTCCCCTGGAGCCACCCCGCGCGGGTAGAGCTCTGGGGGCCGGGGCTGCATGCTCCCTCCAACCCCTCCTGAACAGCTATGGTAAGAGAGGGGATAGGAGGTTCCAGGGTGGTGGTTGGGGCAGGCTTTGGAGGGGGCAGCCAGGGAGCAGGGTGGGTTGGGATGGGGGTGGGGTTCTGGGGTGGTGGTTAAGGGGTGGGAAGGTGGCTAGGGGTTGGGGCAGGCAGGGTACAGGGAGCAGGGGAACTGGGTAGAGAGTGGGATCCTGGAGGGGTGATTAGGGGTCTGTGGAAGGGGCAGTCAGGGGACAAGGTGCGGGGGGGGGGGTTGGATGGGTCAGGGATTCATGGGGGACAGTCAGGGGACGGGAAGTGGGAGGGGGCTGGATTGGGGACAGGACCTTCCCTACCTGGCCCTCAATATATTTCGCAAACCCGACGTGGCCCTCAGGACAAAAAAAGTTTGCCCATCCCTGGCATAAAGGCACTATCAGAATTTTGACTAGAAGACTGGACTGGGAGTCACCAGACCTTAAAACAGATCATTAAACTCCTTTTGCTGGTCTCTTCAAAGCCTTAAGCCAGCAACAATGATGTATGTAAGTAAATACAAACAGTCCTCATTACTTTGGAGATCTCTTTCCAGAATAGCAGCTTTAGAACTGAAGACTGGCATTAAATGTCACCTGGGGACTGAGTAAATCAATCTTCTGCCAGTTAAAACTCATCAGCACAATAAAACAAGCAACTTGGTCTAATGGAAATGGGCCTGAAGATACTCCATACATTCTAAAACAAAATGAGAAGCTGAGTCCTAGTATCAAAGGTGTGCCAACACACACACCCCAGAAATATGATTCACTCTTTGCTGGTTAGGAATACCCCTTTCCTTCTGATCTGCCAGGAAAAAGATTCCTGAACAGTTTCCTTCTCCTGAACAAAGCTGATTTTGAGGACACTCATTGTTGAAGACTAATATTAAATGCTGACAGAGCCTTAATGAAAGTGTCAGAATATACCACTAATGAATACCTGCAAGTGTCTTTATAATTCAGAATATTAAGACTTAAGCTACCTCATTTTTACACATTTAGCAATTTTCTCAGGCTGCTAAAAGACCAAGATACAACATAGAAAGCAAATTTAAATTAATTCAACCTTCTTCGAAAAAAGATTAAGTGTGCATTCATCGAACAATTGGTTGAAATGTTTTTAAGTTTAAAACAGTTTCCGTGGCTCTGCAAGCCTGTCAATACATGTTTAAATAGCCTGAAAGCCTGACCTAACAATCTACTCTGGGACCAAGTCTACTAAACTGAGTGAGCACTACCCCGCCACCACCCTCCAAAGGCTATATATATTTAATTTCCAACATATCTTCACTCCCGAATTCCATACCTAAAAATCAGTTCTGTCAATCACCATCATCTCGTAGAAGGAGAGCCTTGCAACCCCTAGTCTCATTGCTCTCCTGGGCATGCTATAGGCCCCTCTGCCTCCTCACCTACATCTTTCCTCTTAGAGATGCAACAGGCCAGAGATAAATTTGCTCTTTGCCAGTCCCCAATCCACCAGTTCCATTCTGGGAAGAGAGAAGTTACCCGGGGGCCACACTTCTTCCTGCCTTCCCCTTCCATTCGGTGACAAATAATGTCAGCACTGCTCTGCTCCTTCCAGGGTCTTCCCATCCTCAAAGAGAACTGGTTCCAGAGACTGATCTGCTCACTCCCTCCCTCAAAGGAACAGCAGCATTTGGGCACTGTACTTCCACCCCCCACCCTTTCCTCCCACCCCAGAAAGGGATAGTGATTCATCAGCCCAATCTTCATAAGAAAGATTATTTGCTCTGGGTGACCAAGGTTTTTCAAGGCCTTGTTCCAACAGTGTTTGATTTATGTAAAAATGCTCAATTTCAAAACTAATTCTAACACCTCTTTACCTCACTTTAAGGTTAAGTAACAAAAAGCAAGGCTTAGATTTTAATGCCAGAAGGGATTAGCGTCACCTAATCTGATCTCCCATACAACACACAGGTCATAGAACCTCATGCAGTGACTCCTGCATTGAGCACAATAACTTGTGGCTGAACAAGAGTAATACCTTTTAGAAAGGAATCTAATGTGGATTTAAAGACATTATCAAGTGATGATGAAACTGCACCCAACTAATCTGCTAGTTAGCCAACATCATTAATTACTCTCACACTGTTCAAGTGTGCCCCGTATTTGACTTTTCCTAGTTTCAACTTCCAGACACTGAATCTTGTTATGCATTTTCTTATAAGGTTACAGACACCCCCAGTATCATATCTCTTATTCCTTTGTAGGTTCTGTGATCAAGGTGTCTCAGTCTTCATACTGAGCTCCTCAGGACTCTCAATGACTAAATAAAGTGAGGAATACTTGTGGTACCTTAGAGACTAACCAGTTTATTTCAGCATAAACTTTCGTGGGCTATAGCCCACTTCATTGGATGCACAGAATGGCACATAGAGAAGTAAGATGCATTTATTCACACAGAAAGCAAAAAAAGTTATAAATGCATCTTACTTCTGTATGTTCCATTCTATGCATCTGATGAAATGGGCTACAGTCCACGAAAGCTTATGGTGAAAAACTGGTTAGTCTCTAAGGTGCCACAAGTACTCCTCGTTTTATTTACGGATAGAGACTAACACGGCTGCTAATCTTAAACCTGTCAATAACTAAAGTTTGTTTTCCAAAACTTGAATTATTGGAGCTTTTTCTGGAACCCTCTCTAATATTTCAACATCCTTTTAAAAGTGCTGACATTGAAATGGGACACAATATTCTAGGAACAGTCTTACCAATAGCACATGCAAAAGTTAGATCACCTCCCTGATCCTGTTTCAAGACTGAAATTCTGCCTTTAAAATATTATAAGTGGTCGGCTTACTGTTGTAAAGCTCAAGTGCAAGAGTCTCTTTTCAAAGGCCAACTCACTTTCCTTCAAAATATCAATAGCAAGATATGCCCTGCAACTAATTTGCATTAACTTGAGGCTTTATCTCTGGCAACTGAATATTCAGGTGTTTCAATTTTAAAGGCTGAATAATTTCAGGTCTGAGTAGCATGCTTACATAAGGCAAATAAAGTAAAGATCACTGGAAAAGTTAACACCAAGAGAAGCAGATGCTTCTAGTACTCCTGTTATACAATCTAAAGTTCAGGTGCATTTCTCCACCTGACACACTAATACAATATCCTTCTTAAAACTTTATAGTAGAAGCCATAGGGGAAGTGAGATGTGAACTGC
Organism: Dermatemys mawii; assembly: GCA_007922305.1. NCBI lineage: Eukaryota > Metazoa > Chordata > Testudines > Dermatemydidae > Dermatemys > Dermatemys mawii. The sequence continues at coordinate 20,255,577 of ML677342.1, forward strand.
ACTAAGATCCTCATAGAAGTTGTGCTCCAATTAAAAGGTCTGTACACATTCCATTCCTTAGCCACAAAAAACACCATCGTAAAAATCAAGGTCATACCAGTATGGTATTACAAGTAGTTAACTAGACTCTTCCTCCAAAGCAAAGAAGAGGTGAGGAAACCATGTCAGGCCTAATTTAGATCAGAGGAAGGACATTAGATTATACAGGCCAATCCCACAAAAATTTAGAACATGTCTTGTAGAACTTGCCTAACCAGTTTCTAATTGAAGACAGGAATGACCTTAACTAAAGCATCAGGTGGGGATCCAGCTTTGGCACAGATTTCCACCATGCACCTCAGGCAAGTCATCCTCTGCATTTCTTTAGCTACAAAACAGAAATACTTCCGACGCTCAAAAAGGTATTGAGGCTAAATTCATTAATTATGAAGTGCTCAATATCAGTGACAAATGCTATTTAAAAGCTACTATATAGCAATATGTAGTTGTATCAAGACTATACAAAAATCATTTTTTTAAAAAAAGGAAAGCTTTTAGGTTAACATTGTAAATATGTTACAGTACATAGTGAGAGGGAGGTGGACAGCCAGAATGATAGAAACAGAACCACCAAATAGACAGTTTCTAAAAGCTTAGTATCTAACTTTGTCTCTCTTCCTATTTGGGACACACATACTTTATAGATTTGAGCAGTTAAATTTTAAATGGCAACAAGCTTTTAAAACAATTGCTTTTGTCTTTTTTTATCTACCACAACAAGTGAAACTCAAACTCACCATAAGCAAAAGACTGGAAATATAGTTCAGTACTTCACATATAACCTGATTAATTGAATTTACAAGGGCAACTAAGGGCTTGGCTATGCTTGAAATGCTGACGAGAGGTGCTTTCCCATTGGCAGAGTTCATCCACCTCCCCAAAAAGCAGTAGCTAGGTCAACTGAAGATTTCTTCTGTCCATCTAGCGCAGTCTACAATAGAGTCAGGTTTGCCTAACTATTTCACTCAGGGGTGAGGGTTTTTCACACCCCTGAGCAACATAGCTGTGTCGGCCTAAGTTTAGTGTAGATCAGGCCTAAATTTCACTGTCTTTGGGAGGGGTGTCACATCAGAAGAAAAAAATATTAGACTAGAGAAATATGAGATCGTAATACCACAACAATCAAGAGTGGTTGCCATAGGCAGATGTAATATTTAAGATTACTTAGCTTTTTGTTTTAATTGAACACATTTCAAGTTGACAATCTTTGAAGCTACACTTTAAACAGGAAAAGGGAATTCAAATCTCTGGATGCTCACAGCAGAATGGTTAAGAACAAATATAACAGTACTGATGTACAGAATGAAGGCGCTAGTAAGAAGCACAAACTAAAAAGCGAGATGTGCACACAAAAAAATATTTATTGCGAAGCAGTTAGGGTTCTACATTCCTGACAAACGCAATGAAAAGAAAAGTAGTTTAATAGTATATATCCTCTTCTCATTTACCAACAGACTCACATCTTACAACTACCATAAATATAGTACACCACAGCCATGCGCCCAACTCTTAACTCTACCCCTCAGACTAGCACCTCCACTACAAGCCCCTTTACTACTCTACCATCACCTCACACTATCAGTTGTGAATGCTTGGCACAATTGTGCAGGGATGAAATAGCTTTGGAAAGGAGAGAAATGCATAAAGATGGGGTAAATGGTGGATGTAAAGTGCAACTCCAAATGAAGACTTTCTGCACCAACAGCTGCTATACATTAACCATTATTGCCATGTCTGTATTACCAGCATTACAGTGCCATAGTGTAGACACTTCCTACAGCGACAGAAGGTGTTTTCCCGTAGCTGTAGGAACTCCAACTGAGTGGTGACAGCTAGGTTGACAGAAGCATTCTTCCATCAACCTAGCTATGTGTACCCTGAGGTTAAACATCAGCACAACTCTTTCACACTCCTGAGCATTGTGGCTACACCAACTTAAACATTTAAGTGAAGACTAGGCCTACATGACAACAGCTGCACTTAAAAACCTCCTGATACACAACCATAGGGTATTTTTTGCTTAAGTTTTTAATTAACTGTTTGTACATAATATTTGCTCCTTACAAATAATTGACAAAGCTGACCAAAAATCCATTTTTAACAATCTATATGTTGCACCAGATCTATCTTCTAAAAATGTTAAAATGTATTACTGGCATGCGAACCCTTAAATTAGAGTGAATTAATGAAGACTTGGCACACCACTTCTGAAAGGTTGTTGACCCCTGCTCTATAGAATAACAGTACTGGTTTGGGATGCAGGAAACCCAGCTTCAGGTTCCCCCTAACCTGATGAGATGAAAGACTGTTCTGAGTCAAGCAGAGTGGGGACTTGAACCAGGGTCTCCCAGATCTCAGGCCAGTGCCTTCACCAGGCTATAGATACATACCCTATTTCCCAAATCAAAAAGCTCAAGTTTTGATCAGAACACAGAATTTTGACAATTCTAGCTGTGATAACATTTGAAATGTTTGGTTTTTATTCAAAGGTGGAACGAAAGCTTTTGCAAAATGGAATTTTCATCCTCCAGTCAGCTCTAATCATTAGAGTACCTCCACAATAAGGCAAATTCTGTTTTTACAGTTAAACATTTCTAAGAAAAAATGTCCTTTTGTCTTCACCTTATATTATTTCACATGAAGTCATTTTTAAGTTTTGTTGTTGAAACTAAACGGCAAAGAGTAAATGATTAAAGAGACTAGTTAGTTTCACTTTGTAAAATACAGCATGGAGTATTTAGATCTCCAAAATATTGTTTTCACTAAAATTTTTAAGTTCAGAGTCAGAGTAAAATTCAAATCTTAAGATTTTGTAAAAAACAGGGATTTACCACATGTAAAGTTTTTGATCCAAATCAACCTGATTTTTATTTTTCGGATAGCCATGCCCCACAGAGTTGCTTATATCAATTCCTAGCTCACCCAGATAGTGTACATCCTTTCTCCAATGTAAAGGTAAAAATTCTTTTCTTTTCAAGCTGGGTTTGTACCTTTTTCTTTTCATGTAGAAAGGACGTCTGAAAGTACAGGTGTGTCAGAAGATTGCCACAGAGTATTACAAATGCAAGTTTGATTTTCCTTAGTTTTGCTGGAAGAATTCTTTAGTGTTTACTGTGAGATTTCACACCTTAACTGAAAAAAAACGGAATGGAATCTTTAAACAAGTTTCTTTCCTCCAATTACTTCAAAAGATGTCAGACACTTTAAAGCTTTTAACATTGACAAAAAAATTCCCATCCCCTCTCAGTTGCACAACATTTAGTTCATCTCCAATTGTGATGTCAGTTTCATACTGTTCTCGCCAGTTGCCATGAAGCCTTCCATGATTGACCAGATCTGATTTTCTAATGTAAAAAAAACAAGCAGAATTTGGTTTGGGGAAAAAAGCCTCTCAGTTCTTCTCTATAAACAGCAAAGCAACAAAGGGTACAAACTCATTTTCCCTCCCTCTTCAAGTCACCTTTAGAAAGCCACAAGGACATATGTCACCTAAGGACCAATAACAACAGAAAAATTTAGTGTCAGGTTTCAGAGTAGCAACCTTGTTAATCTGTATCTACAAAAAGAACAGGAGTACTTGTGGCACCTTAGAGACTAAAAAATTAATTTAAGCATAAGCTTTCGTGGGCTACAGCCCATTTCAGCGGATGCATAGAATGGAACATAAAGTAGGAAGATAGATATACACACACAACATGAAAAAGTGGAGGTCGCCATACCATTTCTACGAGAATAATTAAGATGGGCTATTCTCAGTAGGAGAAAAAAAAACCTTTTGTAGTGATAACCAAGATGTCAGATGTCTGATATGGGCCAAAAATTTAGGAGTTCATTGGGAAAGAACAAGTAGTTAACGGTTCTTTCTTCACATCTTAAGTTATTTTGTCAGACATTTTCTAGTGTGGGGGGAGATTTTTAAAATGGTAATATGGTTGGGCTCCTTAAGTATGCTTTGATAACAGACATGTAAATTTTGGTGTGTCTCATAACCAACAATGGAAATGCATATGCAGGTGGAGTTCCCCCTCTGTGGGCACACACACTGTACATATTCTAAACTTCCTGGGATTTGGCAAGTTTATACATAAAACTATAAAATCAGTCTAAGCTCTACTAACACTGGCTGCTCCTAGGAGGTTGAGTTTTGGTGGGTCTTTTTGTTTGCGGGGGGGAGAGAGAGAAGAGAACCTCTCCATCCCTGTCCCTTATACCATTTACCTGAGAGAAGCACTTTTACTCCCTCTTATAATCAAATCCTGTACATACCACAGAAGTGCACCAGCTGAAATAAGCCAATTGTTTTCAAAAGCTATTTTATTAAACCAATGCATTCTATAGTAAAGAGAACGCTTTACATTATAGCTAATTGGAGATACGTGACCAAATTTCAGGGTCATTTAGCAAAAATACTTCTGCATTTCTACACAGAGCTTAAGAACCTGACATCAGGATGACTCAACAAGAGGCCTGCATCCCTACATAAGAACCACCACACTGGGTCAAACCAAGGGTCCACCTAATCCAGTATCCTGTCTTCCGACAGTGGCCAATGCCAGGGTCCCAGGGGAAATGAACAGAACAGGTAATCAAGAGATCCCTTCCCCATCGCTCAACCCGAGCTTCTGCCAAACAGAGGCTAGACATACCATCCCTGCCCATCCTGGCTAATAGCCACTGATTAACCTATCCTCCAGGAATTAGTCTGGTTCTTTTTTTGAATCCTATACAAGGGTTTAAGAACCTGTCACTGCTACAAAGTTTGTGGGCAATAGTGTTAAGATTACTATCGGCATATTTCACTACCTTTTCTGTATCCTATGGAATTCCATCCAGCCACACATCTTTCCTCATCTTCCCTTCTGTACTTTCCTCTGCCCTTCCTGATTTCTTGCTTTCTGCTGTTTAATCCTTTTAATTTGCTGCAGCATTTTAAACATACAAAAGAATTCCAGAAAGAGAAATTGACAGTCAGTTTTGTACCTGCAGCACCTTGAAGATAGAAGCTAATTAAATCCTGATCTACTTCCTTATGCAGGAAGGTCAAAGTGCTCATTATTGCACTAAATGCTTCAGCTGTTGACTGTCTAGTTTCCAAGGTTCATCTAGATGTGTTAAACAAGTAGGAGCCCTTATATTTATGTACAGTGACAATATAAAGTGACTGAAAAAGGAGTTGAGTATATATTGGATACTCAGGGCAGAAGAGAACTACCATGAATGCAGCAGTTAGCCTGCATATAACCAATTCAGGCACCTCACTGTATGATAGTCGATGACTGATGTCACAATCACTGTCAAGACAGGCTAATGGCAAAGCATTACTATAAACTACAGTATTTGTTTTACAATACACTACTGTTGCACCATTTTACAACCCTAGCACTCCACACAAAGACCTATCACAACTAATCCTCCCCACAGAAGAACATTAACTCAGTTTACTCAACGCAAAACAAGATTAAGGATAGGAAATGCCAGAAGTCCATGAGGGATTTATCTATTGCCAATGTGTTCTATTCTAATTTATTTTACACAGAAGAAACTAAGATTTTGCACTACTATCTGCCACCATAAAGTAGATAAAAATCCACACAAATCCCAAGGCAGGGCATCTGCTCATGCTCTCCATATCATCACATTCACTGCATCCCACCAATCTATGTTGCCTCTTTAGGCCTTGTCTAACAATAAAAGCTTATATATGTGTAGCTTATTTGCGTACTTCAAGGGAAATAAGCTGAACCAGTGTAAGACTCCTTTATAGCAGTATAACTGCATGCTCTAGGGCAGAGGTTCTCAAATTGTGGTCCATGGACCATGAGTTCCATTCAGGTGGTCCGCAGACAGTTCCCTCTAAGATGCGTGCCTTGGATGGTTGCACAAGAAAATGAGGGGCCACCTTCCTAATTAGTGCATAGGCGAGATGCCACTAATTAGGTGCCTCGAGAAGACACACATGTAAGGTGAACTGGTGGCCTTGGGGAGAATGGGGGTACATGGGAAAGGACAGTGGGGTGAGAAGCAGCCTGGGGGGGATTTAGGATGTGCAGGGCTGTTGCAGCCAGAGAAAGAGGTGACTTTCCCCAGCTCTAGGTCTGCCGCTGCCGGGGAGAGAGAGCCCTCCTTCCCAGTCTCAACTCTGTGGCAGGAGAGACACCATCCTCCCAGCTCCAGGGGCTGCTGTGGTTAGGGAGAGGGAGACTCCTGCCATGACAGCCCTCAAGCTGGGACTGGGGAAGAGGGAGGAGAGAGGGCACATCCATCGCATTAGAAAGTTAAGGCTACTGATATTAAAATATAAGTTTGTGATTTGTAGAGCAAAAAATATTATTATGTTTTTATATAGCGCTTTTATCCACAGCACTTTACAACAGTTAGCTAATGGTACAAACAACATTCAGAAAGATCATTAAGTGGTCTGCGGAGACCCTCAGCAATTTTCAAGTGGTCCACAAAAAAAAGTTTGAGAACTGCCCTAGGAGTTGTTCCAGGATAGCTATATTGATAAAAAACCTCCCACCCTCAGTTATACCAATACAACACATGTATTTAAACCAAGTGTTATAGCATCAATTCTTCAGGGCAGGGACCTCATCTTCATACCTGTCTGCAAAGTGCCACAGCCTAGTAAGTGCTATCAAAATTTTAAAAATATCTATATAGGAGAAGTACTATAGTGGACCAACATGGTGACAGTTTTTTTCCTTAGCAGTCCCTACCTACCTATATGAATTTTGGTCAAGGTGCAATGTTCCATCAAGAGATACAGTAACAACTACAGGAGAGATTCATATTCTGTCCAATACATATGCATGCAAAGCAGGACACTTTACTCTCAAGTGAGATCATCCTGGAACCCTAAGTTAGGGGACAGTAGTGAAAAGAAAAGCACTCCTGCCACCAGCAACTAGGAAAGTGTAAAGAATGGAGTCAATTTACCAAGAGCGAATGGCACCATTCTATATACCAGAGAGAGAACTAGGGAAGAACCATGCAGACAAAGGGAAATCACTCCACAGAATGAATGTCCCAGGGTGGAAAATGGCTTGATTTCAATGAGAAAACCCGATAAAGAATAATTTGTTGTAACAATGAAAATCAGTAGCTTGAATAGCATTAGGGTCTGATTACTGAGTTTTAAATGGAGGACGCTTAGATAGGATATTGATAGGCAGTAGTATGGAACCTATAGATGGTGTTTCCTTAAATAACCTAACTTTTTTTTAAAAAAAAATCATAGGTTAAAAAATTTTATCCATACTTTAAGCAATATAGTAATGCATTATTACAACTGAAAGATTTAAGGAATTTCCCCATTTTTTAGTTTGCCCACTTTAGAGTTTACAGTACTTTGTGTATAGCCCATCTCACAATTTATCCTATCAATTAGCCCCCAGTCATTCAATGAATTCCACTGTGAGAGAGCCATGAGTCAGTGTGAAGCCCAGCTAACTGCAGTGCAATTCCTCACAGGGACAGGGACCCGCCCATGGAGAGCTTTTTACAGGATCAGACCTTTAAACATTTTCTCATGATTGCATGGGTTAAGCAAAGGAGGAAAGAAACACTTGAGGAAAAAAAACTTGGCAGAATTAATGTAAAAAACCACACACAACTTGGCCATGGGATTTGGAAATAGTTTCAGGTGTTCTACCTATCTCAGAACAATGACTAGATCATGGTAACCCTTTAATGATAGTGAACAGAAGAGATTCTGATTCAGCAGAAGCCGAAGAGGACAGCATCCAAAATAAAACTCCTCACTATATTCAGTATAAAGCTCTTCCAGCACTCTGGAGGCAGGTGCAAAAGGATAATTCTGATCACACAGGAACCTAATACAGGTCTTATTAAGTAGGCCTATTTAAAACATTTTTCATTCCCGGTCAAAATGTCAGCACATAAAAAACGCAATTCCAATACAGTGATCCAGGCACAGCTTCATATCCCTTTAAAATTACTTGTACGCAAGGCTTCCTTTCAAGACACTGCCCCAGATCCCATTTTAGAGCCAAGGAGATTCAAAATTGGTATTAGCAAACAAGTTTTGAAGAGCTTAAAGAGGATTATGAAAATATGGACACTTCAGTAAAGGTGCCAGACCACAAATAGTGCTTTAATTATTTAAACCTAGATCCACATGATCTTTATGTATGAAATACAAGCTTAAAACTGAAAAAAAAGTTACCACTGACTTTTGAATTAGGTTGTTTTGTCCATCTTAAATTTTTCTTGAGGCAGTAGCGGATCTGTCGAAAGCAAACCTGCAGAAAAATTAATTCAAAATATTGCAGTAAATGTTTTTACAATTAATAGGCAACCTGTTTCTTGTAATAAAGCTACCCATGTTTCTGGTAAAAAAGAGGAATAATAAATTTAACAATAAAGATGTGAAGTGGTGACTTAAGCAGCCTGTTGGTATCTAATGAATCAGAAAAATCAAGGGAGCTTTTAGGAACTAGACAGAGGGTTAAAATCCAAACATTTATAACTAAATTACTCTGAATACAACTTTAAAAAAGTCAGCCTGCTTAAACAGATGTTTTATCAAAAACTGATAGTGGACAGGAACTACTGTCTCCACCCTTAATTCTTAACATACACTGCAGGAAATCAGTTTAGCTACATAGCACAAAATTGTGCAAGTGTCTATCACTTCAGCACAGAAACTTTTCATAAGATTGCTTGTAGTGTGTGTATTGAGAATTTCCATTCTTTCCATATGTATGCTGCTCAACCAACTCAGTTCAGGTATTAACTTCTTGATGTTCAGCATACAATGTAAACAAAAAGACAGAATACCTAAAAATTCATGCAACAGCATACAGTTTAAAGCAGGTTCTCAAACTGGAGGTTGGGACTCCTCAGGGGGTCGCAAGGTTACTACATGGGGGGGGGGGACACAAGTGGTCAGCCTCCACCCCAAACACTGCTTTGCCTCCAGCATTTATAATTGTGTTAAATGTATTTAAAAGAAGTTTTTAATTCATAAGGGGGGGAGCCCACTCAGACACTTGCCATATGAAAGCGGTCACCAGTATAAAAGTTTGAGAACCACTGAGTTAAAGCAAATCCTCACAATCACAAGATTTTCTCTAGTTAATTCTATTTTTTCTTGCAGCAGCTTCCAATATTTACAGAGACCTTGTTAGTTACTAAACACTGCAAGTGAAAACTGGACTGTGAGCTTATTTGAAGGCTTTCAAAAAACAACTTAACATTTAGTGTGCGTGGAACATTATTTATGCCTCTACTGATGGGATAATTTATTCAAATGTACATTGACTCATGCACAGTACAATACTTACAAAATCCAAGAAGATTGTACAAGGTGTTAGTTCAGTGTAATTTGTATTTTCCAGTTTGTTTTCCTTGAAATAATAGCCAGAGTCCTTGAAGATACTACATCAGTAGCTATTTGACAGACTTCACCTCTTCGAAATCAGCTACCCATCCTTCTCATTTACAGCCTTCACAAATCTATTTCCAAAATCTGCCAAGTCTGATTTAAGAAGCTTGTTCTATCTTTTTGCAGCCTCTTCTCTTTACTATTCCATGTACATCTCACTATAATGAGCATCAGCTCCTGATGAAATAAATATACCTTTTATGACACCAAGAGTAAAACTGAAAAGCCAAATTTCACATCTGAACTGAAGAACATTTCTAAGCTTCAGCTCATAGAGGCATCTGCAAACAATGGCTATCTGGATACCGCCATATTGATTGTTGGCAACATTTTACCAAAAAACTCAAATAAAATATAAAAGGAAAAAGGAAAAGGAAACACAAAGTTCTATTAGTCTCTTCATTTAGAAAATAGGTTTCAATGCAAAGTAAAAAAGGGTGTGCCTGAACATTTAAAAAATAAAATAAAGGTAAAAATATCTGCCATGAAACTCTTCAGTCGTGCTTAAACAGCAACCAAGCATTACATTTAATGCAATCTAAAACCAGCTGACAAAACTAGTTATGCATGTGACTCAAACGTATTTTAGCCAGTGCCTGAAAATTATTAATCTGAAGAAAAAAACACCTTTAATTTTGACAGCATAAGTATTCTGATCTTAAGAAATTTAACCAATTATCCATTCTATGTGGACAAAGGGTCCATGGATGAAGTGTCTCGTACTTTTGAGTAGAAAAATTCAAGACTTCACAAGTTTTCAATTTACTTCTTAGATGTATTCTGACAGTTTCAGAAGCCTTGTGAGTAGGACTTGACTGAATAAATCATAACGCCAGGTCGATGTCCATATTTTTTTCCCCCTCGTCAACTGAAGCAAAGGCTGCAGGTCAATGTCCACTTTTCTCCCCCTCCACAACAAAAACTGAAGCAAAAGGCTCTAAATATCCAGGATAGCCTTTATAATCCAAACTGCCTACAGGAGGGAAAAAACACAAAAAAAAAAAATGAGTTTTCCTTTCTGAAAGTTCAATTGCATATTTGCCTATAAAACTAATCTCACATCTTTAAAAAAAAATACAGTGTTCATAAGTATCAATTCAACCTTCATTCACGTGGTTGAGAGAGAAGAGGAACAAGGAAGCAGCAGACATTTCCTAGCAAACAGAGCACAATATCAATAAATATGCTGCGCACGCTAAAGTTTCTTCTTGCCCAATACAAACAGACGTTTGCTCCCCCACCTAAGAGAAACCGACCAGGAAGGCATATAGATTTCTCATTTTCATTTTAAAAAAAAAGTGTTACACCAAAAGAGGAAGCTGCTGATCCTAGGTTAAAAATGGCAAACGGGGGGAAAAAAACCACAACACCTCTCCAGACGTTAAAGAGCTACCTGGGAAATCCCTCCAACACTCCTACTAGGGAAGTAATGAACGCACAGGCTGCAGTCGGGAGGAGCTCACACACCAACGTGATAGCTTTGAACTGAATGCGTTTGTTTTTAAGGCATCGGTGGAAGCGTATTTACTGCCACCACCACGCCACAGACACACACGCCCCGTGGCAAGGGGACACGCTCTGGAGGGATTCGCCGTGCGCCTGGGTTTGTCTAGGAGAGGTTTTAAGCCCTCACTCGTGTCCTATTGTTGCCCCTCAGCCTGATCCACGCACTTGCCGGCTCAGCCCCCGCCCCCCTCCCCGGGCAAAGCCCCGTGTTCAAACCCAGAGGCCACATGCACCGCGGCTGCCCAGGCGTGAGGAGCTGAACCACCAGCAATGAGGAGCTGGAAGGGGGGGGGGGCAGGAAAGGGGCTTCCCGTGCTAGGAAGTCCCCACCCCTCGGGGGACTCGCTCCCACCAAGCGGGGAGGAGATCCCTCCTGCCCCTCCACATGGCCCCGCTCCCCTCCCCCATACCAGCCCCCCAGCCCCAGCTCCCCCTCCCCGCACGGAGCCGCGGGGCCCGGACTCCCTGCCCACCACCGCATGGAGGCCACTAGCCCCCTCCACCACGGGGATTCCCCTCCACGGTGCTTCCTGCCCCCCGCCGCGAGCGGAGCCTCCGAGCCCGCCTCCATCTCCCTCCCGCAGCCCCTCGGGCCTGCGCCGGGCCGTACCCGGCTGGCTGGTCCCGGCGGCGGCAGGCAGAGAACAGAGGGTCCCAGATTTGAAAGCTCCTTTTGCCGCTTCTCCACACACAGTCACACAACTCGCCTCGCTCCCAAAATGGCGCCGCTCCGAGCCGCAATGCTCTGCGCCCAAACCTCGCGAGAGTCAGCGCGCCCAGCCGACGCCGCGGGACGGGCCCCAACAGGCCAGCCACCCGCAAAGCGAAAGGGGAGGAGTTTCAAGAGGCGCCAGCCCCCGCCGCGGAGGAGTTTCAAGGAACCCCCGCCGTCTGTTCCGCCCCTCCCCCACCCCGCCACCTGAGCCAGCGGGGAGCCCCCCGTGCTGTGACGTCATCCGGAACAATCCCGAACGTTCGGAGAACAGCTGAGGGGGAATCCCCAGCGCGCGCCGCCTGACTCTGATCCATGAGTGGGGAGTCCCCGACCGCGGCTCACCCCAGTGGGGCGCAACAGGGAGAGTTTATGAATCCTAATTAATAGTATCCCTCGTGAATCCGCTGTCTCTGGTGTTATAACACCTGGGGATTGCCGAGCAGGAGCGGCTCGGGTACGAGGCTGCACTGTGTATTGCGCTGGCTGTGGACAGCACAGATCGTTGTTACTCTGTGACCGAGGCACTACGTGAAATCTGAGAGCAATCTTTAGTTCTCCACAATCCTGGAATTTAGTTACAATGCACCTCTGCGATGATAGACACATTAGCGATGAGTAAATCAAAGAGAAAGGCTTTAGCCCAGGAAATCTTATGCCCAAATAAATAAGTCTCTGATAACACAGGGACTTTTCCTTATTTTTGTGGATCCAGATTAACAGGGATACTACTCTGAAACCTTAAAGAGAAAACAGACTGCAACTAGCAGTACAGGAATTTGCTTTTATAATATATAACCAGTGGGTAAACATAGATACCTCAATGTGTTATTTTGTTAAAAATCTGATTTTATAACAATCTCATGGAAGGATGGGGGGTGCACTTGACTCACGACTTGTGAACATTTGGAGTTGGCAGTCGTGATTTGGGTTCTGCCATCATCACAAGCCAGTGGAGCCTAGTTATTGGAAGCCACCAGGTGCAAAGACAACCAAAAGCGACAGTCTTGGAGAGCGTGTGGAACCAGCCTGGATGAGAGATGTTGGCTGAGTAACTCAAACAGTCACTACCACTGGAGCCTAGACGGTGTTCCAGCCAGTATTTAAAGCTACTGTTCTTTGGCAGAACAGTAGAACTAAAGACTGTCTTTTCCCTGGGCAAATCCTCTCCGACCATGCAGCTGCCCCTATGGCTGTAAGGGGGTGCAATTTGTCATCCAGTATATAATAGTCATGGGAGATGTATGACAGTAATTAAAGATATAATCCTGCATTCCTTGCACACACAAAATTCCCACTGAGTTTTACAAGGGAGCATTGCTATGGCAAGCAGCTGATCTCTGGCTCCATTCTTCCCTGCTCTGGTTCCAAATACCCATACATGGAGAATAACCCCACAGAGCTGCAACAGAGGACTTCCATGTGGCTCCAGGGAAGCAGAGAACATGACATGGAACTGGCATTTCTCCCGTCTCAGCCCACTCCCAGTGGATTCTGATGGTCTGTATTCTCCTCTGCTTGCATTAGAGGAGGGAAGAATGGAGCCCTTTAGCAGAGACTGCCCATTGTACAATAGTTTTGTAATATTTACAGACACCTTGCTAGCTACTAAACACTGCAAGTGAAAATTGGACTGTGAGCTTATTTAAAGGCTTTCAAAAAACAGCTTAACATTTACTATGTGTGGAACATTATTTATGCCTTTACTAATGGGATAGTTTATTCAAATGTATATTGATTATGGAGGAATGGAGCCACTACAGCAAATACAGCACAGTACCGTATTAAACATAAACAACTAAGACATAAAGGGAAAGCAACGTTTTTCTTCTGCACAGTAAAGTTTCAAAGCAGAATTATTAAGTCAATGTTCAGTTGTAAACTTTTGAAAAAACAACCACAACATTTTGTTCAGTTGCAAACATTTCAGAGTTACAAACAACCTCCATTCCAGAGGTGTTCGTAAATCTGAGGTTCTACTATAATTCACTCTGCCCTATAAACCCCTTTTAATTTTGTTTCCATTTATTTTTCTTCTTGTTGCTTTTCTTCAATTGGGATCTTGCGCTGAAAAGAATAAGATAGAAAGTGAAGGAAGCAAGCATTGTCTTCTCCCATCCTGTGTAGTTATTCCTCATTAGAGCACAACATATTTTCTATCGCTTCACAGCACTCTCCTCAATCATACACAGTCACAGCTTTGTGCACCATGCAGACTCCAGGGACTCATTCATGACATACCCTAACATCTCCAATGCCCCTAAAGCAAAACCATACACCTGTCTTAGAACTCAGCTACCGTCAGAAGAATTGCCATACTGGGTCAGACCAATGGTCCACCTCGCCTAATATCCCACAGTGGCCAGAGCCAAATGCTTCAAATGGAATAAACAGAACAAGGCAATTAGCAAGTGATCCATCTGCTGTCATGCAGTCCCAGCTTCTCACAATCAGAGCATCGGGTTGCATCCCTGACCATTAATCCTCCAGTAACTTATCTAGTTCTTTTTTTAACTCTATTCTAGTTTTAGCCTTCACAACATCCCCTGTCAAGGAGCTCCATGGGCTGACTGTAGATTGTGTGAAGAATCACTTCCTTCAAATACTTCCAGTCAAATACAAAGTCAGCAACATTCTTTCTTTGTTATATATCACGCTTGCCAAAAATACTAGTGATTTTGTGGTCAAAAATGAGGTGTTGCCAGTGTTTAGCTTAATGGTGCCAAAATTGGTCATCACTTGTAAAAACATGGATTAAGGAAGTAGCTACACAAACAAATTCATGGCATCCTGAAGTGGAGATCTACAGATGAATAAGTCCTAAACCTTTTCTTAAAGGTTACAATCAAACCTGTATCTGCTCCCAGCGAGGGACCATAAGAGGGAATTAAAGGCAGTTCAGGAACGGTGCCTGCAAGCCTCTAAGCATGTCCTTAACTATAATCACATGATTTAGTTGGATTTTATTATTTAAGTTAAGCATGTATGTGTTTGCAGGCTTGCGGCCTATGTATTGGGATCCCATGGAAGCGCATCAGCTGCTTTAGGACCATACTAATTATAACAAAAGGTAGCAGGAGTTGTTGGGAAATTTAAGCAGCGCTATTAAGGGCAATAGGGTGAGAAACCACCAACTGGATTCTGAGACTGGGAAAACAATATTTTAATTCTTGTGATTTAAATTTTTTTTAAAAAAAGCATTGAGAGGTTTCATTAGGTTTCTATAAATTAGCTTAAAACAGTTCAAATTTATATATGTATAGGAAAATGTGTTCAATTAATTTGAAATACTTTTACTTGTATCTATTTTAGATCTATTGGTAACTTTGGCAACTGTAAAATTTCTGGTTAAACTTCTTGACGCTTTGAAATCACATTTTCAGGTAAAATGATTTCAGTATAAACTGTGGAGATGAAAGTATGATTTAAGGAAAGAAAATGATTCTGCAATTAATAAAATGAAAACTTAAACAGAAAATTATGTGTAGTTGTCATTAAAATAGATACTGGCAAGTATTTTTATTGTTTGAATTTGATTTTATGTTCTCCATTATTTGCAATTCCTTTTATGAGCTTAAAATTATTATAAGTTCCTATATTATAGGCTGATTTTAAAACATCTTCCAAATCCTGTCAAGGTACAAGTTTTTAAAACTTATTATGAAAAAGTACATGCTGCCAAAATAGATCATTTTTATATTATTTGATAAAGTTATTATGTAAAAGAATAACAACCAGAGAAAATTGGAAAGTGAAAGAAAATGTAAAGTACTGTACTTTCTCCTCTTTAAACATTAGAAAAGCTCAGATGACTATGCAGCTTAATTTTATTTCAAATCAATGCTGAGTAGTTAACCTCAATTTTATTAAAAGTCTTTAATTATTCTGTAGAAACACTTTCAATTCCATGTACATTGAGCTCTGCAGTGATATCTTTTGGGTCTAATGCTGCAATTCTTAGCTTAGCCAAAACTCCTGCTGTCATCAGTGGAAGTACTGCCTGAGTAAAATCTGCAGGATTGGGTCTTTTTTAAAGATATAGCAAACATCTTGAAAAACAGAGCTCTCACTGTCCAGCAGGAATCACCCTGTGGGTTTTTTTGATTTTGGTATTTTTTGGTGTGTGTGTGTTTTTGTTTTTTTTTAGGCCCTATACAAACTAACACATTCAGAAACACACCCAGAACCTTCTTTGCCCATGACCATTACACCCCTTTCCTTCTGACTACCTCCCAACTTTCCGCAACCTCATTCCACCCCGCAAAACTGTAAGATTATGTAGGTTTTGGTGTTTGATTTTCAACTACCTGTGCCATAAAAATTCAGCTTTCCAAATGGAAGATGGAAAGGCACTAAGGAATTCCGTCTATTCTATGAACTGCTGTTACCAGAGTCTTAAATAACTTATGGATGGGAATCAAGGATAGTGCTCTAGCAGGTTGACTGTAAGTCAGTAGGAGGGCCATTGGTAGAGTAAAAATACAATTGCATACATTCCATAGGCCTAAAGCTGCCACCAGCATTTAGTTTTGTTATTAAAAATATGACAACACACAGCAATGTATAGGCTAAGCTGTAATGAATCCAACACATTTAGCTCAGTTAGTAATAATTTGTACTGCAGTAGCACCTAGAAGCCCAAGTCATGAGTCAAGACAATTGTGCTAAACACTACACACACACACCCCATAAAAACAAGTCCTTGCCCCCAAGGAGTTTGCGGTCTCAGCATATGACAACAGGGAGGAGGAGGAGAGCACAAAGTAATAGTAAAATTACACCCAGTAAAGCAGTAGTGTCAGCCCACCAAAAGGTACATTTAAGTCAATGGGAATTTTTCTATTGATTTCAATGGGCTTTGGATCACGCCTTGCCATTTTTGAGTGCTGTGTGGCTTTGCATGAATTGTGCAGTGTGGATTTATCAAAAACAGAGACAAACAGCAAGAGGCTAAGCATCTCTTCTAAATTAATCCTTCCACCAAGTTAGTGTTTGTACTCTTCAACATATTGTTATTATATTTTCTTTGATTATGTTAATACTAGCCATATAAAAAGCTTTTGATTGCCTGCTGTGGAAATTACTTTAGAGAATATTAAGAGGAAATAGTTTTGATTTATATTATATTCATTTGTTAAACTAAATATGTCATTTGTACACTAGTGCAAACCAGAACCTTAATTCTGCAACAATGTGGGGTTAGATCCTAGCCTTATTGAAACTCATGACCAAACGTCCATTGACTTCAGTGGGGCCAGATTTCTCCCTTGATGTTTCATTTATATATTGTGAGTATTCAACTAGTTCCACTGAAGTGACAGGACTACTCACAGTGCATATAGATTTGTGTAAAGGATCTAAAATGCAAACACAAGTAGTTGCAGGTACAAAAAGTTGATACTCAGCTAAAGTCAATTTGAAGATATATGCCATAGTGTGCATTAACTTTTTAAAAAGTTCATTCAAAAAAAGTGGTGAAACTGGCTATCTGCTTATACAGGAAAATTAAGAAAAAATACCACTGTTGTGAAATTGTTAGAAATAACAATGACCATAGCTGTTTCAACTCTCATGGGACCAGATTAATCCCTGGCATAACTCTTTTGCCTTTAGAGGAACTGCACTAAACTAGGGATAAATTTGGCCTACTATGCCAGCAAATAATACAAATTTTATAGCTAATTTGTGCAATGAAAGGCACTGAGGCAGAGCACTGACATGGGGAAAGAAATGAAAAACAATGCTTTATTATGTTACATTATTTAGACCTTTAAAATGCTATTATAAATCATGAGAAACATATTTTGTTCTCCTGACTCAACACTGTTTTACAAGGACATTCAAAAGCATCTGGAGCATAATGGAAGGAGAGAGATCAGAAATAGTCTTGGGCGAATAACATTTTCATGGACGGGCAGGTTTAAATACAAAGGCAACACAGACAATTTCAACATATAAAGAGCATGGGGCAAATACTGTGCTTTCCCACTGTGGTCAAGGGAGATGATAGGACTGGGAACCTTGGAGTGGGTGTGTGCAGGATGGGAGCACAGACAGTGAGAGAATACATGATCCTTCTCCACTCCTAAGAAGGTTATCTGGAAGAGATCATACAACAGCTGGCTGTTATCTTTTCCCGGGGTCTCTAAAAGCAGCTGTGGCACTTTGTTAATAGGTTGGCTCCAATGGAATAGCACTGCCAGGAAGCAAGAGATAGAAGAGGTACTAAGAACCAGAATTGGTGCAGAGGCATGGGAACTTGTTTTAATTATCCTAACCCATCTTGGATGCCAGAGATCTGTCCAGATTCCTGGAGATCTGCAAAACTCAGGGGCAGGCTCCTTTAGCCTTCTCTACACTCCGCAATGAAACAGCATGTGGAGATTCTTGCCAGGGGATCTCTGCAGAGATTTCATCCTGCAGGAAGATAATGATACAGGTGAAGGATTTATTTCTTTTCTTTTGACCTTAAAGTTTGTTTAAAAAACAAACAAACCTCCCTTTCTTAAAAGAGATTAGATAGATAGATGAATAGATAGATAATTACATTAGATAATCTTTCAGGTGTCATATAAAGTATGACCTTTTAAAGGGACAATTTCATGTCTGGTATTTATTGAGAATAAGAATATTTTTTTACATAGGTCATTGTATTTCACTGATTCAGTATTCTATATAGACTTTACCTTATTTGCTTTCTGGATTTTGCAGCATGCCCTGAAGATCAAGATAATGGCTATTTTGGACTAAAGTTAGTGAGCAAGTTCCAAAACCAAACCCAAGACCCTTTCATGGAAAACAACCTACCAGCAGCCCTGTCATGGGAAGGCTGAGTGGCCCCTGGGGGAGTCAGGCACCCAGTCTAACGGACAGGCTCCACTAAAGGAGAATGAGCCAACCCAGTGAGACCCAAGAATCTCTTACTGTCAACTGGCAAGAGGGTTACAGTACTATCTTGATTCTGGTACCTACATTCCGGTTCACCAAAAATCTCATGTGAGGTCTTAAATAAAAGTTGTGGTCATTAATATTATTGCAAAATGTATGTATGGATCCTAGTGAAATATCGTTCCACATGGCAACTTGATTCATTCCCTCAAGGTAAATGTATTAAAAAAATACACACAGAAGCAGGTTTAAGTTTTTACCTTTTTTAAAGATGTTTACAATAATTATTCCTTAATAGCATAAAGTATGCTATTGCTCATCGAGAAAAGCTACTAAAAGATTTGTTGTTAGTTAAAGTTTTACATATGTATCCATGAGTCAAAGGTTACAATGATAATAGGCATGATGTAGCACAGCACTGGTATGCGTATGTCACTGCAAAGAAAAAAGCAATAATCAGGCAAGGACCACTGCAGTCCCTGACCCTGATAGGTCTCAAAAAGTAACTGTAATAGTAATTGAGCAGATCTGTTTGCACTGTGGTCCCTCGGGGACTGATTCTTGGGTCTGTGCTGTTTAACATCTTTATTAATGACCTGGAAGCAGTGCTTAATTTGTATTGAAAGAGGTGCTGGGACTCAAGCCATTAGGTGCCATGGCTCAAGAAACTTTTTTTTTTACTTTCATAACTGATGCGGCAAGCCCAGAGGTGCTGGGACTATGAACTGCCAAGCGTAGGGGTGCTAGGGCTCAACCCTGGCACATCCTAGCATAAATTACTCACTGCCTGGAAGAAAACAAAGTAATCGCTGATAACGTTTGCAGATGACCAAAAACTGGGGGAGTGGTAAAAAAAGAAGAGGCCAGGTCACTGATTCAGAACAATCTAGATTGCTTGGTAAACTGGGTACAAGCAATGTGTTTTAATAAGGCTCAATGTAAATGTTCACATCTGGGAACAAAGATTGTAGGCCCAGACTTACAAGATGTGGGGAGTATCCTGGGAGGTAGTGACTCTGAAAGAGATTTGCGGGTCATTGTAGATAATCAGCAGAACATGAGCTACCAATCTGATGCTGTGGCCAAAAGAGCTGATGCAGTCCTGGAGTATATAAATAGAGGAATCTTGAGTAGAAGGAGAGAGGCTATTTTACCTCTTTATTTTGTACCGGTATGACCAGTGCTGGAATACTATGTCCAGTTCTGGGGCCCACAGTTCAAAGAGGATGTTGATAAACTGGAGGGGGTTCAGAGAAGAGCTATGAGAATGATTTAAGGATTAGAAAATGTGACTTTTGGTGACAGATTCAAGGAGCTCAATCTATTTAGCTTAACAAAGAGATAGTTAAGGGGTGATTTGATTATAGGTATCCTATCTGGGTTCTTTAATCTATCAGAAAAGGTGTAATATCATCCAATGGCTGGAAATTGAAGCTAAACAAATTCAGACTGGAAATAAAGGTAAATTGTTTCAATCAGTAATTACTCATCAAAAATTTACATAAAGATCATAGCAGATTTTTCATCACTGGCAATTTTAAATCAAGACTAGCTGCTTTTCTAAAATCTTCTCTGGGAATTATTTTGTTGAAGTTCTATGGCCTGTGTTAGACACAATAGTCCACAATAGTCCCTTCTGGCCTTACAATCTATGAATCCTTCAATAATGAGAGTATTACCATTTAGCAGAAGCACTGGCGAAAAAAGAAGCATGTATCTAATTATTTGCACTGCAGTTTCATCTGGAAGTCCCAGCCCCTTTGTATTGGGCACTGCAGACACATGTAACAATGAGATAGTTCCTGCCCAACAAGCACACATCCAAGCAGTAATTGCATACTGAGGCTCACACCTAAGCCCTTTTCCCTCAGACATGTCCATTCTTTGCCCATAAGGTCCTGTTGTTCCAGGTCTGTTCACAGAAGCCTTCCAGCTCCACAGTCTGTAAAAGGCCCAGCAGCAATTACAGTTCCTTCCCTGGAAGGATACAGGGACTGCTCCCTCTGTGTTTCTCTCACCCCCAGGGATTCACAGCAGGCTGAGAGCAGCAGGGACACAAGCTATCCCCAAAAATGGCACACCCAGTGCACCCACACTGCACACTGGGGACTTTTAAGGGAGGGACCATGTTAGCTCCACTGGGACAATGCAGTTCTGCACCGTCCCCTACTTTTTCCTAACGCACATGCTGGTCTTTACTGATCAGGTACTTCTTGTCACTAAGAAGATAATTTAGGGGGTGAACATGTTATGGGCATAATCCAGTTGCTGCTGAAGTCAATGGGAGTTTTGCCATTCATTTCAATATAATCAGGCTTTAATGTTTCTTGGGCGAAAACAGGGATGAGGATGAAATATATATTTTGACTCCCAAGTAAGGTTTCCATCCATGAATAGCAGACTTCAACTTTCCCAATCCATTATGTGACAATTGTGTTTAGCTCAGGTTCATTTTCAATTACACTCTCTTGATTTTGTGACGGAGTCACTCTCGTATTGATTTGCTTGCAGCTAAAACCCATCACCTGGGGAAACGGAAAAGATTTAGCTCTTCATTTATTTCCATCTCTCTGGTGAAAGCCTCATCTCTGCTCTGGTCCCTTTATGTGTGGTAAAAAGGGCATAAAGGGGAACTAAAAGCCTCTTACAAGGCTATAAGCAAGGGACTATGGAAGCACTGTGAAAGACATCCATAAGGCTGCCTTTGGTAAATCCTTCCAAGTTCAACCCGAGGGGATGTGACTCTTCTGGGCATAACATAGAATACCCCTGGTGTCTAAGGATCTGATTCTGCAAGGTCTGTGCCTCCTGAGAGGTGCTGAACACTCCAAATTCCCAGTTAATTCAGTGGGAGTTAACAGTAGTCATCCCCTTGCAGGAAGCATTCTGCAATTTGCAGGCTCATGTCCAGGTCTATAGCTTGAGAATGAGTGGGGATGTATATTTATTCTGAATGAGTACTTTTGATATGGGGTAGTTTCTTAACTGCATATTAACTTTTATTTTTAACCCACAGAACTCCTGAGAGTTTAGATAATAGATTGTGAAGTTTGGAAGGTTTCATAAAGACAGTAGTGGGAAATGTTTGCTCCTGAGTTTTGGATCATTTACAAATGCTTAAAATATATAAGGCAATGCCAATGTAAACAATTAAAGCTATACACTGGGGATTTCAAAGCAGTTATTTCAAATCTCACTGAAAATGTCTCATCTTCCATTTTTTTTAAGAAAAGAAGTATATTAATGAGAATCCCCGAGGGAGTAAAGTTTGGCCTACCAGTGTTCTGGAGTGCTGTCCTTTAGTATACCTGGTAATAAAATGTTACATTCTCGTACCAAAAAGAGCTTAGTTCCAAAATTCTGTGTTGTAGCTACATAGATTGGTGATTTGACAGCAAAAACTATATACGAGAACACGTCTGGTAAACAGAAAAAGCACTTTAGTATCTTATTTGATTTTAGCAAGATAAAACTAGTAAAAGATCATACTCAATGTCATCTAAATCACAGTAATACTGAGAACACTGAACATACTGGGCTATAAAATAAATCTTAGTGCCATCACCACACAGATGTTATAATACACAGTGCTGACAAACAACTTGCCTTGAGCAATATATGTTTAATAGCAGAGGCTCAAAACAAAGCACTAAAGTAATCTAAATAGAACAGAAACAGCTTTGGAAATTAGGTAGGCTGAGCTGAACGTGATGTCTGTTGTGGAGAAACTATCCTTTCAGGTTATAACAACAACGCTTCTGAGATTACATTTAGGTGATGAATGGATTTAGGAGAGGTGGTGGTATCTTCTGTGAAGAGTTTTCTCCTGCTATACTAGTTTTGAAGACTAAACAAGATTTTTGTCACAGATGCACTGCAACTGCACAGTTTCTGCACACTAAGTGGCCTGGCAGTGTGTATACCTCATGAGTTACAGTGCTGAAAGCTGCCTTACTGTGCAGAAATTTGCCAGTGCAGACAGGGCCTAAGATACAATAGTAGGGTAATAAATATATGTTGTTATTTCTTGGGCCAGGAAGAAAGGACCATGGGCCAAATCCTACAACTCTTACATGAGTAGTTCCATTGATGTCACTGGGTCTATTTACACAACTAGAGCAGAATTTGGCCCTGTTAAAAAAAAATGACCAATGTCATTTAAATCAAAGGGAAAGTAGCCACTAGTGGCTTGATTTCAAAGGGGCTGAGCACCTGTAATTCCCATTGGCTTCAGCACACATGTGAGTGCTTAGAAGAAAACAAAACAAAAACAGACTTTTAGTATTGCACCTATAACATTTGCATGTTGATTGCACCTGCAGTTGAACTTGGGTATTAACACCTCCAATTACCTGGTTGCAAGTGCAAATTGTAAGAGGTGGAAACATCCAGAATTTCACCCACAATTCAACTAAAAATACACCACTAAGTACTAATTTTTCCTTTCCTATTAAAGTAGCCATTGCTAGGAGTAGGAGGCTCAGAAACACTAGCTTAGTTTAAAACAAACTTTATACTGAAATACACTTAACAATACATTTTGGTTGAAAAGTGCTTCTTTCTATGCAATGTATCCAGCTAGGTGAAGTGGGTGCCCTATAAATGTACCATGAATTAGTAATGCCTAAATCATTTACCCCGCTGAAAAAAAAAAAAGTCATTTAGTAAACCTTCCCGAAATTACTTTACATCAAAAGTAAAAAACAAATAAAAAGAGAGCAAGTTCTAGAGCTCTTATTCTTGATGTTCCTATTAAAAATCAATGAGACTACTTATGTAAGGAAGATCAGGCTTTCATTGTGCTTAATTCCTGTGTTGTTATTCCAATTAGGGAACTGCAGCCACCAGAATTAATACAAGAAAAGGTGGGTGAGAATATCTTTTACTGTACCAACTTCTGTTGGTGAGAGAGACAAGCTTTTGAGCTTATTCAGAGTTCTTCAGGTCCGGGACAAAACACAAACACTGCCTAGAAAGAGGAACATGTTATTTGAAATTTCAGGAAGAGAACCATCCATTTGGATTTTTTTTTTTAAAGCGTTCCTAATAACAAACAGTAATTTACTAGTTCATTATCTGTTTGTGCCTATCCTACACTGAAAAAGCTCTACTTCCAACATATAATAGAATTTTTGCATTTTCCCTAAGTTATTGTGAGAAACTGACTGAGTTGCTAACTCAGGGCATATGTAGTCTGCAGTTAATTGATTAGCTCGCTGAGGGACTCTCATACGCAAATGCTTTAACAAGAACAACTCATATACTAACAAAGGTTCATTTAATAATCTCTTCTATTTATTCTTTAGCATTCATATTTAAATTTTGTTTACCTTATTTTTACAACTAAGTTCATTTTGAACTTACATCTTACATATAAACAAGAAACAAAATGGGTCTTTGAAAAGTTTTCAGGATATTCAGCATATCATCAGTTTAGAAACTTCCGAGATTTTTTTAAAATTTCTCATATCTGTATATATAGTTATTGTGGTGGCTCCCTTTGGGAAATCAGCTCAACGTAAGTGTCACTGGTTTTATAATGACATTCATTTCTCTATCGGTGCCTTGGTATTGTACATACAGTACACAAAGGAAAACTCTCACAGTTCTGACAGTCTCTGAGCTTTGTGCTACAGCCTGAAAAAGAACTGGACTGTTAAGGCTGATGCAATAGCCTCAACTCAGCATTTTCTTGATTTTATTGCCCCATATCTCAGCTTAGAAAGACACTGTTTCATCACTTAAGGCCAAAGTATGACCCATCTAAAAACATTTGCAAAAGGGTCCAAGAATACTTGCTTGTTTTGCAACTAGTAGGAAGTTAGCTCCCTACTTAAACTCTAAAAGGATGAAATCTACTCTCCCCACACAAAGTTCAAATGTTCAGGGGCTATGCGGGTGTAATGAAAAGAGACTGGAAGGAGTGAAATCATCCCAGCCTTCCCTCTTTCTGTAGCTGCTATTTCAATCTATAGACTGAAAGCAATCAGAGCCTCTCCACATCTGTTGCTTGGGATGCTGTAATCCTGAATTCTACAATTAGCACTGGAAGAAAACAAAAATCAATGGATACCAAAGGCAGAGGACAAAACCAGGAGTGAAAGTCGTCTCTTTATTTCCTCCCTGAGGCCTAGTCAACACCTAAACCTGCAATTGACCTAGTTATTTCACTCAGGGATGTCAGAGAGACAAAGTTAAGACTTACCTAATCTCCAGGGTAGTCACTGCTAGCTCAGTGGAAGACTTCTTCCATCAGCCTAGCTACTGCCTCTCAAGGGGGTTGATTTACTACAGTAACTGAAAAACCCCTTCCATCATTGTAATGAATGTCTACACTGAAGCTGGAGGGTAGACGTCTCCTGGGAGTCCTCTGTCAGAGCCTAATGAAGACCTGTGGGCTAGTTCCCCAGTGCAGTAGGAGTCCTTTTGGTCAGAGAAGGCATTCCACAGAGCCTGCTCAGATCAGTGCAGTGGGTTAGGGGGTGTCAACCTATCCTTCTTGTGTGAAGCCTGTTCTGGAGGCAAGGACCTTCATTCCCATTCCACTGGAGCACATGGACTTCTTCTTATGTTCGGCAGGGGTTATCTGGTCCTTGCCCTCAAGAGGTCTGGAACCCCCTTTGTCTGCTGAGGGATAGGTAGGTGAACCCAGGCCACCCACTCCCCTGGGTTCCAGCTAAGGGCCCATAAACCAGGTAGGTAGAATCACTCCTCAACAATTCTCCTGCTATACCCTGAGCTCCTTCTTGACTCCATTGGTTCTGTAGGCTTCTGCAGCAGTCACTGTGGTCATCCCTGCTTTAGGCTGTTGTCACTCTAGGGCAGCATCTCAGCAGCTTATCGGTAGGATCATTTTTCCCTGGCTTGCTTGCTCCTCTGGCAGTCATCCCACCACTCTGCTCCTGAGCTCTTTTATTCTCCCACCTGCTACGGGGCTTCCAATCAGTGCTGGCTGGCACTGCTGCAATTGCACTAATTCTTTGGTTGCTAGTTCTACATGGGTTCTATATACCCTATGATAGGCCACTTATCCCCCACTTTACAAGCTCCCAAGCTTCTCCACTGCATGTTAGCCCACAGGACATGGTGCAGGGCTAAAGCTATGGTGGATCCCAATGGAAACCAGCTCAACATAAGTGTCATTATAATGTCAGTGACACACTCTAAATAATAATGAACCAAATCCCGAAAGAAGAGGGTCACTGAGAAAACACTCACTGCAAAGACTGATTCCCTGTGAGAGAGGAAACAGGTAGTAGATACGCTGAAACCCAGATTGGATTAACTCCCAGCTACATCATCCAAATAGAAATAAACCAGTTTTATTTATGTTTACAGATTACTTCAGACATTATTGTAGAACCTCAGTTACAAAAGCCTCAGGAATGGAGGTTGTAACTCTTTCAAAAGTTTACAACTGAACATTGACTTAATATAGCTTTGAAACTTTACTATGCAGAAGAAAACGCTGCTTTTAATAATTTTAATTTAAATGAAACAAGCACAGAAATTTTTAAACTTTTCCCCTTTTAGCAGTTTACATTTAAACAAAGTACTGTACTGTACTTGCTTCTTTTATTTATTTTAATCTCTGCTGCTGCCTGATTGCATACTTCTGGTTCCAAATATGGAAGATACAAGCCCCTTAATGTTTACATCAGAGAGAAAAAGACTCTCCACAAAACTTTGAAAAATGTGATTTTTGTCAAGAAAAAGTAAAAGAATGCAAAAAATGGTCAAAAGTTATCAGTTCTGGACAGAATTCTATGATGCTGGAGGTACAAGCCAGGAGAAATAAACTGTGCTGGTGGTGACTGGATGAGTTTTCTCATTTAGATCAGGGGTCTCCAAACTTTATGAGATGAGGGCCATTTTTGAAGGGGCTTTGCGGGCCGAAGCAACTGTGAAAAAATTCATTATATACAAATATATGCAAAATCCCCTCTTTGCTCCTCCAGCTGCTGCCACGCCCCCTCCCCTTCACTCCTCCGGACACTGTCATGGGGGCACTCACCCCTTCGCACATGGGGCCGCTGGCAACAGCTCATGGGGCGGGGGCCAGTGGCGATTTCTCCACAAGCCTGCTTGTCGTGACTGCTCAGCTAGAGGGCCGGACAAATCGAAGCCACGGGCCAAATCTGGCCCCCGGGCCATAGTTTGGAGACCCCTGATTTAGATGATACCCCATCAATACTCCATCAGAAGGGCTGCTTTCAGAAACACACAAGCAAATCATATTTGATACATGTCAGATTTGTATTGAACCCAGGAAAGAAAATTGATTCTGCATCCAATCGGAGAACATCACATTGACCTGCTTCTGTAGTCACCAGAGCAAGCACAACCTCTAGTCCTGGTCCTGTTGCATTGTTTGCTTGAGAAAAAACGCACAAGATAGATAAGAAATTTCATATAATAGATATGTTTGAGAGAGCAACCAATCTAATGGTGGTAGCACTTCAAAGAGCAGATGATGACATGTTGCATATAATATCTGTGGAAGACTTGATTGCTGTGGACACAGTTTATCACTCAACATGCCTTTCTACTTGAGAAAAACAAATCTCTTAAACCAAAACCATCTTGTTACACTGCAACCATACAATCACCTCAGGATACTGCATTTTATCAGCTGACTGAAGAGACAGACAATCTTATGTACAACAAGAAGGCTCGTCTGTCAATACTGTGACAAAGATATAAAGCCCTACTTTCATCAGATATAGAAACTGCAAGCTATTTCATTAGTAAATTACAGGCAAGATGAAAAACACTATGGTTCTGCAATTTCATTCCATGCACAGCATGGACTAAGCAAGTCTACCTTTGTTCTATGCAGTGCAATAAAAATAGTTGATGGTATCTAAACTGCTAGTTTCTGAATCAGGAAGTTAAGTCATCCAAATGTTTTCTGGATGTTCTTCTCACGAATGAGCCTCATGAACAGCTCTCAAATAAATAAGTGGTTTTGTATAATGCCGCTTCAGTCCTTGTATGAAATAGTCAAAATGAAAGCCTCAGAATATTATCGAAAGCCAGGTGATGTCGTTTTAAAAGGTCAGCTATTTTTGTGCCTATTGGTGCAGGAGTTTGTCCTTTAATTGATAAAGAAGCATGTAATTCAGCCAGCAATGAGTATCATCCTTCAGGAGACATTCAATAAAGGTGCCCCTGAGTTGCAGAGTGCACAGTGTCTAACAGTTCCTAAATGATCCCACTACAGCACATAAGCCTTGCTGCACACCTGTGCCATGAATTTGGGTCTCGCAATTTAACTGACATGCTACGCCTTAAGGGATTCTGCATCAGTTATGATGAGCTGAGAGGGTTCATTACTAGTACCGCAAAAACTGAAGTAGAAAGATTCCGGGGAGGAGTGTTCATTCCAAATGAAGTTGTACCACTTCAAGTTCATGGAAATCCCATTTATGAAGGAGATGATAATACAGACATCAGTGTATAGACCATTGATGGAAATAATACATTTCATTCGATGGCTAGTGTCATAAATATAAAGGGAAGGGTAAAAACCTTTACATATGCAGTAATACAAAATCCCTCCTGGCCAGAGATACAGAATCACTTACATGTAAGGGGTTAAGAAGCTCAAATAACCTGATTGACACCTGACCAAAAGGACAATAAGGAAAGAAAATACTTTCAAATTTATGGGGGGAGGTTTTTTGTGTGTGTCTCTTTGTGGTCTCTTGGAGCCACAGAGGGAACAGGGCAGGAAAAAACATCTCCTAAAACCCTACCTGAAATAAGCATCTAGGATTACAAAAATTGTAAATAAAGCAAGGAAAGGCATTAGATTATCTTTTGTTTTAGCTTGTGAATTTTCCCTATGCTAAAAGGGAGTTTTATTCCTGTTTTCTGTAACTTTGAAGTTGAGCCTAGAGGGGAATCCTCTGTGTTTTAAATCTTTTTATTACCCTGTAAATTTACCTTCCATCCTGATTTTACAGAGGTGATTCTTTTAGGGTTTTCTTAAATAAAATTCTTCTTTTAAGAACCTGCTTGATTTTCAGTGTCATAAAAACCCAGGGGTTTGATCTGTGCTTACCTGTACCAATAGGTGAGGGTATTTATTCTCAAGCCTTCCCAGAAAAGGGGGTGCAGGGAATTGGGGAATATTTTGGGGGAAATAGGAACTCCAAGTGGTCCTTTCCCTGAAACTTTGTTTAAATCACTTGGTGGTGGCAGCTATAGTGTCCAAGAACAAGGGAAAGAATTTGTGCCTTGGGGAAGTTTTAACTCAAGCTGTTAGGAATAAGCTTAGGGGGTCTTTCATGTGGGTCCCCACATCTGTACCCCAGAGTTCAGAGTGGGGAGGGAACCCTGACAGCTAGAGTGATATTTCAAGAAAAGTCTGAAGATATTTCTTCTGATGGTGGACTATCACTGAAACGTGAAAGAAAGGCCATTTACTTACCCCAAGCAATCAGAATCTCTTACTCAGTGTTCAGCATTTGAAAAACTTAGAACACATCTCAAACCAATTCCCTATGAAGAAGTACTTGAGAAAACATATCACCTACATATGAACGCATAAAAACTCCCCCCGTGTTTTTAAGATTACTACAACATTAGGTATTACCAATATCAAATGATGTCCACACTCAGATGATGCCATGTTGATTAATTTCAACCACAAGTTTGCAACTAAGAACTCCTCTAAAGCAATTGCATATGCGTCTATTGTGGACGCCAAATCAGTTGACATGGCCACAGTCTACCAGTGGTCTTCAAACTGGGGTGCGTGCACCCCCCGGGGATGCGCAAGCTCACCCCAGGGGGTGTGCGAGACACTTGCGCCACCACTGAGCCCACCGAACTCCCGGGCGGGCTATTTTAGTCCCACCGAAATGCCGCCGCGGAAAGCGGAAGCTTCCACTTTCTGTGGCGGCATTTTGGCAGACATAGCTCCCAGGGGCCACCAGACTTTTTCCTCTGCGGAAAGGGGCTGTGGGGGAAAAGTTTGAAGACCCCTGATCTATACTATAATCCTGAAATGTAAGGAAATGTCAGCAGCTCTAGGACCCCAGCATGCGGTTCAGATCATGGACTGGCAGCTGTTTGGGGAAGGGGCGATGTGTGTGTGGGGCATGTGGAGTCACACTCTCAGCAGGCATGGTTTGTCTTTGCATCACTGTACAGAGAGCTGCTCCCACATCTGCCCAACCCATGTGCATCCAGACCTCCCACATATCCAGACACTCCCACCAAGCCTCAACCCCCTGCACCCGGAACCCCTCCATGAACCTCCCGCACCTGAATTCCCCACCCCATCAAGCCTCACCCTCTGCATCCTGAGTCCCACTGCACACCCTCCCTTCCAAGCCTCTCCCCATCCACATCAGTTCCTCCACCTCTAAACTCAGACCATCCCCACAGAGTCCCCTGCAGTCAAATCAGCGCACCCAACAAATCCCACACTCCCTGCACCTGGACCACCCTGATGAGTCGCACTCATACCCAGATCCCCATCCCACTGAGCCCCAACCAGCTTCACCTGGACTCCTACCCCACAAGCCCCACTTACCCAGCACCTGGACCCCCTTGCCAAGTCCCATCTCCCCCAATGCTAAGTCCACACACCCCCTGCTAAGCTCCCTCTGCAGAGTTGCATTGCCCCTGCATCTGAAATACCCCAACAAACCCCTGTGCATCCAGATCCCTCCCACACCTGGATGTCCCAAAGAGCTGCCCACACCCAGATTGCCCCACACAGAAACCTCTCACCCTACACCTGGATTCCCCCCTTAGTAAGCCCCTCCACAGTTGGATCTTGCCAGGCTAAACCTGCTGGCCCACACCTGGTGCATCTGGCATGGAGGGGCAGGGCCCTGGGGTGTATCCACAGGCACCAACTTCTGTTTGCGCTAGTGGGTGCTCGATCCCCGTTTGTCTTTGTCCCCACCCTGACTCTGCCCCTACCCCATCCCCTCTCTTGCCCCATTCTACCCCTTCCCCAAAGTCCTGCCCAACTCTGCTCCCTCCCTCCTCTATTCCGACTCCTTACCCAAACCCCCACCCCGCCTCCTCCCCACCTCTTCCCCTGAGCACGCCATGTTCCCGCTCCTCCCCCATCCCTCCCAGAGCTTGTTACGCTGCAAGCGCTAGGAGGTAGGTGGAGCAGCAGGGATGCGGTGTACTCAGGGGGAGCCACAGGCGGAGGCGGGGCGGGAAAGGGATCTTGGCTGCCAATAGGTGCAGAGCACCCACTAATTTTTCCCCATGAGTGCTCCAGCCCTGAAGCACCCACAGAGTCAGCACCTATGGATGTATCTGGGGCAGGCCTGGCCCTTGCACTGTGTCTCAATTGGATGCAGCCTCACCATCAAGTCTGTGTCCCCGGAGAGGGGAAGGGAAGGGGGAGGGGAGGCTGCAGGGTGATCTTCCACCTCCATGTAGCCAGTGGTCTCTACTCTCCATTGCCATGCTGAAGCTTCCATGTTTATTTATTGACAAATAAAACTTGCAGAATTTTAAAATATTCTGTTCAGATTTTTTTTTTTTTTGGTGGAGAGTTCCCTCAGGAATAGAGCAGGGAGGAGGTACTCCGGTAGCTCCAGCATTTGTCTGACAAATATTGGCTGACACTCAAAAGGTGTTTGAGTTTGCAAACATCATTAAAGAGCTTGATGATGTTGTAACTCAGCATATGCTACCACTACTGGAGAAATTTCAAATATGGGGGTAGATTTCAGAGTGGTAATTAGTTTTACTGATTAGTCTGAATCAATAAAAACAACGAGGAGTCCTTGTGGCACCTTAGAGACTAACAAATTTATTTGGGCATAAGCTTATTTATAAGCTTATTTTATTTGTTGCATCTGATGAAGTGGGTTATATTCTACGAAAGCTTATGCCCAAATAAATTTGTTAGTCTCCAAGGTGCCACAAAGACTCCAGACATGGTGGTATGTCACATCTCCTACATTCAAGTTCTGGGATCATTTTCTCCAGGTTACGTAGATACTACTTCTAAATGTTTGTGTAAAGTGAGAGGATGACTGGAAACTTCAGACAGGCACACACACAGTGTGCCAGGCTTCTTTAATACAAACAGGACCAACTAAGTCATGTAGATACCAATCTACATTATTGATGTGTTAAATCTTCCTGAAAAAGTATACAGTGCCTTTGAATCTGGGGAATTTGCTGATGATAATGATGTTGACAAAAAATGTCAGCAGCACTATTAAATTTATATAGGTGTCATTGAAATGTATTATTAGATTTTGTTGTACTCTGTAGATTGTTGTTGTGATGCTTTGAAGTCACAAAAAAATCCAATTTTATGTCTTGAAATGATACATGGAGTCATTACATTAATAGGAAGGAATGCAAATACAGTAGTTGAAAGTGGTCATTTTAACGTGTTGATGGTGTCATTATCTCTCTTTCTATGGTAATGGCATTACTTTACAGCTCCACATCATATCTCTTCTTAAAGTAGACATAATAAGCTTTCAAATGATGTATGATGTGTGTTTGTGTGTGTAGAGAGGGTACATTAAGTTGACCAAATTGATGGTGTTTGCCATTCACCTATATGCATCTTCTTCCCACAAGCACATGCTCCTGAGCAGCACCGATTAGTGTTTGTGCTTTATCCAGGAACCCTGTAAAGGAGACCTCTCTCAATGGATCACACAGTGGAAGACAGGAGGGTTGTTATCTTCTCCGGATGGGAGAGGAGTACCTGGGCAGCTTTCCTGCATATTGTGGATGGAAAGTGTCTTTTCTGAATGGGGTAGAGGGGATCTGGACAGCCCTCTCTGTATTGTGGGGTAAAGAGCGTTCTCTCAGAAGGGTCCTTGGCAGCCTCCCCTTGTGGGATGGATAGTGCTCAGCACCCTCTCAGGATGAGCTACAGGTTGCTGGGCGGGGAGCACTCCTGTATTGTGGAATGGGGAATGAACTCTTGGGATGGGGTAGAAGTCTGAACAGTGCCCTGTATCCTGGGGTGAGGAGCAACCAGTGCCCTCTGGGGATGGGGCAGGGGATCCAAGAAGGCAGCCCCCGTACTGTAGGGTGGGGAGCACCCAGCAACCTCTCGGGATGAGACGGGAGTCCCGGGACAGTTCCTGTGTTATGGGGCAGGGAGCGCCCAGCGCCCTCTGGGGTCCTGTGTTGTGGGGAGCATGCAGCACCCTCTGGGGATGGGCCGGGGGTCCCGGGACAGCTCCCCGTGTTGTGGGGCGGGGAGTACCGAGCACCCTCTGGGGAAGGGGCAGAGGGGTCCCTGGACAGTTCCTGTGTTATGGGGCGGTGAGCGCCCAGCACCCCCTGGGGATGGGCCGGGAGTCCCGGGACAGCTCCCCGTGTTGTGGGGTGGGGAGCGCCCGGCGCCCTCTGGGGATGGGCCGGGGGTCCCAGGACAGTTCCTGCATTGTGGGTCGGGGAGCGCCCAGAGCCCTCTGTGGCGGGGTGCGAGGAGGAGGAGGAGGAGGGTCCCTGGGGGCTGCCCTCGGCTCTACGCCGCCTCCTCGTCGACCTTCCCTCTCCCTCCCTGGCCGTCTACGGCTCCAGCTCCGGCTCCGGCTGCCATTGGCTTAGCGGCCCCATCCGGGCACTTGGCGCAGCGCTACTGCTCAGCCCGAGCGGTCCCAATATGGCGGAGGTGAGCGGGGAAAGCGGGCAGGGGCGCTGGGGTCCGGCCGGCTCGCTGCGGGGCTCCGCCGCGGGCAGGCCGCTCACGCTGGTCCCGCCGGCCCGGTGACCTCCCTCCGGAGACTGGAGCCCGGCAGCGGGGCTCCGGGGGCGGCACGGGGGCTGGCGGAGCCGTCCGCACCGGGGCAGCGGGAGCCTGCGCGACTAGGCCGCGGCCGCTGGCTCTGCGGAGCGGAGCGGGCGCCGGGTCCCAGCCCCGGGGCGGCGGAGAGGCCCCGGGCACGGCCGGGGCGGGCTGGTTCCCTGGCCGGGGACCCGGGGGCGCCTTGCGGGGCTCCAGCGGCCAGCGAGAGGGACTAGGGGGGAATTGGCCGGTGGAAGGAGGAGGGAGACCCGGGCTGGGGTGCGGAGAGGAGGCGGCGGCCGGTCCGGCTCCCTCCGTCACTCCCTGCCCCTGTCACCTCTGAGCCGGGCCGGGGAGCGCGGGTGGCCGGACGGGGCGTCTCCTCCGGGGCCTCTCAGGAGAGCGGGCCGGGGAAGGGGAAGAGAGGAAAGGTGGCGGGGGAGAGAGAGCAAGCGAGAGACTCGGGCAGCGGGGACTGGGTTGGAGGGGCAGGACGGAGGGGACGGGAGAAAAGCGCTGAGAAGGAGAAACGAGGCGTCTACCCTAGGGGGATGGGGAGAGACGGGAGATGGAGGAGGAAGAAGAAATCTGGGGAATCAGTGAGACTCCTTCGCAGAGAGCGATGCGGGGTAGCAGGGAACTTGAAATGATTGAGAAACCTACCTGTTATCCTAGCTGTAGGATTTCTCCCCTGATTCGCATTTGCAGCGCATCTCTCTGACATCTCCGCCTCTCTCTCCTTTATATTCCAGGCTTCCTTTGGAAGTTCGAGCCCAGGTTTGTCCTGTTTACTTACTTCTGTGGTCCCAACAGCTGGGTAGCCTTTGGTAGGGGCTGGGTTACAGATGCTTGTGTCAAAGACCCACCACAAACTTTTTCTACTTCTTTACAAAGTTCCCTTGCCTTGCCCCAGTTAGCTCACTTTAAATGTTTTATGTCCATGCCTCCAGTTTGCTGCCTAATAACAGACGGAGTGTACTGTAGAGCAGTTTTCTCAGGAAATCTGAAGTCAACTAATTACCCAATAAATTATCCTTGTGTAACTTGTTTTTTGGTTTTTGGTTTTGTTTTAACTTTAGGAAGTCAACTTCTTAGTAAAATTATGTAGACTTAAGAGAGTGACCACTTCACTGATATCCCTTAACTACAGGCTCCTAAAATTCTGATATGTTTTATTAACAAGTTTCAAACACTTTTCAGTTATTACTTAGTCTTTTTCCTCAACCTTAACATTAAGTATTATTTATCCCCCATTTAAGGCCTCAATCCTGAAATAAATTATACACATTTAATTTTACACATGCAGCTATTCCCACTGACTTCAGTAGGACTGTTCATATGTTAGATTAAGTTCATGGGTAAATGTTGGATTGGGACTATATTGTTCTTTTGTTCAATTGTCATTCTCCAGATGAGCTCAAATAGTAATTTCTTTGATAACAAAAATTAGTCTTTTTTAATTGGCTGCATTTTAACTACATTTGTTAAACTTATTAATTTAAAATAAAATGTTTACATATCTGAATAAAAAGTACTTTGTGAGATCCATTATTGAATATTCCATGTCATTTAATGGTAAATGGTATATTTTTGTTTAAAGACTGTGAATGGAATACACTTTCCACGTTAGTTATACAAACAAATGTAAAACAACAGAGTGCAGCAATTGGGGCAAGTGTACTTTTCAGAATATATAATGTACAACATCTTATATTTGAAACTATTATTTAACAATTATGTAACAATACTACTTCAGAAGCTGTGGGAGGGAGCAGTGTATAAATAATGTAACTAAAAAATTCAACATGTAAATGTAGTTATCATAACTAAAAGCATATTATCAAGTTGTTTTAGGCTCTGTAGATTTTGAGAGTTCTACAAGACCTAATATTAATTATCAAGTTTTAATGTATGCTTTTTAAAAAATATAAAAACAACTTTTGGTTTGAAATGTTTCCTTACAGTGTTGTGAACTCAAACAATATTGTTTTAGTGAGAACTGAAAAATGAAATTGAGTGTTTGTTTTATTTCTGGATAATGAAAATAATGTTGAAGAAAGTAGATGTTTAAATCTGGAAAATAAACAAGAAATGCTTTAAAAATCTTTAGTGTTAGCAGTAAAGGAAAGGATCTTTAAAAATTAGCATTCTGAGGCTTTGCCTTTGAACCCAGAAGTAAAGTATGTGTTTTTATGAAACCTAGGACCAATATGGATGTTTCAATGAAATTTAAAATCAAAACCACATATGGAAATCAGTTCCTAACAAAAATATTTCTGGGCACTTTCTGTGATCTAAAAATTGCAACGTAGTGCTAGTGCAAAAGAACCTGAAAGTGAAACTGAATGGAAAAGAAAGTATAACTCGCTAGTCTGTCTTCTCTAGCTGAAATAATGCAATAAGTAAATAGAATAGTGAACAGCTAATTTTTTTTAAAGTTCTTTGTTTCAGTATTCTTTAATGTTGAATGTAGTCTTATGGTATAGAATACTTATTTTTTAAAAAATGTTTTAAATC
The DNA here is from genome assembly GCA_007922305.1 of Dermatemys mawii. Lineage (NCBI taxonomy): Eukaryota > Metazoa > Chordata > Testudines > Dermatemydidae > Dermatemys > Dermatemys mawii. The sequence continues at coordinate 20,291,394 of ML677342.1, forward strand.
TAATGGGATCCTTTCTAATATTGTCATAAATATGTATTTAAATTAGAAAATGCAAAGCAGCTGAATTGTGTAAAAATAAATAAATAAATAAATAAAAAGACTATAGGTAGCCACTTAAATAATGTAGCAATTTCTGCTGAGCCAGATAGTTGTCACTTAGATTATATTCCAAAGAAATTAATTGAATGTATTCAGTTTCTTGTTCTGTATCTTTCATGTGTCTTGTTTGAAAATTAGAACTCCAGTGAAATTCGTTCCTCTGTTCTGAATAAACTACATAGAATGCAATGAATTTTAATGAAACATCTCATTCATGGGACTAAATTTTTCTGATATAGGTGCTCAATACTTATTTTGCTATTAGAACAAAGTTGATTCATCAGAACAGCTTTGAAGCTAGGCTGGCTATTCTAACAGTTAAAAGATATGCTCATCTCTGGTCAAAAACAGGCTCTGCAAGTGACATTCTGTTTCTAGTTACAGCATCAAATCTAAAACCTTGTGTCAGAACTATATTTTCCATGGTAATGTTTATTTTGGGCATGTTGTTTAAGAATCTTGTCGTTCTTATTTTTTCCACAGTGAAATATGTAGATAGGACTAGACTTTCTGAAATTGACATAATCTGCATCACTTTCCACATAATCTTGTTAGATCTCCAAGTAGCTCAGATTGCAGAGCACAAAATTGCACACTTTACAGGTACAAAAATGGAGACCCAGTTAAAACCACTTGAAAACTTGTTCCTTATTCTATATCTAGAGAGTATTGATCTTTCATTTAAAAGAATGCACACAATCTTACTTTGACTATAGTGTAGCTTTGTATGTTGGTAAAGTGATTCATATTGTTTTTCTTGTAGTTGGCTCTTTATCGTCTGAGGATCATGATTTTGACCCTACTGCTGAAATGTTGGTACATGACTATGATGATGAGAGAACTCTTGAAGAGGAGGAAATGATGGAGGAGGGCAAAAACGTCAACTCTGAAATTGAAGATTTAGAAAAGGTAGAAGAGTGACTTACCTCCTTTTCCTAATCATACAGCTACACTGTACTTTAGTATAATAAATACAAAGGACGTTCTACCTTCATTTATCTTGTTTAAGGAAATTCCATTGAAACAATTGTAAATGCCTTTGCAGCCAATTTAAAATAGTCAGATTTAGCTATTGGATATATGCGGGTGGATCTTCAGTTGGAGGTGACCATAGGACTCAGTTGATTAGTTAAAAATATTTCAAAGCTGTGTTAATTTAAAGTACTTCCCTTCTAATTAATATGACAATAATGTTTTTGCTTTGGAAGAGAAATTACTCACCCATGGAACAAGTTTGTCTTGTGTTTATAGTATCTGATACCACTGTATCAGTTTTTGTTTTTATTAATTGGGAAATATATTAAAAACATACACCACAAATAGTATTTAATAAGGACTAGCTTCACTTCAAATTGGAATATTGATAAAACACAGTATAAACTATTTTATCCTGGCCATGATTTCATTCTTAGCGTAAATTTCTTTATTCCATAGCCTTGTTAAAGTATGATGGGCCAAATTAATGGTGGTTCTGAGTCAGAAAATGGGGGTGAGTTTAGCTTGCATCAGTTCGCCATTCTGTACATGTGCAAAATAACTTGGCCCCTTCTGCTTTATTTTACACTCTTCTGTTGGTTGTATTTCCTGTTACACCCCATTTTCATCCTTGTCTGTGGGTCACCCATTTTGCACATCCACTGAATGCCAAATTGATGATAGATAGTTATACTGCTGTTTGCTGAGCTGCGTGTAGCACCATTCACGTGGTGGCGCAATTTAGTCCAGAGATTTCCAGGGAGATACTCCTGGTAACACCAGATCTGAAATTGGCTGTATATGTTGAATAGTGTAAGTTGGTATTTTCTGTATGCACATTAATAAACTTCTATACCACCACCTGTACCCCTTAGAACTTACCAATTTTTGTTGTGGGTTTCATACATGTAGTTGTAAATCAAAAATAACATGGTTTTAAAAACTACACTTGGTAAACTCTTACTCCACAAAATTACCTGTTCACTGCTATTTTGGAAGAAAAAGAATCAGTGCCAATAAATTAAAGGATATATTGTTTTAGGTCAAAATCCTGCAAAGATTTAAGCATATACTTAACTGTACTCACTGTGAGAAGTCTTTGCTGGGGCCTTAGATGACTAAAAGAAAAAAAAATCATGTAATCAGAATGAGAATTCAACAAGAATTTTAAAACAATATTTTTATATCTCCATTGATATGAATCAGGCAACTGAGTAATGCCTGGGAATTGCCACATTATTAATTGCAATAGGAAATACAGCCTGATGACATGTAACAAGACAGGATTATCAAAAGCTCCTGGTATGCAATTGCCCTCCCCAGTTCTTCCTCAGCTTTCCTTCTTTTTCAGTCTCCCTCTTTTCTCTTCCTCCCTCAAAACAAAAGAAGTGGGAAGTCAGTATAAAAAGTATTTTTGGGGGTAGATAGAAGCAAAAACTAATGATTGCTGTGAAAATCTGTTACTGGCTGCTTTTTGTGTCTCTGGCTGCTGCAGTTGTGAGTATAACATCATGACACTTTGTAAATCTTCAAGTTAATATGGTTGCTTCCTGCTTCACTATTTCATATTTTTGAACATATCTGGTATCATAAAGAAATTGTAGTTAGTCAATCATACTTTACACTGGATCAAGTGATTAGAAACTGTTTTTATGTTCAGTTAATATTTACTTCTAAGCCTTCTCTTGTATATATCCAGTAAATAATTTTCAGAGAAATTTGAAACAGATTTTAAATGTGCCCCAATACATGATTATGAGCCAAATTCAGCCATGTGTTCAAAAAATTTGAAATAGTTACCCAATTTTTTTCCTAAAAAGACAGTATTCTTCTTTTTGGAATTGGAGAGTTATAATCCTTTCAATTCACTATTAAACTATTTTAAAATTAACCTTGTCCCTTTATGCCTGTACAACAATATGAAATATTTGACAATATTAAAATGTGAAATATATTTATAACTTTTCTTATATTAGGAAGGAAGCATGCCTTTAGAAGATTTACTGGCTTTCTATGGCTATGAACCTACAATTCCAGTTATAGCAGGTTCCAGTGCAGATAGCTCCCCAAGTGAACTTGCGGATGAACTGCCAGACATGACTCTGGACAAAGTAAGTCAAAACCATTTTTCTCTATGTTGGAGTTTAAAACTAGGAACCTGTGTGATTTTGTGTTTCTCTTGGTAATGCAAAAGTTATTGACACATCTTAGTCTGAATGCAAAGTATCCACACTAGTCTTAATGGACATTGAGAATCTGACTCTGATTTTACTTACTTACAGTACACTTGTAAATAAGGCACAATTTCATTAAAGTTATTGATGCTACACAAGTATAAAAGAAAGTAGAATCATTCTTGAGTCATTTGTAATATTAAAGACTTATCACTTTTTAAAAAGTTAAATTTGGAACTTTCTTAATGTGTGTGATGCTGGGAACTAATATTTATGGCTTCAAATATATATACAGAGTATCAAAATTTCTGTGGATACGCAGTTAATTTGAAAACTTGTTCCTGAATACTTTGGAGCATTGCCTTCAACTGGATATGAAAAGTATTAGATTTGTGGCAGGTGAAAGATAAACTTTCATATATGCAAAGACTGGGTGTATTCAACTAGTATAAAACCTGAAACTTCAGTGTTTTAAATTCTCTTGGAGATGGTTTTCTCAGTTCTCCTGAACTTTTAAACTGACTCCTGTGTACTTTAGAGTCCCATTAGGATACACATTTCAGTGTGTTCGTATGGTTACAAAAAATCATGGTCTGGATTGTTACCTGATGCATATCCACATACAGTTCTTCCTCTCCAACTTCTCTGGGTGGAAGCGGGAGGCTCAGCCGCATCTACAGACTTTGTAGAAGTTGCTGTTCACTGTCGGGGGAAGGAGACTGAGTGGGGCAGGACCATCATCCTTTGTGCAGTCCTGCAGAGAACCCTAAGAAAAAGGAATATGGGTCTGGGTTGTATTAATTCTTCCACAGAGTTCTGGGGGACAACATGGTTATAGTTCCTGATTAGTGCAGCTCCAGTGGAGCTGTGATGCTAGGACTAGGGGAAACTCCAGAGGGGCCAAGCTGATGCACAGCACAAGGTATCCAGAGATCCCTGGGCTTATTCAGGTTTGGGGGCAATTCCCAGTCAGCTTTTTCACTGGGGGAAACTCTGTCCCCACCCCCAACCCCCACCTCCCAGGAGTTTTAATGTGGTCAGGATGAAGAACCTTAGAGTCAGCTCTGGAGTGAGTGTTAAAAACCACTTTCACACAGTTTTTGTTTTCTGTACTTCAAAAAAGCTTAGGATTGTGATTCTGATTTTTTGTGTTAAAATTTTTGGGGAGTGTAGAAGAATAGAATACATTCTGGTAAAAAGTTAGGTAATGTATTTGCTAATAAAACCTCTGACTTGCTAGTTCCAAAGGCTCACCAACCTATAAGTGGTACTAATTCTTTGCTTTTCTTTAATTATACAGGAGGAGATAGCTAAAGACCTCTTGTCAGGTGATGATGAAGAAACACAGTCTTCTGCTGATGACTTGACACCATCAGTTACTTCACATGAAGCTACAGACTTCTTTCCTCGACCTTTAAGATGTAAGAAAACTAATGCTATAGTAGGACCAAAACATTCTAAGTGCTGTATGTGTGTGTATATATATAGAGAGAAACATTGTCTAGTTACAAAATTGGGGCCAAATCCTGTGAGGTGCTGACATCATTGATTTCACTGGAAATTGAGGAACACTGGCACTTAGCAGGATGTTTTAATACTATCATTTTTTGTTGACATTACTGATGATTCAACTATAGAATCTGATACTTTTCAATTGAGTTGTGATCTCTGGAAAAAATATGATGGATTAGCTTCTTGACAAATACCCAGTTGTTAATTTGGTTTTTATTTGGAGTGTCCTCTTGTCCTTGTTTACAGGAAAGAGTAAAGAGGAGCACACAATCGACTTCCTTTTAATCTACTATTCATTATTTTATATCACTACCATATCTTCTCTCATACTTCTTTCCAAACTGATACATACTTGTTTAGCTCAATATTTTAAATGGCCCTGAAACATTTGGATAACAGACTTTTAAATGGACAGTATAGAGAACAATTGCCTTTCAGATTACTTTGCTGTGGTTAACTGGGGCTTAAATTGTAGTACTGGTATCTTTCTGCTGCTGTTTCCCAGACTTGTATTTGCAGTGCCTTTGAGACACATTAACATAGGAAAATTATCTTATTTCCTTTGACAGTCAGCTATCCATTTTTAATACATCTAGTTGCAGTGGTATTACTTCTGCTGTTTAATGTTTATGCTGCAGTTCCACAGAAAAGAAAATTATTAAGATTTTCTCTAAATGAAAGCAGACGTTCTTGTTAGTTGTTTATAAAGTAAAGCAAAACAGATACAGTCGTAATTCTACATGCAAACTGTAAAATACTGCTAAGTAACAAACTTATTTATTTTTTTTTTTGGTACATATAAAGCAAACACTACGTATGATGGAGATAAGGAATCAGATGGTGAAGATGTTGAGGCAGACACTGGTAATTCATCTGAAGATTTGAGGAAGGTAACTAAAGAATTAATTACTTGCATATGATAAATCTCAGTGGAATTTTCTTACAATTTGTTTTTTTGTATATCTAAGACAGTGCTTTAATCCTGGTATCAAATATATTTTATATGAGCATTAAAAATGTCAATATGTCTTTGCGTATAAAGTTAGTGTGGTGTGTGATTTTTGTTTCTGTTTTTTGTTTTAAACTTTCAGGAAATAATGATTGGTTTACAGTATCAGGCTGAAATACCACCTTACCTGGGCAGGTACAGTGATGATGAAAAGGGTAAGTTTCTCTGTTTTACCTCTACTTAGTTAAATAAAAATATTAAACATTACTTAAAAATCACAAGGTAAAAAATTGACTTCAGAAGTTATAGCAATAGTAGCCAAGACGAAATAGTCAACACAACTAAATTATCTCATTGTAATTTTTAATTCTGACGAATAACTTTGGATATAAAATTCTCATAGAAAAGGAGTAATAAGAAAAATCAAATATTAAACTGGAAGGATAAAATACTAGACTGAACCAGAAAATGGTTCCAGGAAGAGTTTTGTTACCTTCAGAAAATTCAAACTGCAGTTGACCATGAGAGCCATTATTCAGTGACCTTCAGAAAGAGCATCTTTGCTTCTCTTTTAGAGAGGTCAGGCACATTAGCCATAATCAAAGAATAATATTGTATTGCCTTTAGACTTGCATAGCTTTGTGGGATATAAAACTGCAGAAAAACATCAAGCAACAAATGCTCTATTCTAAATAATTTCCTTTTACTAGCTGAGTAGTTTTGGAAAGAGAAATCCTGTGATCATTCTATAAATGTGCTTTTTTTAATTCCATTTGTTGCATGATTCTGTCCCTATCTAAAATAGAGGTAAAAATTAGTAAAAGAGTAGGGAAACAGTAGGGAAAAAGAGTAGATTTATTCAGTTTAGATGAGATTTTTATCTGAATACCTTTACCATCCAGAAAATTAGGGCAGAAACAGCTGTAGGATTCAGAAAAGGTAAGTATTAAAACTGAAGCTTCCTCACTTCCAGATACATCAGCAAATCTTGGAACTGATTGTAGAGTGCATCAGTAACTGGATGGTATTCATTTTTTTCCTGTGCACTTTCAATAGTATTTTGAATTACCTTTTCTACCTGTAAAATGAGATCAGAAAACAAATCTAATCAAATACACAAATCTAATCAAATACAAGGGGTGCTTTTGGTGTTGCTTCAGATTTCATTATGCCATTTGTCTATAACTCTTATTTTTATTCCTCTCTTTCCTTTCTGGAGTCACTTTTAACAATTTAAAGTTAAATACAATGATAGGGAAATACAGCCTTCTTAAATCAGTTGAATATAGTGCTTAGTAGTTTGGCTATTAAGGAAAAAATGACATCTGGAAAGGCTAGGGATGGGGTGTAGGAGAGAACAGCTGAGAGGTTTATACAGCTGTAATATTACAGTAGTCTTGTTATGGGTTTTTTGTTTTATTAAAAAATTGACTTTCCTAAGTTTTCATTTTAGAAATTAGAAGTACATGGAATGTACATCCTCAGGAACAGTGACAAAAGCAGCGGTGATTCTGGTGGCGTGTGCTTTGTGTTCTCTGGGACAGCTCTAAATTCAGTCTTGTAATGTTACTGTTTATGAAAACATCTTCTATTCTTGGGCAGCGGCATTATCTTATAAGGTGACAAGCAATGTTCCCTCTAAGTTTTGACAGGCTGTGTGTGCAAAAAATTTGTATGCAAATTTTTGTGCTTCTGTGGAAACTTTTGTGCATGAGGTGTTTCACCCTGTGCGCAGGGTTTAGGATCTGTGTGAGCGTGCGCACATGCACACAGCTTAGAGGGAACAGTGGTGACAAGGGCATTTTTTAATCCCTCCTCATTGTAAGAGGTGCAGATCCTCCTCACTCTCTTGGTCTGTACCAGCCTTTGATTCCTTTGACTTCTTTGGATCAGATAATTCATCTAATTTTGCAATGTCTGCTGACTGTATGAAATGTTAAATGTACTGTCAAAAATGTCTGTTCTTAACATTAAATATTTTAATAGCAGGCAAACTGAATTAATGTTCAAGTCATGTCTCGTGTTTTTTGATATACGGAGAAGATATTTATAAAAGCCACTTACTTGCATATTAGATTTTTTCCAATGTGATTTGACATAAAATGTATACATTTCCAACCCAAACTCATTACAGAACATGTATGTCCCTTACACTAGTAGTTGACTGTTTGAGCCAGAAATCCCAATATTAACATTAAGATCAGCCCTTCTAATAATATATAGCAACAAGTTTTTTTGAAGACTGTGATTGCTTAGTCACCTGCTTTTTTCCAGCACAAAAAGTGTTTGAACTGCCTGAGGAATAAATGTAGTGCTAGAGTTCATATTTTTTTACTGCTCGTTTATTGGTTTATTCTTTTTTAACTGTTTTCAAGGATTGTGTGCAACTCTAAACAAACAGAGATGTGACTATATCCACTAGTTTGTAAAACAGTCAACTTTGTCATGTGTAAATATGCATAAATTTCTTGATTTGAATTCTCTAGTGGCCAGTAAGTAAGTGTGTGTGTGAGTGACAAGTTCTTGTCCTTAGAATTCAGTCCCTTCCCTCCTGAATATAACCTGAATCTGTTCATCTTTGTGGCACAGTGCAAGGCATATCTCTTCAGGGAGGTATCTGGAAAGGAGAGGGGATGGTGGTATTTGTGCATGTGGCAAGGTGCTGTCAATATGTTTGATGTGATTACCTCTAGCAACTTTCTTGTTTTCTGTCTTTAGGGAAGCAGCTGATTTTTTACGTTGTGGTTCTAAAACACTTGTGCAAGAAGCTAATGTATATAAATTCAGTGGGGCCATATAAATTTACATCTTCTGTTTGGTTTACAATATCAAAAACAACAGAATAGGTGCGCATGCTCTCTTAATCACACACTCACAACTTTATTTGTATCTCAATGGATTTTCTTCTTAACAGTGTATGAAAATGAAGATCAGTTACTTTGGAGACCTGAGGTGCTTTCAGAGATTAAGGTTAAAGAATACCTTTTTGAGACCTCGTTAAGAACTGGAAATGAAAAAAATATTGGAAGAATTCCTGAAGGAATACACACACGGGACAATGAGCAAGTATGTTTTATATCCTATCTATTTGTGACACATTGCCTTCAAACTAGTGTGTGTTCTCTTTGTGCGTGTGTGCAACGGGTAACAAAATAGTCAAACATTTCTTATTACTTTCCACTTCTTGTGAAAAGGAAGACTCCGATCTTGCAAGTACTTAAGCATATATTTAATATTAAGCACGTGAATAAGGATTGGGGTCTATATCATCAGTGTTTGTGATACAGAATGTGAATATGATTATGTTCTTAACAAACAGTTCAGTATAACTCACATCCAGCTTTAGATATCCACTTATATTTTCTTGTGAAACCTTATTTTAAGTGGTATGTAACTTTTTTTCTTTGTTCATGAATTTTATATGGTTAAAATTAATTGACTGATATGCAGTTTGAAGCTAGACACAGTACTTTAAACTGCTTAGCTACAATCTTTAAATGACTTGTTTTAAACAAAAATATTTCTTTGATTTCATAGGCACTCTATGAACTACTCAAATGTAACCATAATATAAAAGAAGCAATTGAGAGGTATTGCTCCAATGGAAAGGCATCTCAAGGTAAGAGATTTCTGAAATAGCAGGGAATACTTTGACTCTCTTCTGAGTTATAATATATGGAAATACTGAAACCAGGTTCTCAGCCCTAGGTCATTACCCTTTTCACCACCTGAATGGAAAAAAATGGATGTAATATGACTGTAGCTGGCCAGCTGGGAATTTCTACTAGAGGAGTTCATAGCTGGTGTAAAGCTGGGAGAGCCAGTTCCTACGCCACCAGCAGTTTCACTCTTCCCTACTCTGATGGGGGTAGAGAGGAAGTGGAGCACAGCAACACTTTGCTCCCCTATGGCATTTCTCAGCAGGTTTATGGAACTGCTGAGATCAGAGCCATCTGTCTTAAGTTAGAGCAGACTACAGGCTGCTCTAGCTCATGCTAAAGCTGCTTGAGAATCAAGAAATCATAGCTGGCTCTGTGATGTGCCCCAACTTTTCCTGTACTGAACCCTGAATGTATTTCATCAGCACAGGGTAGCTCCATTATGTAGTACGATAGATTGGTTTGTGTTTTCAACCTCTTGTCCTCAGCCTTTATGCTTTGCTTAAAAGTTAGTAAAGCTGATCCATAGAGATAAGAGGGGTCAGTCTTTCGCTTCCTATAGTTCCCCTTCACCCTAGGCACAGATGAAAGCAAAGGCAAATTTGGGGTTGGTACTGCGGAAACATCTTCTGTATAGTGCTAATCTTGTTCAATTGCTATAGACTTAAAAAGAAATTTAGGTGCCTAGGGAACTTTAATGGTGGAAACTCTGGCATCTAAGGATTTTTGGTGCCTCCAGGGTCAGGCAGCAGCTAAGCAAGAGTTTTGAGGACCTTGGTGGTGCCTAAATAATGGATTTAGGTACTGAAAGGAGCAGTTAGGTGCCTAAGCCCTTTTGTGCACCTGGCCCTGGATGATGACAAATAAAATAAATAAATAAATAAAACTCTAACCATCATTCAGTGAACAAAGTAATGCATCCAGAGTTGATGATTGGCAGATTCAGTCAGTTTTCTAACCAGGAATATAATTAGAAGCTTCAGTGTATTAAGAATAAGACAAATTCTAAAGAATTGAGAAGTTGCTCTTCAAAGTGCATTTGGATTTTCATGAATTTTATCAGTACAAAAGTTTGTAACTCCGTATCTGATGGAAATTATCTGAAAATAAGTCTCTTCTTATTTTGGGAATCATCTAGAAGAGATGACAGCTTGGACAGAAGAAGAATGTAGAAATTTTGAACACGCACTTCTGATTTACGGGAAAGATTTTCATCTCATACAGAAAAATAAGGTCAGTATTTATGTACTTAAATTGAATGGAGAGAGTGGTAGTTCAGTCACTTAAAATCTGCAAAAGCAACTAATTTATCAGAAGCAGTGCCTAGAGTGAAGTAAGAGGCAATGTATTAAAGCTGACTTTACCACAAACGTCAGCCAACATTTTCAAGATCAGTCACCCTATTAGTCTCTGAAATAGTGTCGTATTCAGATTGCATTTTTAATATAATTTTGTTGTATTATACTCTATGCTGCTCTAGCTTTGCGCTGCCCTGGATTCATTCTCTGAATCTATATCAGGCAAAATTAATAAAATAAATCTTAGCCTATCCATCTCATAGCCACCAGGGGCTTGGAGCTCTGCAGCCACACAGGGCTCAGCCACTAAAGTGCTGTCAGAAAGTAGAGTACTGTGCAATTGTCATTCATCAGTAATTCTTTTGGCTAAAGAGTGGCGATGTAGACTGACTCAGGAAGGAGATCCATCTACTCTTCAAACAGAAGGATGGACGCTTCTGTAGAGGGATGGAAGAGAAGGAATAATACATGAAATAAGAGCCTAGATAGACTTAAGGATTGGTATACTCAGAAACTGACCCTTCTTTGTATAAGGGAACCAATGGTATTTCAAGCCTCAGATTGCACAGTGCATTTAGATTCGTGGATAATAGGAATAAAATGGATTTTCTGGATCATCTAGACCATCTCTCAGGACTACTCCCATTTTAATAGTCTAGTTTTGCACACACCTGTTGTCAGAGCCTGGGCAGTCTCCACTGATTAACCTTACTAAAAGGAGTGTTTCCATAATACTTTACTTATTATCCCTTTTAGCTTATTACTCTTCATACTGCTCTTAGTTTTCCTCCTTTTTTTCCTTAACAATTTATGAAGTCAGAATATGTAATTATGAACTGAGACTGAGCCATTCATTTCTGTTCTGGACACTCAGTCTCAATGTAAAACTTATTTTTTTAAAAAGACTGGATTTTCTGTAGCTGAGCAGATTAAAGTGTCTTATCGAGTAGATATAAAATAAGTACATTTTCCAAATTTGTAGTATTAGAAGAATCTCATAATCAAAAATGTAACTTGCTCTTGCTATGGGAATGATCTAACTAAAGAGAATGTAGGAGAATGGGGAAGATGGAGAGTACTATAAACCTGACTCCTCCCCGACTTTTCTTTTTTAAAACAAGCATGTTAATTCTTCCTGCTCCATTTTAGGTGAGAACTAGAACAGTTGCTGAATGTGTAGCATTCTACTACATGTGGAAGAAATCAGAACGTTATGATTACTTTGCTCAGCAAACAAGGTTTGGAAAGAAGAGGTACAACCATCATCCAGGGGTCACGTAAGTACAGAGTGCTTGGAATATGTCCTTTCTGTTGTCAGTTCTGCATCTAGAGTTTTTTCCAACTTTTATGAGGGTGGTGAAATGCTGCAGTGATGTTGGATAAAATAAATAAAATCCACCTCCTAATCACAAACCTGTTTCTAATATAAGGGTGTCTTTCTAGGGACTATATGGATCGGTTGGTAGATGAAGCAGAAGCCCTTGGTGGAGCAGTACATTCTTCAGCCTTAACTTCTAACAGTAGAACAGAGCCCATTCCTGATCAACAGCTAAGCATTCTGAACTCTATCACTGCCAACGACTTGACAGGTAAATCAAGAACAATCAATATTGACAGTTAAAAGACCATTTTCTATTGTAACTGTAACTCAAGAAAGTTGATTTTTATTTAAGTTGTGTGTTCATCTTTTTTTCCAGCATTGACCAATAGTGTAGCTACAGTCTGCCACTCTACAGATGTGAACTGCTTGGAAGATGCCTTTTCTCCTCTGGACAGCTTACCCCGAGCACCAGTTAATCATGTGCCTGTTGTAACAGAAGAGTTGCTTACCTTGCCTAATAATGGTGAAAGTGATTGTTTTAATTTATTTGAGACTGGATTTTATCACTCGGAGTTAAACCCAATGACCATGTGCAGTGAAGAGTCAGAGAGACCTGCCAAGAGATTAAAAATGGGGATTGCAGTTCCTGAATCCTTTATGAATGATGTTTCTGTAAATAACTTGGGTGTGGACTTTGAGAACCACACACATCATATTACCAGTGCCAAAATGGCTGTCTCGGTGGCTGACTTCAGCAGTCTATCTGCAAATGAGACAAATGGCTTCATCAGTGCCCACACTCTACACCAACATACTGCCCTTCACTCAGAATGATTCCAGTGGTGAACTACAAAAACAGTGGGTACTTAATGCAGCAGCAAACTTGATAGGAACTGTCAGGTTTGCTTAGTCTTTCACTGGAAGTTTGAACTTTATGACATCAGTGATGTCTTTGTATGTATAGAACTATATCTTGATTTATCAAGAATAACTTCATTTTTCAATCCATACGTGTGGAAATGTCCTATGATGTTCGGCAGAGTTTGGGATTAAGAGAGGACTCTGATGCAGCTTTAAGCTCTGCTTCAATTTTTTTTTAAAGCCTGTAGACAGAGGTCACCATCTCAAAACCAGCACAGAAGTTGTGAACTGATTGGAATGGCTTTTTAGTCTGTTACTTTTGCCGTAACAGATGTAGTGGAATAACTATGTTTACAGGTACAGATCCTGATTCCTGCTCAATGTAGCATTTTTTTTTTTAATAAAGGCAGGGATCGGTTTCTTTAATTTAAACTGCACAAACAAGGATGTTTTTTAATGGAACCTTCTCTCATGTGATACTAAACTAGGGCACTTCAGTTTACAAAACAGCGAGTTCATCTTGGTGGAAGCTAGCACAAGGGACTGTATAAGCAAAGTGTGAAGATGCACACTTAGATGCTGTTGCAAAATTATAGGTTATGGCTACCTTACACAGAAGTAATTATACTGCCAGAAGGTTTCTGTGTACTTAAACTTATTGGCTAAACAAATGCATTTTAGAATATTGTATTCTGATGGGGTTTTGTCCACAACTTTGAAGAGTGTAATGTAATAAGTAACACCAGTTATTATGCATCAACTTTTTTCTAAGGCAGCTGATGTATAAAGCCACAGTCTGCATGGTTTAGGATTGACCACTAAATGGTTTACATTTGGGACACACCTTAAATTATCTGGAGCACTGCAGTTCATTTGAGGGACTATCTACATTTTTATACAGTGCAGTACAAACTTGAAGTATACATCTGAAAACTTTCTTTAGCATGGATTACATTTATTTCTTTTGGCAAGTCATTATCTCAAAATGGCATTTCAATACTTTTCTCAAGTGGGGATTGACAGAAGTACAAGTGCATCTCAGAATAATTTATTCCAATCAGTTTTTTGGTGAATATTCAGATGAAAATGTGGGTGGCCATAAATGATTCCATTTTAATACCCTTTTATTTAAGTTGTGTTACAGATTCCAACAAAACATAGTATTGGTATGTGATATGCTTCCAGATCATACAACTTTCAGGTTTGTGCTTTTTTTTCATTTTTTGTTTACAAAATTCTGAAGGTTAGCCCAGTACAACTGAATTGCAGTAGACTTTCCCACACACCCCCAGACTTTTCTTTGCACTGTCTGTAATGCAGATTTAATTGCCACTAATTTGCTTGCATTTTTTAAAATGCTCAAGTTTGACTGCATTGATGATATTTGTAGTAATTGCTTCAAGGTTATGCTGAGTAATATAGTAGTAGAGACTTTGGGTAGTATTTGAAAGGGATGAGGGTATTTATTATATATACTGTGAACTGCATTGACATCCTGAGTTTTGGATGCAGCATACTCCCGAGTTTTCTTTACAGCATTGTAATGAAGATTGCTTTGAACTGTTTACGCAATAGCACATTTACCATAAAAATTAGTTTAGCACAGTGGACAAAAGTAGCTAGCGATAATTTGTTATCAATTCTTTAACTTTAAAATTGAAATTTGTAATTCTAGTAAGTACACAGTAAATAACGGGTAGCCTTGGCCCTGTGTTGTACTCTGACATTAGTAGCCAAGTTGTCAGCTTCTTGTTGCTGTGTTTTTTGTGCTGAACTTTGTACCTTGTTTCTTTTGTTTATGAATCAACACATTTTAAAGTAATTTTGTAAAATACTGGCCATATTTTTTCATTGTTATACATTCAAGTTTAACTATGGGTTTACAGTGGCTGGTCTGTATAAAAATCATTACACAAAGATGACTGAATGCTTATACCAGTTGCACTTAAATGAACATGCCCATTCTCATTAGCTGATGCAGTAATATATTCAGTTTATCTATGCATTGCTGGGATCTTAATATAGACAGAGATTTGTCTAAAGTTTGGATTGTCAGCAAGTTGAATGGACACTTTAGTTATTTAATAAAGACTTTTGACCAAAATTCAGAAAATGATATGAGAGAAAAATGATTTCCGGCTAGTCTAATGATTTTTAAATTCTAATCTTATTGAGCCTCTTGGCTAGCTAGCTGGTAACGTTTACTTTTAATTCCTTGTTAAAATGAGGCAATAATTTGCAAGATTTGTAAATATGTACATTCTGCATATCTTTTTAGATATCTATTTCAATATTTTCTGACTACTTATGTATAGTAACATTTTTGTGCATGCTTGATGTGACATTCATAAATTTGTACCACTATGACTTTATCCTTGTAAAATAGCTATTTATTGAACTTTCCTTTTAAAAGCTGGACTTACCTATTTTTCTCTCAGTTTAAACATTTAAATGGAGAACTTGTTACTGTTTATTAAAAGAATTGCATTTTGAGGGTTAGCATGAAGATAACTGAATTGCAACCATATGAAGAAATTACATTGCCTTGATTCTTGGATGGTGAAGCACAATTCTTATAACAAACTGTGATGAATTCTTTGTCCTTTGCCACATTTTTTTTTTCCTTCATATGAACAAACCAAAAATCCATAATGGGCAATTGCAGTGTTGGTAGATGTATCTTTTACGTACAGGGAATCTGAAGAGGATAGCTGATTCATTTAGAAGTGTAACTGGTGCTGTGATTATAGCAATACTTTTACTTTTGTTAGTCATGTCATCTTCTCATGCTAGATTTTTAAATGTTTAGTTTTCCTCTTGTCATGGTCAAACTGCTGAATTTACTTGAAGGATGTACATTACTGTTTGCAGAATACTAAATTGTGTACAATTAGGTCAATTAATTGTGCAATTGTTTCCTGTTTTAAATTTTTAAAACTGAGGGTCAAAAGTGTGTGAAAACTTCAGATCCATTAGATAGAACATAGTAATACTACATAATTTAACCAAAGTGTCTAGTGAATATTTCAACTTTGAATGTAAACTGATGGATAAACTGACCAACAGGGACACTATTTGCCCAGAGTTAGAAGCACATTATCTACAAAGGGGAAACTAAATACAGTAATTTATAAAATGACAAGGTTACTATTTTTTTAATGTTTTTCACTTAAAGAAGGAAATTACCAATTATTGTTTAAAATAGTATAGGTCTGATTATGACCCTCTTCCACCACCAGTGATTCCAGCCTTTCCTAGTTTGAAATAAGCACCCTCTGTATAATGACCTAAACCAGTGACAATCGGAACAAGTTTTAGTATCAGATGTTCAAGAGGAAGTTGCTATTGTTGCATTGGTTTTAATATTTGTACATAAACACTGATTTTTTTGAGCATTATTTTGTATTTGTTGTACTTTAATACCTGGTGTACAGTTCCAGAAATAAATATCTGGAAACCTTTTTTTTTCTTTTGTAAAGTTGATTTCATGGATCTGCAACACATTATTTATCACTTTAAAAACATTCACAATTTAGGAGCTATTCTGAGATGTGTAGGACACTCACTTTGATAGCATGGCAATGTCTAATCTACTTACTACATAAGCAAGAGAGATTCTTTGGAGGTCTATTGTAACAGAAGGGCACAAACAGTTATAGGTTTTGTTTTATCTACTCATCTTGTGAACACTGTGGCATCAGCACAGCACATTTTGGAGTATTCAATAATAGTATCAGTAAAATAGCACTTCTCAACTGCAGACCATTTTAAGAAGCTTTACCTTCTCCTTGTGGGGAATGTATCCTATCCCGCATTGTATATGGAAACTAAGTCGGAGCTAAAGTGACTTGTCCAAAACCATATGAGGAGAGTTAAACCAGATTAGAATTTTTTAATCCTTGGTTTCCAGTGCTCAAACCATGCCATCTCTTGAGCAAGTGTATCTGAGTCATTAATTTGCAACTGTTTTTAATATCCTTGATGAGATCAAATCTAGGAGTAATACCATGCTGCTGAACTTAATTTTGCGATACTCAGCATTACCACACCTAACCTCTGGGTAGCCTGCTGCCTAGTGAAATCCTCAAGCCAAGCTAGAGAACCAGGCTCTTTACACACTGCAAGGGGAGAGCTAAGTGCCTAAGTAAAGGATCTTTAGACGGGAGTAGCCTACAGTAGCCAGGAGTGACAAGCAGAGGAAAGGGGTGGAGACACAACTGGGGAAAGGAGAGTGGCTTAGGCACCTGACCTGGTGTACCTACGTCCATTCAGGAGCCTCAGGTATCCATCTTCAGCTGGAGTAAGGCACATAAGCCAGGTCACCTACCTAGGTAGTCCATGCCCTAGCAACTGAATACACCTTTCCCCTTGCTCATATTTAATAACTTTCTCACACTCTCCCTATTGTTCTCTGTGCTCCTGGCTATCTTTTGAGAGTGCTGTGGTCTGCTCCCTCCACCCAACCTCCTGGTGGCCTGCAGCAGCATCCAACAGGCATCAGGTCTTAAACTTGCTCAGAGTAAATCTACAGGATCAGGCCTCACTGGCACAATAGACCCTGCTTGGCGTGAGAATGTCACTTTGGGACCTCTAGGACTGTGGCATGTGCTAGGGCTCTGAGCAGCTTGTTAACTGTGGGATGGCATCGGTGTTTAGACAGCTTTGTGAATGTCATCTGGGAGAAACATATGACCTATGGTGTTAGGTAGCAGCTGAGTGGCAGTTTTGAGAATGTCAGTAAGGCTAAATGGTAGGTAGAGGTGCCTTAAGAGCTAGGTCACTAGAATACCTTCGAGGATCTGAATCTCTGCTTCCCCTCACGGGCATGCTTATGACAGTTTCTCTTAGTGGCAGCTTTCTCTGCCTAATACACACCCACAGCTTGCCAGACCAGCCCCTAGTCGCTGCATTTGCAGTCAGGGAAGCCATCAGGGCACACAATTCAGCTTCTGATCAGGCCTTGCCATGCAGCTCATTACCTTAAGGGGTGGCTTCTACTGTTTCCAGTTATCTCACTACACAAAGTGACTTAATTGATCCCTTCTTTTAGCCTGAAAGAGGGTCCATCAGAGGAAATGTAAATGTAGCTGCTGCCTAAACTTACTGTTGTATGGATGAAAGGATCTTTTTGCTCATTCGCCCATTTTGACTCTTATGCTTGTCTGGTCTGAAAGAAAAGAGGACTTCCTCTTTCATTGGCTTCCATTCTTTTATGTAAGTTGAATAAATGAGTAGACACTACAAATTCTTTTGTATATTGCTATATAATTTGAGACAGTAATTACAAAACTAAGAAACTAGACTACTGTAGAACTCATTCTATCAGGGAGTTAGGTAAAGGTTGAATTTGAGAAACCACTATTTAGAGTATGCAAGACAGAGACTTTTTCTTGCTACAAATCAAGCTAATATCTATTTTAACCACAAATTTAAATACTAATCAGGGAGCATACAATTAATTATGTTTACAGCTATCAGAAACCAAGCAGGATACACCTAGAAATGGAAAGGCAGTAATGAAGGAATCAAGAAAAAGTGAAGTGTTTATAAGAAACAGTGGTCAAAACTAAAATTATAGCTACCTATTTGAGGTGTCGAAAGAGTATCCCCTAAGAATCAAAATGGAAGACTTGTAAAGAAATATAATTGGTTGTAAAGTTTGCCAGATTCTTTTTCCCTAGGTTACCACCCCATTTTTAATATATCACATATTAAATCTTATCACGTCTTAAATCACATCTAAGACAGCAATCACGCCATGTCTGTCTTCAGCGAGAAGTGAATGTATATGACACAATTATGGCAGAGTAGATACATTGTGCTTATTTACCTATAACAAGTTCTGCTCAATATATGGAAAAGATTTGAACTAGTCAAATTAATGTTCCTAATTAACATTTTGGAATGTCATTGTAAGGTCAATTACTCTGTGCCTCAGAAGTATTAGATCTTTGTAAGGGTAATTTGAAACTAAGTGCTTAAAGAGTTTTTAACTAATTGTATTTACTCAATGTAATTCATAATGCTTGTTAGGCATTGGTCCTAAATATATTAATTGTATCCTGATATTAAAACATTTTTACATATGTATGAGGAGTTGACTAACAGCCTGCTATTTGGGAAGAGGACCTTGCTGAACAAGGATGAATAATTTAAAATGGTCTTACATTTTTAGTCTTTGCACTACTTTTCCTTTCCCTACACTATTACTAGTGTACAAGGATTTAGAATTAATTAGCACAAGAATGCTCCAATTTTTGAGGGACTTCCAATTAAAATTGACCGGTCATCTTCCCAGATTATAAATTCAAGAGCAATTGTTTATTGTATTACTAATAGATTCCCAAGCCCAAAGAGAATATTGTGATCATGTAGTCTGACCTCTGTATAATACAGGCCTAAGACCATCCCCAAAATAATTCTTAGAGCAGATGTTTTAGAAAAACATCCCTTCTTGCTTTAAAAATTGTCAGTGATGGCAAATCCTCCAACAACCCTTGGTAAATTGTTCCAATGATTAATTAGTCTATCAAAAATGTACATGATAGGTCCATTCTGGAATTTGTATAGCTTCAACTTCCAGCCATTGGATTATGTTCATTTTAGAAATCTGCTTTGTTGTCATGCTGGTAATTAAGTTCCCGACCATTCTACATTATTTTCTCCTTACCCATATACTGAACCAATTAAGATTTTATAAAATAAGATCCCGTGTTTCTTTGTGTAGCTAAGTAACAAATCTAAAGAACACACAAGTTTTATGTTTGTGTGTAAAACCATTTCATCTCCTTCCACTTTGTTGCATTGTTCTTATATCTTTCTCCATTCCCCTCAGGTCTGCTTAACCTCAATACCACCACCTGCCCAGAGTCCCACCACCTTGATTTACCTCTTGCGTGTGTCTAGTAGCTCATAGCTGTATCCTACTGCTGGTTCTCTCCTGCTCCCAGCAGAGATAGTGGCTGCCACTGTCAGATCTAGTCCAGGTTCTTGTGAGGCCTGCCTCTTCCTCTTATGTTGGAGCAGGGCCTAAGGAAGGCTGTTTAGCTGGTTTCTCATTTTCATCTGCATTAACAAAGAGGAGCCAGCCCCAGGTGTTCTGCTCAAACTCTGCAGAACACAGCTGAGGGCCTACAGTCCTAAACTGCCTTATAACATTCAGAGCTGGTAGTGGTGGAATAAGGAAGCCCTTCTGAGTAAAACATCAGTAAATGTGACGTCCATAGTTTTAAGATGAGTATACTTCAAATTATAATTTCTTAAAGCTATTAACATACAAACAGGATTATGACAATGAATGGCTCTGGGTTGCATTGCTGCTTTGAGATTATGCATCGATAACACCTGCTTCTTCTAAAATGCAAAGACTAGTAATTTTCATATGGCCGTAAACTTCACTTTGCACCAGACACACAAGAAGATACAATAGCCAGAGTCTGAGTGCTGCCCTGTCTTCCTGGGTGTGTGTGAGAGAGAGAAGGCACTGGTTACTGTCCTTGGCATCCAGGTTCTTCAGAGGTCCACGGCTCTGCTGCGCGCTCTGAATTCTTGATGGGGGTGGCCTTGCACTTAGCAATCTTCTGCTAAGGTGAGGCCCCTCTAAAGCAATTCATGATTCCGTCTCAGATGAGGTGAGAAGAGCAAAGGGAAATGGGTTCCCAGACTGGCCTTTGAAAAGGAGACTGGACACTGGTGAGAATAGCAGCCCACCCTCCTTCCTGTTTAGCATTAACACCGTGAAAGGAAATGGCATGTACTGGAAGCAGGGCTGTGTTCTGACACTACCCTCAAAACAAAATCTAAGGTTTGCTTGCAGGTTTGGGACAAAGGCTAGGAGAATTAGCCATTGCTTCACCAGACCTAAAGGTGAAACATTCTCTAGAGCTTATGAAAATAAAATGTTCAAATTGTGTTGGGGAATGATCGTGTTAGCAAAACTATTAGACACTTGCTTTCAAAAAGACAACACTTCACTGGCTTAAGTTCAGTTAAACTTAGTTGAAAATCATCTCTCAAAACTCCATGTGAAATGTCACACCTCAGAAACATGTAGGGAAAGCTACTGATGTTCAAAAAAAAAAAAAAAAGGACAGTAACAGTGGAACTCATTTTCCAAAATGTAATGTTCCATGAATATGATCTAATTGCACTAGCAATTATGAAAAATTGTGGTGTGCAGAGGATCCCATTAGCAACAGAACAGAAGCAGACACACTTTACTGAAAGGAGATGTTTTGTATAAATTATGTCCATTATAGCAAGAACAGCAGAATGGGTTAGAGTTTAAAATGGATCACAGTAATATGCATATAAACAAAACAGAAGATGAAATAGCATATTCAAAACTAGATTTTAATTTCAGGAGCTATTGTGCAGTTAGCTGAAAACAAATTAAACTTGTATTAGCATCTGTAAACTTAATGATGTAAACAGCTGCAAACCTCCACAACTGTATCAAAATTGAAGTAATATTTACATGAAAATATAGCTTTGTAGCCTATTTTTAATTGGAAAGCACAGCTCTCCAATATACAGAGATGCACAGGAAGTGCCAAGTGTACACACAGTAAATATCTTAATGGCAAAGAATGCTTTAATCCATGCTTTCATTGATTCAGTTGACAATGGTGTAGTAATTAGAAAAAAGCTCTTCTCCTTGCTTAATCTCTCTGAGAGTGACAAGAACCACACACCTCAAAGGGCTGCAAAACAAGAGAAGTAAAAACAAGCATTTCACCAATTTATTAAATTGATCATGGTAAGATGCTAAGATTGGTTATGGCTATATTAATTCTGATTCACACAGAAGAATGGGAAATCCTTTGATACTGTACAAATATAGCTGAAATATACAAGTCAAATTATAGGCTATACTTGTGTCCAATTTCAATCTTTAATAATACAAAAGCACAGAAAACATTTACATGTAAATACAGTTACAAAGTAGACAGGCTGTATACACAAACAAGAGACTTTGTCATGATGTGAGGAAAGGATACTAAAGCAGACAGGACAGGAGCTATAGCAAGGATGATCAAGCACAAGGACATTGTTCTACACACACCTACCACCAACTGCAGATAAACCTACACTCAGGCAAGCCATATGTGGAGAGGAGATCAGTCAGCTGAAGTGCTTGTCCTACCAGGACATATGACTAGAGTGGTAGCTTTGCCACAAGCCTTAGTTTATGGATGAAAAGCTGCTGTTGTGTTTAATATCGTATCAGCTGGACATGGTGAACCCTAGGCTGAATCACAACTAGCTGGCACAATATTAACTGTAAGAGTCCTGTCATGTCATGTATGTTATCTCAACTCTTCAAGAGCATGTTCTAATATGATGTAGGATGAGATTTTAAAAGTCACAGAAGGAATCTGGATTTAAAATGAATGGGAATTGGGCAGTCAATTCTCAGCTGTAATTTCCAACTGTAGATGAGCCAGCCCTAAGTAGGTACATTTAAGGTAGGTTGGGTCTGTTTATGATGAATTTCCAAACTTGTCAAGTATTTAGATTTCTTGTATGTGTATCTTAACTTTGGGGACAAAAAGGCAAGAAATTCAGTTACATTCTTTATTTACCCTTAAATTACCGATACATATTCTCAGCTTTAATCTACAGGTACCACTAGGGGAAAAATTTCCGGCACCGGTGCATGTAGCAAGCAAGCACACCTACTGTGGAATATATATGAGCAATCACTCGAAGAAGAAACTAGCACTCTGAAATAGCTCCAAACAACATGAAAAGTTTTCACTGATCCACCTACATCTTTGAATGCTAGAATATATTTAAGTCTGAAGAAGGTGATAGGTTCTCCAATCTCTAAGATCAAGAAGCACTCGAATCACTGGGCCAGATTAGCAACTCATTGCATTCAAAAAGGAATTGATGCTGGAATCTGTTCAAAGTTTTTCATCCTGCTGTGAATTCTCTCAGATTTCAAAAAAATGAACGTTTCCAGATTCTTTGCAAAGAATAAATTTACAAGATCTCAGTTCATAACAAGGATTTTGTATCTGTCCAGCTACAGATTAATTGCCCTTTCTATCACCCAGTCTTTATTTTGCCAGAGTTTGTAACTAGTAGTTTTAAATTGCATTTGCCTGAGTATAAACATATTGTGGATTTCCTCTAGCAAACTCATCCACTTGCTCTCTTATCTAGAGAGAATTAGAAGAGAGGGATATTAAGAGGACGATAATAATCAATTCAGATACCAAATATCACCTACTTTAAAAGGGATATAATCTGCTAAGGAATATTACCCAAATTTTAAACTTACATTTGAATTAAAGTTAAAGACACTCCTGTGATTGTCTACAATACAAGCAAAAATATAACTACTGTTTCAGTGGAATTCACAAATTGTTCCTTGGCACCTCTAGTAGTGGCTTAACAAAATTCATCCCCAGAGCTATGCCGATAAGTGCAGGGATAAAACAGATTCCCTTATAAAAGTTAGCCCTTTCTCAACAGGGATGTGTTTTTGTGTAGCTCACCTCAGCAGCGATGAACTTTTGTTCACTTACTAATTTGGCTTTTTGAATGCCATAATAAACATATAAGTGTACTTACATAGATATGTCATGGCTGTAAGTGATGTTTGGAAGATACTGTTTCAGCTCTATTGGAAAATATTCAGGCACATCAAACTCCTGATAACAGACATTGGCTGCCTTGTCTTGTGCGGGGAGGGCAGGGAAGGTGGAGGGAGAGGGGAAAAAAAGCAAAATTCTTATACAGGACTGAGAAATTCATATGCAGTTTATATATGTAAATGCAAAGTATTCTTCTGAAAAAAGTACTAGCTGTGCTCATTATGAAGGAAATCCACCCCTGTGGTGACAGCCACATGCACCACATAAGCCCCATTTAAGCCCTATTTTGAGAGCTTAAGTAGTGCATAGGCCTTTTGTTGGCCCCCTGAGCAGGGGTCAAGTTCATCCTAATTTAACTAAATAGTAGTTCTTGTTATTGGTTGGACCACCAGGGTGCACAGCTTGCGTAGCTCAGAATGGCGCTTACAATATTAATAATACCTAGTTCTTTATAACCATTCACGCCTTAGTCTCTCTGGTTAGGCTATCTCCAATGGTGGCACTTGTGTAGTGGTTTATTTATAAGGTGGACACCTATTCCTGGGCAATGCACTGAGATCCCCATTCATTTCACAGGCAGAGTCTCTGGGGACCATGAAATATTTGGTATCTCACAACCAATCCCATGAGCTCCCCAGTCTCTCCGAATTTTAGACTGATATATTTGGTATTGAGGAAGGGCATTAAGGTAAGTTGCCCCACTCTCTGCATCCCACGGAGTAGTCATATTAATTAACAAAGAGGTGGCTGGACTCATTTATTGCATATAGATTTCTGAGGCTTCCTTAATCAAAAAAGTCTTTTACGCTCACTAAGTGAACTGTGATGTAGAAGAGCTTTCATTCAGAAATGTTTACCATGTATTAGGATTGCCAAATACATTTTCAGAAGAATTATGTAGCAACAACATTATGCAATATAAGAGGTTTGCCAACTATTCCATTGTGTGGATCACTTCGTAAGAGAGACCAGTCCATGGATTTCCTTTCCCCTACAGTCCAAGTTTACTGCTTTTGTTTCCAAAATGTTGAATTCTGCAGACCAGCAAGACAGGACCACAAGGCATTAGCAGACTATACCAATGTGAGATTTTCAAAGCTGCCCTTGCAGATCTGGATATCCAATTCCCTGGAATGACTGGAAATTTCAGACTGAGAACCTCTGCTATACCATCAAGTGTGTTTGGGCTACTTTGAAAAGGTCACTGCTGGATGGAGTGCCATTCTTTATCAATTACAGTGCCCCACCCCCAACAAAAATCATTTCCACATTTAAAGTCAGCTTGGACACTAGGAAATCTATCATCCAACTTACTGTGTGAACAGTTGTTAACATATTGCCCTACTGCCAGTGGATTTTGTACAGCAGGTGTGAGCCAAGTTATGTCACTCATTTGAAAAGGACCAAGTTGATCTCTCTTGCTGCATGATCTGAAAGGAGTCACAATATTAACTAAAAATACAGGTTTCTTTTATTGACATTTGTTTTGACCATTATTTCACCTTCTGGAAATACGCACAAGTTAGCTTAGGTTATGTTTCCCAAAAAGCATTTGACTGATTCATTGACTGAATATAAAATTGGCACTCAGGCAATAGATTATTCAAAAGACAGGCTGATCCTTTAAAAAGAGAATATTAAACCATATAGCTGTGTTACGCAAGAGGTCAAACTAGATTATCACAGTGGTCACTTCTGCTTTGGAATCTATGGCTTTTATCAAAACCCTAAAGACTAAATAAAATAGAATCTATCAGAGAAGCTGAAATGAGGGCACTCTTACAACAAGCAAAAACTATCCCCAAACTCACTATTTTTAAAGAAATATCATTGCGTTTAATTTCCCTTTTGGGCTGTGTGGTCACCTTCAATCTTGTTCCCAGAATCCAAACTAGATACAAGGCACTGTCCTTTTGGGTTGTTTCCTGGTTGTTAATTCTATTTTGGATGTGTGACGTTTTCATTCTGCACAGATGTTGCTGTAAATTGAATTTTCTCTGGAAACTAAAATTTGGTAAAATGCATGTTAGCCCCTAGGCTACTCATAAGTACAGACTTATTTTTCTGTAGTCCTACTTTATTCAATGCTTTTTAAAGGCAAGTTAGGGCTAGATAATATGCCCCTTGGTACCACAGAGTTCACGCTCCATGATACGCAAAGATTTTCTTTTCTAATCCAGATTTAATTAGAAATCTGAAAATATATTTTTAAAACTTTATACTGAATCAGACCTAGATTTATGCATATTTTCCTTATTTAAAAATCACAGCTATTTAAGCATCAGTTTTCAGCATCTTGTCAAATTTACAGACTGATACATGATGTGATATTAATATATCACATTCAATAGCTTCCAGCCTCATTACGAGAAAATAGACTGACTACACTCCATCTTAT
Organism: Dermatemys mawii; assembly: GCA_007922305.1. Classification (NCBI taxonomy): domain Eukaryota; kingdom Metazoa; phylum Chordata; order Testudines; family Dermatemydidae; genus Dermatemys; species Dermatemys mawii. The sequence goes on from ML677342.1 coordinate 20,317,244, forward strand.
ATTACAGTACATAATACCATATGGAGAAAAATAAAATAAAGTAAGTCAGATAAATCCAACTACTTTTGGTTTCAGATAACAGGATGATTAGATAACCATAATATCTTTTAATATGTGAATTGATTTTTGTTCTCCTATTTCTTTTGATTGCTTACCTGTACACCGCTTTTGATATTCCTTTATCATTCCCATCAATAAGTACACCATCTATGCATCTAAAAATAAATGGATTGCCAATGGACTGGAAAAAAATGGGCTCATACTTTTGATATACTGTACCTGTTATAAGACAGAAATGGATATTTTAGAAGGCAATAAATAAAAGTGTCAAAACGAGGTTAGTAGTCATGATCGAGCCTCCTAGACAGAGGCCAAAAGTGGCCAGAGGGATAACAAGACTATTCTTTCCTCAGTTCATGAAATGCCATTAATAATTTTGAAAGAAGAGACAGAACTACACTGATCTGATGTTTCCCCAGTCCAGCAGTTGCCCTCTCATGATATATCTGTGCCACCATCTTAGAGCTTAGAAACTGCTCTAACTTAAGCCAACTGGCTATGGTCGCTCTAAATCAGGGCCACAAACCAACTGAGACACAGAATAGCAGTAGCCCATGCATACTCCCCTCTGCCCTGCTCCCCTTCCCTGTATCTTCACTAGGGGGAGCAGTTAGCTACAGAACTGGCTATACCACTTTATATCAGGCGAGAACTCCCCTACCTCAGGGTCATTCTCAGCTACCCAGTTAAGTCCAGATTCCACCGTCAGAGAAGAACAAATGGTCACAACAAGAGATGAACATTCAGGCTGATGTTCATCTCTTGTTGATGTAAGACTCAAACTCATCTTAGGATTCAATTATCAATTTCTGCCTCTTACATCACCAATCACAATAAATATTCTGTAATAAGAATTTAACTGGTAATTTTGTTGATGTTCACAGCAGAACAGAATTCAACTTGCTCTCCAACAGCTGTACTGGTTTTGAAGTGCTAACAGAACTAAAAATGTTGTTAAACTAATGACACTCCAAGAGACAAGGAGTCAGAGCAAAGTAAGAAGTGCCATTTTTTCACACTCACTTTTTGGAGTACAGTGTCACTAGGTAGGAATTTTACTCATTTTTCCCTTCCATTCTGGTCTTCTACATCCTTTCCCTGTACATTCTACTTTCATTCTTAATTTTATAAATATATCTTTCTCCTGTGAAAATTTTCTATATTCTGCCCACCGATATTGACAGAGAGATTAACAGACTCAATCCTGCAAACACCTATGCACATGAACAACTTTATGAACATGAGTTGGTTCACTGAATTACATGGGATTGCTCACATGCATAAAATTACTCATGTGCATTAGTGTTTACAGAAATAAGGGACAAATTTTCTATCAATTCAAACCAGAACTTGGGTACTCAGAAAACATGAACTATAATCTTTTTTCTTATCACCAAAAGATCTCCAAATCAGTTTACACATGGAAATACCTTTACAAATATTAACTTGTGATTTTGGAAAGGTATCAAAGTTAAAATGCTAAAAAAAGTTAAAACTGAGATACTAATTTAGTCATGCAATCAATAACCACGTAGCTAGAAATCATGTTTAACTTGTTTGGAAAAATGACAAAGTATTTCATTACCAGGATACATAGATACAACTGCCCCTTTTGGCAAAAAACCTTTGGTAACAAAGACTCCAGTTCCAGCAGAAATCAGTGAACTCTGATCTCGAGTAATACTGAACCCTACTGTATTAAACAGAACTTCTTCTGGATTAAAGATATTTTGACTTTGATGGTTGTAACCAGTTTTTTTTGATCTCTCAAAATGAACAGTCAATAAGTCCAGATATTTGGATTTAACTTCTGGAAGTAAGGCAAAGAAGTCCATTTGTCTACCAAAGTCATTTATGAACAGAGCTTTAAAGATTTTCAGCAGTGCTTCAAGGACATCTTCATCAGAGATAATTTTATCTTTGGACTTTTCTGGTACGTATCGGATGGTCCTGTGGCAGAAGAGAAAAAATATTCTAGTATCAAGTTTTCCTATAAGAACTGGAAGTTAGAAATGTTATGACAACAAAAAGCACTTGATTGCTTTTACGATACATGGCTAAAAAAAGCAATACAAAAGGATATTCTTTCATGCATATGCATACATGAATTGTGCATGTATTTTTGAAAATGTAGGCCAATGGCCTATGCAAGCTTTGAATCTTAATGATACCTCATTACAATACATTGCTTGTTACACCTGTGCTAAGTGGTGAAGAAAGTAACAACTGCTGTGCAGATTAAACAGTGTGCTGGTTAGTGAGGCTCTAATATATATTTCTTAGAACAACGTTCAATTAGTTAATATCAAGTAATTTTATTAAAGAGAGGCCTGATATGATCTTGTTGAATTTAAAAAGAAATATTACCCACTTGGCTACTCTTGTGCATTGGTTACAGCATTGTTTAAGAGAGTGGTTTAAATTTTGATGCAAATGATGGGTAAAATTTTCAAAAATATCTAAATTACAAAGGAGCCTAAGTCCCATTTTCTAAAGAGACGTAGGTGCTTAGGAGCCTTAATCTCATTGAAAGTCAGCAAGAGAGTTAGGTTGCTAAGGGTAATATTCAAAAGAAGGGCTTAGGCTGAGCATTTGCAGTACTTACTGGCCCGAGTTGTCAAATGGGATTCATAGCCCTGAGCTAGGTGGCTGGGCTTCATATAGAATGAATGGGGACAGGTAGGCACCTAAAAAGGAATTAACAGACACCACTATGCTAAATGGGGAGCCACTTAAACAAGCCAGTAAGAAAAGCTATGGGGAGAAGTGTGGCCTACGTCCAGCCCCTTAAAGGGAGTTAGATGTCAAAGGCTATGTCTACACTACACTACACTATACAGCTCTGTCGCCACAGCCATGCTGCTAAAAGTTGCGCAGTGTACCCGCCGTTTGTCGGCTCCCCTGCCAACAACACACTGTTCACACTGGCACTTGTCACAGCAAAACTTTTGTCTTTCGGGAGTGCAGGGGGTTAACACCTCTGAAAGACAAAAGTTCTGTCATTCAATTGCCAGTGCAGACATAGCCTAACTCCAGGCTAGAGGGAGGCTTCTCTCTCCACTCGGGATTCACAGCCATGAACCGTCTCCTAAAGCTGGGTGTCTAAACCCAATCAGTTCTTTGTCACAAGAAACCAAGGCAACTTCAGTGCCTACAGGGTTAGGCCACAGCTGAGGGTGGTTGTGAGAATCTAAATTTTGGATTTAAAGACTAAAGTGCCAGTGGACACTGAAGTCCACCTTATGAATCTCACTTTAGGTGCCTAAGTCACTTTTGAAAATGGGACTTACTTGTCTAAGTCACTTGGGCACTTCTGAAAATTTTTGATCTCTCATTCTCATCTAATCCCACCTGATCTGTCTGTTAAGAAAGAATTTTAGAGCATGAATAAAACCAAAGAACAACAATTTCCAAACTTTTTCAACTATTATCCTAAGCTAGGCTTAATACTTAAAATTGATGACAGGAAAACTCTAGATTTCATAGTTACTTTCTGATGTTTCTTTTACAAAGATGAGAGAATAGATAGCAAGATTAGAATATAAATTCTTAAGCTTCTAATTTCTGACTTTATTCAGAATTGGTTCTGTAATATGGTAAAATCAGTAAGACATTGTTATAAAGCTACATTTTCTGCTAAGTTAAGACCCCTGCATACGTATACAAGCATACAATAATATAGTGGTTTTCAGACGTTTTTTTCTCACAACCCAGTTGAAGAAAACTGTTGATGCCCATGACCCACCGAAGCTGGGGATGAGGGGTTTGGGGTGCGGGAAGGGCTCAGGGCTGGGGCAGAGGGTCAGGGTGTGAGGGCTGTGGACTGTGACCAGGAATGAGGGATTCAAGGTGTGGAAGGGGGCTCTGGGCTGAGGTGTGGGAGGGGGTCAGGGCTCTGGGCAAGGGTTGCAGGCTCTGGGCTGGGGCCGGGATGAGGGGTTTGGGGTGAAGGAAGGGGCTGTAGGCTCGGGAGGGAGCTCAGGGCTGGGGATCGTGGTGCAGGGTTGGGGCACGTGCTTACTGTGGGTAGCTCCTGGTCAGAGGTGCAGCAGGGGTAGGCTTCCTGTCTGTCCTGGCACCGCAGACCATGCTGAGCCCCAGAAACAGCCAATAGCAGGTCCAGCTCCTAGGCCAGGGGTAGGCAAACTATGGACCGCAGGCCACATCTGTCCCATGGGACCATTCTGCCCGGCCTCTGCTTCCCCTGGTCCCTCTCCCGCCTTCTCTCCTTCTCCGGAGCCTCAGCACACCATGCCACCAGTGCTCTGGCCCACTGCTCATGGGCAGCACTGCAGTGGCGTGGCTGGCGTTGTGGGGCCTGAGCTCCTGCAGTAAGGAGGCGGGTTACGAGCTCCAGCAGGCTGCGCAGCTGCCAGACACGCTGCTCTGAGCAGCATGATAAGGAGGCCAGGGGCTTGGATAAGGGGCAGGGAGTCCCAGGGGGCAGTCAGTGGCAGGGAGCGGTTGGACAGGGAGGAGGTTCTGGGTGGGCGGTCAGGGGATGGGAGGCAGTTTGGATGAGGCATAGGGTCCTGGAGGCAGTTAGGGTGGAGAGTCTTGGGAGGGGGCAGCTAGGGAACAAGGAGCAGGGAGGCTTAGATAGGGAGTGGTGTTCTGGGGAGTGGTTGAGGTGTGTGTGTGGGTGTCTCTGGAGGGGATGGTCAGGAGGCAAAGAGCAGGGGGGGTTGGACTGGTTGGGTGGTCTGAGGGAGGCAGTCAGGGGGCGGGAAGTGAGTGGGAGTCGGATAGGGAGCGTGGCCAGGCTGTTTGAGAAGACACAGAATTCCCTACCCAGTCCTCCATACAATTTTGCAACCCCGAGGTGGCCCTGGGGCCAAAAACTTTGCCCATGCCTGACCTAGGCCGAGGTGCCTAAGCAGCTGGGTGTGGCTCTCGCCCCCAGCCTCTCCTCTCCCAATTCCCATTGGCCGATGTTCGGGGTGGGGACAGCGGGTGGAGCTCCACGGTTCCCCCGCCTATGAGCTGGACTTGCTGCTGGCTGCTTTGGGGGTACAGTGCGGTGTCAGAACAGGTAGGGACTAGCCTGACTTAGCCGGGCAGCACCACGGACAGGACTTTTAATGTTCAGGTCGATGGTGCTGACCAGAGCTGCTGTGACCCAGTGCTTTCTATTGAATGACCCAGTACTGGATCGTGACCTGCAGTTCTAAAACCACTGCAATAACAGACAGCCCAGAAATGATTGTAAGGCCATGATTAATTAGAAGAGCTCTGCTGAGATCATTCAATGACAAGAACTTGGCTTGAGATACTTAAATTGATTATTTGGTGGAACTAATAATGTTGTATTCACTCCAGGGCTTCTGCTGTTTATTAAAAAAATTAGAAGTAAAAAAAGACCTATTTGACCATCTAATCCAAACTCCCTTCAACGCAGAATTGTTCCCTACAGTACATTCTCAAATGCTTTCTTCATTCTAGATTTAATGCCTCAAACACCAAAGCTACCACTTCCCTTGGAAGACTATTCCACAGTTTGATGCTCTACCTCTTTGAAAGATTATGCCTTGATCTGTAAAATGTGTAGGGACACAGGCAGAAGAGGGTAAGATCTCAGAACAGCAGACTGAGGTAAATAGCACGTGGCAATATTGTCAGTAAACAATGTGATCAAGCAGACAGAAGGAAAAAGAACATAACTTCTTAGCACGCTGAACATATGGATCAGGGGACGGATCATTCAGCTCTCAGTATAATCCTGTCAGGCTCACTATACACAAAATTAAGACAGGAAACTTTTCAAAACCACCCATGTGACTTGAAGGCCAAATTTCATTTTAAAAAATGGACTTGGGCACTTAAGAACTTAAGTCCCATTGAAAAGGAGACAAGGTCCTAAATCACTTAGATACTTTTGAAAATTTTACTCAAAGCTTCCACTTGGGTCATCTGGCAGGCATCAAAACTTGGGTCTTGTATAGTCCTTAAAACACAGCTCTACCCTAAGATGGAAAAAGAAACTTACTAGTGAAGTGTCCTGCTGTGTGTGTGAAATCTCACTCCTCTTAAAAACCAAAGGAAAGTTTGCTACTGATTTCAATGGGGGCAGGATTTCAGCCTCTGTGTATTCAGATTTATATTTCTTACATATAGAGTAAAATACACTCTTCCTACGTTTTCTTCCAGTCACCAGTGCAGAACTTTGGCTACACTTGCACTTTATACCACAACAAAGCCTCCCAGAGCGCTCTACCTTACTCCCCGTCCACACTGGCAAGACATACAGAGCGCTGACTCCCTGGCTGGAACACTCCTGGTACTCCACCTCCCTGAGAGGATTAACGGCTGTTGCACATTATGAGAGATGCTTCAGGTTCACTGTGGATGAGGAGTTAGGCTACTGTGCTCTGACTGACTTCTGGAAATGCCCCATAATCCCCTTAAGCCAAGTGATTTGTCTTCCCTTTGTTGTGAAATCACTGCAGGAATGTGGAAGTGCCTTTTCAAAGCTCTGTTTCAGACAGCGGCTACGGGGCAACGCAAACATTTACTGAGGGCTTGGCTACACTGGTGCTTTATAGTGTTTTAATTTTCTGGCTCAGGGGGGTGAAAAATCATCCCCCTGAGCACAGCATGTCTGTGCACTTTAAAGCACTAGTGTGGACAGGCTCCCCTCGTGGAGGTGGATTACCAGGAGTGCTGGGAACTCTCTCCCCCAGCGCTCAGGCGTGACCACACTCAAACTTCAAAGTGTTGCCGCAGGAGCGTTCCCATGGCAGCGCTTTGAAATGTCAAGTATAGCCATGCCCTCAGTGACTGAGGTGGGAGGAGTGGGATAGGGGGTCTCCACTTACAAGATAGCATGTTGACACACTCTCAGCACGCCAAAAACCCACTTTCTCACTCTCCCCACATACACACAACACACTCCACCCCACCCCTCTCCTTTGAAAAGGATGTTGCAGTCACTTGAACGTTGGGATAGCTGCTCACCGTGCACAGCTCCCAATGCCCCTGCAAGTGCTGCAAATGTGGCCTTGCGGCTGTCAGTGTGGACAGACTGAGGCGCTTTCCCCCGTGTGCTCTCCGGGGGCTGGTTTAACCCAAAGTGCTCTACATCTGCAAGTTTAGCCAAGCCCTAAGAAAGCTCGGGGCCAAGGGGAGCTGGAATCTCCACGCTGATGCACCAGTGATGGGGGAACTGAGTCCCTCCTGCCTCGCCTCCCTGATTTTTAACGGCCCAGAGCAACGAAATCTCCCTGTGCAGGAGCCACGGCGTGTCTGCCGGGACCGCAAAGCAGATGGGATCTGAAGTAGCTGCGGTGTAAGCTCAGGGGGGAGCCGCACTGCCACGATGTCGAGGAGGCAAGAGAGAGGCCGGTCCCCGCGTTCATCTCCGCACAGCCCGGGCTGGGAACGGGCTCGGATGCCTCTCAACCCCCACTCAGGCAGGTGGCGGTTAACAGCAGCGGGGCGGATTCCGGGCACTGCGGGGCGGTTATGGCGGGCTGCTGCGGGCAGGCTCCCGCTCCCGGGTCCCGCGCCGGGTTTCCCGGGGCGAGCCCCGGGGCGCTGGGCCTGGCGGGGCAGGGCATGCCCCGGCCCCTCACCTGCGCTTGTGGCGGAGGTGCAGCGCGATCCAGGGCACGAAGCGGTATCGGTAGGACGCCCAGCGCCGCAGAAGGGCCCGCAGCATGGCGGCCCCGCCGGGAAGGGCGGCCCCGTTCCCCCCCGCTGAGCCGAGCCAGGCCGGGCCGGGTCCGCGCCCGCGCCCCGCAGGAGTCACGTCCCCGGCGAGGTCTCGCGGCAGCGCCCAGGCCACACTCCCCACTCCCCACCCTCCCCTGATCCGGGAGGGGGAGCCGCCCCTCCCATGGCTGGCAGCCTTTTGCGCAGGCGCGGCTAAGACCTGACCTATCCTTGAGCGCAACGCGGACTCGCTCTGAACCGACCGGCTCAGGCCACTTTAGTGGAGCCCCCCGTGGATGACGTCAGTGGTAACGCAGCCAATCCCCCCACCTTTGTTGTATTTTGCTGTACTCATGTTTATTTGCGTGCGGGAGTTCGATTGGTCAGAATGGCTCACTGGTCTGAGTTTGATTGGACACGTGCATTAACAGTTCTTTCCTAGCCCAATGTTACTTGGCCCAACTGTTATGGCTGGGTTAAGATTTGGCTGCCTGCTAGCTTGTGCAGGGAGCCAGCACTGCTGGGGAAACTGAGGCACGCATGCAGGTGGAGTCCTTAAAACACAGGCACTGTGATGAGGGTGACCAGATAGCAAGTGTGAAAAATTGGGACTTTCATTTTTTTGAGGGGAAGGGGTATAATTGGGTATATAAGAGAAAGACACTAAGATCAGGACATCTTGTCACCCTAATTGAAATCCAGAAACTGTCTTCCCAAAGGGCTAATCTGAGTAAATCAGCAGGTAAATTACAAATTAAGGGCCAGATGCACCATGCATGTTGCTCAGGTGGTGCAAAGCAGGTGGTGAACCCAGTTTTACTCTAGTATGTTCATTCTGCCTTGGAAATGTAGTTGAATTCTATAGGGGATAATATCTAGACAGGGATGGATTGAATAGTAGACTAAAGTATTAAATAATGGAGAGATACAAAAAATGATTATGGTTATGGAAAGGCTGCCATAAAAGGAGAGATTAATAAAACTAGGACTTTTCAGCTTGGAAAAGAGATGGCTAAGTGGGGGATATGATAGAGGTCTGTAAAATCATGACTAATGTGGAGAAAGTATATAAGGAAGTGTTGTTTACTCCTCATAACACAAAAACTAGGGATCACCAAATGAAATTAATAGGCTGCAGGTTTAAAACAAACTATAGTAAGTATTTTTTCGCACAATGCACAGTCAGCCCGTGGAATTCCTTGCCAGAGGATGTTGTGAAGGCCAAAACTATAACAGGGTTCAAAAAAGAACTAGATACATTAATGAAGGATAGGTCCCTCAAGGGCTATTAGCCAGGATGAGACGGAATGGTGTCCCTAGCCTCTATTTGCCAGAAGATGGGAATGGGCAACGGGGATGAATCACTTGATGATTTTCTGTTCTGTTCATTCCCTCTGGGGTACCTGCCATTGCCCATTATCAGAAGACTGAATAGTGGGTTGGATGGACCTTTGGTCTAACCCACTATGTCCATGCTTATGTACTTATGATTTCCAGTGTCCTCCTTTGCAAGAGTCACATACTTTTAGGGGCATTGGATCTTTAAAAAAATATACAACAAATAAATAAGAGGTGAGTGGTAACATTATGCCCTGCTGTGGTGAGATCTGAGTTCCAGACCCAAGCTCAGACATTTTATTTTGTTATAAGTAATAGTGATCATACCTCTCAGCCAGGGAGACTGAAGTTCTCCATTCAGCTAGTGAATGGTAGGTACCCCTACCCCACAACACCAGAATGACTCAGACCCTCAGCAGTGAGACAAGACTGTAGTCTCCTTGGCTTTGAATCCATTGGCCAAGCCATAAGGTTGCCAACCAAGTTCTCTTTATAAAGTTGAGTCATAAACAGATGATAGCCTGGAGGTTACCTGGTTCATTTACCATTGGCTGCCAAAGAACCATCAGGTGGTGGTAGGTTACCAAGCAGATCTGGGTTTCAATCAGTGATCTAGAGGGGAGAGAGACAATATCCTATTTTCATTATTTCTTCCACCAAGCCCTCTCCCACTTCCCATTTTTGTCAGATCCGAGACTGTCCACCTAATGATATGAAAACAAATAATAAAAACATACCTTTAGTAGGTCTTTGCTGCAGGTATAGATGGAGGGTGAGACAAACCTGAGATTAGAACATCATTTTCCTTTGGGATTGCTTGATGATACTGGCTTTTGATTTCTACTCAGATCAGAGAGCTAGTGCATAGTGGTATAACACAATTCAAACTCTGAGAAATACTTTAAAAATCATCTTCAATTGCTATTCAAAATAATAATGGGCTGGTAATAACACAGAACTAACCCTAAAAATGTGAACATCAAGTGGTGCCTCAAACAAACCAATGTGTGTTTCAAGTTTGTCCCACTAGAGATCGGTAGCATCAATGTCATGAAATACTTTTTCAGGTTTTGAACACAAACAAAAACAACCTATGCTTCAAATCTGGCTGCACTAGATATAGGGCAAGAATGATCTCATCTGGAATGGGTGAAGCATGTTGACAGTTCAAACCTCCCTGCAGAGAAGTTAGAATGTTACTGCTGGGTATTTACAGTGAGTAATTTTTAGAAGTTTTAAAATAAACCTAGTAAACTATAGCAAAAATGACAGTTATGAAAGATACTCCAAGTATGAAAACACCCCTTACCGTCCATTTTTCTTTAACATTCTCTTCTTTATTATTCTAGCTACTAAATGTAACAATTTTTTTTCAAGAACAGGCTGACATCCCTGTCTAAAAGTTGGGGATGATGCCATTACTTCACTCTTCTGGCTCTATCAAAACACATTTGACATCTGTTATATACTAATAACATTTTCCTCTTCAAAATGGAGTTATGGTTGGTTTTTAAAGAGATTTGCTTGTAGGGGGAATTCAGGGAAATTCTATCCCCGGCCCCTTTAAACCTCTCTAAACTGTTTGCCGGCAGTCTGGCACTAATGATCTAGCACTTCAGGGGAACCAGTTACAAAGAAGCTGAAGTCTGTCATGTGGATGGGACCATCAACAGTTTTGGAGCAGGGTTGTCTCTGGTCAGGGAACAACTGTAACTGGGTGCCCCAAAATGTCAAACTTTTAGTGTAGACAGAGCATATATGTTAAATAACTTTCCTGTCCCTTGGAACGGATTCTTTTGTATTTCTCTCTCTCTCGTATATAGATTTTTTCGATGGATTTACAAAATATGGTCTTGATCCTACACTGTTACAGTTAGAGGGAGTTTTTCAATCAACTTAAGTGGGAGAAGGATGAAGCCTTATTGATCCTTATGTATTCTGACTATGACATTATTTTTGGTCCACAGCTTCAAAATCTTCATGTGGATTCTCCAATATGCTTCTCAGGAATTTTCCAAATAAATCATTGGTTTTAATTGACTATAAGTTTTTCTTGACAGATAATATTTGATTTGAGCATAATTATCTATATATGTGTAACCCTTCTGCCCATCACAGTTGGCAGCAACAAGGGCCGGGTTCAGTATCCAGGGGTTCCATTCCAATAGCACAATACAAAAACCGGCTCGAGCCCCCACCCAGTGACCTGGGACAACCACATATCACCCCTCTGGGTGCCTCTAAGAGACAATACTTCCCCTCTCACAGGCACAGAGTCTGAGTGTACCAAAAGCCTTTTAATAACAGAGAGAAACAATGTGGCATTATGTTGGGGAAACACCACAAACAGGATTAATAAAACAAACCATGAACCAGAATCTCCCCTTCCAGCAAATAGGCTGTGTCCTTCCCTTTGGCTCTTGAGTTCCACAACCCCCAAAAGTCCCCCAATAGTCCCAAAAGTCCAACAGCCCAAGAGTCTCTGTTCCTGGTCAGTGCAGAGTTCAAAAGTCAATCTGCAGAGTCTTACCTCCCAGCCTGGGTGGAAAGGGAGGGCAGGTTAAGGGGCACCTTACGTGGTCCACGGCTGTCCCACGAACTGTTCTACTCTGCCAGTTGCTCTGCCAGCTGCTCCACTCTGCTAGCTGACACCCAAACTGCGCCAGCCACTCTGCCAGCTGCACAAACTGCTCCGCTGGCTGCCCTGCCAGCTGACACCCAAACTGCACTGCTCTGTAATAGTTTCAGGAACTGCTCAGCTCCATCAGCTGCTCAGCAATAGACCTTCAGGCTCCTCTACTTAACACGGTACTCAGTGATTTCAGCTCTTAAGTGATGTCAGCTTTTAGTAGGGGGGCCTTAGTGCAGGTGCATCACTGGACCCACAGTGAATTCAGCTCAGCAGGCTGAATCTAGACTTCTAATAAAATCAAAAATTAACTCTAACATTCCACAGAGAAGAGAGGCAAGGTGCAATAGGCCTATAGAGCCCCTTAGACAATGCCCTCACCAAAAGATATAGATACCTATCTATGGCCTCTGTCCCGTTCAGAAACGCCTGTCCCTTGCCCAGTGAGTGCTACCTAGATGATGGCAAGTCCCTCCATCATAACAAGGGCCAAGTACATGTCCATAGTCCTTCATTCACATAATCAGGGTAACAATACTTTATCATTCCTGCCCCAATAACATAGAAACTGGGACTCCCACATCAGCCGAAGTGGCCATGTGGGCTGCTGTGAGCTCAGGGTAGGCGCGGTGGGTGTGCCTATGCAAATAGATCAGTCCTGAAGTTATTTTCCACAACTCACTGCAGTTCCCATAATTCACCACCAGATATCAGAGTAGATCTCATCCTGATGCTGCTTACATCTGACAAATCTGCAATAGCTTCCATCCACAAACTGACCCACTCTAATACGGCTTAATTCGGGAAATATATGGGAAAAGCACAGGATAATACAGTACAGCTGCAGACCAGTGACCTAAAATCCTATTAGCACCTGTATAGCCATTTCATATTTAACTGCAGCTCAGTGTCATATTTTAAAGGCCAGTACTCCACATCTGGGCCTTTGCAAGTGAACTTAATGACTATAGACTCAATTCTACATTCACTCTGGGAAAGTGTGATCCTTTTAATAAAGGGATAGGGTGGGGGTCCAATGAGGGAGGAAGTTGGTGTGTGCATCAGTGCACATTAGTATTATGGTAGTGCTGAAAGGCCCCTCTTTAAATTAAGTGCTGTACAAACAGGCAATAGGTAAACGTCAAGTTCTTTGGACAAATTCTGTAGTTTCAGGAATTACACCTCCAACAAAAGGGAACACCTTTGAGAATGAGATGAAATTATATTAGGGATAAACTGGGGAAAGTTCTCATAAATGATAAGCTAATTGATTTGCCAATGATCTTAGAAGTCTGTTCATAGTAAACTTAGATTGGTGCTGTGGATGGTAAAAAAAAAAATGGTAGTGAACCTGAATGTGTGCACAGATTGAATTTTAATATTGCTTTTAACTGACTTCTAATCTTGCCTTGAAGGCATCAGAGACACATTAGAGTGGTTTCTTAATGTTTTCTACTAGAATATGAAAATAATAGTAATATCAAACTCTCTCTACATTAAGATGTAAAATTTTGCTTCATGTTTACTCTTTTAGTGATGAGCTGTGCCAAGGGGGACCACAGATCTCTAAGGCAGTGATTAAAAAGCAGGATTAGCTGGCCTTATACCTTCTGATCACACCTTTATCCAGGCTGTCCTTTGGTATTGTCTCTACCACAGCAAATGTCTACTGTTCCATTCTAATCATGATACTGATGATTAGTGTAGCTAAAGCAAGGTGCACACTGCAACCTCCCTTAGCCAGAAATGGCAATCATGCACTGCTTCCCACTCCAGCTGACATTTGATTGCTCCCTGTCCCTTGGCAGAATGTTATGAGAATCTTTTCAAGTGTAAATGTTAAAAAAATGGACACAAAGAGCTGATGCTGTGTTGTGTAAGAGCACTGGTCTTAGGATGTATGGAAGGCTAAAGTAACCTTAGAGCACAGGTGAAGGTAACAGTAATAGGTGGGCCTGAGCCACAAAATTTGGATCTGGATCTGACTTTCCCCAAGGTCTGCATTGTTTCAATCCAGGCCAGTTAAAATAATGGGACCAGGAGAAAAATTTGACTCCAGATTCAGTTTTGAATGTCCTCAAAGCGCTTATAAAATGCCTTTGCCCACCCTGTACTCACGCTGATGCTTTCCTCAGTCCTGCATGTCTTTCCTGAGAAAAGGGGATTAACCCAGTATGGGTGGAGGAAAGTATTATTTTGCTGCCATCTTCTGGACTTTCTACCTAACAACACCCAATCTCCCAATCTTTAAGCTTTCATAATTATCAAATTTAAAAGCTGAACTCCTAAGCTTTAATATACAAATAACAGTATGTGTAAGATACCAAATCAGTAACAAAATACTAGCCTGGACTTATGTCATAGGACATATAAGCCCCCATCACAGTCTGCTGTCCCTGCAGAGGAGGCCTGTGTGAGATTCCTGACTTAACTGCACCAAGAACAGAGAAACCAGCAATGATAGAATGTAGCTGGCTTTGTTAGGGAAATACTTCTACTTGGGAGGAAACTGAGTTAAGGAAAATTAACTACTCCATTGGGCTAAGCAATTAGGTGTGTAAGTTGAAAATGATCTGAGAGCTGTGTTCTTCCATGGAGCTCTGGTACCAAGAACTGATATCCAATGAGCATAAAAAGATGTAATTAAAAATAATTGTTTGCTAAATTAAAACCAATGAGGGCCTTTTATCATGAGTGTAGATCTGGCTTGAAATGAATAATTGGATGTTCATTTCTGGGGAGACAGCATTAGGGAGGTAAACGGATCAGCAGGCTGGAAACACATCTGGGCTAACTCAGAGCTAATTTATACTGTGCTACTATAGCACATTTGGTGAAGATTCTCTGTGCTGCCAATAGAGAACTCTTAGGTGGTAGCTATGTCAGCGGGAGAAGCTCCACCACCGACACAGCGCTATGGATACCAGTGCTTATGTCACTGTAACTTGTGTTGCTCAGGGAGGTGGCTTATTCTCACCCCATAGCAACAAATTATACCAGCTTTTAAGTGTTAGTGTGTACAAGCCCTAAGATAGGTAAATGGGTCAGTAGGCTTGGAGACAGGGTGTCTATATTAGCAAAGGTAAGGGGAGATACCTAGGGAATCCATTTACAATGGACAATATGATAACTGATGAAGTAAGCCTGTAATGTAAGATGAGGAAAAGAGTAAGTTGTGCATGGAGACTACATGCGGTACAGGAATTGGTTCCTACAAAGTGAGCAAGCCAATCCCAAAACATTTGATGCACTGTATAGTAAATGTCATGTGTAAATGTATATTAAAAGATTTGCTATGTAACTTTAGATGTGCAGTACACTCTATACTTACCTCTCATGCTTGAATCTGACAACTCAGTATAACCTTTTGTATGTCAAATAAAAGAAACTGAGTCTCAAACTGAGTTCTCAAGGACTCAAGTGGAAAAGATTTTGGGGTAGACCCAACAATGAGAAATACTTTAGGGCAAAGTCGTTTGCTTAACTAACCCATCACAAGGAAAAGTAAAACTGCTGTTTGTTCATTCATATAGAGCAGAATATAGGGGAATTTTAGACCAGAGTATTTCTTTAGCAAATGGAGAAATTTAATCATTCATACTGTGTATTGTTTGCTTTAAAACAGCCTGCAAAATTCTCCCAGTCCTGTGGATTTTAATAGTGCATATAATAAATCTAATGAGATAGATCTTTTTGAATTTAACTATTTAATTCTTGTCTTGTGTAGGTTTTTTTTCTATTCAGACTCCAGTCTATTTTTTAAGCTTGTTTTTCCTATTAATATTGTTTTTTTTCTGGTTGAACTGAGGATGGCTGTTGACAAATTCTGTCTGCTGGTGTTCCCATGACATCCCTATGGGGAATGTAAATACATGAATATTTGTACATTCAAAATATGATTTAGGATATCCCCCCATTAAATATATTTCAGCCATGTTTAAATTTTAATACTGTATTTGATTTTACTTTAATTTTCACTTTTAAAATAATTAGCTGTTTCCAAGGAAGTAACTAGAACAAGCCTTAAGGACACATATTTTCAGATGACTTGAGTATGAAGAGAAGTTTGACATGATTACTACTTTAATGCAGAAACAACAGATCTCACTATAGCTCTAGTAAGCAGAGCGGATTAATTTTCCTTCCACTAGAGAGACACCATAATAGCCCAGAACTGATGTACTAATTTCTACTCCCTTAATTTGACAATGAAGAGTGTTATTTTATGTAGGAATACAAACTCGTACAAGCGCTTTTTAAAGAATTGCTTCCACTCCATTTACATTTACCAATCTTAAATGTATCAATGTGTAAAATAGTAGCTTAAATTTAGGAGAGTAATTTTATATTTAAAAAACAAAAAGGAAAAGGGAAAGAAATAATAGAAGAACCTAAATATTTCCCAGTATAAGACCCATAATGTAGGCCTTGTTTCATCAAAGCACAAACCTATGCATATGATGTCACCATAAGTAACTCTGCTGAACGGAAACAGATAAACACATGGCAAGTGCTTTTTTGAATCAGGGTCATGATGAGCTGAAAAGTATTTCAATAATTTTTTTTAAAATGAGAGGTATAGTTATTTAATCAGCTTGAAAAACTTCCCATGTTTGGATATTTTTGAAAATGTAAAGGAGTTAAACACAGACATGGAAAGGTGAGAGAAGTGAAAAAGATCAAAGTGATGCTGATTAGCTGGACTGTTCAATTCTTTGTCAAATAGCAGAGGATAGTATAAGACCCTTTCCGGAGGAGTCTGAAGTCTCTGTTTGCCTCACAGAAGCAGGAGATGCTGTATACAAAATGCCTGTGTATAAACAATGAAAATGTGCCATAAGTGTTTGATTCGAAACAGCTGCATTATGAAGAACAACAACGTTTGTTCAAAATCTTTTATTTACTATAAAGACAAAAACACCAAAATAGGTACAAATTATACTATAAAATTGGTTCAATGGGGTAAAAACTTTTAATTAAAATATCTTGATATATTTAAAATAACAAAAGGATACAACGAAGCCACATTTTCTTAATCCAGAGATGTCTGTAAAATTTGCTTGCACAGTAAGGTGCTAATAGAAGTTAGCCCTTAAGCCCTGGAAGTCTTAGGAATCGGTCACATAGCAAATATAATTTCATTGTGAAAGTGAACTTTGGTAGAAGAAAATCTATAGGACACCTGAGGTAGTAGAAATTGGAATAAACAGCAGTAGACGTTATTTACAACTGAAGTACCAAATAACATTAAAAACACAAAAATAATTACACAATACAATTTTCAGTCCAGCTTTGATCCAAAGAAAATAAGATTACATCACATCTGCATTTTAAAAACACCACAGTTACCAGCAAGCCGAGGGAAATGCAAACAAACTCAAACAATATGCATTTGGACATCTAGAGGCAGTCTGAGTTTGAAATGTGGTAGGCATGGTGATCTACAAAGTAATACTGATTAGCTGAGGTTCATCAGTGTATACAGTTTACATTTCTGCCAGAAAAAGTACTAATCTGACAACTGATCTTCCAGTACATGAATTGGCAAGAGTGCACCCTTTAAAGCTTGCACATAAAAAAGACTTGGAAACAATCTTATTAGAATAATGAAGAATTCTAAGCGGTTAAAAAACATGAAAGAAAAAGTCAAGTACAATACAGTTAGAGCTACCAAACTTCACATTTCGGTATTTTTTTTTTTTTTAACTCTTCAAAGTTCGCCAATCTTCCAAAACAAAGGAATGTAAAATTTCAAAAAGAAATAACATTCACGTCTAATGAAACTGTTTTTATTAGCACGAGCACTATCATTCCTGTAAACTTATCTTAAACTTGTTTTAATTCCAATTTATATTTTCTGTACATTTTTAATGTACTATAGCTTATTTAGTTTGTCCTGAGTCTTTGAAAATAACCAATTTGATTTCTGTCCAGCAATTCAACTAGCTTCTGAAGAGTTAAAACTTGAACAGTTATTTTTTTAAAAAAATGGATTAAACACGATCAGTACTTGATTTAAAAAGACCCTCCTTCCCCATTAAAAAGCAAAAGAACAGCTGCCATTTTCCTTCAGAATTACATGCATCAGAATCTAAAAATCTGCCTTTAAAACCATTAAAAGACCATTTTACAAAAAGAAAATACCTGTTGAAAAAACTCAAGGCTAAGCTTTACATCAAATTTTGTCATAACTGACTTTTCAAGTTCAAGTTCATTTCTTGTTAAAATCAAGACTTATTACGGTAATATTTTTAACAAATTTTCAAATTACATAATCAGTTGCTATTATAAATAGATGATGTATAGCAGAAGGAAAACAGCAGGTAAAACTTAATATCAGTGGTGAACATGAATACAGTTTTGTTACACAGTAAGAGAGACTTGAATCCAGAGCCTGGTCCTGCTCCCACTTAAGTCAAAGGCAAAACTCCAATGGACTTTAAAGGGAGCTACGGGCAGGCTCTTGACATAAAACTTGTCTACGCAGTTTACCAAAATAAATTGTTACATGAAAATAGGCTCAAAATCTAACATTTAACATGATCTGGGGTTACAAGTTGTTTCTATGCACAGAAATCTTCCTTTTTAAAAAAAATACCTGCACTACGAGAGCTTGAAACTATCAGTGTTTTATTCCAGATTTCCAATAAACCTGTATTTCAGTCAGCAAGATATTCCGTGATATCTAGTTTGCACCTAGTTCTGAAGATTGTTTTAAAGATCAGCTTTCCCTGAATGTAAAATAAAATGAAAGTATAGAACCATAACTTCAAAAAGGAAATTACAGGGCCAGCAGTAAATGCACAATGAACCACAGCTGCCTAGTCACATTTTTAATGAAGGCAGAATATGGTTTTAAAAGTATTCATCCACGTTTGTTTTTATTACTCCACTAAGAGAACATACTTTGTGAAATAAAAGGAACATATACAGAATTTATTTTTTTAGCCAGTGATGAAAAACTGAATGGAATTGCAGAACCCTCTGCTTATGACCACAACGTGAAATGGAACAGTGATTGCAATATTAAAGTAGATCCTGAGCCCCTCAGCGGCTAATATTGCTGAAAAAGTGCTCCAAAAGTAAAGAAAATCACTTATCTGCTAAATAATCATGAAGATTTAAAGAAAAATGTTTTCTTGTTCACCTTGAGCCAGATCTTTGAAAAGGCACAGTTCACATATTTCTTCACAAGTTGTGAAAGGTTGCATACTGAGCTTAGGTAAAGATCTCGATTTGTCAATCACATACTTAGATAAGGATCCTCCACTGGCCTTAAAGCCTTGATGTATAATTAAGACCAGCAGAATAATACATGCTGCGGTGCTAAGCTGCACTGCAAGATGGGAATTGTTCTATATTCAGTAGCATCTTCAGTAAATCATAATTTTTACATAATTAGCTACCAGGTAGTACGGAAGACTGGGTGTTTCAGCAGTTCCCGTGATGGCGGTCTGTCCTGAGGTTGAAGTTCTAAACACCGAAGGGTCACGTCTCTTAAACCGGGAGACAGATGTGAGGGAATTGATGGAGCAGTAGTTGCGCTAGCAATCTACAGACAGAAGTAAAAATGTGTTTAGAAGTTATCAACAGCTTTGATTTTTGATTTTGATTTTTTTTACTCCACTAGATGCTGGCTGACTGGCCAACTCCTCATTTCCAAAACCAGTTTCGCTACAGGATTATGCAAGTGATTAAATGAGAGAAAATAAGGCTTTGGCCCTGACCTCACTTTGGGATTTTCCTGACCTCAGTTAGCTGTGATGTCTCCTTTCCCAGTATTCATGCCCTTTGCTGCTACTCTTAGTCTCAGTTCTCCTTGCATCCTCTTACAATTTGGTTTCTAGGACAAAACTCTCTTGATCCCATCAGTTCAAATAACTGGGAAATTCTCCTGCCATGCTTATACCTTATAAGCATTCTGGCACACCACTTGTCTGTGTTTAACTGGCATAATACAAGGAGGCATATGGATCTGGTGAGGGTTGGGTATCTGTAGTATGCCCTCCCTCAAAGTACCTTTCAAGTGCGTTTCAACCATAACTTTGAAGCAGAACCACTAAGTCTGCGGTGGCATTTCGGCGGTACAAAACTAGACCGCTGCCGAGTTTAGCGGAATTGGCGGCGGCGCCGGGGTCTCGCGCACCCCACTTTGAAGACCACTGGTCTAGAGAAAAGGGTTAATATCCTTTATCAATGCTCTGAGATTGCCAGTCCATCAAAATGATGCCTATTTTATTCTAGTCCTCTAGAGCTGGAGACCTGAATACTAAATATCAATTTTTAGTTAGGGACATTCTTCCCCAAATTACAAAATATTAATGTACCTAATTTTATAATTTGTACTACAGTGATACAACAAACAGGAAAATAGGAAGCAATGATGTTAGTGACATCACACACTACTCCTGCTTTGCTCCCCTAATTTATGGGTATATTCATATCTTAGTATAGTGCTCCTCTCTAGAGGCTATTCTTGGGTGTGAATCATTTTTCAAAAAATGGAAAAGGAAGTAATTTGTAGCTAGAATGCAGCATTTGTAATAAAAAGCTTTATATAAAAGGAAGATTGTAATTATTCTTCACTGTGTACCTTATTTCTTCCTAAAATCTACACTGTTATACATGCAAGCACTAAAGTGCCAACATATTGTATTATAAATAAGTTATACAAAAGGTATCTCACCTTAAATATCAAAGCAAGGTGATTGGAGTGCTTCTCAGCATTCCAAGGTGGCTTAGCACAAGCCATTTCTATAATAGCACAGCCAACGCTCCATACATCACAGCTTCTACCATATTGCTGGCCCCGTAGTACCTACAAAAAGATGATATATCAGGGCTTAATCTATTTAATTCCATGCCACTAACATGACACATACAAAAGCCAAATCAAGTACATTCTAAATACAAGTTTGGGTTAAGCGAGTAAATATTGACAAGTTTTATCCATGTGTCAATTACAACAACAACAATTAAAGAGCCTGGTCAAACAAAAAATTAGTGTTCTGTAATTAAGAATGCTCAGTGGCCATTTGCATGAAAGAACAATATGTCAAGACGTGGTCCATTTCAGAGTAACTAGAACAACCATCTGGAAAGGGAAAACACCAAGATGGCAACAAAACATGATATATTTATATAATTCCGATTTTTTATGACAAGGACTTTATATGAAGCTCTGTTTCACTTATGGATACTGTTTCAAAGATCTTTCTGTTACCATTTGGCTGAATTAATTATTTGCACAAAGCTCTACCACACATTACTCCCCCCAAAAATTTCAAAATGGCTTCTTACCTCTGGTGCCATAAATGCAATAGTTCCCAACAATTGTCCCTGAAACTCTCCAGCACCAGTTCCCTTTGACGCAAGCCTGGCTGCAGCTCCAAAATCAGCAATTCTTAATCTATGACCTGTGCTGTCAATTAGCAAATTGGCACCTATCAACAGCATAACAAAAACAGTTGGCTTTCTGTCAAAAACACGATGAGATACTTATCTGTACTAAAAAAGTACTAAGGGCCTGACAAACCCATGAAAGCAAGGAGATGAGAAGCTAAGTACAGAATACTGCCCAGAACTAATAGTGGGTGATCTGTCTCCATTATGCTTAGATAACATTATATATAGTGGCCTAAGAATATGTGAGATAAAAGATTTTGAGAAGCAGTATGAAGCCTCAGAAGTGGGGCAAATGTAAGAGTAGGAAGCAGAATACAGCCCTGGAAGATGGTGGTGATTAGAATTTAGTGAAGGCATTATAAAGCTACCTATATGAGATCTATAAATCTTACATCCTCCTTTCTGAATGTAAGCGGCTCACACTATCCACTTGAAAATAACCCCAGAAAGAGGGGGCCAAAGAAAGCATTACATTGAAATTTGTTCTTATATCTTAAATGTGAATATAAATTGCCACAAAGAAGCCTGAAATCAGAGACCTGGGGGTTCCTACTGGATCTTTACTGGACAGTTATATCAGTTAGTTGTAAGCAAAATTCCATAGGTTTGGAGGTTTTCCTTATCATAAGGACCAAAAATTTAAATGTTCATCTGAATCCCTTGCACCTACAAAATTAAGCTGAGACCAAGATCTCAAATACTAAGATGCCCCAGGGCCAAATAAATATATAGGAAACCAACTGGTGACCAATAATGAAATATGAAGAGAAAAGATATCTGAACATTTTTGAACCTTCAAAAAGATTTGAGTTTTGTCTGATTTGCTTATGTTAGCTGAACCAATTTGCTCATCTCTAAATCAACCTTTTGCATCAGCACCTGTCTCCAGTGTGTAAGGACCTATATGTCTCTTAGCACTATATGAATGTTTGGATGCAGTTTAGTAGTTTCAAGGTTCCTAAATGCAACTGCGCAAATCAAGCTTAGATCTCATCTCCAATAAGAGTGAGAAGCAGATAATAACTGCCCTCAATCCAAGAAACTTTCTGAATTCTAATAAACAGAAAACACAATCAAATGTTCTTACCTTTGACATCCCTGTGGATAATCTGATTCTCATGGAGGTAAGAAAGGCCACGCAGCAGTTGTTCTGTGTAGTTAACAACAACTGATTCTTTGAAGGCTCCATATTTACTTAACAAATGAGCAACTGATCCCCCTGGAAGAGAAATTGTTGTATTTTTTTATCCAATATTTATACTCATGATTAGTATTAGGTACCTTTGTCTGCCATAATTGGACTTTTTTTTATATTATTTTATTGGACACTAGTGACTCGATTTTTCAAAAATGTGTGCGCATTATGTAAGCAAAAAAATCTACCATCTACCATGAGCACAGCTGTGTAGTTTCCAACTGCAACTCAGCACACATTTAAAAACTATTTGCCTTAAATATCTCTATAAAAAGAAAAATTGAAAAAGCCTCATAGAAGTTAGTGAGTTCTGTTGCTGATGAAAAGTAACCTATAGATATTCAATTTACTGTACTAATTTTCTCAAGAAGAGCAACAGTTTTAAAACATTGTTATTGTAAGTGGTGATGTTAGAACACAAACAAGCCTCCTGTTTAGTATTCCTCAGTAGACCTTAATTTTATTTTTCTTACTATTTATATATCTGAATTTATAATACGCAACAATTACATTTTTTAATTTGACAGGAAAAATGCAAAAAAGCAATTTTTCTATCATTTTTGTTTTCTAAAGACAATGTTTGCATGTCTCAAGTGTTCCGCTATCTACTTTTGATAATAACTACTCCTGAGGAAATTGTGCGCCACTGTGCATGCGCAGAATTCATGTGTCCAGCGGAATTTTATTTCTTTTTGCTGAAAATATTCTGCCCCAGAAGTATTGCAGTTCTACCTTTCGCCCACCAGAGGCCACTGTGGTCCAAGAACAGACAACAGCATCAATGCAACAGGCTGTTCTGGTGCCACGCAGCCTTTGACGGTCAAAACGTGGAACTGTAGCACTTTGGAGCAGAATGTATTTTCTGTGGGGAAAAAAACTCTTGGTGTATGCAGTGGCAAAGAATTCCCCCATAAGTAGAACTTCATCACAGCACCTTGCCTGTAGAACCAAGTTAAGACAGAATGGGGCACACGGGACTGCTGGCGGGGTTGTTACAGACTGGGGTTCAGAATGGTCAGTGATGGAGACAGACTGTGCCTGGGCTTAGAAGCTAGTTGGGTCACAGCATTGAGCCAGGGGCTGAATGGGAGTGGGGGTGCCTGGGGAAGGGGAACTGCAGGGACAAATGGAGACGGGGGAGGAGGCTGCAGGGACCCATCAGGATGGGGTAGAGGGGACAGGGGAGGAAGTGCTTGACTAAATGGGAGAGGCTTGGGATCAGCCAGGGTCTGTATGGGGAACACTCCTTAATAATCCTGCCCTCCCACCCCAACAAAAAAAACAATTCCGTACTTCCCCCACCCACGCCCTAAAATCCTCCAGGTTCATTCCAGGCACCTTCCCTCTCTCTCAGGTCTTCTGTTATCTCTGATACCTCTGAGCCTTTGCACTGCTTCTCATGGGTGCAGGAAATACAGTCGTGTATTGTAATTTAAATGAATTATTCAAAGTTCTGTATTAATATGCCTAGTAAGGAATCCATTTGTCAAAAAAAGTACTAGAATTTTATTTTGGTCTATATTGTTACAGATATACTTGCTGATAGATATTTTGAAATAAATTACCAAAATAATATAATCAAGTCAGTTTCAGTTGTGTTATTTTAACAAATAAAATATACAGAATTTTGCAGAATTTTAAAATATTGTGCGCAGAACTTTAATTCTTTTGGCGCAGCATTCCCCCAGAGTATATTACCTGGAGATCAGTAAAATGTGAGGACCATTCCTGACATTATCTATACCATATATTACTTTCTCTCAAAATCAGACTTTTTAGATTTGAGAGCTCTTTTGCATTTTTTTCACTCTGCTGGTGTTTCAGGAAAGTGTTTTCTATGCCATTACATTCAGTGATACCCACTTGAGGTTTGCATCTTAGATGGCTGATAATACTGAGTAGTCTACCAGGATACACAACTGTTGAAGAAGGTACAATGCTCTCTTTCATGGTCTCCCTATTTGTCATTAAGATATCACTCCATAAGTGTTTGGATTTTGAATAAGTACAAGACACTTTTCTACTGAGCTATACTGGTAAACCCCTATTTTAGAAAACTCACTTTAAGCTAATCTGTTTTTGGGGATCTCTCCAGCCTGGTAGTGGATTACTGTATTTTTCCTGATTGAAACATAACTGAGCATCCCAAGCAGCTCAAGCAAAGATTTTTTAAAAAATAATTCTCTCTGAATTTGATACTACGCAGTTGAGAATAAAATATTTTAAAGTGCATCAAACGGAGGTCTGCATCCCTGGAGCACATAACTTCTCCCTAGTTTGAGCAGCTGAAGAACAGGTCTTTTCTTGATATAGTCATCTCATGATTTTTTGAGATGTGTTTAAGGATTAATACACCTTTTTATGCATGAAATTTCCCAGTCTAACTTTCTTGCGGGGTAGGGACAGGAAGGAGAAAATAAATGGAGATTAAAAAAAAGAAAATATGAAACTATTCAGCCCACAGAACTTAAGTCTCTTGAACTAATAATAACTGCGCTCTTAAAATGTGCACGTGTGCTTGGCACACATGTTGAAGTGCTCACCTCTGAGCATCAAGACATTTTTTATTACACATTCTTACTATTTTCAAATGTATATTTGTTGAATCAGTGGTTCTCAAACTGTGAGTCAGGACCCCAAAATGGGCCATGACCCCATTTTAATGGTGTTGCCAGGGCTGGTGTTAGATTGCTGGGGCACAGGGCCTCCCTATCCAGGGCAGTGGGGCTCAGGCTCCCCCTGCCCCTGAGCGGCAGGGCTCAGATGAGCTCAGGCTTCGGTCCCCTTTCTTGGGGCTGTCTTGTAATTTTTGTTGTCAGAAGGGGGTCGCAGTAAATGAAGTTTGAGAACTGCTGTGTTAAACCAAACCAACTCTTTCCCCTAAAACAAAAACAGAATAGTTGTGTCTCAATAAGGATTATGTGACTACTAATTTACAAATTTAATCTGTTTTAGCCCCATTCATAAAGTGTGGGTAGAATTTTTCCACAACAAGAAATCTCCCCTTTCCTCCCCCCCCGCCAACACTCCTGCAGTTCAGGAACAGGTGAAAGGATTTTTGCTCGAATTTCCCAAATAAAATTCACCTTAAGGATGGAAAAGTTTAGGTAAAAAAAAGAGTGAGTATTTTGGAAGAATACCAGTACAATCACTTGAAGAGACAAGAGTTATACTATTTTGTAACCTAAAATACTGCTGGCTTCTGTATACTACAAGAATACTAATAAATGTGCAAAGTGCAGTCATTCATTAAAATATATTAGTATGGAAAGACACAAATCATAATGCTCATGTAAACACAGTAATTTTTCCATTTTCCAGGGTTTTCACTTTCTTCCTAGAAGAGGAACAGATGTGCATTTGCTTTTTATTCCAGAAATTTGGTTATCCCATCCTATGTACACAATGCTGTTTACCTGCCATCCATTCTATAAAGAGATTATAGTTGCTCTTCTCACATGTAGCACCCAACATTCGAATGATATTAGGATGGTTCAGATGACTCATCATCCTTATCTCTTCTCTCAGTGCTTCGACTACCTCTTCCTGCTCAGATGATGTGTTCCTGACATATGTCACCTATTTCACAAAAACATTTAAATTTTACCTTAGATAAGTTTTGAATTTAATGTCATAGTTTCATAGAATCATAGAAGATTAGGGTTGGAAGAGACCTCAGGAGGTCATCTTTAGTCCAATCCCCTGCTCAAAGCAGGACCAACCCCATCTAAATCATGCCACCCAGGGGTTTATCATGCTGTGCCTTAAAAGGATGGAGATTCCACCACCTCCCTAGGTAACCCATTCCAGGGCTTCACCACCTCCTAGTGAAATAGTTTTTCCTAACATCCAACCTAGACCTCCTGCACTGCAACTTGGGACCATTGCTTCTTATTCTGTCATCTGCCACTACCAAGAACAGCCGAGGTCCATCCTCTTTGGAGCCTCCTTTCAGGTAGTTGAAGGCTGCTACCAAATCCCTGCTCACTCTTCTCTTCTGCAGTGTGACGGGGTGGAGAGGCCCCACACTGGCACTGCAGGGGTTAACCGTTCCCTCTGGGCTGAGGAAGCCACGCCCCGGAAGCCCTGCTGCGCATGCTCCAACTGGAGGAGCAGAATAAAAGCCTGCAGAGCTGCTCAGTTGGGGCTGACCGCCGGAGGGGAAGGACACATACTGCCAGCTCCTACGGAGGTACAGCCAGGATCCTGGGTTCCAGAGGCCAGCCCAGCGGAGACGCAGCCGGAAGCCCAGCCGGACGTCGGCCCGGAGGGGGAACGCTGCAAGAGACCCCTGGACACAGAGAGCCCAGCTGTACGGGTAGGAAGTGACCCAGGGAACTTTTAAAGGGACACACCCGCTCGGCATGTTGTGGGCGGATCCCTGCCAAGCTAGGGGCAGGGAAGCCCTACCATCAGGTGAGCCCTGAATTGGGACCCGGTGGAGTGGGCGAGCCTGGGTCCTCCTACCTCCAGAGCCGCAAGGCTGCATCTCCCCCAGACAGAGGGGAACTTCATTGGCCCTGGCCATTAGGCCGCGCTACCCCCAGACAGGAGGGAACTCTGCGGACTCTGGCCATTGGGCCGCGCTACCTCCAGACCGAGGGGAACTTTATGGACTCTGGCCATTGGGCCGCGCTATCCCGCGACAGGGGGGAACTTTATGGACTCTGGCCATTGGGCCGCACCATCCCAAGGTAGAGGGGAACTTTGTGGACTTGGGCCATTGGGCCACACTGCCCCGAGACACAGGAGAACGCTACTGACTCTAGCCATTGGACCGCGCTGCCCTGAGACACAGGGGAGCTTTACTGACTCTGGCCATTGGGCCACACTGCCCCGTAATCGTTGGAAAATGGCTGAGGTCCACTGCCACAACCTGCCCCTGCCACAGACGGGTGCTGCGGGACAGGACCCGCCACATGCAGACTAAATAAACCCAGTTCCCTCAGCCTCTCCTCATAGTCATGTGCCCCAGTCTCCTAATAATTTTCATTGCCCTCCTGCTGGACTCTCTCAAATCTGTCCATATCTTTTCTGTAGTGGGAGGGGAAGGGGCACAAAACTGGAAACACAACTCTTCTCCTAAAAAGTTCTTTTTTCTACATAAGCAGTAACAAATAGCTCTTTTGGCATTCAGTTGTGTAGCATGTTTCATGAGGCCAACCTATCATGAGACTTCAGGAAGAAGACCACAAAGATGATAGACAGATTTCTAACTCTACCTGTGTTCATTTTATTTTTTACTCCCTCCCCCTACTCTTCCAAAAAAAGGTCAAGCGACATCAAGAATAATCAAGAAAAGAACAAGTCATAAGAACACAGGACTGCAAGTGACCTCCTGGAACACTGAGTCCAGGTAATCCTATCATATAATTCCTTTTTTTAATCTTGCTGAGCTCTATTTTAAAGCCAGTTAGGTTTCTTGCCCCCACAACTCCTGTTGGGAAGCTGCTCCAGAACCTCAGTTCCCTGATGGTTAGAACCCTTCTACTCATTTCTAGCCTAAATTTACTCATGACTAATTTATAACCACTTATATGCCAACATTGTCCTTTAGCTTCTTCCTCCCTTATATTTATCCCCAGAGCTATCTAATCAGAACAATCATATCCCCATATAGCCTTCGCTTTGTTGGTTAAACAAGCTCTTATAAGATAGGCCCTCCATTCTTCTGCTCATCCTCGTAGCCATTGTTCACACCTGTTCCAGTATGAATTCATCTCTCTTGAAAAGGGTTGGCCAGAATTGTGCATAGTATTTGACATGATGTCTGACTAGTGCCTTCTACTGTACATTGGTATTAACACTTCCCTATCTCTACTGTAAACACCTCCCTTAATGAATCATAGGATCACATCTGCCTTTTTCATGGTGACTCAAGTCATCCTGTGATTCATTAATACAACCAAGTCTTTCTCCTCTGTTGTTTCAAACTGATGAGACCCCATCTTACAGCAGAGATTCTTGTTCATTAGTCCTGAAGGATCACATTTTCAAAGGCACCTAAAGATGCCAATAGGTGCTTTTGAAAATCCCAGTGGTTGCTGGTCATTGATTTCAGTGTGAGTCAGGGACCTAACCTACTTAGGTGCTTTCAAAAAACCCATTAGGCACCATCTGCATCTTTAGGTGCCTAAATACCTTTGAAAATTTGGCCCTAAAATTTGGATTATATTTCATCCCATTTCTATTACTCCAGTCCTCAAGGTCATCCAGTTCTTCCTGTATTCTGCTCATCCACTGGGCTGATGCTTTCTAACTTTGTGAGCCAATGCTGAGGCACAAAGAGGGAAATTTATAAGCAGTTGGGAACATGAAACAAATTTCAAGTACAATGCTTGGAGCTTTGGTTGCTGGTCAAAGAGTGTCTCAGCAATTAACTGCTTTAAAGAGCTTACGAGACTTCATGGGGAATCATTTGGTTTTGACAGAATTTGGAAGTGGTCTGGATTTAGAAAGTGGGTACTTTAAAGATATAAATCAAGAGAAACACCTACATAAACCTGAGTTGTGGGAAAACGTAAACAAGATAAAAAAAACAGAGGAGGACTTCCTGGGTTCTCCCTGAATGGATTCTGAGTAACGAAAGGACACTTATCAGTAACTGTTGTTTAAATATATTGTGTTTGCAGATCCACAGTGCAGGAATCTTTGTTTCCTTTCAAAGGAGTAAACTCCTGAGGATATATGGGAATGCTCCTTGTATCCACAACTCTGGAAGGGAGGGCGTGAAACCATCTCATCCTTCTCTATTTTCTCCAATTCCAGAAACATTTTTTTAATATCTGAAGGAGGAGGAGGAGAAGAAGGAGGGAAGGCCTAAGGCTCTGAAGGCTACACTGGTATTTAAGTCCTGACTACTTCATGGAGAGGCCTTATTACCCAAAGACACTGGAATCAGAGTAGGCCACATGTACTGGGACATGACAAACTGATCTTTAGTTCTCAATCCTTACTAGATTTCAAAGGACAGTATCTTGTAAGCAAGTTTCCCTATGCCTTCGCTTCCTCTTTATTCTCTAAGATGAGTTGGACTTAGAGCCCTTCACAGACCTGACATCCACTCAGAAGAGAGAGATCTGAGGATACTGAATCTGAAGACTTGAAAGTCCTTTAACCTGTACATCTTAAATTATTCTCTGACTGATCTCAGAATTTAAGAGTCAGAATTTATGGCCAGAAGGGATGACCAGATCGTCTTGTCTGACCTTCCATATATCACAGACCACTAAACACCACCTAGCCACCTTCATATTAAGCCTGACACCCAGACTTTAAAGTCTTGCAGACCTGAAACACCTTAAGCAGAAGATCTCTGCTGAGGTCTAGCAGCTCCTAAATTCTTCTCTATAAAGGAGCTCTTGCATTTGTGGCTCCTCTCTCATACAGATTGTCATCCAAGCATTTTTCCATATTGAGGAACACAGATAACTCTGTGGAGCACAAGAATCACCTCTTAAACAACATCATCTTCTCCACAGCGTACAAGTACTCTGTGGGCAAAATCCTAACCTCTAGAGAAAGAATAGTTCAACAATTATACTAATGACTAACCAGTGAATACGGCCTGAACAAGGAGTCGAGATCTGGGTTCCCCTCTCAATTCTGTCGCTGACTTGCTGACTGAACTTGGTCGAGGCACAAAAATATTTAAAGATCTACAGAAAAGAGCTATATAAATTCAAACATTTTTTCTTTAAAGTGATTAAGAATCCATCTAAATGTAACACTCGCACCATATAGAGAAAGGGGTAGGTTCCATGCCCAAAGATATGGATGATTTGAAGAAGAGGGCAACTTTTAATTTTCAGGATTCTAGAACAAAGCATCAGAAGAGCAAGCAATGGCTCACAATGCAAAGCACTGTGGATCTGCAGAGAATGTCACGAAAGGCAAAGATTATTACAAACTGCTCCAAGTAAAATCTGTATTCAATTTCTTTCCCTCTGTTTATTCAGTCATTGAACTTCTAGAAAATACTCACTGAAGAAGAGCATATACCTGTTTCACCGCCATTAATGTCCCAGTTCCTACATCTTGAGCTTGATAGCAGGATGAAAATGCTCCAAGGCCTATTTGTTGACCTTTGAGCCATTCCACATCTTCTCTGTAATGGTGTTTTGCTTTGGTATGTCCAGGCAGTGTTTCTGGTGTCTGCAAATTGAATTAAGATTAACTAGCTAAAAATTTCAAGTGTATATATGAAAACTACAACTTTTAAAGTTAATTAGGGAAAACAGTCTGATTCTTTGTCAATCAATGCATTTTCCTAAATCAGCCTTAAATTTGCGATCACAGCATGGGATTACTAGTGCCAAACATGGGAATGGCCCTTGTTCAGGAAAAGAATCTCTCAACAGCAAAGAGAAAACACATTTTTAAGTATTCAGAAAACTAGTTAGCTTATACAGAGATGGTAGCTGACTATAACACTACAAACTGCAGTATATTTCCAGTAAGAGTTCCAATATATTCCAGTAAAAGTCTTTTTGAAAAGTAACTTAAATTACCTATTTTTAAATGTTAATTTGTTTTCAAACCAATTCTGTGTTTAATAAAATGCATCTTAAATTTAGAGACAGGCTGAGAGAAATGGCCTGAAATACTCAAATTTATACACTACTTTCCTCATTATTATTACATATCACTTGGAAGCCCCATTTGAGATTGGATGCCATTATGCTAGGTTTCATACCAACACAGAGAAGAGTCCCTGCCCCAAAGACCTGGCAATCTAAACATACAAGACAGAGTAGGAGGGAAAACAGGGGCACAGAAAGTGGAAGTGATCTTTCCCTATATATTTCATCTTTCTGACTTCACCTGTTCTCAAAGTTTCAATCAACTTGATGAGACCTAAATCTACTTCTCTACCCTAACCTCCGCTCATTTTGTATTTCTGACATCTTATACTGACATATGACATCTCATACTGGATTTCTGACATACATGTATTTCTGATATCTTATACTAGATGTGTCACCAACTCCCATTCAACTCCCCACCCCTTTGTAACTTCCAGCCATTCAATTATCCTGGCCACTAAGGCTTCTGAACTGTGTCAAACTCTTTCCCCTTCCATATATAGGCTCACATCAAATCACGTCAGCTCTTTCTCTAAAACATCTATAAAAATATGCTTTTCCCTTCCATTCCTATTTCTACAGCTCTTATTTATTGCTTGAGTAATGAATATATTCTTCTCTATTCTGCCCTCCGTATCTCTCACCTACCTCCTCTCCCCACATATATTGCTGTTAAAATTCTTTTTCACTCCTGCTGCCTTCTTGTGTCATTGAGTTCCCTCCCTCAACTTCTGCATCAAGTTCAACCTCATTGTCAAATACCTGGCACAACTCTGTTCCTTCTTAAATCTCTGTTCTCACTTCTCCTTACTCCACCTTTCTTTCCCTTTGTTCTCCTCTAATTGCTTTGTACCCTTCTCCCATTCTTGTCTTCAAACTTTCTTCTGTCACCTTATGCCTGGAAATCTCCTTGGTGCAGCAGATTAAGTTTTTCCTCCAAAAAACCTCATCAAAACGTTTCAACAATGACCTCCACAAGATTCTATCAGAACTTCAAACTCACACTGGCAGCTGCTTGTCTGTGTCTGCATTTGATTTGAATTCCTAGGAGCTGTATCTCCCTTATATCTGTGCACTGTTGAGAACACACTACATGTTCGTTAAATAATGGCTGTGAACTGAAACATGGCCTTATTACAGAACTAAAACACAATCCCCACCCACCCAATCACAGTATACTCACATCCTGCTGAATAATTATGATATCTTCTCCATTTTCAACCTGTAATTGAGGAACTATTGGTAGGGCATCTTGAGAAGCTGACATTGCCATGGCAATAGCTAAAGCCTCCTCTTCTTCGGCTTCCATCTTTTCCTTACATTTTTGATTATGATTTACATCATCTTTGTAAGTGTCATCATTTTCTACCCGTTCAGGAGAAAGAACAGCAACTTCGGACTTGAATGTAACCGTGCCATCGCTTGTAGGCATAGAGGCCTCAAGTAAGTCCTCAATACTGGAATTGAGCTCTGCATTGACATCCAGTTGACTAGTCTTTTCTTCTACTGGTGTGAACACGGTCTCTTCACTTGGTATAACTGCATTATTACAACTGCTGCCACTGTCACACTGTAAAATATCGTTCAGATCAAGTGCCATATTGGTTTTTGAGGCTTCTCCTTGCCTGCTCACATCACCCGGAGTAGGTCGAGATGGCTTTGGCCTGTGTATATGACTGGATGGCATAGCCCTGGCCTGGGTAAAAACTGGGGAAAGTTTCTCTGATTCTTTATTTTCAGAACAGTTTCTTTCAATGTGTAGAGAAAGTTTCCGTTGTGTTTGAGGAGAAACTGAGGGTATTTTGCAGGGAATGAATCCCTGAGGTCTGACTTTAGACATATCTGGTACAGGGCCAACTGGTACAGATGGGGTTGAGGGCAGTATTGGGAATAATGACTGGGAATGACTGGATGAGGGAGAAAAGTTCGAACACTGACTATGGGTTCTGCCTTTTGTATGAATGGCTGGCTTTGGTTGCTCAGTGGTTACTGATGAAACTGGAAGTCCTAAAGAAATGCCAGCCAGTGTCTCAGAAATGTCCTCTGGACCGGCACTCAATTTTTTATCGCCCAGTCCTCTTCCACTTTTCCCTGATAACTGGACAGTATTGTTAGGAGTATTATTTTGTGTTGTTTCTGGAGAGTTATTTGGGGCAGATTGCTGCATAAAGTCATCACATCTGCATTCCACAGAATGCACCTCTTCCATGCCTAGCTGGATGGCTTCTGCAATTTCCATTTCATCTGCTATTGCCAACAATCGTCGACGCATTCTTGTATAATGAGTTGAGCTGCTTACACTCAACATTTCTAATAGTTTTAGGAACACATGGGGTACTCTTGCAACCATTCTTGCAGCACTCAAAAATACCCTCCGGGACAATTTTCCCACCATTGAGTGGGAATTATCAATTGACTGCAAGGCAAAATTCAAGAGGGACAGCAGCTTCTTATACCTATAAATAAATAAATAAATAAATAAATAAAATTATATATATGTGTGTCTGTATTTTTATATATATTATAAAATATAAATAATACTGTTAAAGCTCATATATACTAATTACTATTATAGAAGCAATCTACACAATACATATCAACAATAGATCAGTACATTGACAGCTAATGTATTAATTAACGTATGAGTGTTTCAGTATATGTTTTTAGTAGGAAAGGCAAATTTTCAAAGCTGGCAATTAGCTGTCTAAATTGTGAACATAGAACTTCTCTAACCATTTGTGTATGGAAAAGTCAACCCTTTGCCTTGGATAACTTTGGCAGCCATTTTTGAAGACCTGGCTAACAAATCAGTTACGGAGGAGAAGAAAAAATGAAATAATTAAGAAATACCTGTCTACTACAGAGTCAGCCTGTAAAACCTCCCCACTGACAATGTGAGGATAAAATTCATCAGGGAATTCCAATAAAAGTCTGTCTATAAGACAAAGACGTCCAAGTAGGGCTTGCCAGTTGTTCGATTCAGTCTGGGTTCCAAGAATACAGTTTAAGATGTAATCAACACCACCAATACCAATGGACCCTATGAAAAAATGGTTTATAAGATCAGAGTTAAACCTATGCCCAACTGAGATTCTATGACATTCTGGGAGATCAAAGCTCAGCTTACTGAAAGGTTAAGACAGCATGGTTATAAAGTACATAGAAACAGAACAATTTTGTAAGAAAACTGAATAAAAAATAGCAAGTTCTCAAAGCAACACAGTTCCCTTTACAATACTGGTTTTTGATATGTCCTTCAATATAGTTAAAATGATTCATGATATTTGCTTTAGATAAAACATGATGATAACTGCTTACGTATATTAAAGCTGTTATTACCAGATTTAAGTATTTCTCTACCAACTGCCAGCTCTCCTGCTTGGC
Organism: Dermatemys mawii; assembly: GCA_007922305.1. NCBI lineage: Eukaryota > Metazoa > Chordata > Testudines > Dermatemydidae > Dermatemys > Dermatemys mawii. Next base: position 20,351,490 of record ML677342.1, read on the forward strand.
CTTTACACATCTCCAACAGCGTTGAAACTGAAAGTTGACTTGTGCGGCTATGGGAAATGAAAACCAAAAGTAAATTCTACATCTTATATTTTTAATTAAAAACATTTTCATCATTAACATTTTTGGAATTGATATATCAATAGACTGGCAATTATTTTGTATTCTTCATTAATAAGTTATGATAGAATAATTTGAGTGTGATTTCACATAATTTTCTCCCTCTATATCTTAAAAATGTTTTGGCATTGTTCACCTAGAATCATGCACTGCCTAAAAATCTACTGTAAAATCTAATACCACCCATTCTCTTGCCTACATCATTAAAATCTAACAGTTTCTGAACTTGTGTGTCTTCTGAAGAGAATCCTTTAGTACAGAAAAACCAATCTGATGATACAACCTCACCTACTTACATGAGTGGCCAAATCTAGGAATACAGCACTACTCTTTAAAAACACACCCACACCCACGAATGCTTATTTCACCTGATGTAATTCCTTGCATTTTTCAGATCAACACTTACTCTGTAACTGGACCAATAAAGGATTACCATTCCGAAAGACATTGCTACTAATATGCAATTATAAGTGCCATATATTAATAACATAATGAAGCAAATATGTATTGAGTTTTGTCATAATGGCCAATTGTGTGTGTGTGTGTGTGTAAATACCTATGGCTTGATATTATAGAATCATAGGACTGGAAGGGATCTAAAAAAGTCATTATGGAACTTTAGCTTTTTAGTATGTACAGAGGTGGAGAATTAAGCCTGAACCATTATATTTGTATTAGTTATTTTTAGGGCCATTGATTAATCGCAGTTAACTCATGCAATTAGCTCAAAAAAAATCAACTGCAATTAAAAAAATTAATTGTGATTAATCGCACTGTTAAACAATACCAATTGAAATTATTACATATTTTGGATGTTTTTCTACATTTTCAAAAATATATTGGTTTCTATTACAACACAGAATACAAAGTGTACAGTGTTCACTTTACATTATTTTTGATAATTTTTACAGTGCAAATATTTGTAATCAAACAGTATTTTTCAATTCACCTCATAAAAATACTGTAGTGCAATCTCTATTCTGAAAGTGTAATTTACAAATGTAGATTCTTTTTTTGACATAACCGCACTCAAAAACAAAACAATGTAAAACTTTAGCACCTACACTCAGTCCTACTTCTCATTCAGCCATTTGCTAGGACAAACAAATTTGTTTATATTTACGAGAGATATTGCTGCCTGCTTCTTATTTAAAACGTCACCTGAAAGTGAGAACAGGCGTTCACATGGAAGCCTTGTAGATGGCGTTGCAAGATATTTACATGCCAGATATGCTAAACATTCCTATGCCCTTTCATGCTTCAGCCACTATTCCGGAGGACATGCTTCCATGCTGATGATGTTCATCAAAAACACAGTGCGTTAATTAAATTTGTGACTGAACTCCTTAGGGGAGAATTGTATGTCCCCTGCTCTGTTTTACCCACATTCTGCCATATATTTCATGTTATAGCAGTCTCGGATGATGACCCAGCACATGTTATTTGATTTTCGAACACCGTCATTGCAGATTTCACAAAATGCAAAGAAGGTATTGATGTGAGATTTCTAACAATAGTTACAGCACTCGACCCAAGGTTTAAGAATCTGAAGTACTGTCCAAAATCTGAGAGGGACTAGGCATGGAGCAGAAAACTTAAAAGAGCAACAATGAGATACAGAAGCTACAAAACCCAACCACCAAAAAAGAAAATCATCCTTCTGCTGGTGGCATCTAACTCAGATGACGAAAATGAACGTACATCGGTCCGCCCTGCTTTGGATCGTTATCAAGCAGAACTCATCATCAGCATGAATGTATATCCCCTGTAATGGTGGCTGAAGCATGAAGGGACATATGAATATTTAGTGCAACTGGCACGTAAATATCTTGTGACACTGGTTACACAGTGCCATGCGAACACTTGTTCTCACTTTCAGGTGATATTGTAAACAAGAAGCAGGCGGCAATATCTCCTGCAAATGTAACCAAACTTGTTTGTCTGAGCGATTGGCTGAAGTAGGACTGAGTGGACTTGTGGGCTCTAAAGTTATACATTGTTTTATTTTTGAATGTAATTATCTTTTAGTACATAATTCAACATTTGTAAGTTCAATTTTCATGGTAGAGAGACTGCACTACAGAACATATATTAGGTGAATTTAAAGTACTAGTTCTTTTGTTTTTTACAGTGCAAATATTTATAATAAAAAAATAAAGTGAGCACTGTACATTTTGTATTGTGTTGTAATTGAAATCAATATTTGAAAATGTAGAAAACATCCAAAAATATGTAAATACATGGTAATCTATTATTGCTTAACAGTGCAATCAATCATGCAATTAATCACAATTTTTACTCGTGCAATTAGTCACAATTTTTTACATTGCTTGACAGCCCTAGTTATTTTGTATTACAGCAATACTTGGAGGTCCCAATCAAGAAGCAGTTCCCAACTTTACTATCCACTGTACAAACAGATAAAACAGTCCATGCTCCAGAGGCCACAGTCTAGAATTATTACAATACTGAGTCCTGAAATAATGGTGCATAGTACTACAGAGGAAGAATATTAAGAACCAGACTGATAAGAGAGACTCAATGGGAATCCCAAGCATTAGGTCAGGGCAATAGATAACCAAGAGGATAAAGAAGGATGGTGATAATATACATCCAAAATTTCAAGTCAACATTTGTTGAGAAAGGAAAGATAAGCCCCATAAAGTCAATTTAAAAAAAATGCTGCATTCACTAGGTATTGTACATACTGAAAAAATATTATGAGGTGCCTCCAAAACACACCTAGAGTTTTGTCAATGTAATTTGGTTACTACAAAATAATTTATCCAAATACTTCCATGACCTATAACTGTATATTTATGGCCCTACTTGTGATCCATACCTTTTAATCTATAGCCACCAGGAGTCTGAACATTCTCTGCTTCTACATGAAATAGAAGTCCTGAATGTAGTTTTCAAAAATTACTGAAAACTTGAAGACCTATTGAATCAACTACCGTACCTGTTGGCATCTGCACATTTAACTAATATAGTCTCTACAACTGGCTTGAGAAGTCGCTGTAGTTTTGTCCTTTCTGCCAAACTATGACAAGGAGTATAAACCAGCATGGCTCTTAATGTTTTCTAAGAAAGGGGAACAAAAGAAATACAAAGTCAGTTCAACTATTCTTCAGCTCATTATAAAAATGTTTATAAATAGGTTTATATAATGCACATGAAACAGTGTGACAAAGGGTTAATACAGGGGTGGGCAAACTTTTTGACCCGAGGGCCACATCAGGGTTGTAAAATTGTATGGAACGCTAGGTAGGGAAGCCTGTGCCTCATCTGACCTCCTTCCCACTTCCTGCCCCCTGACTGCCCCCTTCAGAATCTCCGACCCATCCAACCCCCCCTGCTCCTTGTTCCCTGACTGCCCTCTCCCGAGACCCTCACCCTAACTACCCACCCCCAGACCCTCACCCCCTACCCAACACCCCCTGCTTCCTGTCCCCTGACTGTCCCAACCCCTATCCACCCCCCACCCCACTCCCTGACAGGCCCCCAGGACTCCAAAGCCCTATCAACCTCCCCATCCCCTGCCTGCTCCCTGTTCCCTGACTGCCTCCTGGGATTCCCTGCCCCTTATACAACCCCCCAGCCCCAGCCCCCTTACCATGCTGTCACAGAGCAGCGTGTCTGGCAACTGCGTGGAGCCAGAAACAATACACCGCAGGAGCGCATAGCCCCACCCCCCAGAGCATTGCCCACATGGTAGCGTGGCTCTGGGGGAAGGGAGAAGGCAGGGCAGGGGCCAGGGGTAGCCTCCCTGGCCGGGAGCTCAGGGGCCAGGCAGGATGGTCCCGAGGACCGGTAGTGGCCTACGGGCTGTAGTTTGCCCACCCCTGGGTTAACCTTACTATCGTATATACTTAGTGTTAGAATTACAATTTTCTTACAATCAGATTTCAGGTTGAGTAAGTACGATCAACAACCCTAAGTCACTGAACCATGCATCTGAAAATATTTGGCAAGATCCTCAGCTGGTGAAGTCAGTGAACCCGTGACAGTTTACATCTGCTGAAGATCTCATGTATTTCCTTCTCAGACAAATGCTTAAGTGCTGAATAGGGTCTGATTTTCATCTCTGATGAGCTCCCACAATTCCCACTGACTTTTCTGGGACTTCAGTGCACCTAATAGTAGTTCTAAAAATCAGTCTCTGAGCTACTTCACAAAAATGTTCAAATATGGAAAACAACTACTTACTAAAGCAGCAACATACACTTTGTAGACAGGGTCAGCACAGACCATGGACAGCACACTGCAGCAGGATTCCACTACAACATCTCCTGAGATACCGGTCTGAGATGATCCACTAGCTGCTCCCAGAGCTCCAGCACTTGTGTTGTTTCCACTGCTGCTTCCAGAATTTCCAGTGCTTTCACCATTAGCCAGTAACAGAGCACCACTAACATCATGGGAAAGACGTCTAAGTGCCATCTCCCGTATATTCCAGTTTCGAGAAAACAAGCAGCCAACTAACTCCATTCCAAATACCTAACAAAAGTAAACATATTCCATTTGATTTGGTTGCAAAACATAACATTTCAAGCTTAAGTACTTAAGTACTGTATTTCAGGAAATGTCAAAAAAAGGTTGAAAGGGAAAATCTTGTCTTAATCTTTTATGACAGAAAATATACTAGGAGTGTCAGTTTTAAATATGCAGCCTGTCATATAAAATGAAATATTATGAATGGCAATGCATATATCCTTCAAAGACTTAGCTATATTTTTGAAAATAATTCTCTTCCCTCATTACATTTTCTAAAAATTCATTATAATTCTGAAGCCAATTACAAACTGCTAGTGAGCTTTACAGGGAGTAGTTCCCTTTGCTTCCTTCCTGTATTCAGTAGGAAAATCCTTTCCGCATGAAAAGTCAGATTGGTATTTCTGCTGACAAAGACCCTCTATCCACAGAATAGGTACAGACAAGGGCACTTAAAGTTCCCACACACAGCCTTTCGAAAGTGCCTCATCCATGTTCAGCTGCTCCCCTCTTTAGAGGTAAGGGAATAGTCCATCTTCCATGGCATTCAGTACTTGGCATCTCAGTTATTGCTACCAACAAGAGTGTCTATTATTGCTAATTATGTTTGCGATGTGACACCTGTCCACCAGGAATTAGGTCCAAAGACACTAATTCCTTTTTACTGAACAGGGTTATGATATTCTCCAACCTGAAAAAGCCCAAAGGAAAAACAACACTAGGGATGGAAAAAGTTTCCTGATTTTTTTTTTTTAAAAAAAACAACACACAAAAACACACAACACCAACTATAAAGCCCATGCGGTTCAGAATAATTTATGGAGTATCATAATGTCCTTTAGGATTGTGTCAGGAACTCCAAACACCCATATATTTCAAGTTTACAGTGAGTGCACTTCAGAATTTTTTCATCTTGTTCATATTATTTTCATTGCATGGAGCATAGCCCTCTGTCATACTTTTCTTAGTATTCTTGGGTAACCTACTTAGTACCTTGAACACAATACTCTGCAGTATTTTTTCAGACAAACTCAAGAGGATTATGCAGGAATGTCACTTTTTGCTGCATAGATTCTTGTAGCCATTATCAAGTGATTTTCTCATATTATATTTTAAAAATGAGCTCGCAGGAGATGCATAACAAAATGGAGCTTTGAAAGAATTTCAAACAGGAACAACAAAGCTCCGCTGTTGAGCTTGCATTAAAATAAAAAGAGGGGTATACACTTCCAAAGCACCTGCTTGCTGGCCTATATGCACAATGACAGTGTGTCTTTGGAGGAAGAAACAAGATCTGGCACAAGTGGTTTTGCACAGGCAGCTATTGGGATGACTTTATCTTAAAAAAGCAAGGAAAATCCTACCTCAAAATGACAAATTGTTTTAATTTGAAATTCACTTTGTAAGTTAAACCGTTACCTGAATCCATGGCTCAGCTAAATCTTTATAGGTGGAAGGGATCTGCTGAACCCCATAATGAGTAAGGTTAAAATTACTATCTTGCGTTCTCCTTTGCGATCCACCTGTAGGCTGCTTCTGATTTTGTTGTTGAACCACTCGGAGAACTGTAGGAGAATCCACAGGGCTTGACATTTCATGACTATAAACAAACAAATATTTAATGTGGATTAAAAAATTAAACATTTACATACTTTAAAGCTCTATAATTTAGCTTCCGATCCAGAAATGTGAGATTTAATCTGTTCATAAAACTGAATGCTTACCTATAGAAATCATGAGATCTCCACTTAGATCTACAAAGAGGGCATATAAGTGGCTCTCTGTTCCTTCTACATTCTTCTGCCCCTGAAATGCAGTAACCACAAAATAACATGATGCCTAAAATATATTATAGACTTATGGGAATGTAAAAACTAATGTGTTAACAAAATTAAAAATTAACAAATTTAGTAGTAAATTTTACTTTAAATTAGAATATACCCTTTTCCTTATAAGGATAAATGTAGTTCTGAATTCAGCTGTCTACAGAATATTGTATGGTTTACCAGACAATCAAGGAATATTGGACCAACTTCTGTTGGTGAATGAGACAAGCTTTCAAGCTTACGCAGAGCTCTTCTTCAGGTCTCGGAACGGTAGTCAAAGTGTCACAACTAAATACAAGATGGAACAGATTGTTAAGCATAAGGAGTTAACATATGTTGCAAAAGACCACTCAAGGTGAAGTGGACAGTTATCACCATGGCAGTCATAAGACAAAGAAGTGTTAAGTGGCTTACAGATTGTTGTAATAAGCCATAAACCCATACAGAGTATCATTAGACAATTACAACCTATACTCGATGAGGATCATATCCTGAAGGAAATCTTTCCAGAGCCCCCTCTTCTGCCCGCAAACAATGCCCCCAATCTTGTCAAAGTCATAATCAGAAGCAAGCTCCATATACCAGAACACACCAACTCAAAGCAATACCTGATCCAGCCATAACCAATGAAACACCTACAGCCATATCCCCCCTACTCCTATGAGCAATTACCCGACCCCCAACATATCTACATATGCTTCTCACAACACGTGGTTACCTCATCCTGTGCACTAAATGCTCTAACCATCACTATATGTGGGTAAAACCAGACAATCACCATGCTCTGAAATATACTCGCACAGAAAAGTGATAAAAGACAAAAACACCTATCAGTCATGGGCAAAACCTTTTCACAAAACAAACACCCTGTATCTGACCTCTTGGTCTTTGTCCTCAAAGGAAACTCCTTCAAAAAACAAGCCTGGGAGCTAAATTCATAACTTTTCTAAACACTAAAAATCATGAACTCAAAGACACTGGATTTATGGCTCTGTTATAACAATCTGTAACCCACAAAACCTCCTTTGTCCTACAACTGTAGAGGTGTTAACTGCTCACTTCACCTTAAATGGTCTCTTACAACTTAATAACTCCTTACGCTTAACAAATTTGTCCTACCTTATATTTAGCTGTGACACTGAGTACCATTCCTAGACCTGAAAAAGTGCTCTATGTAAGCTTGAAAGCTTTTCTCTTTCACCAACAGAAGCTGGTCCAATAAAAGATTATCTCACCCATCTTGTCTTTCTAATATCCTGGGACCAATATGGCTACAACTATATTGTAAATTTTAGCCACACTTTAATTGTGCTGCTTCTCCTCAGGCAACATTCTTCATTTACATTACCCATGATATTCCACACTAATATCCACTAGTTGATAGACTTTTAGTAAGTCCTCCACAAGCAACATAATGAAATATAGAGCTTCACATTCATCTTTCAGGTCTGCACACTTTTAATATAAAACTGTTAGTCTTTTATGTATTCTTGTTTCATTAACTTGCATTTCAAAGAATGGGTAGCATGCTATACTACAGTTTATGTATTTAAAGTCACCAGCAATAAATGTAAATAAAACAACAACATACAAATTGACATGCAGTGATGATGTAATTTATTCCTGCAGCCATCTTCACACACAGTCAGGCTCTCTTCATCCAGCATGCCTAACAAACAAATGGGGCACATCTGTTCTTCTTCATCTTTCATACTATAAAAAACAGACATTGGCAATATGAAAAATTGCATAGATCAGAATTTAATATAGGCATTAAGTCAAATATTGATTAATGATGAATGCTAGTTTTCATAATACTCTATAATCACCATATTATATTTAAAACAGTTAAGACCAAGAGTTAGGAGCCTTAATGAGTGGTGTGATTTTCAGAAGTGCTGCGCCCTTAGCAGCTTCTGTTGCAATCAATGGGATCCACACAGTGTTTGGCACTCAGGAAAATCAAGCCAGACAGCTAAAAAGTGATTTAGGTGCATAATTTTAGGGAAAGATACAGTTCTGAAAATCTTGTCCTAAAGAAATCTACTTTGCTGTTTACTCAATATTTATGATTGGAATGATTAGGGAATTGTCAGTAACTTATACATTGAAACAAAACATATTTCTTCTTTGTCACACTTCGTCCACAACTCAAGTTATTTTTCAAAAGTTGCTCTTCAGACCAATCCAGCAGATCTTGAATACTATTTTATGAACACATGTAAAATTCAAAAAGCAAATGTAAAATATAGCTGCTCTACTTTTTTTGCTGCAAGCAGATGTAAATATTTATAGCATTCTCGTATGCAACAATATACTAATCAGAACTATTTTATTCAGATCAAAACACCAAATTTTTAATCAGATATATTTTAGATGTACTTTCATTTGTTTTCTACCATTAAACAATTATCTTAATTTCAAACTAATAATCTGAGACTACAGAAGGTTTATGACTGTATTTAAATTACACTGACAATGTATAATGAAAATAGCCAAAATTTACCCATCCATAACATATTTTGGCAAATGGTTACAGAGATATATTTTAATTACAATCATTAAAAGACAGAAATGGAAAGAACATGCTTGCAACAAAATGGAATAGTGTGACATCGACTTGCATTCCTGGAGGGACGGACAAGGACAAGCCGGACAAAAGTGATTAAAAAGACAGATTATAAGTTATGCCATTGTATACACATACATAACTCGAAGGGAAAAAAAACCCCAAACCTACATTTAATTAAATTATGACTGTAGAACTGTATATATATTGTGTACACACACATGTATATATACATATATACAGACACATGTATATATACAATGTATATATATTGTATATATATTTGTTTTATTTGTGCATTCATTGTGCCTTACACAATCACCTCCATTTTCTAAAAAATTTGTAAAATAATTGAGATTTTTTTCAATTTGAAAAATCCACAGACGTTTACAGTGAAAATGTACTGTATCCTAAAAATGACAGTATCCTAAAAATACAAATTTCAATATGGTCATAACTGTATTATACTTTTTACTTTCAAGAATCAGTAGTTAACAATAAATTTAAATGAAGTACAACAGAAACATCAAGACTGTGTAAGTTTACCTCTAATGAAATGGAAATAAAATAATACAGTGACTGATATATATATTATAGCACGCCAGAATGGTTTCACTGTAAAACAATTGCAATACATTTTGCTATGTCAACAGCTGTGTGGGTTTTCTTCAGGTGTACCCTAATAATCACTAACACAAAATAATGCAAGAATATAATATAATAAATCAGAAGGTTATCCAATTAAGTTATTCCTATAACAAGTCTTCCCAAACATATATCTAACTAAAGGAATTAATCTATGAGAAGAATAATTTCAGGGAAACAATTGTAGGCATTTAACAGGTCTGTGTGTGTTTGTACATAAATATGGATTTACAATGAAATAGTCTGACAGTTAAAAAAAATACATAAACAAATTCATAATCTAGAATCCCAAACTGAAAACATGTCTAAATATATTCATTTAGCCAGATGGACACTGTCATCTAAAGCAATGTACCAAGATTACTTGTTAACATAAGGCTCCATTTGATGCTAAGGTAAGAAAGTGTCATTTTTGGTTTTCTTCTGAGCATTCTCTGGGGAGCAGTCACCTTAGTTTATTCAACCAATGTATATAAATTCACAGAAAACATTTTAAATGTTTAAAAAAATTAAGAACATAAAAGACTAATAAAATGAATGTTATTAATTTTAGCCCGTAACGAATTTACAAGACCTGTTAAGCAAAAACACTGAAGTAAAAATGAAAATTTGAAACAGCTTTTCAAAAGACCGTTGATTTTACTAAGCTTAAGTATTGGAAAACTCATAAATATGCTTCTAATATGGCATGTGTCAGAATGAGCCAGACTGAAAAAGAAAATTAAAAAATCCCTTTAAAATAATTTAGTTACTTAATGTATATATGTGGCTCAAAAGTGAATTTTTGTGTGTGTGTGTGTGTGTGTGTGTATATATATATACACACATACACACACACACACGGAGTATACTTACCTTGAACTTGCAAGCATATGTTCATAAGTACATGACTGTTGCTTCTAAGTAGTACAGCTTGCTTTCAAAATTATTTGCACAGGAAAAAATCAGATATTTCTACATCTGTGAACATTTTCCTGCATGCTGCATATGAACACATGCGCACACACACAAACACGTCAGTTCTGGGAGCTAAATATGTACTCCAGTCTTAATGATTGCATACTTACTTCTTTTTTTAATTTTCATTTTGAACAAGGAACAAAGGAATAGATTCTCTGCAAAACATCAATATCTAACACATTTTTCAAACAGGTCTTGTAAATTCAATATGCCTGTGTTGGTATCAAGATGACCAAAGTAAACTTGATTGATTTTTTTTGCATACACAAAATAATTTTATGTGACTTAAAATGGAAGCAGCTTTAAATAGATTAAAATAAAAAGTAAGTGTAGCTAAATCTCCAAAATTGGCGGGGGGAAGAGGGAAATGCTTCAGAACAAAGATTTTTAATTCCTTTAGAAAAATACTAACCTGTTTTCTGAACTAGATGTAGAAGTACTAGATGATGACAATGTATGAGAATTTGACATGCGTGAGACAAACTTCTGGATGGTGTTACGGGATGGAGCTTTGATCCTTGAGCTACGCCTACTGTGATATTTCTGGAACAAACTCTCAACCTAACATTGGGAAAAGATAGTAACAGTAGTATTTATGCTATAAATACCTCACACAAAGAGATGATCTTGAGATTTCAATATTGATGATGAAATTATATGTTTATAATACATTATTATTATTATTAAATTGTAACTGCAGTTGCAACAGCAGGAATTTCACTATTGTCTTGAGAATAAAATGGCTTGCAAGGAACAAACTAATTTACATAAAAATCATCAGCTTCATTTTTCTTTGTACAAAGATTGTGTGGCAGAAACTTGCTCTGCTTAATAATTTACGATTGAGACAACAGATAAATGATATGCTACAGATGCTGATGAAAATATAAATTTGAATTAAGTGGAAAAGGAAGTTTTACAGTATATTCACTGAACCAAAGAGTTCTACTTTTTAGTTGCTCCTTCTATTGCAAATTTTTTTCTAATATTTACATAGTTTTTGAAACACTGGCCAAATTAAAAAAATTGTAACTCTATTCATTTAAAATTGGTAGTTTTCAGCTGTTTTAAAAACATGCCCTAAAAATGCTCTAACTTTGTGTGAGTACTTACATCTGCTATTACATCAGGAATTCATTACCTCAAAATTCTTCAAGGTCTTTCTCCAAAGCATTGGGTCTGAGGGTTCTAACTGGAACACTCGAAGCATGACAAACAGCAAATGAATACAAAATGTTCCACGCCCGCAACTGCATGTCTACAAAGAAACATATAGCAAGTTTATGACCCTAATGTGGCTTGAGAATTGAAGAATGTGCACGTTCTTCATTTAAGCACCTACACTGATTATTGCTCTCAGAGGCTGTAGTTACCATTCCTATCAAAGGATCTTACGCACCTGATCCTTATCCTGATATCACCCAGTATGAAGGCTATCAAGAAATTTTCTTCTGTCAGTTATAGACCTTTGGACCCTGTTCCAAGAACACACAAGTCTAGTTGTCCCCTACTGAATAGTCACACCATCATCAGGAGGGTGTATCTGGAGAAGATCCCATAGTAGGTATTAATACTACTATGAGACTGCCCAGAGAGCTTTCATATGCATTTGTTCTACATTTACCAGAATAGAACCAAGTTACACATCTCTCTCTCTCTCTCTCTCTGTTTCTATATCCAGGAAGTGTAAACCGTAAGACAGAGATATAAGAAATTAAAAGTGCCTCATCTAGTGGAAGGTGGGGCAAAACAGAAAGTGGCAAAATTTCAGCCAAAATACTACTTAAAAATTAATATCACATCCAAGGAGGGAGTGTAAAATGGGTGAAAAATAAACGTGAAACACTAAATTTGCACATTATCAATGACTCCTCAGCTAAATTAAATGGATTTTAAAAGAAAAGTGTTTGCTACAGACAACCTAATGTTTGAAGTATAGTTGACACATAATAATATGTACACAATACGCCTTTTAAATGCTATTTCATAAGATAGGTAAATAGTTAACTTTGGGTTTATGAATTTATAACTTCATCTAACTTGGTTCTATACCAGGGGTGGGGAAACTTTTCTGGTCGTTCCAAATAGTATGGAGAGCCAGGTAGGGAAGTCTGTGCCTCCCCAAACAACCTGGCCCCGCCTCCATCCAATCCCCTCCCACTTCCCACTCCCTGACTGCCCCCTCAGAACTTCCATCCCATCCAACCCCCACTGCTCCTTGTCCCCAGACCGCCCCCTTCAGAGACCCCTCAATCTAACTGTCCTCCCAGGCCCTCTCCCACCCAATCCCCCTTGTTCCCTGTCCCCCGGTTACCCCGAACTCTATCCACCACCCTCCCCCTGAGACAGACCCCCAGGACTCCCATACCGCATTCAACCCCCCTCCCCACTCCCTGGCTGCCCCCTCCAGAGACCCTCTGCCCCTAACCACCACCATAGAACCACACCCCCTATCCAACCCCCCCTGCTCTCCGTCCTCTGACTGCCCCCACCCCTTATCCAACCCCCCTACCATGAGGCTCCTAGCAGCATGTTTGGCTCCCCGTGGAGCCAGACACCCTGCCCCGTGGGAGCACGCAGCCCCGCCCCCCCAAAGCGCTGTGCATGTGGCAGCGTGGCTCCGGGGGAGGGGGAAAGGGGCCGGGGACAGCCGCCCCGGCTGGGGGAGCTGGACAAGATGGTCCTGTGGGCCAGATGTGGCCCACGGGCCGTAGTTTGCCCATCCCTGTTCTATACAATTTCCAAACCCTGTAAGTAAAACATATGGTAGGCCCATGCGCGGTGATTCCTACCTGAGGCCCAATGAACACCCTATACTTGTTATCAGGGCTGTCTCCTCCAATTAAGAAAGAATTAGGTCCTATCTGCTGCAACAGGTACAATCTGGCTCGCATAACTTTGTTGACACGACGATTTGTTTCCTCAGGGCTATATGGTGAGAAGCCATCTGGAGACGGAGCTCTCCGAGGTGGTGTTATTCTCCCACTTTGAAACTGCAATAAAATTGTTTCCAATATCAACTATTTCTCTCTTCACTAAGAAATTCTTACACAAGACTGTTTTTGTTTGTTTGTTAAGCAACAACAAGAAGCTCAACAATGCTCTCAGCACTGACCAGAACGCAAAATGAGAAAAGGTCCCTACCTTAAAGAGACTACAAGGATCATCAAGACATTTATTTTCTTCCATGCTCAAATCCAGCAGATATCAGATGTAGCAAACATGAAGTTTTAAACAAATTTGTTGAAATATTAACAGAGGAAGTAAAAAAGGTAGCTGGCTTATTTTTCTTGAATTTTTTGTTCATTGATTTTACTGCACTATTTTACCTGAGTAATTAGACTTGAGAAACTATTGTGGACTTGTGAAGGGCAACACCGAATACTGGTTCTGTGAGATGAAATTTCTTCAATTATAAAGTATATTAGCATATTTAAATTCTAGCCGTTGAGGAATAAGAGGTTATAGCAATTTTTCAAAGGAAGATATCAGATAAAAGATGAAATGCCTTCCTGTCTGAACTATGAAAACACATATCTCACTTAGGCCTCTGTATTTTTTTATTCTAAAAGAAATGACCCAAATCTAATATCAAAGTATATCTGTCTTTACTTCAATTTTTCTAACACATTAAGTTTTTTTAATACTTTTTCTGATATTAAACTTAATATTGCCAATGAATGGTTGGAATCCAACTGGAATTTCAAATAGTGAAGTAGAAGATTGTAAGTGAACCATTCTTGTTAGTCATTAATTCTAACATGGACTAAACCAGAGGTTCTCAATCTTTTTCTTGCTGAGGCCCCTTCAATATGCTATAAAAATGCCAGGGCCCCATGGGAGCAGGAGGCGGGGAAGCTGGTGCTCCAGGCCAGGGGGACACCCTTGGGCATAGGCATAGTTTGACTTCTATTTGGAGGAGCAAGGGCTGGCGGGGCTGGAGCCAGCTCTGCACAGAGGGGTCCAGGAAGGGAGCGTCACCTCCACCCCAACTCAGTCAGGAGGACCACAAAGCCTGTCTGGGCTGTGAGGAGATGTAACCAAAAAATATAAACTCTAAGGGGGAGGGGGGACTCGATTCAAAAAGTTTGAAAACCGTTCAGGATGTAGGGAGCGGATAGCTAGGAGCTGTGTGAAGTGAGGGGTGTAGCTCAGGGTTCAGGAAGGATGAAGTTAGAGGCTATGGGCAGGCAGGGGAGTAGCTCAGCCTCAGAGAGCAAGCAGGGTGTAGCTAGGGGCTATGTATGGGCGCTGTGGGAGGGGGGCTCCCAGTGCGGCTCCCAGCTTCAGTGGGGCAGCGACTCTACCCTGTGCTCAGATATATTGCTGTTTTCTGTAGCAACCCCATGTGCTTCGGCCAAGATTTTCAGAAGTGGGAACCTATAGTCACACTTATTAATAAGTGAGGCCACTTATTTAGGAGCCTAAATTGGGATGCAGGAGCTTAACTTTAGGTACAGTTGCTCTTTTGCCAAGTGGTAGCAGATGTCCAGGGGCCTATGCAGGTTGGCTTCCCAGTGAAGGAGAAATCAATGAAATGGAGTCTAAGTATTCTATACTTATTCTAAGTAAAGCTATTTTTATTTGTACACTTACACCAGTTCTGAACAGAGGTGTTCACAAACAACATGGAGGCAATTCCTTCTTTTAGAAATCTCAACCCAAAAACCAAGACCTGGTTCCCATGGAGCACCTCTTCCTCAAGAATTGACTCCACTCAAAGATCCACGAAGAGAGGAAGCTCTGCCACCAGATCTTTACATAAGCAAACTAACACAGAGCATGTCTCTTTCTAACACTGGACATTTTCTCATGTGCTAAGAAAAAGAACTTAGGAGACTATGAGTAACTGCACTATCTGGTGACACCTGTCATAACAGATTCTATTTTTGAAAATCTTGATCCAGGTTTATTTGCTACAAAAACAATAGATCAAATCAAGCATGGAATTGCATCCTTCGCGTTTAACTTCCTAACAACTATGAATGTAATATTTATTAGGCATACCACGTTTCATTATCCTAAGTAAAATCACAAGTGGGAAACTCCTTTGAACACGCATCTTCTCTCTAAAACCAGTAGTTAGAGACAGCTTTTGTTGACAGTTCAGAAATACCAAATTTTGACATGTGAATAGCAATACCCCCTCTTCCATAAATGGTGACATCTCAAAATAAAGTTAAAACCGTAATTACATTACATTCTCCAACTTACAGGCACTGGAGATACCCTTTTTCTTCTAACACCTGGTGATTCCGATTTAACAGTTCTAGAGGATGAGGATGAGGAGCTACTAGGAGAAGGGCTACGTCTTCCTTTCTGAGCTGCAGAAGCATTGCTTTGCCCTTCAACTTGAGGTTCTATTGATAGTTTGTTGCTTTCAGAGCCATCACCTTTCACTGGGATTGGTTTTACCACCTTGTAGGAAATAAGTCACATAGTCTGTGGTTAATAAAATGATCATCTTCTAAATAAAGCAATAGGACACACTAACTTGAAGCCTGTTTTGGAAACATATGTACAATGTTTATATTTCTTCGTTTTGCATATGATATATTCCCTTTATATTGAGACCACCAGCTATTCCCCAATTATATTAGTGATCAGTGTTTGAGAATCACAATGGCATTTCAAGTGTGTGTGTGTGTTTGTTATTAGATTATAAGATTAACTCTTATAATTCTTTTTTATAGCAATCATATGTCCAAAATTAACTTTCATTCATGTCTCTAATGTTAACAGTTTCTGCACGATTTGCCACCTTTCGTTCTTCCACGTTATAGCTGAAACTGTTTGTTCAGCATATCTGAAGTCAAGAAGAAGTGGCCAAGTTCCTTATTGTAAATAATTATGCTTTTGATCTTGCTCTTTTGCATGCATCTTTCAATGTTACTAGAACAAAACAAATCACAAGCCATCTTGCAGAAGAAGAGCAAAATGAACTTGCATTTTGATTTATGTCAAGAATTTATCATGGAAAATGGTTCTTCTGATCATAATCACCTGTGCTAGACAAATGAGAGATTAATACATAAGAGTTTTAAGAAGGTGAATTTTTTTTTTTTACTTTAGAAACAAATTTTTGGGGGGTTTTGACTGAGAAAATAGTTTTAAGTTTTATTCTGTAAACATAGTTACTTTGAATGTCAATAGAGGGCAGTGTTGTCACAATAATATTTTTAAGCAAAACTATCAGTTGAGCTATTTGATTTTCTTAACACCAAACACATTACAGATCTGTAAGATGTACAGAATTAGCAATAATTCTTCAAACAGCCAATATACGTGAACAAAAGGATAATAATGAAGTGTCAGCATTCATAACTAAAATACAATGTTGCAAGGGTCGAAGAACAAATATTTATTAAACCATCTTGGCACTTTTCAATTGTGAAAAGTAAATTGGTAAAAAATTCAAATTATTATAACCCTTTTTTGAACACTACTTACCACAGGGCCTCTCCTGCTTCTCCTTTCGAGCCATTCATGCTTCCAGGCTGGCATACATGTTGCCTTGAGTTTCTCCCTGATCATGCGCTCTTCTGGGCGGTCATCCATTTTCTGCAACCCCCTGAGGGTTTCTTTATTCTCCATGTCACGACTAACAAAGAAAAAAGAAAAAAAATCATAAATGTGATTAAAATTAAAGACATAAACACAGTGGTATTCTTAAACCTTGTACCATCATAAATTTCTCTCTCTCTCCTCTTACAATATAATTACCAAAACATTAATTCCAACTGGCTGGAGCAAGCCACTTCAGCATTACTGTGAACAATTTGCTACCCTGCTATTTGGAGCATAACTGCTTTGAGGCATATTTACTTGAAATGTGTACTAGTCTGAATATTAGACATCCAATAAGAAAGGCTTCTTTATGAAATACTAATTTGAACCAAAACAACATCCCCACATCAACCAATCCCCCGCCTCTACAACCTTCCATAAAAAGCTCAGAAGTTTAAGGTTGCTCATATACCTATAGACACATGAAGGCTTGCAGTGTATTTTAAGACAATTTATAACATGAATAGTGTAGAAGATTTAGAAAGAGGAAGGTATAGTATAAAAATGTCATGCCACAAGTCATTTGTGTACAAAAAAGGTTAGTGAAAGCAATTGACACTTAATTTGTTTAAATTAGAAAGAGAAGTCATAACAGTAAGGATTACATAGTTAAGAGCTGCTTTCTGAACTACTTTTGACTCAAAAGAATTCCCAGTCAGCTATCATAACAAAATATGTAGTCTGCTAATATCACTAAAATGAATGTGCAACCCATCCAGCATATATGATTTTGACCCATAGCAAAGTAGTTGCTGTGTTTACAGGCAACAATAAAAATACTCAAGTATATATGGGAACAGTCCGAAAGTCTGTTGAGCTACTTGCTAAATCACCAGGAAAACCACATTCTTAGCCACAACACATGATCACTTGCCATGTTCTTGAAATTAGTTCATTTAAAAGAAAATAAATTGTATTTTTTTCAAAAAGCAAATCTATCACACAAATCCAATTAGACTGTCAATCTGAATGGATGCTTATCAATTTTTCTCCAAAAATCCACAAATTAACGTGGAAAAATAGAGCTTTTAATAATTTGTCTACACAAAATAATTTGAATATTTGCCATTGTTTCATATATATATATAAACACAATCCCATATTAACCTTCTGATGTGTTTATTTTAGTTATGCAGATAGACCTTCACTACTATACATTGTCTTATGAATTTTTTGTAAGTAGTATTACTATTAGACAATCTGCAACACATAAATTATCTTTCCTGTGATAAAAATGAAACATGTCTTGTCTGTGCAACAATCCATATCTAATTGTGAAAAAGTGATTGTAAAGAACGAAAAAAACACCTTGGATCAAATGTTTTTGTTGGCCCAAAACAGCATTGATCAATGTTACAGGACAATTTCTCCCTCCTTGTAGAGACTAGGGAAACAAACTATCTAGAGACAGGAAATATCTTTTTCCTGTTCAGTGCAAAAGTGTCATACACAGATGGACACCACAAAACAAAACATTTTCTTTTCTTTCAAGCAATATCCTCTACACATATTGCTAATATGAGTTTTATTTTAGGTGTTTTATTGAAAGTGGCCGATTAATCCTAAATTTCTAAATACAATAAAAATTCCATCCAAATAAGCAAACCATTTTAATCTTTGAAAAAGGGCCCGTTCTGAGTCATCAAGGAGATCATATATATATATATATACAAATATATATATATATATATACACACACACACCAACCCAAAATTGGGATATTCATATCTCTACTGAATGAAAATAGAAGTCTGAATCCTAATATAAACGACAACAAATTCTGCAATATAATGAGAGACAGAATTTTATTTGTGTTTTTGTAGTAATCAGAGTTCCAATCAAGAATGGGGCTCCACTGGGTCGAGAGCTACACAAGAATATACAAGATCACTCCCTAGCTTATATAGGGCCTTACTTATATTCCTTCCTTATTCAGCCAAAACACCCCAGATGACTATGGGAGCTTTCCCTGAATAAAAACTGGGCCCATATAATGGTACAGCCACAAAAATCTAGGTGAGAATTTGCCTTAAATATTTTAAATTAAACATCTAAAATACATTGTAGCTGTAATTTCATGATACTAGCCATTTCAAATGCATGAATACTTTGTATACAAGGCAGAAAAACGATGCAAGCAATAAGAGAATGAAGCTTTATTTAATCTGTTCACATAACCATGATTAACTTCCCAACGGATATAAAAAAAAAGTCTTAGTGGCCCTTGAACTTGAATTCATGAACAATGTGATACAACAGTGAAGGCTTCACAATCTGTACTTGTTCTCTAAAAAGCAGAAGCAACTATCTTGTTCTTTCATGTGACAGTAAAACCAATATACTCGTACTTACAAAGAACTGTTGTTTTTAAATGTAGGTGGGATAGACCAGCTGAGTCTGAAAGTGTTCTCTCTAGTAATCTAAGATAAATTCTGCAAGAGTATTCTGCAATTAAGTATCATATAATACCACAGAATGCTTTTTTGGAAAAAAAAGATTGTGTCACCGAACTCAAAGTATAGTTTTAAGTGAAGTACATTATTAAGAATTCTTGTACTGAGCATTTAAGAAATCCCCTCCCCGCTGCATGTGTGCATGGAGTATCCTTGTGTCTTGCAACGTATTTTATAAACTGAATTTATCCATTGTTGGGCCTGATCTTCATAATTAAGGCAAGTTCATAACTAAGGCAAGACTCTCACTGACTGAAATGGACAATGGGCAATTTTGAGTCATGTTAGCAGGACTAGTTCCTATATTACTCCACTTTCAAATCCTCAGAACAATAAAAATAGCTTTTGATGGATTTTGTGGACTGCACCACTCCAACAAATCACCAAGCACCTGATTTTGCAAGGTGCTGAAGACTAACTCTGATCCAGAAAAGTTTTTAGGCACTAACTCAACTTTTAAGCATGGCAGTACTCCCAACTCAGGATGTTAGAACACTAAGCATGTGCTTAAGTGCTTTGCTAGAGCAAATGGAGAGCACCTTGCTGAATTTTAACATTAGATCTGAGAATAAAACTACTGCAATATTGCAAACTGAATATAATAATCAGTAATATTGTGCATGTGCACAAATATACACACACATTTTAGTTCACTTATTCTTATAAAATATTCTTATAAAAGACATACTTTTGCCACAGGTCATTTTAGGACTATTACATAAAAGTATTCATATAATGAAAGATACAAATACAAACTTAAGCAGTTTTTTAGTATTTGGAAATTTACAGATAATTAGGAAGAGTTATTTCTGATACACATTTTATGACCAGCTGCTACAATAACATGAACAGATACTACTGGACCTACTTCTCATATTAAGCATTTGAGATTCAAATACCAGAATATATAAATCTTTTAAATCCTAAAATTAAATACCAAATGTTCAAAAACAAAATGGAAATTAGCTTCCAGTTGTTATTCCTGATTAATTTCACTACCACTACCTGAAGAATGTCAAATTATTAAGCTACGCATCTATTCAATGCACATTTTATTATCTATCATTGTAGCTCATTCTTTCCACTGCATCAGGTGGCCATGTATTCAAGAAACTAGATTCAGATTTACACTTAATGCAGACCTCAGAGAGGAAAAAGGTTACATTCCTTTGGGGGGTTAAACAGATGTTCCCTATCTGCACATGCAGTTAAAAATTAGATAACATCTCAGCACAATAAAAGTACAGTGCTAAGTAAGTAAATTACATACAAAAGTCTATGTTAAAACAATAGTAATTTAGGTTATAAAGTCAAGCACTGGAAAAACGTGAAATATCAGAATTAAGGTTGCCAGAGCAACTATATCATCTGAGCATCTCACAAACACACAGATTGCATTTCAAATCAGAGAGTATTATTCTCATTTTACAGATGGGCCAATGGAGACAAAAACTTGCCTGAGGCCTCTCATTGAATTATTGGCAGAACCTCATGACTTTCAACATTGAGCTCATTCCTTCAGATCACGCTGCTTTACTGTCAAAAGTGTTGAGCATCCACAGCTCTTACTCACTTCAGTTGTGGTTGTGAGTGCTAAGTACTTTTGCAAATCAGACCACAGGAACTCAAGCTGGGTACACAGAACTGAGGAACAATTAGTGGCCACCTGCCAAAATTTGTGTTTAAGTGACTTGCTCAGCATCACACAGGAAGTCTGTGGCAGATGAGTTTTGCTGCCTTAAACACCAGTGTATTTTATCTTCCCGAAAAACGCTACCTCTTTCATTCTCTACACTTTCTAACTTCTTCAGTACGACAGGAAGGATTTCTAGAAACAGCCACCACATTTAGTACACTGCCCTGATTCATTCCTTGAGCCCCATCCATCCTGTGCATGGAATGTGGCAGGAGTCCTTTGGAAAAATATATGTGATCACAATTACATATGCTACCACAATGCATATACGCAAGAAGGAAGAATTAGGGTTGCATGGGCAGGCAACATAACTTTCAAGAACTATGACCTACAAACTAAATCACTTGCTTTTAACTTTTTTTTTTAAAAAACAAGTAATGCCCTAACTTTATTTTTAAATTTATCTATGCTGAAATTAAACTCCTGTCGCTGGGCCACATCAGCTGACCTGGCTCACAGGGCTCACGCTGCAGAGCAGTAAAATTTGAGCATAGACATCCAGGCTTGGGCTTGAGTCTGAGCTCTGGGACCCTGTGAAGGGGGAGGTCTCAGAGCCTGGGCTCCCGCCCAAGTCCAAACACCCACACTATAATTTTACAGCTCTGCAGATCCCTGCAAGCTTTAATCATCTGGGTGTTTAATGGCAGTATAGACATGCCCTAGGTGACTTGTACTGGGTGTGTGGGCTGGACAGAACAAGGTGTTCTGTCAGGAGCTGGTTTGCCTCTGCTGTCTGAAAACCCCAGGCAGCAATATGCCCCGTTACACTGACAGCAAGAGACTTGGCTCTTCAGAATATTGGGTTGCTTCCAAAATTATTATGAGAAATGCAAACCAAAAACGAGAACTGTTGATTTTCAGCTTCCTATAGCTCAGCCAAACCCAAACAGAATTTCATGGAGCAAGCAAAAGGCACATTCCTAGCCCCAAGGCTTTTTCCCTGATGAATTTCAAGTCTTCTCCCAAAAATGCAGATAGTACAGCTTCTCAAAAAGATTACAAGAATCCTGCATTATGGAATGTTTTAGGCAACCTAAATACAGAGGATGTTGCCAGCTCCTCATAATAATAATGAAATGAAAGATTCCATATACCTTTCCTAAAAAGTAGGGTTCTGAATTGGTGTTCATAATAGTGAAACAGAGAGAGTGTCCATAGCTTTATGAAAACTATTGCTTTTCACGACTGTCTCACTCATCTAGTAGTAGCATTGCACTATCAAACTGGATCTGTTTTATGAATAACTATTTTGCCTCAAATATATAAGATCAATAGGACCACTGCATTATATTAATAGTCTATGTTAATATTACAGTTTTCTAAGACACAGTATTACCCTGCAATGACAATTTTAACAAAAGCATAGGGTTCATAAACTAAATTATTTCTATTTAACAAAATAATGTTGCCTACTTTAAATGGCATGCAAGCAGTCCAAAGCAAATTTTATTTTTTGAAAGTTCAATGTACTTAATACTGATTTTCTAGTAGTAAAATACTATTTTTCATTAGTCCAAGGGCAGCTCTAATGCTGGATCTCTCAACAATTGCAAATTATTAAGAAAGAAAACAAGTAGTTTTATTTAGTATACAGGTAAACTGACTTTTCCCATTAGTAGCAGAAAATCTATGGGAAAAAAAGCCCCACAGGTAAAGCAGGTAAGAGCATATTCACTAGAAAAAGAAAAGCTGTCTGCCATATCCAGAAATACCTAGTTGTAAGAAAAAAATCTAATTAGTAACTGTCCTAGTAACTTGTTTACATTTGCGTGTCCACCTCAAGAAAGTTAGTATGTTAAAAGCAAACAATCTATTCTTTAGATCCTATCTTCTGGTTGCTAACATTTCAGTAATACTTTCAATGCTTCTTCTCTTTTGTCTCTAAAATATTATTCTTTATTATCACCAGGATTTTTTTTTTTTAAAAAAAGGAAACTAGCTTGCTCAGAGTATGAAAATATGGAAGAAAGGAGGATTGCCGATTATTTGTCCCTAAATTCTTAACCTAGATCTACTGTCTTCTCTACATTGGTAATGCTTATGCTGCATCTAGAAAGCACTTTACCCTGTGAGAGACCCTTAAAGGTTCTCTGCCTTCTCTCCCCAAAAAGTCATCTACCCATGAAGAGAACTACAAACATATACATTTATGGAAGTCTGATATGCTAATGACATGCTAGTCAGAGGGGACACTGGCTATATATAATAAAGAATGAAATATTCAAAAGCTCTAACTAGACAAGTAGAAGCATGATGACTGTCAAACATAAAGGGATGGGTAAAAACCTTTATGAATGCAGTAATATAAAATCTCTCCTGGCCAGAGGTGCAGAATCATTTACCTGTAAGGGGTTAAAAAGCTCAAATAACCTGGTTGGCACCTGACCAAAAGGACCAATAAGGAAAGAAGATACTTTCAAATCTATAGGAGGAGGGTTTTTGGTTTTTTAAAAATCTCTTTTGTGTGTTCTCTCAGAACCAGAGAGGGCCCAGGGCAGGAAAAAACATTTCCTAAAACAGTACCCTAAAATAAACATCTAGGATTACAAAAATTGTAAGGAAAGTAAGGAAAGGCATCAGATTATCTTTTGTGTTAGCTTGTGAATTTTTCCCTATGCTAAGAGGGAGTTTTATTTCTGTTTTTTGTAACTTTGAAGTTGAGACTAGAGAGAAATCCTCTTGTTTTAAATCTTTTTATTACCCTGTAAAGTTTTCTTCCATCCTGAGTTTACAGGAATGATTCTTTTAAATAAAATTCCTCTTTTAAGAACCTCACTGATTTTCAGTATCCTAAGAACCAGGGATTTGGTCTGTGCTCACTTTGTTCACCTTTTGGTTGGGATATTATTCTGACTCCCCAGAAAAGGGGGTGAAGGGGTTGGGGGAATATTTTTTGGGAAATAGGAACTCCAAGTGGTCCTTTTTCTGAATCTATACCTGCAGCTATACCGCCCAAGAACAAGGGAAGGAATTTATGCCTTGGGGAAGTTTTTAACCTAAACTGGTGGAATATAAGCTTTAGGGGGCCTTCCATGCGGGTCCCCACATCTGTACCCCAGAGTTCAGAGTGGGGAGGGAACCCTGACAATGACATTTACTATAATTCTATAAGGAAGTAGTGAATGAAAAAGCTTCTACTTCTGGAAGAACAAGGATCTCTAAAACCAAAATCTTTGAAGCTGGATGACTAATATTAAGCACCTAAATACGTGGCCTGAATTGCAAAGATGCTGAGCATGGAGCTACTGTTCCTCAGCATCTCTGAAATCAAGCTGTTTATTTAGGTAAATAAATATGGGTTGCACTACTCATTTTGAATTATTAGGCATCCAAATTTGTTTAGGTCCTGTAGCTATTTAAGAAAAGCTCTCTTGAATAAGCAGAATAATTAGTACCGACTTATGCTGCAAGACAGTGCTTGCAAAAAAGCTGATGAAATGGGCTTATCTCCTTAAAATAGAAGGCAAATCATCACATAATAAAGGAATACAATAACAGATTCAAGATCTATTTAATCTGCCTTTCAGGGCTGCTTTGTCAATTTATATATATCATAGTAAGCAAATTCTATGAAGCAAATGCAAGTGTTTTTAAAAAAGAAGCAAAACTATCAATTCTTTCAGAATATATGACAATCTCTGGGCACAGATTCAAAGGGCTATTAATAGGTGAAGTGTGAGGAAAACCCAGTACTCTCCGGCTACACAGCCCAATTCCTGAAAACTTTTAGGCAAGAACTTGTTCCTTTATTAAGGAGAGTGCTGAAATTCTAGACAACAGTAGTGTCATAGCATCTTGCCCAAACTATGGGGTGCATGGAGGAACCTTCGGGGGAGAGGGGGGCATAGCTGAAGCCCAGGCTACCCCCATGTGGCATTAGCCACTGACTGAAAACAGGATACTGGGCTAGATGGACCATTGGCCTGATCCAGTATGGCCATTCTTATGTTCTGATCTATATAGGTATACATCTAGATATAAAAAAATTCTAAAATATTAACAAGAGTTTTATTAAACAATTCAAATAAAAATTCAATACATTTATTACTGGAAGGTAACCTTTACATAATCTAGGACAGGGGTGGGCAAACTACGGCCAGCGAGCTACATGTGGCCTACCGGCTGTTTTAATCTGGCCCACGAGCTAGGGCCAGGGGGGTGGGGCCAGAGGTCCCGCCCTCCCAGACCAAGGGCTGGGCCGGCACGCCGCAGGTCCCCAGCCGGGTCGCCCTGCACCCCCTGGCCGGACCAGGCTGGTGTGCTGCGAGTCCCCATGCTCCCAGGCCAGCCCACCCTGCATTCCCTGGCCAGCCCACCCTGCGTTCCCTGGCCGGGCCAGGTTGAGCGTAGGGAGCCGCAGGTCCCCGCGCTCCTGGGCCAGGGGCCCGGCTGAGGACAGGAAGCCGCTGGGCCCCACGCTCCTGGGCCGGGCCCGCCCTGCGCTCCCTGGCCGAGGGCTGGGTGGAGCGTGGGAACCGCGGGTTCCTGTGCTCCCAGGCCGGCCCGCCCTGCACTCTCAGGCCGGGGGTCTGATGGAGTGCGGGGAGCCGTGGGGCCCCGCGCTGCCTGGCCGGGGGCCGGGTGGAGTGCGGGGAGCCGCAGCCTGCGCTCCCTGGCTCGGGCCAGGTGGAGCACGGGGGCCAGGTCGAGGAGCGCCTGGCTGAGTAAGGTAAGGGGGGGTAGGTAGTGGGGTCCTGGGGGATGGTGGGTAGGGTGGGGGGATCTTGGGAGGGGCCAGTCAGGGAACAAAGCAAGGGGGCTTAGATGGGCGGGTGGAGTCCCAGGGGGTGGTGGTTAGGGTGGGGGGGATCTCAGGAAGGAGTAGTCAGGGAACAAAGCAGGGGGCTTGGATGGGGAGGTAGGCTCCCAGAGGTGGTGTTTAGGTGTGGGGGATCTTGGGAGGCGGCAGACAGGGAACAAAGAACAGGAGGCTTAGATAGGAGGTGGGTTTCTGGGGCAGCAGTTAGAACGGGGGGCGGCGCCCAGCAGCGGCCCACCCGGGGACAAGGAGTGGGGGAGGGGGAGGCTGGATGCGTCGCGGCCCCTCAGGGGGGCAGTCAGGGGGCGGGAAGTGGTTGGGCATTGGCTAAGGGGAGGGGTCAGGCTTTTTGGGGAGGCCCAGCCTTTCCTACCCTAACCCTCCGCACAACTTTTAACCCTCGGGCCAAAAAGTTTGCCCACCCCGATCTAGGATGTACACAACTAAATCTACTATGCCTGATCTAAGAAACTGGAACTTGCTTTATCATCTCAATTCAATGAAGGCCTTAACTGAGTTGAGAGTCTGTTGGTTACTAACTTTTAAAAACAATATTGACAGTATAACTTATTTTCTTACACAGGTATCAAGAGAGAAAGATAATTACAAATTTAAATACCAAGTGCTGGTCTTAGAAGAGCGGAGTTAAGGTAAATGACTCCCTCCCAGAAATGATGCCACTAAAAAGGGGAATGAGATAAGGATGTGTTTTATTTTATTTGTTTGAATAACAGATCTGTTCATTGCGGGGAGTGAGGTGATGGGGGTGGGGGAGGAAGTGACTAACGAATATTACAAGACCCAAAATTGAAACCACAGAAAAAAAAATACTCCTCTGTGTAGATAACATAAGAATGGCCATACTTGGTCAGACCAATGTTCCATCTAGCCCAGTATCCTGTCCTCTGAGAGCGGCCAATGCCAAATGCTTCAGACGGAATGAACAGACCAGAAAATCATCAAGCGATCCATCCAAGCTTCTAGCAAACAGAGGATAGGGACACTCAGAGCAGAGGGCTGCATCCTGACCCATCTTGGCTAATTGCTATTGCCACATCTATCCTCTAGGACAGGGTTTCTCAAACTGGGGGTCGCAACCCCCCTTGTGGTCGCCGAACGCTTCCAGGGGAGTTGCAAGCTCCTGCCGCCGCTTAAAAGCCGCCGAATGAATTACTTCTGCTTTCAGCGGACGTGCCGAGCTCTTTCGGGAGCGCTCGGCATGTCCGCCGAAAAGCCGCCAAATGCGGCAGTAATTTATTTGGCGGCTTTTCGGTGGACATACAAGGGTCCGCTGCGGCAGCCGAGGAAGGCAAAATGGGTCGCGGTTCTCAAAAGTTTGAGAACCACTGCTCTAGGAACTATCTAGAGTTTTTGAATCCTGTTGGCCTTCACAACATCTCCTGGCAATGACTCCCACAGGTTGACTGTGTGCTGCGTGAAGAAGTACTTCCTCCTTTTGTTTGTTTTAAACCTGCTGCATATTAATTTCATTGGGTGATCCCTGGTTCTTGTATTTTGTGAAAAATAAATAACACTTCTTCATTGACTGCTGGGGAGAAAGTGAAGATTTTAGAGACCTTTATCATACCCCCACCATTAATTTTCTCTTTTCCAAGCTCAGAAGTCCCAGTCTTTTTAATCACTCCTCACGCGGAAGTTGTTCCTGATAATTTTTGTTGTCCTTCTCTGTACCTTTTCCAATTCTAATACATCTTTTTTGAGACTGCGTGACCAGAAATGCATGCAGTGTTTAAGGCACTGGCATACCTTGGATTTATACAGAGGCACTATGACATATTATTGCATCTTATTCAATCCTCATCTTTTGTGTCTAGTTCTCCAAAAACTAAATAGCTTTAGCCAAGTCTTGGGCTACAAAGTAAATATTTTAAAAAGTCGGTGTATATACTAATGAAAGAAGAAACTATAGTAAAGCCCAAAATTTCATGTTTTCTCTAATGGATCTCTCAAAAACAAACAACTCATTTTATAAAACTAACTTCCCTCATCTTCTGCAAAAATTCCAGAAGGAAGTCAAAGCCCGAAATAAACTATACGAATAGATTAGGTAGATCAGGGATTCTCAGACTTCATTGCACTCTGATCCCCTTCTGACAACAAAAATGACTTCAGGACCCCAGGGGAGGGACCGAAAGCTGAGCCTGCCCGAGCTCCACTTCCCTGAGTCTACGCCCAGGGGTGAGGCTCTGGCTTTGGCCCCAACGCAGGGAAGTGAAGCTCGGGCAGGCTCAGCCTTCAGTCCCTCCTGGAGGCAGGAGGTGGTGAAGCTGAAGCTCAAGTGCTAAGCAGAGGGCTTGCAACCTGAGCCCACCACCAAGGGCTGAAGTCATTTAACCTTTCCATACTTGATCCTTATACAACAGAAGTTACTTTTTAAAAAAAACAAAAACCCTACCATTTATAAAGGGGCACCAAGGCCTTAATTAGTGGTTGTAAAGTTCTTTGCAATCTTTGGATGGAATCCAGTGAAAAGCTTGGGAATCCTAAAAAAAAGCACAATCAGGTATAGATTACAACTGCTTTCAGGAAAAATCCAACGAACAAGAAGTAGTCATGTCATTAAGGGGGACTGCTCATAGATGGGAGTCATCTTTTTAATATCCAAAGGGTTTTTTATTCAAATCAGTAAACCAAGAAATGTTTTTTGCAACATTTCTGCAAAATTTCTCCGGACATTGCTTTTCCTGTATTCTGTATTGAATTCTCTGGAAAGAATTTGTAGGTAACCCTTTACTGAGTATTAGTGTATCTTCAGCAACTATTTAGAGCATGTCTATGCATACAGTGTTGCAGCACATCCGGTGAAGACACTATGTTGGCAGGGAGAGCGCGCTCTCCTGTGGACATAAAAAAATTACCCCCAGGAGTGGCATAAGCTATGTCGGCGGGTGCACACGAACACCTGTGTCAGTGTAACTTACGTTGCTCAGGGGTGGGGAGGCAGTGGAATATTCACACCCCAGGGTGACATAAGTTTTGCCGACATAAGCTGTAGCGTATACATAGCCTTAGACTTTTCACCTTGTGTGTTTGACAGGTACCGTGACTTTTCCAGGAGCCTGACTTTGCTGTGCCTAAAAAGATAAGAAATGAAAATGATTCTGCCTATTTATTTCTCTAGGCTATTTTGAAAGGAAAAACTGCTATTCATATGACCTTGGCTTTAATTGCCCACAATCTACCCTCAAATACTGTAGAAATTAGTCTGTTTAATACATATTGCATTTCAGCTGCCTCTGAGCAGTATGCTTTGATAGTAACTAAATATAATCAAGCTATTGTTTTGGGTGTTAGATTGGTGTGTGCATTATATATGCTAAACTGGCACAATCTGCCAGATAAATGTAGTTTTATTTAGACATTTTATGGGTAGATGACTATTGTTGGTAAAGTGCTACATTTCCTGGGTACTTGTTAAAGATAAAGGAGAATAGACAGGGTCTAAGATGTCAGGAGCCCTGGAGGGAATGAATACTGAAACTGACTGCAAGGCCTTTTGTTATTAAACTCTATTTACATGGAATTTGCTGTCTGCAACTCTTAAGATCACTGGAGTTGCAAAGCTGGTACTTTAGTAGAGTGGGATTTCCTTTCGTTTCTGCTCACATACTTCTCTTGTATTAATCTGAGGTTTTGCAGTTTATTTTAAATTAATGTTTTTGAAAATACTGATTATGTCCCCCTCACCTCTCCCACCAGAACCTCCTTTCAAAAGACGTAAAAAGTTAGTGGGTTTTCACAAACTATCAAAATAATGAATTAGATTAACCAAGTGGCCATATCCTAAAGTACTTTGCATTTGAGGAGAATACTGCAGAGACAGTACACATAGTGCATACTGGAAGTTGTAAAGTACATAGATGTGTAAACAGGATAAGAGTACAAAGTATATCTATTTCAGGGCCAGGAACACGTAGGAGGGAAAGGAGAATTCATACCTTGACTCTCAGTGTATATGCTCAACAGACTCTAATTCATCCACATATTCTGTTTTAATTGTTTGGGCTTTTTAGAATTAGTTTGATTTTAGGTTGCCTCACTAACGAGTCAGTCTTTATCAGGTAGTATTTTGGGGCCATTCACCTTCTCAACACACTTTGTATAAAATTAGCTCTCTGATTTAGGAGTCAGCCTATCAGCTGAAACCATAATCATCATTTTTAGCCACGCACTCTTGATATTCTTGATGGCATTCACTTTTTTTCTGGCCACTCTCTTCAGAGTGTATCTCCCCCACTCACAAGCCCTACTCCCAGTTCCCCCTGCAAACAAATCAGTTCTATTAGCCCAGAAATTGAGCTTTATTTACCTTGTCTCCAACATATATCCAGATTAAATGTACTCAGCAGCAACTTGCTTTACTGAATTGGAGTATAGCTTCTGCAAAGTAGACTCTTCTTTGTTTCACTGGGTATTTTGTGTGTTTTGTACAGCACTGAAGACATTGTGTTTAACAAATAACAGAGGTCTGTTTTTTTGGAAATGAAGATCCTCAATTCTATTCTTGATGGGGGTGCGTGGGGTTTAGTTGGCAGCAGTTGCTTCTGCTTATGGCTTTTTTGATAGTGTACTGTAGATAGGGTGCATTCTGCATTTCTAGTGGAGCATGCACTATCAATGAAGCATCAACCATCCTTTTGTCCTGGCCCCACCACAAGTGTGTGGCCACAACTGGTAGCTCTAGGGGGCTGTCTCTACCCAACCCTCCCCGCAAATTATATGTTTGCTCAGTAAAAAGCTTTTTCATATACATGTACTGGAAGCTTTGGGCTCACTAAGGATAGGGCTACACTACCTGGCGGATCGGTGCGCAGCGCTTGATGTATTGGGGATCAATTTGTCACATCACATCTAGACGTGATAAATCGATCCCTGAATTGACACCTGTACTCCGCCTTGGCAGAAGGAGTAAGCGGAGTCGGCAGGGGAGCAGCTGCAATGGGGACGGTCCGGTAAGTTGACCTAAGGCAATGCGACTTCAGCTACGCTATTAACGTAGCTGAAGTTGAGTATCTTAGGTCGACCCCCGCCCCATACAGACATACACACATGCTTAACTTTATGCCTGATAGTAGTCCCATTGACCCACAGTGCATAAAAGTAAGTATAATGAAACCCCACTATAACGTGCCCCACGATAATGCAAATTTGGAAATAGCACGATCATAAGTTGGCTCCCCTTTTTGGGTCTGGGGATACTGGCTTTCAGGGACCAAAAAATTGGATCGCAGAAAATGCGGGGTCGCATTATAGCGGGGTTACCATTTCAAGCCGGTCAGAGGCTGAGCACCAGGGACAGAGCGAGAACCCTGAGGGCACACCGAGACTGCAGAGTCGGCCCAGGATGAGCAGGAGCTGAGTGCCGGGGAACCTCTTATGATTGTATAATGAAGAAAAATCTCCACTTTATTCCGTGGACACTTGCCACTGAGAAATCAATTATCTTTTTAAAATATTAAAATAAAACTGTTCTGCTTGTCTACTGTCCTTCTGTAGCGCCAGAGAGTGGTATTTTGCATAACTTAAGAAAGCAGTCCACATAGCTTTAAAGAGTTCCAATTTGTTTGAAAAGAGTAAGTCCAGAATTCCATTTCCACTAGATGCCATTTTATTGCATAATCAATTGACTTCCATGCTTTTTTACTATACAAAGTTTCCTTGCTAGAAATAACATTTTACAAGCCTTTGTGGTTTTGCATGTGCTATTTGTGTATGGTTTGTTTCAAAGACTCTCATGTGGAGAGGACTTAAAATTCTCATTCCAGTGGTATTTTGGGTACATTTGTTTTCTGCCAATAATTCTTTATTTAACAACTCTAAATGGTGTTCTAAATTGCTTTCCCCCTTGTGATTTCTTCCACAATGCTTGTTGCAGTAATTTAATGGGCCGCAATGTTTTATGGGAACAATACCTACATAAATCTTCATATTAAACTTCCATTAACTTTAAGCGAGTGGCACTTTGTTTAGTGTATGCTCATTCCATTTTGTAGTTAAAAACATTTCCCCACTCATTCCTGGAACTTATTTTGTTAATTTTTATTAAAACTACGCAAGATCTATATGTTCTACTTAAAATCATTCTGTGCCTCTCATCACTACATTATTTAAGCCCTCTGGCACAGAAACCAAGTGTTTGTATAACACCTAGCACAGTGGAGCCCAAATCAGCTAGGGCCTCTACACACTATTATAATACAAATAAATAGTACTCTAATAGATTTCAGTAACAAACGTTAAATTCTGTCAATTAATCCTCTTCCTTTGCAGAACTTTCAACAGGTTCATAGGTGCTCTTTCAAGACCAGCGTAGAGGAACTTTCCAGTAGTCTTGCAGAAGGCTGCTCTCCCTGTGTTATGTGACTCAGTATAATAAATTCTAATTAATAATTTCAATAAAATTACACTTAAATGCTATAAAGTTATTATACAGTATTGCCTCTTAGTTTTCACCCAATGGAAACACCTGGGATTTTGTAATAGGATCCCACCTATATACTTATTGTCTATACCACTACTGACTTGGATGCTTAATACAGGCATGTCACATCTTAGGCGTATTTAACATACGCGATTTCCGCTTTACGCGGTCCGCAAAAACAAAAAAAGAAAGGAGAATTTTTTAAACTTCCTGCAGGGGGCACAATTTCACCTCCCATTGAAGTCAATGGGTTCTGGCTATATGTGGTTTCTGCTTTACACAGTAACCACGGAACGGAACCCTCGCGCAAGATGCGACATGCCTGTACATTCCATGGATGGCGTACCTGAGTCCATTTATCCACAGACACTTTAAAAACTCCCACACCCCAATCTGGATCTCTGCTGGTTATGTGATATATATGTACCTCGTGAACTTTCTGTTACTTGTAATCCCCCATAACCTAAGCCCGACCCCAGATGTACAGTATCTTCCTTCTTAACTAGTGTAAATTTGGTTTAAACATTAGCTTTAATAAAAATTTTAAATTTGACTATCTCCTTTGCCCCAGTGGACTAGAACCACCAATATGAAGGGCTTATGAATATCTCCACTTCCTTCCAATGTGTGGTCTGAAATTGAAAAGATTTGGAGAGGAAGAATACTGGTGACAACGTAATTCATACTCGTCTGATTATGTGTCTTTCGTCTGATTATCTGTGTGTGAAGACAAGTAGATATTCTTTGGTAGTCTCAGGTCACTACCATGAAAAGTATGATGTTCTACGAAGAGGCAACTGGAATATTTTGACTCTCTACAAAAGAGATGGAGACAGTTTGGGGAAGAAGAATGTTAGGCTGGAGTTCAAAGAAGAGAGGAGGAAGTAATAGCTGGATATGAGAAGTTAAGAATGGAGAAGATGGAAATAATGTTATAACAATGAACAGGGGCAAATTGACTAGTGTGACTTCACCAACAGTCATGGTTGAGTTTTAGAAATTTGACCCTTTTTAGTCCAAGAGGCAGTGCTGTATGCTTGCTTCTCCTGACTACATAATCTAATTTTCCAACCTCCCTCTGTCCCCTCTTTTGTATCTGTACATCAAGTCTGAAATTTAGACAATAATGCCTTATTTGAACTGAGAGGCACCTCACACACCTTTTCGGTGCTGTGAAATAAAAATAAAAAACAAACAAACACACTCCCTCTCTACTTGAATATTCCCTAGCTCCAAGAAGAATATGAGCGATTCCAATCTTTGGGACCCCAAATACAGAAGCATTCAGATACAACACATCAAGAGGCATCCTAGCTTCTGAGGTTTCTTTAAAAAAGAGTGAATTATATTTTAAGGCTCACCTCCAATCAAAATATTTATGCACTCTGCACATTCAAGTCTCACCTGGCCAATCTAAGGGAGAAGAAAAACTAGACAAAGAAAATCTAACACCACTTTAAGCACAAAACTGTTCTAATTTATCTTTGAAAAATGCTGAGTTGCCTTTTACTGAATTTTATAAAAACAAAATGAAAGCACTATGCATTAAACCAAAAAAAAGTGTGTAAATATTGTAACATACTTTTTTGCCCAATTAAGCCCACTAATAAGATCAAGTTACATGTTAAGATCAAATCTATGTGAAGTGAGAACAGTCAAATAGAACAAAAACTGAAATCCATTCAAAGCAAAAATTTTGTCTCAAGTCATCATTCAGTTCTGTGCATATGCAAGATAGAAACAAGAAGATCACACAATTCCTCAAAGTAATTATTCACAATAGAGATTGAAGAGATGAGGTATTTATATAAAATACTACATACTTAAAAAGAATATACATTTGCCCACCCTCAAGATAACATTGTTCTACAGTTCTATGCAAAGTGTAATTCTGCTTTTTCAGTGTATTGAAATAAGGTTACTCAAAGCTACCTAATTTTTTTAAAGGTTTCTTTTTTCCCCATCGATATAGAGTAACAAGATAATTAGTATTCAAATATCAGTATCTACCTTTGTATTAGTGATGCTTTCTAACACAAAGTTCGTTCTTTAGAAACTAACTAGCTGACTGGCTACTGTGGCTGCCTTTTGTTCATATCTGCTTAAGCACTTTTAAACCTCACTGAATAAGAAAAGATCCAAGTGAAGGTACTCTCTGGTTGTACAGACTTTCTTCTTTCCACAGTTTCATCTGTACACATATATGCCCAACTGCCATTGTCGTGAACAGAAGAGATGTTCCATATTAGAGCTATTCCTCCACTGTGATAAGAAATACACAATGCCTCCACCTCAACTGTGCCTCTTAATGCTTCTCAGTTCGAATTCTTATTTCCCTGAAGCCAAAAAACAAAATAAAAAAATTGCTAAAAATGTATAGGCTGTGCAATATATGGGCAATGTATGGGCTGTGCAAAATGAAATGGGCTGTGCAATATTGGGAAACTAGCACCTAGACCGAACTAAATAGGCACAGCTATAAAGATAGATTAACAGGCCACAGACTGAGAACACAGTCTACACTGGTGACAGTCTGAATCAGAGGAAAGATTGATTTAAGAATACGTTTTATCAATTTAACATTTAGTAACATTTAACATAAAGTAACATGCCTGACAATTATGGGGAGGGAGAGTCTTGAAATATATGCCTTAAAAGTATAAAATTTACCTCTGTTTATTCCTGTACTTTAAAAAATACATACAAAACAAATAAAAATCTGGTTGCTTTGAATCTGAGTTTTATACTTGTTACCTTGGTTTATGAAATAAAATTTATACTGAAATTATCTTAAGTCTTAAAGGGAAAATTAATACGAACCACAAAAATTCCAGTTTGACCTCCGAGTGCTCTCAAATATAAGCACGTCAAATTTTATTTCATCATCAATACACTAAATTATTTCAAATACTTTGCAACATTTAAAAAACAATTATACTGCATCCTCATACTTCTACCAAGTTCCACAAGCCAGATGGGCAAGGCTGAGATCCTCACTTTGGCTGAAAAGTACTGGATGTTATACCATGTCCATAGTCAGAATGGATGCTGCTTAATGTATATATCTTACTGTTAAACCTCCCTGGGCACATACTGCAACAGGTCAACCAATGTGAATCTTACCAAGTTTAAACCACTTGAAAGGAAGACAGATTTCTCAAGTCTAAAATTATATCCAAATACATTACTTATTCATGATCAACACTGTCATTCATGAATCAGAGGGGTAGCCGTGTTAGTCTGGAATTGCAGAAGTGACAAAGAGTCCTGTGGCACCTTAAAGACTAACTAAAGTATTAGAGCATAAGCTTTCGTGGGCTAATAACCACTTGTCGGATCTGACGAAGTGGGTATTAGCCCACGAAAGCTTATGCTCTAATACTTTAGTTAGTCTTTAAGGTGTCACAGGACTCTGTCACTACTGTCATTCATGTTCTGTGTACAGCTGGACTGAAGATGGGTAGGCATATTCTGTTCTATAATGTCACTTTTCTACTTTAAGACTTGTATGGAAATTGTTCAATTTACTGTGAATGAGGAAAACAAGGAAAACGAAAATGTAATGGACCATTTACTTCTAAGTGGGTACCCAACAGCCATTTCTTGTTACACACAATTTTCTTTCCATCTGGACCCTTAATTTAACAGTACATTAAAGACTGCCCAATATGAGTAGTTCAGCCTAGAGTAAACATATTTTACATGAACACTTCTGAAGACAATGTTCAAATTAAACAAAATTAATTAAATAAAACTGCATGGATGTTAAATAAAAAGCCCTGCATATACTTTTGAAAAAATTCTTAATACAAAAACATTGTTAGCCTGATTTATGACCAAGATACAGAATTTTACCTTTTTAGTTTATTTTTTAAAAATTTGTCTTTTCAATTCCAGAAAAGTGAAACTGAAAAGTCTGTTTTCAATGATCAAGCTAAAGGAAGTGGAAACAGCTTTAAAAAAAGGTTAAGTAAATTAGATAATTAATATATTGTTTTAGTAAGTTACGGTGTTAAATAAAGCCTTTTCTAGGTTTTAAATATGTTTTTTTTTTTTAAACTGGGTCAATCTGTCTTCTGTGTATCACAGTTATGTTCACTCATCCAACAAATTCTCATGAATTTTATGAGTGCAGTGAATAGGAAATAATGGTTAGCATAAAGAAAACTAAAAGCAGACCTTTCTTTAAAATACCTATGTTCAAATCAAATAAATTTGATGAAGTTAGATACTTATGCAGATAAGAGAAACATCAGTACAGATAGCCCCATCATGGGGGGCTGAATTCACCATGGGCCAATTTCAGTCCTGGAATAAAAAAGGTACATCTCCTATATACACCAATAACAACACCTGTTTACACCCCATTTGATCCTAAAGCAACAAATCACACCACGAATGCACGCAAGTTAGCTCACAGACTACTACGGGCTGCAAGAAAGTTCTAAAAGTTTCCAAACTACTTGTAGTATGTGACAGAGGTGTCCAATTACTGTAACACTATAATGTGGTCTTTAAAATAAGCTGAATTGAATCTCAGGGTGAAATTCCTTGCAGAGTTTGGAGTTTCTCTTACTAAAATAGGTTTTTACAAGTTGCTGTCAAACTGAAGGTCATATACTGCACTGGCAAACATGAAAGTCCAATTCAAAAAACTACTCTAAAAAATAGCTTAGGGGATGATTCAAAAATTAAACTTTAAAATTAAATTGCAAGTTTACTTTTAGTTTGCTAGTTTGATTTTTGTAGTTTATGTGATAAAGTGAAATTAAGGACTAATCCCATAAGGCTAAGAAGGTCAAAGGCTACAGAAACCCTGAAGCCATCTTTCCAGGGTTGTGAATTAAACGCAAGTAACGATATTAAATGTTATGGTGGAGATTTTACATACAAGCCAGCCATTCAAAGTCATAGGTCTCACAGCTGTTATAATTTGGTCCCAGGCATATTTAAATTTTGAAATATTCCATATGCTGTGAAGGCATTAAAGTTAACGCCATATTTAGTAATACAAATAGTGGCAAATTGTGGCTAATGTGAGAACTTTAAATTTCCTGACTCGTTCATATGTGAACAATCTCTATTATAAATGATGCATTAACAACTTTAAGCATTTAAGTTTTGTGGTTAAAAAATGTGATACAAGTACTGTGTGTTTATATGAATGTTCTCCAATATAAATGGAAAGACACACTGGGTGCTTTTAGTTGATTGAGTAGATATTCATGAATGCAATGCACATACAGTAGACTCTCGATTATCCAGGACTGGGTTAACCAGGTTGAGGATTAACCAGGATGTCAAAAAAAATATTGTTGCGGCCCCAAACACACACACACACACACACTCGCAATCAGGGCACAGGGCAGCCAGTGAACCAACACCCTCTTCCCCCGGCACAGGGTGGCTGGTGAAGCAACCTTCTCACCCCCCCAATATTTCCTATGGATGGTGATTATCTGGGATTTTATTAACCAGGATTAATTTTTTCCCTATCATCCTGGATGATTGAGAGTCTATCGTATGCAATAACTATTTTAGTGTGTGAATGTCCACGTATAAACTCTGATCACCTGAGTCAGCCACAACATGGCAATAAATGTACAAAGACTTGAGGCCCCACGATAATTTACTCTATGAGCAGCTGGATAAAGAACTATGTTGCAGTTTCATGTTGCGCTCCCAGAGTAACTCCAGCAATCACATCTACTGCTATCAGAGGTGGAAGAAAAATATGAAGGCATTACTTTTTAGGGTATGGAGGAACAAGGGTGTTTATGAAGTGTACAGCCAATTCACACCTCCCCTAGCCACTACTAATGGGCTAATTTCTTGCTGGTATGCCAGAAGTGAGCTTTAAGATATGAATTAGCAGAGGGTAGTAGTAGCTTTTCAAATCAGTATTAACTTTTTCTTTCTTCTTATAATTTATACGAACTAAATGAAAGGTAGTTTATCACTAACTTTATATTTAAATTATTTGTTCCAAGCTACATAATCTAGAATGGCCTGGGACAAGCCCAGGCCTCCCATCAGAAGGCTCTATATGTGCTTGGGAGTCCCGTCAGTCGGATACAGTGGCAGGAAAACATGCCTCACCCTCACATACAGAGCCCTCTTTTTGGTGGGGTGGAGTTGAGTTGGTGTAGGCATCACATACAACAGCCTTCCACTGGGGTGGCAGGCAGGGAGACTGCCACCACTGGTCGTCTTACATATAATTAGAGCCCTCCCAACTCCTCAAGCCACAGTTGGTTTAGGATGAAGGAAATCTCAGCTGCCTCACTCTCCCTGAAGAGAACTGTGCGCATGCCAACATAGTCTGATTTACTATGGGGACAGCGGGAGTATTCCTTCATTTTTGTGTTACATAAAAGGAAACACTGATACATTTGGTGAGTGTGTGGAGGGAACAGTATTAATTAACTGTCCTATTTCAGTCTAGTAAGCAGGCATAGTCACTGAGTTAGTAGATGCTGGGTAAGTCTTGCATGTTCATATAGAATGTAATGGTATCCATGGTAAAGAATTTAAAAAACACAGTCCAGGTTAAGTTCTGAAAGTCAGAAAATAAATATTTGCTTCACAGAAGTAAGAATTTTACCATAAATTATTCATTTCATGTATTTCAGAAATACTTGACCACAGAAGACTGAAATTCTTTAAATCATTAGTTTACTTTGCAACAAAATATACGAATATAATGCAAAAGCTGTTAAAATATAGGTCATTGTGCAAATGGAACATATAGCTCTGCATAGGTATATAATAGGGTTTGTATTTTAATACCACCAATATACAAAGCATACTATATCCCTCTCAAATGAAGAGTTACATAGTGAATTATTTCTACCCGGTATTTTATAGACAGTCTCACAAGCAATAATAGGCATATTATGATTTCATTTACACCGAAGAAAATAATGGAAGCTGAAATGTAAAGTGTGTCTCAAACAGAACATGTTCACTGTATGCTCTATTAACTGTTTTGTAAGAGATACATATGAAGAGTCCTTAGTTTTACTCTTCCCCATACTGAAGGGTGCAGGGACATCACTTGCTTCTGCTGGACTGGAAGATGTGGTACATGGTGGGCAGGCTAGATTGTGGGAAAAATTAATATTGCTTTCTCACTGCTCTCTCCAGCAGAGATCCTCTCAGAAGTTAATTATATTTCCACTACTTCCCATCCATAGTGAGAAAACACCCTTCTTTAAGCCAAAGACTCCTTTGGGGACAGTTCTGGCCAAAAATTCCAACAGCGTGGCTCCAATGAAGCCCTGCCAGCAGGGAGCAGTCGGAGCAAAGTCAGAGCAGCAGGGAACTACAGCCGTTATGGATTCACAGAGCTTTCACAGGGATGGCTCTGCAACCATGCAGGATCTTGGGGTATCTGCTGGGTTTGTGTGCAGACCCCACCCCTGACCACAGAACGTACAGGAAATGACACAGAATAGGAAACTCCACTGAGTGTCCCAGTGAGCCATTTAACCTTTAGCTACATGAAAGGCTTCAAAACATGAAGTTAGAAAATAATCCATGCTGCTCTCGTGATGGAAAGATGTCAGTTATCTTGTATATCGCATTGCAGAACAAAGACACAGTTAAAGAAAGAAAAGATTTTCTAAAAGAGGATTTTTAAAGTCAGAGCTGAGATTATTAATTTATTTTTGCACCCCAAAAATATGATAGATGCTTCACAGACACAAATAAATGAACAGTCCTTTCCCTGAAACAGTTTATGATCTAAATTCACATAGGGCAACAAATGAGGTAAGGGACACAAAGAATAAATAAATCAAATAAAAAACACAAGTGAAGAGAAGAGGAAAGGCAAAGTATACAATAAAATCAAAATGTTACTCAGCAATGCACAGACACATTGATGGTTCCACTACAATTTTTAAAAAATGGTCTCAGATTTTTTCCATTGTAATTAATAATGCTCATAAAAGACATGGCAGAAATGAGTTTTAGGAGGATGCCTGGTGAACGAGTATCTCTTGGACGATTTATCCCTTATAGCTGCTACTCTTCAAGTGCACTTGAGTATAGAAAGATTTTTGAACTGTACCTTTTATATATTCCAATAGTACTATAAAGAAATTTGTTGCACCAGTAAGTAGAGAGCTTCAATTGTTCTGCTTTCCTAGTCACAAGCTATAAATAATTTTGGTAAAACAATCATTGTCAATGTCACATAAAAAAAAAAAATCACATTGTCCTTCTTGATTACATGCTAACACTGCCATGCTGTGAGACTGCTATAACAGTTAAATAGACTAGAGTAATGTTTTAATAAGAAAACCAAGAATCCATTTTGGGCCAGAGCATCCAACAAATAAAACTGTACTCAAACTATATGAGGGGAATATCCTCCCATCACCACACATTGAAAACTCTAGTTGAGATTACTAGAAGCGAGGCATATATAGTGATCTAAAAACAAATCCTTTAAATTTGTAAACTTTTAAATGTAACAATAAGATATTTTTAAAAGTTGTAGAAGAGAGCCATTTGGCCACTAAAGTCGCATGCCCTGAATGATACTTTATTGTCACATAGCATTTTATTTTTGATGATTATCTTCATATTATAATATATCTTTAATAATGCTGTTTTGGATGGAGATCTTTTGAAGAGCCACGCTTTGAGACATAAAATTCTGAAAAAGTTGCCACCTGAACTGAAGATTTTCTGGCATTATTTTTATCCCAAAGATTAGTGTGTGAGGGAGAGTAAGATATGGTACAGTTGCATTTCATCACTTTTTACATGAGAGTAAGACACAGGCTTTTCCACAATGGCAACTCATTAGTCATTAATGTGAACAGGTCCCTTTGTCACATTTGAAGCAGCTCGGGTTTAGAAATGGTTAAGTGTTGTGAAAACTGTGTACTGTGCATGTATAATACTTTCCTTTCCTTAACACATTCTCAGCCACCAAGAGGGCAAAGCACACTCCTGGGACAATTCTGTGCCAAAAAAAAAAAAAAAAAAATCAAAAAAATCTGCACACGATATTTTAAAATTTTGCATATTTTATTTGCTAAAACAACAATATAATCATGCCAGTTATAATTATTTTGGTAAATTTCAAAATAACTGTCAGCAAGTATGTCTAACAATACAGACCAAAAAAAGATTATATTTTTTTTTAAACAAATAGTAATATGCCTTACTAGGCGTATTAATACAGAACTTTGAATGATTAATTTAAATTAAAATACACAACTGTATTTTCTCCACCTTCCAAGCTGTGCAAAGATTTGGGAGTGTCAG
This sequence comes from Dermatemys mawii, assembly GCA_007922305.1. Classification (NCBI taxonomy): domain Eukaryota; kingdom Metazoa; phylum Chordata; order Testudines; family Dermatemydidae; genus Dermatemys; species Dermatemys mawii. The sequence goes on from ML677342.1 coordinate 20,393,300, forward strand.
GGATAACGGAGGAGCTGAGGGAGAGGGAAGGAGCCTGGAGTGAACCTGGAGGATTTTAGGGCGTGGGTGGGAGAACTATGGAACAGGGTTTTTGGGGGGTGGGGTGGGACGGCACATTGTTACGGAAGTTGGGGAGCCTTCCCCATGCAGACCTTGGATGATCCCAAGCTTCTTCCATTCAGTCAGGTACATCTTCCCCTGTCCCTGCACTCCCCCATCCCAATGGGTCCCTGCAGCCTCCTCCCGCCCATCTCCATGTGTCCTTGCAGCCCACCTCCCCTTTCCCCACGTGGCCAGCACCCACACTCATTCAGCCTCTGGCCCAGTGCTGTCCCCCAAATAGCTTCTGAGCCCACACCCCAGACTTTCCCTTCCACTAACCATTCTGAACCCCAGTCTGTGACCACCTGCTCCCCAGAAACCCCATGTTCCCCAGTCTGTCCTAACTTGGCTCTGCAGGCCAGGTGCTATGATGAACTCCTCCTCCTGAGGGAATTTTGTGCCACTGTGCACACACAATTTCTCCCCCCACAGAAAATACTTTCTGCCCAAGAAGTGCTGCAGTTCTGCCTTTTGCCCACCAGAAGCCACTGACACACCAGAACAGCCTGCTGCATTCATAATGTTGTATGTTCTGGGACCACAGTGGCCTCTGGTGGAGAAGAAGGTGGAACTGCAGCACTTCTGGGGAAGAATGCATTTTCTGCATGACACATGAAATCCGCACATGGTGTAGTGGTGCAGATTTCCCGCAGGAGTAAAAGCATTGGCATATGCATTCCAACGAATATACACTGATAACATTCCAATGCAGTGCTCAAATTATGGGTGTAATTGTTAGCTGCCTTACTACTTTGGCATCTTCAAGACAAATTCTGTTACACCTCCTTACAAGAGGAAAATAAGATCAACTCAATCAGAAAACAAGTTTTAAATTCTCAACTGTAACACTGCATTCATTTTGGGGGGCTGAATTCTATATTTTTGGTTTGCCTTAAAAATTCAAAACACCAGGTAATCTAGCACAACTACAGGAAATTAAATGAAAAGTAATAGAATACTAAGAGAATCAAATAAGTCAAAAAAGCAACAAGGCTGCAAATATTAAAAGAACAGGATAGCAGAGTTGATCACATCAAAAATTCCCTAGAGGCCTGGCTTAATAGAGGAAACAAAAGGAAAAACCTCTTACAGGCCTAAATACATTACTTAAACAGAAGGAAGAATGGAAAGAGTGAACTGCTTGAAATGGATAAAGGTCTAGTGAAGACTACTACTGTACAGGAGAGATCATGGAATAGTTATAATATGCAACATAGGTTATAAACTGCCAAATTGTTTGAAGATCAATAAAATAGTTCCCTCAGAGCGGTAAAGGTAAAACAAACTAAAAATAATAATACCAAGAAACTGTTTTGGAATATAATATTAGGAATCTTAAGCATCACAGTTTCTGACTCAGCCAAAGCAAGAGAGCCTGCAATTTACTGACTTGCAAGGTCACTAAAGAGTCTTAAATTAGTAAGCATTTGGACACTGAACAGGTGGACTGTTCATCTTACATAGATGATGAAAGTGTCAGTATGTCTGAGCACCAAAATGAAAATGATGCTTCATCCATATCTGAAGGGAAATTCACATCTTGTTAAAATTAGTGAAAGATGCTAAAATCTCCTCAACCTACTAAGAACAATAAAAGATTCTTTCCCTCTAGGCCTCAACAGAACACAGGCAGCTATTCATTAAGAAGCCTCACAGTTCTTTCCCAACAATCATAACACAGGAATAGCAAATAATATGAGAGTTGTAACAATTTATTTTAAAAGTAATACAATTACAATGAGGCTACAAACATGTATTACTAGAGGTTAAAAACAGCTTCATAACTCAGAAGTGGAATCCTTTCCCAACTCAAAATACTGAAAACGGAAGTCACACTGCACAGAGAAGCACCTGCCATTTTCAAAGGCAACGTTACAGTACAGTATTCATACAGCCATCCTAAATCGGCTAAAAGAAGCAAAACCTCTCCTTCCTATGGAACATACAGATAAAATAACCTCTTGACAATAATTTACAAGCAGCCCAGTAAAATAGCTAATGTTTTTGTGTTATTTTAACCGTGTGCTAGTCTGATGGTTACATATACCGTTTTGGGGTTGTTGTTTTTTTTGAAGTGAAGTGATTTCTTTCATATTGACCATTACCTTTTAAAATTATGCTAAGGTAATACAGAGGGCAACTGCAGTTTGTTACATAAATGGTATAAATTACTTTTATTAAGGAAAAGACGTAAACCTATTAGAGCCCATTCTATGCTCTGAGTATTCATGTAGATTACCGTGCAACAATTATATAATCTAGTACAGGGGTGAGGAAACTTTTTGGACTGCGGGCCACATCGGGTTTCTGAAATTGTATGGAGGGCAGATTAGGGGAGGCTGTGCCTCCCAAAACAGCCAGGTGTGGCCCGGCCCCAAGCCCCTATTTGACCCCCCTCTGCTTCTCACTCCCTGACACCTCCCCCAGTTCCTTAATGGCCCCACTCCTGGGACATATGCCCCACCTACCCCTCCCTGTCCCGTCACCGCCCCTGGACCTACCGGCCCAGTGTCGCTGTGAGCTGAAGCTGCGTAGGAGGAGGAACAGCAGGGAAGGGGCCGAGAACTAGCCTCCCAAGCCAGGAGCACAGGGGCCAGGAAGGAGGGTCCTGCGGGCCAGATGTGGCCCACAGGCCATAATTTGCCCACCTCTGATCTTGTATAATAAAAAGGATTGCTCTTCCCACCGTATATATATGGTATGTTTAATTTATTTCACGCATCAATGTGCCATGGTGATGAGACAGATATACAGCATTCTAATATGCCTACATGTTACAAAATGTTCACACTACTCCATGCAGCACTCCAGTTTCTCTTTAGATGATTCATCTAAATATTAAACCAGCTTAGTGTGAGACAGGTCACAAGATTATAGCTTGAGGTGGCTTGGTTGAAGATCAACACCTCTTCTCTCTGTACCATATAAATTCGTAGAGTGAAAGAAATGTTTGTCCTAAACACTCTAAAACCATGATGATGAGAGAGATAGTGAACACAATGCCTGGGGTTAAAGTTTTCTTCTTACTACTGAAAGTAACTTCTCAAGTTTGAGACTACTCATGTGTTGCCTGTAATATGGCAACAGCATGACATCTGATGGGGTGCACAGTTTGGGTGCACAGTAATTTTTTAAGAAATCAGTATTCCAATTTTGCAAGCTGGATAATATTTCTCTCTGAAACGCCAATTCAGAGGAAGAGAATTTAGGTGCAATTCTGTTGTGATATGCAATGTATAGCTGGAATGGAAAATGATATGAAGGCAATAGAAAAGAGCATTACATATACAGTAGAAAGCTACTAATTTATACAGCAACAGGCTGATTGAAGTTGCACAGCAGAAATGCTATTTGAGTACCCATACAGTGAATTATTAAATGTTAAATATTTATGTTTATGTACATAGCAGCATACATTCTGCGTCAACATGCAATAACCTGATAACTCAGAACAAGTGTGTCCTCATATGAATTTACTTTTAACTTAAAAACAGCATTCTGATTAAAAAGAAAACACAGTATACAACCTATCTCATGCATGAAGGATCTGCCAACAAAAATTCAATCACAATGTTAGTTAGTTATCTAGAAATCTTATTAGAATTTAATCAAACAAAAACATCTGTAGTCTGTTTCTTCCTTTTAAAGGATAATAAGTATAATTGTATGTGGTAGTTAAGACATCTGAGGTATGTATATTTAACAATGAGTGCAACCAAAAAAATCTTCATACACAATTCTTTTTACTTAGATGGATATTCTGATCATTAATGAAATATAACCCTTTCTGCTGTTACTATATAGACATTTGCCCAGGCTCACAAATTGTGGTCAAAGCACTTCAAGTTTCTAGCATAAAAGCAGCATCATTAACTTTATGCCCAAAATTTGGAAGTGTCACAAGAGAGTCCAATGCTATATTGGGTATTAACAGTAATCTCCCAAGTGACACAAGTAAATTAATTCTGCTTGAACACAGACCTGTTTAGGTCTAAACTGAAACAGTGTATTTATTACTGGACACCACTACCGAAAATGCACAGAGATAGGCAACAAAAATAAAAAAGATTTGGAAAATAACATGGAGGAAACATCAAAGGGAGACTGGCCATTTATAAATCAGGGTTTTCCCAAAAGACAAAAGGCAGCAGATACCTCCACGCATTTTCTGTCCTGAAATCACGCTCTCTGTCTAAAGTAATATATTAACTGCTTGTTTAAGTATTCAAACCTCATAAATGTCACTTGTACAATATATACCTATATGCCTGCGTTTGACTGAAAACTCCTTGACTACTAACAAGCAATGGAACAACCTGCCATAAGAGACTACAGCATTGCTTCACATCAGCTACGCAAGGCTAGACATGACAATCTGTCTGTATCATTCAAGATTATGCTGAAATAGAAATCTCAGTGCAAGTATACTGTACAATTTCTGATACACGATAGTTTGTTTTACAGTTTCCTGCACTCCCATTAGCTGTGGCTGTCTGGTTTACGTAATTGCTGTTAGTTCTTTTTGACCTATACTGTGAGTATGCAAAGTTTCCCTACTTTGATTGGTTATAAGATTTTCTCTGCTGTGACTGGATCATGTACTAAGAATTGTCAAGCTGTTTGCAAGGGGAAAAAATGACTGTCTCAGCGTTTTTTCTCCCTTCAGTTGAAGAAGAAAATTTCAAAAATACATGACAACAAAAAACAAAACCATAAAAACAAAATGAGGTTGCCAAACTGTTGTAAAATATGTAAGATAAAACTTCCTGACTTGTTTCCCATATTCCTTTCTCTCTTTCTCCTTCGAGGCCAGCAAAGCTCTTATCCCCAGAATAACCAGTGTGTTTGTGTTTACATTGATAATTCCAGGACATCCTTCCAATTCAGTTTGGGAAGACAATGTAAACAATTAAAGCTATTCTATGGAAAACTGATTTGGGCTGTAACTCTTGTAAACCCAAGCTTCAGTTGCTTGAAATTCCATTTTTGTTGTTTTATCCTTTCTAATACTAATAATCTCTCTGATATATTATCAGTTTCTGAACTGTAAGCACCCTCAAGTTAAAATTAAATCACTCTTGCCTTTATGAATAATCAAATCCTCTGTCTACTGGTGGATTTCATTATCCATTTGAGGCACACTCCAGTTCCTTCAATTCTATGGTTTTAAGAAAATATTCCAGAAAAATCACAAAGAGAATTCTGCTTGACAGTGCCTCATCTTTAGTAATCCTTGTTAAAAATAATTCTATTCAATTCTTTTTAAGTTTGTGTTTGGCTTAAACAAAATACACCTTCAGAGTTAAAGCTGAAATCTTCTACTTAATATACGCAAACGTGCATCTATCTACACTTCACATTAATCTGTACATTTTTAGGTCTATTAACGTCAAGTCACTCATTCCAGTAAGCTTTTTTCACTGCTTTGAATTACATTCAAGTACATAAAAAATAATTTTAGTTAACCATTAGTCTTGCAAGAATTGATTAAGTAACTTTCTTTCATAGGGTGCTTCTTAGGCTTTAAGCTCTTTTGGGAAGGGATTGTGTATTAGTGGGTTTTTTGGGTTTTTTTGCGCGCACACGCCACACCTTGCACTGATCGTGACTGGAGGCCTCTGGGTGCTCAAGTAATCTAAATATTTAATGTTTGTGGGCACCTCATTCTTAACTGCAATTCCAGGTCCGATGATGGATCTAGCTGAGAACAATTAGAAAGAGCCAGCAAATATGGTTAATCAGTTACAAAGTAAAGAAGCTGAGTTTATAAATTACAAGCTTGGCTCAGTTCAGAAGTTCAATGGAACCAAGACCCATTTGTTTTGCTCTCCACATTTGACAATCCAATCTCAGATTCATCCTTAAGAGTCCATTAAATCCTGAATATGAGTACTCACTCTGTTCCTTTATAAGAAACAAGGAAATTAAATTGTCCTGTGCTTTCAAAAATGTTGAGTTCAATTTCTGAAAGCAAAACCATTTTAATTCACCAGTTTATGAGTTTTTAATGAGGTATTAAATCCACTAGTATTGGTTGAATTGTATTTCTATTCAAAATCCATGTCATGCTTGCTTAATGAAATAAAACAAAGGTTTTTGTAAGATGTACTGCTATGCAAAGTAAGTTCGAAGGACAGGCCACAAGCCCTCTGCTGCTACCTGAAAGAGCTAATGCTGTGTACTAACAAAACTAAAATTTACATGCCTTATTAGGAAAAAGATCAAATGTTTGAAAAGTTTTGGCAACCACAGAAGGTTCTTAGTCACATACAACCACATGTTAATCACATACAGAAACAACATATCTTGCACAGTAATCCATTCAAAGAACAATGGAAGCTGCACTCTGATAGAGCACTGACTGGTAATCACCGTCCCTCCCACTGCAAAAATACAGAAGTACAACAAGCTTGTTGCAGACAGCAGCAAAATGAGGATAGACACATGGATAGATTTGAAGCGCCAGGCCACAACTTTTATTAAATGTAAGCATGGGAGGTTCACTACCTGCCCATCACCATACTCTCCTATAGTAGGCATGTAAGTGGTTCCAGTGTGTGTGCATGCAGAGGGGTAAGCTAACAGCCTCCTACCACATACCCTGGAACACAGGCCGAAGAGAGCCTAACCTACCCGCCTAAAACTCCAGCTTGTTCTGAACTCTCCCACTCCTATCAAGGAGGGACACATTGGGTGCTGAAAAGTGTAAACCTTGGTCCGTGAGGGTCACAGAGTCTGACCCTATTCCATGAGCCCAAGACCCATCAGCAAAATCCCAGGTCTTTTACCTCTGGGATCCATTCATCTCATCCTTTTAACTCCATTAGAAAACGTAGGTGCCTAAAAATAGACTTAGGAGCCAAACTCTAGGCACCTCTGAAATCTGGTCTTAAGCTTTCTGCATTACTGAAAACAATAATTTAAAAAAAATAAGCAGGAAAAAAGTGAAAAGTTTGGCTACAATGATCTATTCATTTCTTTGTATTGATCTGCTTCTAAAAATGGTGGTTTTCTTTTAAACTCCAATATTCTAAATATTGTACAAGACAGATGACCAAAGAATTAAGTTAAAAAACAGGAACAGGAAAAAGTGAAATACAGTGAATATGAATGAAAGTGAAAATTAAATATTGTATGCAGGAGCCACCTGGTTTATCAAAAAATGCAGCAAGCTATTAAGAGTTAAGAGTGCCTGTATGATACAAAAATGTTTGGTTCTTATTGGTTGCAACCAATGTAAGGTGGAGAGAAAATATTACCACCTGTCTGCAGTAACAGCAAAAGTCACAGAAAGGAAGTTTATTTTCTGATACTATTGTAGAGGAGCGGCATTGTCTAGTACTTATAACAAAGGCCTCGGAGTCAGGATTTCAAGATCTAATCCTGGTTCTGATGCTTAAATACTCTGTGGCCTGAACCATGTCACCAGTTTCCCATTCTGTAAGACAAAACTCACTCACTTTTCAATGGGGCGTTTAAGCAGTTAAAGTTGGCAAAGCCCTCTGAAGATGAAGAGGAGTGCTATGCATTATTAGTCTCCATATTTGTTATTTTAAATAATTTTCCATTGATTAAATTATCTCCTCCCACTGAAGTTGCTGCATCAGTTTTGTAGAAAACAGAGTATTTGGCTCATCACAAAGTTCACCTTTTGTATGATTTCTGTTGCTATATAAATATTGGTATATCGATAACATTTGGGTGAGACCTGTCTCACTCATTTCCCTTTTCATAGAATATCAGAGTTGGAAGGGACGTCAGGAGGTCATCTAATCCAACCCCCTGCTCAAAGCAGGGCCAACCCCAACTAAATCATCCCAGCCAGGGCTTTGTCAAGTCTGACCTTAAAAACCTCTAAGGAAGGAGATTCCACCATCTCCCTAGGTAACCCATTCAAGTGCTTCACCATACTCTTAGTGAAAAAGTTTTTCCTAATATCCAACCTAAACTCCCCCTCTGCAACTTGAGACCATTACTCCTTGTTCTGTCATCTGCTACCACTGAGAACAGTCCAGATCCATCCTCTCTGGAACCTCCCTTCAGGTTGCCGAAAACAGCTACCAAATTCCCCCCCATTCTTCTCTTCTGCAGACTAAACAATCCCAGATTCCTCAGCCTCTCCTCCTAAGTCATGTGCTCCAGCCTCCTAAATCATTTTTGCTGCCCTCCACTGGACTCTCTCCAATTTATCCACATCCTTCTTGTAGTGTGGGGCCCAAAATTGGACATGCTACTCCAGATGAGGCCTCACCAATGCCAAAAGAGGGGAATGATCACTTTGTTTAAATACACAAAGTCTGACATTTTCAAACTATGAGTAAATCCATCTGCTTTCCTGTTCAACAGTTGCAGTTGCTTCTCAGTAGTAAGAACATAAGAATGGCTGTACCGGGTCAGACCAAAGATCCATCCAGCCCACTATCCTGTCTACCGACAGTGGCCAATAGCAGGTACCCTGCAGTGAGTGAACCTAACAGGTAGTGATCACGTGATCTCTTTCCTACCATCCTTTGACAGGCAGAGGCTCCCAGGGACACCATACCTTACCCATCCTGGCTAACTGCTATTAATGGACTTAACCTCCATGAATTTATTCAGTTCTCTTTTAAACTCTGTTATAGTCCTAGCCTTCACAACCTCCTCAGGCAATGAGTTCCACAGACTGACTGTGCGCTGTGTGAAGAACTTCCTCTTATTTGTTTTAAGCCTGCTGCCCATTAATTTCATTTGGTGGCCCCCAGTTCTTATATTATGGGAACATGTAAATAACTTTTCCTTATTCACTTTCTCCATACCACTCATGATTTTATATCCCTCTATCATATCTCCTCTTAGTCTCCTCTTTTCCAAGCTCAAAAGACCTAGCCTCTAACAAGGACATCCAAAGTGATTTTTGTCAGAAGAGACTAGAGACTTTTCTATTGTGACATAAAGGGCTTGTTTCAAAAACACAGACCTGATAGAGGACTTTGTGAAACCCAGAGCAGTGTTCTGCTACAAATCTGAAGGAAGATAATGGCTTTGACTGATTTGGTAATTTTAAGTGACAAGGAGAATTTAAGTTAAAAACACTGACCTCACCTTAACCAAATTTGTATTGTGGACCATCTCTTCGCAGTTCATGATTGTGTGGAGGTAGTCTGCACACATTCAGAATCACATATCCCTACTTCCTTCCATTCACTATCACAACATCTCTGTGAAGACTAATGTAACTGATTACATGGGAAAGGAACAGTACGGAAGTATTTAATGTATTCCTAGCCATTTTTATAACATTTGACTGCAGGAAATAATGAAGAAAGTCAACAGAATGTGACCAACCAACTCTCAATGGATCACCAGCAGTCCATGGAAGACAATTTTAAAACCTCTGTACAGCATCTGTAAACTTCCAGTAAGCAACAGTTTTTCCACAGAAAATTTATTTCATCTACAGTGCTCACTACTGTTGCATGTAAGTGTCCAAGATTAAAGCTGCATCATTTATCTGAAGAAGGCAGAAAAAGGTTACTTACCAGTAACTGTAGTTTAAGTAATAATCTGGGACACACAGGTAAAAGTCCCAACCTGCTGAGCATTTTATAACAGGGCTGTTTAGGGAAATGCTTGTTTGAACAGGTGTCTTGTAGCATGCAGGCTGGATAAAAATCAGTGATTTTTTTTAAACGGGATTTTTATTTAAATGGGATTTTTTTGATAATATGCTTTTTTGAGGGAAGACACCTATCTATAGACAGTTTTAATCAAGAAACATTATAGATCAAAGATATCTCATCATGGAATAGGGATTATAAATTCCAATTCTATAGTATGAGACAATTTATTCATGTAATGTTTAAGAAACGTTTTGTAAATGAGACCCAGTAGTTCATGAATTAGGGACCCAATCTTATGGAGTTGTAGGGGCTTCTGTATAGATTATTTAGGTTAATCTTTCTATCTACCTTATGGGACTCAGTCTAGAACAGAGGTGGGCAAACTGCAGCCCGCGGGCCACATCTGGCCCGCAGGACCCTCCTGCCCAGCCCCTAAACTCCCAGCCGGGGAGGCTAGGCACCAACCTCTCCCCTACTGCCGCCTCTCCCCCACAGCCTCACCACACCACGCCACCAGTGCCCTGGTCCACCACTACTGCCAGGCAGCAAGGGTGGCATGGCAGGCTCTGGCCAGGTGGCAGGGATTCGAACTCCTAATGCTCTGAGTAAAGGGGCAATATATGTGTGTGGGAGGGTTGGATAAGGGACAGAGGGATCCAGGGAGCAGTCAGGGGATAGGGAGCAGGCAGCGTTGGATGGAGGGTGGGATCCAGGGAGGCAGTTAGGGGTGAGGTGTGGATAGGGGTCAGGGCAGTCGGGGACAGGAAGCAGGGGAGGTTGGATGGGGCAGAGATTCAGGGGGGGCTGGGGTCAGGGGATGGGGAAGCCTAAGTGGCAGCCTTTTCAGCTGCTTTCTCACCAGATTAAATATTAAATATTCACTAGTTCATCTACTACATAACTAGAGGAAATTGGAGTCTACATTTGTTGAAATGGTGATAAAGAGATACTCTAAAACTGGAATGGCACACTCCTTCAGTATTAATACAGTGACTGTACTACAGCTGTCCCAAATCGGCAAAATGCTGGCTAAACAACAGAATTATTCATAAAGGCCATGCACTACAATAATTTAAAATAAAGTATACAATAACCTAATAGGTCCCTGTGTTCACTCACCAGAAGTGGTTATGGTGTTGCTGTGCTAAAGGGAGAAAAGAGCTATGCCGGATGCTTCCCCCATGCATAATCACCTCTTCTCCTTGTTATAAAAACATGTCTTATAATTGAATATGGGAAGGGAGTAACAAGGTTATGACCCATATTGTGTCATTCCCCATTTCCTTTTAGGTAACAAAATATAAACCAGCCTGTGCAAGGCTCAGGAAGGTAGTGAAGCAGACACAGGGTCTTCAAAGGAAAATCTCTGATCTGCTGGGTCCCCAGAAAGTGCTTGGGAATGCAGAGGAAACCAGTAGGAGTCTGGCTGAGGAACAGCCAGATCTATAGTGGCTGATCAGGGACACATTGAGTGAATTAAGGGGAAGACTCACAGGCAAATAGGCTACTGAACTGAGGGCCTCACTCCTCCACGCTGCAGAAGCAGCCTGAGCTAATAGCTAACTAACGTGGCTGTACTCAAAATACCGGTTCTGTGTCTTTCCTTGCTGAATTATTAAATTATTTGTGGTTGTAAACAAAAGATCTTGTCTTCAAGAACCATGAGCTGGTCACATCCCTCCACAAAATATCCATTTATGTCACCACATAAGCTGCAAAGAAAAACAAACAAATGTATATAAACTACCAATCAACAAGTTGAGGCTTGAAAGTAGACAATGGTATCTAACCCTCAGAAGAGCGACATTCTGGGACAGCCTCCTAAGGGGAGCAATGGGGGTAAAAACTGCTTTCATGACTGAGCACAATATGGAGGGGAAGATATGAAGAGATTGCCTACAATAATAGCATGCGTCCCATCTGTAATCACTAGCAACAAATATTCCCAACAGTAGGAGATGGGCACTAGATAGGGACAAGTTACTACAGCAAATTCTTTCCCAGGTAACTGGCTGACAGACCCTGAGCATGTAGGGGAGACCTAACAGATCCCCATGTTTGGAGCTGGAAAGAAATGTTTGCCCAGGTTCCTCTGGGGCTTCTCTGCCTTCCTCTGCAGCATGGGGGATGGGTCACTTTCTGGTTTGAACTAAATGGTGGATTCTCTGTAACCTGAAATCTTCAAATAATGATTGGAGAACTTCATTAGCTTAGCCAGAGGTTATTAGTCTATAATAGGAGTGAGTGGGTGAGATTTTGCACATCACAGGCTACAGGAAGTCAGACAAGATGATCATGATTGTCCCTTCTGGCTTTAAAGTCTGAGACCCAGGGGACAGCTGTTTGCTCTCCTCAAAGAAGATCCTCAGTAAAAACCATGCCAAGTTAATGCTTTCAGCAGCAGTAACTCTTACTACTCATGCTGTGATCCTCCCCACGGAGGGATCAAAATACAGCTGACCTCATCACTATGGCTCATGGGAGATAGGACAGAGAATTCCTATGCACAACTGATCAACATCCACAGGTTTGAAGGCCTAGATACCAAACTTGTGGAAACAACCTCTACTTCATTTTTTTGGCCCTGTCCCCCACACATTCTACGTCAGTCTTGCAAATCAAGAGAGAACACAAGAATGCCCATATGGAATCAGACCAACAGGTCCATCAAGCCTGTTTGTCAACAATGGCCAGAGTCAGATGCTTCAGAGGGAATGAACAGAACATAGCAATACTGAGTAATCTATTCCCTCTTATCTAGTCCAGCTTTATGGCAGTCAGAGGTTTAGGGACACCCAATATATGGAGATGCACTCCTGACCATCTTAGCTAATAGCCACTGATTGGACCCATCTTCCATTAATTTATCTAATTCCTTTTGAACCCAGTTATACTTTCACCTTCACAACTTCCCCCAGCAACAAGTTCCACAGGTTAATTGTATTGCGTAAAGTAGTACTCTCTTATGTTTGTTTTCAACCTGCTACCTATTAATTTCATTGGGAGGCCCCTGGTTCTTGCGTGGTAGGAAGAGAGAAATAATATTTCACTTTCTCTGCACCATTCATGTATTTATAGACCTCTATCATATTGCTCCATAGTTGTATCTTTTTCTAAGATGAAAAGTGACAATCTTTTTAATCCCTCTTCATATGGAAGCTGTTCATCCCCCTAACTATTTTTGTTGCCCTTCTTTGTACCTTTTATCATTCTAAAATAAAACTTTCAGATGGGACAACCAATATTCAAGGTGTAGGTTTACCATAGACTTCTATAGTGGCATTATGATATTTTCTGTCATATTATCTATCTCCTTCCTAATGGTATTTAACATTGTTAAATTTTTTTGAATGCTGCTGTACATAGAGCAGATGTTTCCAGAAAACTATTGCAATGATTCCATGATTGCCTTCTTGACTGGTAATGGCTTTGTGTCTTTTGCTAGTTGCTCTTCAAATTCCTTTTTTGGCCTAATTATACTTTTACATTTGTCTCGCCAGAGTTTATGCTCCTTTTCATTTTCCCCAGTAGGATTTGACTTGCAATTTTTAACAGATGTCTTTTTGCCCCAACCACCTCTTTTACCCTGCTATTTAGTCAGGATGGGTTTTTTTTTGGTCCTCTTATTGGTTTGTTGTTTTTTTATTCAAGTACACATTTAGTTTGAGCTTCTACTGCGGGGTTTAAAAATAGTTTCCATGAAACTTGCGGGCATTTCACTCTTCCTTTAAATTTCCATTTCACTAGCTTCCTCATTTTTTTTGATCCTTCCTTTTGAGGCTAAATGCTACTGTGGTGTGTTTCTTTTTTATTCCTCACCCTGCCCTCCCCCCCGCCCACTACAAAGATGTTAAATTTAATTACATTATTGTTGCTATTACTGAGTGGTTTAACTATATTCACCTCTTGGAACAAATTCTGTGCTCCACTGAGGACAAAATCAAGAACTGCCTCTCCCCTTGGGCATTCCAAAACTAGTTCCTCCAAGCAGCAGTCATTAATGATGTTTAGACATTTTATATTTGCACCCCCATCCTGAGATTATATGTACCCATTCACTACGGATAGTTGAAATCCTCCATTTTTACTGGGATTTCAGTTTTTGTTCTCTCTAATCTCCCTGATCATTTCACAATCACTGTCACCATCCCTGTAAGGTGATTGGTAATATATTCCTACTGCTCTGTTCTTATTATTCAAGCATGGAATTTCTATCCACAGAGATTCTATGGCACAGTTACAGTGAAATAAAATATACATCTTTCACATATAGTGCCACTCCCTCACCAACATGACCTACTCTGCCATTCCTTTATATTTTGTACCCTGGCATTACCATATCCTATTGATTATCATCCTCCCACTAAGTTTCTGATATGCCTATTGTATCAATATCCTCATTTAACATCAGGCACTCAAGTTCACCCGTGTTAGTATACAAATGCTAGAAATAAAAGCTAAATACAAGCACTTACAAAACCTGTCAATATTTAGCTTTCTGCCTTCATGTGATGTAACTGAATTGGACTCCTGTTTCACTGTTTCTTTTCAGTGCCTATCTGCACTTTATCAATTTCTATCCATTCCTCTTTACTAGGATATAAAGTATCCCCTTTGATAGATATGCCTTCGGGGAAGATTCATGTCTGAACTGTGAGAACCACTGCACCTGTTAGTTTAAAAAACCTCTACAACCTTTCTAATTTTACATGCCAGCAATGTGGTTCTGTTCTGGCCTAGGTGGAGCGCATTCTTTCTGTATAGGCTCCTCCTTTCTCAGAAGGTTCCCTAGTTCCTAATAAACCTAAAACCCTCCTCTCAAGGCCCTCACTTCATCCACAAACTGAGACCCTCCAATTCTGCCTAACTGGCCTGTGCGTGGACCCAAAAGAATTTCAGAGAATGCTGACTTAGAGCTCCTGGACTTCAATGTGCAGGCAACGTTGGTCAAAGATAAGTTTGATTTAACTTGGTTTTGGATGGATTTAACTCCATGTACATTTCTGCATAGAAATAATTTGTTAACTAGTCTCAAGGTTATGAACAAACGTGAATAAAACTGAATAGGTTTCACAAATAAGTAAAAAGGAAAAGTGAAAACTTGTTATTAATCAGAATCCTACAGCCAAGTTTTGTTAAACTTTGTTTTACTAGTGAAAGAGGTCTTAAATACATTATAGGACGAGAAGAGTAGATATAGGTTTACACTTTGAATTTAATTTTTGACATTTCCCATGATTCAGCTAGATCACTGGGTGTTAGTATATTAAATCCTTTCAGATTCTAAAACAAGGATTTTAATCCAGATGAGTCACTAACGAAAATCTAAAATTCTGTCCACCTCACAAACCACCATATAACTCAGCACAACTGGCAATCTCTGTACAAGAGAAGCCCAGGAATGTTAAAGATCAGGATCAACATGCACTGGCATACACATGGAGAACCTTTACAGAGACTGCTAGTACTAGGGATTCAACATTTTGCTGCTTCTGTAGGCAGACAACACTGCGCCCAGAAGGGGCTTTTTGCATTTTTCCCTTCCTTCCACAAGTATGTTACTTCAGGGGTCCCTGCAACTCACTCTCACTCACTCTCACTATACTTAGGTCCCCCATTTGCAGTCACTTTGTGCCCTGCCATTATCCCCTACTTCCTATTATAAGTCTCTGTGGTCTCCATTTTCCCCTCCCCTTCCCAAGTCCCACCCATCTAATTTTCCCCTTCCCTCTCCACTACCGCTCCCCATACCCTCATTCCTTTGCAAGTCCCCAAGTGGCCCTCCACTCACTCCCTCCCCCCGGTCCCTGCTTATCCTCCAGTGTGAAGACTACTCTCTGCCTGGATCCCAGCTTTCCTCACCACCAACCCCACCCTACTCCACCGTAGGCCCCTGTTTTCTACCCCTCCAAAGTTCCTGTGTTTTCCACGACCGTTGCCCCACCTCTCAATTCCCTGCCGCTTTCCTTCCCACAAATCCCTCCTGTAAGCCTCTCTTATTTCTGTTAGAGTCCGTGCTACTGACAATGTCCATGCACCACTTTAAGCTGCTGCCTCTGATTTGTGTAGGCAGCAGAGAGTTCCTCTACTTGCAGCACCAAGCAGTCTTGAGGACCTGATTTTCCTGTGAATCAGGCTTTTCCAGTACTGTGATTTGCACCCAAAACAGATCAGACAAATGTCACCAAGCTGAGTGTTAGGCCTTCGCTTCGCAAAGGCAACTATGGGCTCCAGTCCTGCAATCAGATAGATCCTCACTTGCACGCACAGAGTCCCATGGAAGTCATTGGGGCTCCACATTGACACAGGGGTCAGCCCACACAAATCTAATAGCAAAATTGGGAGCTGTCTTTATTTAGGCTCCAATTCTGCAAATACTTGTGCATAAAACTTAAATAAGCATGTGAGTAGTCTTATTAAAAACATCATGCTTGAAGATAAGCAAGTGCATACATGCTTTCTAACAAGTCTAGTTGAGATGAACAGCTGTTTACTTCCACAAGTGCCAAATTCACACAGAAATTAAAACTAGAGCTAGATTAGAGCTGGTTGGAAAAAAAAATCATCAGACTTTACCAACAATCAAACAGCGATCTGGAGACAGTCTGATTTTGACAAAGTTTATTCAGTGCCTTCCCTGGCTCTTCAGCAACCCACCTACTCTTTCTCCATCTAGCTCTATTGAAGATCTTTGCTAATAGCAGAACTGTAAAACATTGCCACATACCCAAGGTTCAGCACAGCAAGTTAAACATAACAATACAGCATACTAATTTTTTTTTGCTGATGTAAGTATGAAGGGAAATCATATGCTTCAGCATATTTACCTGGATAATAAGATGCTATACATTGGCATCTGAACATGCTGAAGCTGAACTGTATTTTAGAAAGAAAGCCTGAAGATGTCACAATATTCTGTATCTTGCCACATATATGTAACTATGTTTTAAAAGGTATACTAGACTTACATGATTTAAAAATCAAACAGGAACTATTCGCAGGACCTAACATTGTAGACAGACAATTTCATTTCATCAAACCAAACTGTTTTAGAAGCATTATCTTTAAAACAATTGGAAAATAGGTTGGAAATGAAAATTCTAACACTAGATTTGATAGTCTGTTGTGTAGAAATTTTTTCAAATCTTAACAGAACTCTGGAAGTGAGGATTCAACTTCTTTTAAACTTAGATTTTTTCTTTAAATTATATCTACACTTTTAATTTACATTTTTATTGTGGATTTAGAATGCCTCATGTCATATTTTTAGACTACTCTCTCTGAGGTAGAGTGTCTTTGTGACAAACACCATGAGGTCCCTGATCTGTGACTGAGGTTCCTCTCTAGATATGACTGCAATGCAAATGATCAATCTTCGCTTTTTTAAATAAAATGGCATTTCTAGGTTTTTGATTCCTACTGACTAGAAGAAACATGAGCCATGTGGTTGATTAATTGGAAAGATGATTTTCAACCAGTATATGAAGAGAGAGATGAAAGTCACTATCACTGTCCTTGAGTATTGAACACAATCTTTCACTTGCAGGGAAATAAAAAAAATATAACAGGATCCCATTAGTAAAAATATGATAGTAAAGAAAATGCTTTATTTCCATTTTTAAACGCAACAGAATGCAACGAAGTCACAGAAAGACTGGATCAGACCCTTAGTTACCATTCTGCCCGTTTGGGAGACTGGAGACTGAAGTGAGGTGATTAGACATCAGGATATGTTTGCAAATGGAGAGGAGACTTTGTGGCCTATTTATAAGTTGTGCAGGAGGAATTAAGACAGAGCTGCCTAACTCAATGATGGCGGAGAGAGAAGAAGAATCAGTAGACTGGGACAGACTGGATGGGAAGAATGAAACTTTGAAATGAGAGAGAAGCTAGTGAAAGAGAGTGAACCATGGGGAAACATGAAGCTGGAACTGAGGAAAGGGCACTTACAATGGATTCAAAACAAAAGAAAATTATATATCTACAAAAAAACCCCTCATTATTGGAAATACAAAAGGAAAGGAAAGTGTTATGCCAATTTCTGTTTTTAAAATTAGTAATGTTTATTTATCAAACTGAACATGCTTTCTAAAAGGAGAAAGTCCCATACCCAACCACAATTAAATACTTTGTTTATAAATTTTCATTTTAAAGTTTGCTGAAATTTCCTGAGAAGTTGTTTATTTCTGTTCTCAAAAGTGTTTCAGGTCTAAAGGTTAAGGAATATTCACAATTTAGGACTCCATCCTTTCCATATAAAATCACACACACACAAAAAAAATTCTGACAGACATTTGACTGTATCACTAAACTATAAATAAATCTCTGTGGAGGTAGCAAAATACATTTTCATAAACCAGACATTTCATAACGTTTTAGATACTAGCAACAGTGTGTGGCTCCATAAACTGTACACAGCTGGTGAATAGCACCTGAGTAAGGGGTGTGGCAAATTGCCGGCACTATTATGATGGGTCCAGCACTTTCCCTTCTTGTGGGGGGGTTCAGGGCGCCATTTCTTGTCCCAGAACAGGGTATTAACTGCCCCACTAGTATCCTAGAGTAGTGGTCTTCAAACTGGGGTGCGTGCACCCCTGGGGGTGCATGAGACCACTCCTGGGAGTGCGCAGCCCGGCAGCTGGAGGAGCCGTGCGGCTTCTCTGCAAGCACCGCAGCAACCCTGGCGGCAGGAGGAGCAAGGCGGTTCCTCCTGCCGTTGGGGGCCGCTGCAGCGCTTGCAGAGGAGCTGCCGGGGCAGCCCCGGCTGGAGGAGCCACACGCCGTGGCTGCAGTCCCGGGAGCCGCGCGCCGTGGCTGAGACCTGGCCCCAGGAGCCAGGTGTCGTGCGCCACAGCTACAGCGCTGGGAGCCACACTAGAGACCCAGCCCTGGAAGCCAGGTGCCGCGTGCCGCGGCTGCAGCCCCGGGAGCTGGGCGCCGCAGCTGAGACCTGGCCCCAGGAGCCAGGTGCAGCCCCAGCCAGAGGAGTCGTGTGCCGCGGCCGGGAGCCACGCGTCGCAGCTGAGACCCGAGAGCTGGGCGCCGTGGCTGAGACCTGGCTCCGGGAGCCAGGTGCCACATGCCACGGCTGATACCCAGACCCAGGCACCGCGGCTGAGGCCGGCCCTAGGAGCCAAGTGCCACAGTGGAGATGCGCCCAGGAGCCCGGCGCCACAGCGGGGACCTGCCCCAGGGCGGCATTTAGGGGACAAGGAAGAGGAGTTAGAGGGGGCATTTGGGGAGGGGGGAAGTGGGAGGGAGTGGATCGATGGGGGTGGGGCTTCCCCCATGGGGGTGCCTGCTCAAAAAAAAATTTCTACTAGGGGGTGCACAGACAAAAAAGTTTGCAGACCCCTGTTCTAGAGGAGGGGAGTGGAGAGGGAGGGACCCGGGCCCACCCTCTACTCCGGGTCCCAGCTCAGGGGCCCTGAGGATAGAGGTAAACCACTTGAACTAGTTACTCCTTCCCCTGGACTACTTCCCTCTCCTGCCCTTCAGCTTGTGGGGCTTCCTGTCCTCTCTCTGCACAAACCAGGTGTCCCTTTACCTAGGGTCTGGGTCTTCTTAGTTCACTGCAGCACTTCTCCAAACTCTTCTCTGCTTTCCTCCAAGTTTCTCTCCGCTCCAACAGCAAACACTCTGTTTTCTGCTCCAACACCAAATCACTCTGCCTCCACTCCTCCAAAGTGCTCTCTGCTCCAACTCCTTTTCTCGTCCCTCTGCCTGAAGCAGGGGTTTTTACTGGGTTCCTAACAGGGCCTTAACTGACTGCAGGTGCTCCAATTAACCTGCTGCCAGCTTCCCTAGTCTACAGGGAGCCACACCCAAATTAGCCTGGAGTTTACATATTTCCCCTCAAGCACTCTACCACAGCTCCCTGACCCTCCTCTATCACAGGGGAGACAGAATAATTCACAATGTGATTCATAATTTTTTGGTTAGAGAAAATAGAATGCTATTATAACACTAACAGACCCTGGTCATGGGCAGATGGGATTGAATCTGGGGTCTCCAAAACTTAAAGCATAAGCCTTTACCGCATGAGCTAAAAGCCAACTACATGCGAGTCGCATCTTACGAGCATTTAACATGTGCAACTTCAGCTTTATGCGGTCGGCAAAGAGAAAAAAAAGAGAAAAATAACAATTTAAAAACTGTATCTGTAGGGCAGACGATTCCACCTGCCATTAAACTCCATGAGTTTTGACTATACGCGGTTTTCACTTTACGCACTGACCACGGAACATAACCCCATGTAAGATGCGACATGCCTGTATCTCTTAGCTAAGGCTGCAGAGCGGACTCATTTTCTCTCTTTCTAAATGGTCTCAATGCAACAAGATGGGACAGAACACCACACCCAGATGGTGCATGGGTTACACCACATTTCAGAAAGCATACTGTAGACATACTTCATTACTACTAAGACTAGAGATTGTAATTTGTGCAAAATATCCAGTTTTCAAATTAATGTCTCTATGAACCAGATTTCTTTCCCTATGATGCTGAAAGTACACACACAAGCTGTATCTCAACATTTTAAAAAGAGCAGAATTCAGGCCAGAGGCAATTCTGAAGGTATAGACATGATGGCCATATATACAAGATTCACAACAAGCCTCAGGGCAGTCACAGTAAGACTGAGGGAAATAAGTGAAAATAATTCATAATGGAGGAGGGAAAATTAACTGCTCATACTCCTCAAAGTTCGAGTTCGGTTTTAACTATCCACTCAGGGAAGTGACTTGTGCCTCATTCTGGAAAGCTCAAAAGACCTCTGTTTAATATGCAATGGAAACCAATTACTTTAGGAGGCATTAGACTAGCATGAGAAATAGAACAGAAAATAGAATGGCAACCCTATATGGCAGACCTCCTGAAACCTGCTCGCAGACCCCCAGTGGGCCCCAGTTCTCTGGTTGAGAACCACTGCACTGAAGGTTGACCTTTCAACCTGAAATTATCT
This sequence comes from Dermatemys mawii, assembly GCA_007922305.1. Classification (NCBI taxonomy): domain Eukaryota; kingdom Metazoa; phylum Chordata; order Testudines; family Dermatemydidae; genus Dermatemys; species Dermatemys mawii. The sequence continues at coordinate 20,413,967 of ML677342.1, forward strand.
CAGACATATAGGCAGAGGAGTAGTGGGAGTTTAAAAAAAGAGGGTAAGAGACTAAAAATGTTATTTGATGGTTTTTTTTAACCTCATATTTTGGGGAACTGACTTCCTTAATCCCAAAGTTAGCAATACTGATAACATTTTTTGCTGGACTTTCTACCAATTTTCCCTATTGGAAAAGGATTTCATTCAGTTTAGGGGTATGGACATGTTACAGCAGCACAGCTGCACCACCACAGGGTAGACGTTTCCTACACTGATGGAAGGGCTTTTTCTAATTGTGTAAATAGACAATATCGTACATAGGTTGTTTCTATATAAATAAATATGTAACAAGCTGAACTTAAAATATCAATATATTAACTAGATCTTATTAAAAAATGTAGAATCTATTTGGCCCACAGAAGGCAGTGCTTAGGCTTATTACACAGAAGGGCCATATGAGGTTAGCACTACTGCTGTAGGTAATCCGCCTCTCCAAGAGGCAATAGCTAGGAAAATGGAAGATTCCTGCTGTCAGCTTAGCTGCATCCACATCAGGGATTAGGTCACTACAGAGCTCAGGATGAAAAATTATTCACAGCCCTGAGTGATATAGCTAAATTAATCTAAATTTTAGGTGTGGAGCAGGCCATAGTCTGACAGGGTTCAGAGAAGAGCCATGAGAAAGACTAACAGATTAGAAAACAGATCTTACAGTGACAAACAAAGAGCTCAATTTATTTAGCTGTACAAAGAAAAAATTATGGGGTGGTGATAGCCATCTAGAAGTACCTACATGGGGAGAAAATATTTGATAATGGATTCTTCAATCAATCAGGCAAATGTATAACAAGATCCAGTGAAAGGAAGTTAAAACTAGACAAATTCTGACTGACAAAAGGTGTAAATTTTTAACAGTGAATGTACTTAACCACTGGAACAATTTACCCAAGGTTGTGAGAGATTCACCATCATTGGTAATTTTTAAATAAAGATTGGATTTTTTAAGAGATGTGCTCTAGTTCAAAAGGAATTATTTTGATGAAGTTTCATATTATCACATTGATGCCTTCTGACTATGGAATCCATGAATGAACAAGACACTTGGGAAGTTTAAAAACAATAAGAACAGAGTCATTTCAACTTACAGGGGAAAGTAAAAAAAATGGCTAGTTTTAAATTGTTCTTGAACATCAAGTTTTCGAATAAAATATTGTAATGCCATTAGAGATCTCAAACATGACTTTCAGCTCTTTTGAGCAGCCAGCTACTTTCCTCAATTGTTTGGCTAGTGTTAAGATTCCACAAAATTGCAAGTCTTTCAAAACCTTAAGCAAAAAAAATAAAATAAACCCACAATGATTTAATTAAAAATCACATTCAGGGACAGCAATATTCTAGTAGCATGATAGTACCATGCAGGATATTCATGTTAGATTCCAGAGCTAGCCTTAGGGAAAATGACATCCTGGGCAAACTGGTATTTTGGTGTCCCAGCCTCGCATGGGCGCAGCATCCTCCCCACTGCCTCTGGCCCACAGGAATGCCCCCCATTGCCCCAGCCCCTAAGGCTCCCCTTACCCCCTCACCCATGCATCGTGCCCCCCATACTCCCTTCCTGCAACCCAACCCCTGCACTGTGACTTCTTCACCCCAAACCCCCACACTGTGTCCCTTTCAACCCTAATCCTGCACCTCCTTTTCCAGCACCCTTAAACTCTGACACTGTGACCCTTTGCCCCTAACTCCTGTACCTCCCTCCTGCACCCCGAACCCCCTGCATCCCCAACCTGCACCCACATGGGAAAACTGACTTGGGTGCACAGAATAGTTGGCATCGCTGCTCACTGCCCCTCTACGCACCCCTAGGGAGCTGTGCGGGAGGGAGCAAGGAACAACAGGGCTTCTTACATTCAGGTCACTTTCCCCACATAGGCTGCATAGGGGAACAACAGGAAAGCAGCAGCCGAGGGGAGAAAAGTGACCTGGATTCGCAGAGCACTTGGTGTTGCTCCTCACTCTCCACCTTGTTGCCTCCTAAGGGGGCACAAAGGTACACTGGGGGGGAGCAGTATCTGTACATCATCATATTCCCCTCCACCCCAGCATGTTCCTCTGCCAGTAGGAAGCACAGAGAAAGCTGGATGCCCCTACACGTAGCGCCCCCTTGCCAGCCGGGAGCAGCTTCTGACTCTACACTGGCAGTGCACACCTCTGTGCTGCCCCCGTGACCATGGCACACTTCGGCCCATCCCTGGATGGCTCATCCCTAAAGCCAGCCCCATTAGATTCCCAGCTCTGATCTTGCAGAAAATGGAAAGTGATCTGGAGGCAACATGCTCGGCCTCTGGATGAAGACAAGAAGGGAGGGAAAAGCAAGTGAGTTAAGAATCTGGTCTACACCTAACTCCCATTGAAATAAATGGGCTATGTTATTTAACAGCAAGCCGCACAGCCAACAAGAAAACTATAGTGACTACCTCTTAGAGACCCCTGTTCAATTTGCCTTGATACAAAACTACAGAGGCTACAATCATAGAACTTCAAGTGAAATGAAGATGGGGGCAAAAGTAAGATGAACCTTAGGCTCTGACAAAGGATTGAGGACTCTCTAAAAAGACACAAGTTTGTGCTCTGAACCCCAGAAATTAAAACCGTACCAATTCCTCACCACCACTGCTCCTACAAACACAACTCCTTGTTTTAGTTTTTAGAACAATTTCAGTGCAGTGTGGCACTTCTGACTTTGTTTTTTAAAAACTGCACATGAAACACAATATTTAAAAACAAACTTAGCCAGAGCCCAACTTTGTTATGTAAAAAAAGCACCACAACACTAAAAGTTTTAACGTTTTTTCACTCCTCCTATGAATCTTAAACATAATGATTAAAGGTGATTTGAATTTACCTTCAAAACATTTTGCACCCTCATTGTTGGGATTTGCATTGCCTATGCAGGTTTTATTTGAGCCAAACATCTTAATGGATAACACCCTCTATCAGTAGAAGTGAAGATTTAATCACAATACCGGCAACTCCCCTGAAACAGCTCCAGATAAATTAAAGTTACAATCTGTACACTTTGCATAAGATCAAAGGAACTGCCATACCAGATCAAACCGTCTAATACAACATCCCACCTGAGCAACAATTGCATACCTGATGCTTCAGAGAAAGACCAATATCACCAACCCATACACAAAAATACTTGTAGGTCACAGAGGATGAGGGAGAAACCGGCAGAGGAGGTAGGAGACATTCCTTCCTCATTCCTAAGCAGGTTAAATCTTGAAGCACAAGATTTAATTTTTACTGTGCATTGGTACCTTAAATTCATAGCTGTAAATCCTAATGTGGTAATGAAGTTATTATCATGTCCTATTTTAAATTCAGATGCAGAGACTTAAATTTGGCTTGAAATTGCACGTATTCCTTTCTCCCTACAGCCTCCTCGCTCCATTTTTAAACCAGTGTCTGAGAGGATGAGAGCCTGGCATCTGTTATGTTGAACTTGCATACTGCTCTCTCAGCAGTAATAGCAGGATGAAATTTACCAGAGCTGCATTCATCACTTTCATGCTACTTCTGCTCACTCTTCCACCTGAAAAGAGTCAGTGCTAAGACAGTGGGAGGAGAAGTGATTTTCTATTTATGGGCTCTTAGGGATACAATTAAACTTGCCACTATCAGTAAAAGAGTCTACATTACTGACTTGATCAGAATACACAAACTGTTATTTTAACTATATTTTCTTTACATTTCCCCACTCAGGCAGCTCCTACCATGCCAAATACATTTTAACTTCAATTGCTGGACCGAATCAGGTTAGCAGGTGCCATATATATGAAAGCTTAACATATGGCAAAGATGCAACATAAACTACCTTTCATTATCACTTATTCAGGAGGACAGGAACCCTTGGCCAAACTATGTTTTAACAATGAAAACCAATCAACTCACCCCATCCTTTCTTTACTATAAAGTATTCTGTAGTATAATATATTTCTGTCCTGCATTGGAATTCCCAAAACAAGGCAGGTGTTATGGATTGAGGAGCAGATCTAGAATTGGCAAGCTGCTGCTAGTGCTGCTCTACTAGATGACACTAACAGCAATCTTCCCAGTGTGTTTTAAGTATCTTTAACATGCTATAATAGAAGCACCAACACAAGAAAACTAACAAACAACTTCAGTTATTTATCTACATTGTAGAGTAAACCAGGAGCAGACAATGCCTTTAAGATATCAGATGGCAAAATTTATAGTTGATATAATATTAAAATGAGACTGTTTTTAGAACACATTTTGTTTGTGCTAAATGGAAGACACTTCTATGACAAAAAAAATTATTGCTTATGGATACTGGATAAAGAGGAGAGCTGTGAAGCTGAACTGTAGAACTTCCTGCTTTTTGTTTTTATAAAAAAATGGGGTTGACACTTAGCAATTATCTGAACACTGTAAAAGAGTTATATTAAATCTATATAGAAAGTATTAACTTTCTTGGCCCAATATTTATTTTAACTGCCTTGGAATGGAAGCTACAAAAATTTATCAATAGACTGGAAAAACTGTCTAGTTTCACTACTTCTGTAAGTTCTGGTATCTTTCTAAAATGCTTTTAAAATTCCTATAGCAATACTCTTCAGTTAATCATAACAAAGATTCCCTACAGTTCATAAAGCAACAATTACTTTCCCCACCTTTTCTAGCAACAGAACCATACCAGAGTCACAAAAGGTTGTATTACCTCAGGAATGCAACACTCTGATAAAGATAATGGAAGGTTTTGTTAGCTTTTTGAAGGTACTATGTGAAGCAATTAATTTTGATAAAAAATTGAAATGTTAAAGAGTTCTATCTTGTTCTTTCATGGATTCCTTCCCCAAACAGATTTTATAGCTCTCCAAATTCCAAGAAGCCTAATAATTAATAATCTATTAAATTCAGAATAGTTTGTTCAGTATTAAATATAAACAGTATAAATAAGCTGATATCAAGAGACATCAAAAATAACTTTATTGTTGTGTGTTCAGGTTGCATTTCACATTAACATTAGAGAATGAACCAAAACCACAAAAAAACCCCAAAGACAATATAACTGAGATTAATGAAATAACATTTTCATTTTGTGTATTTGACAGCACATTGCAGAGTCAGTTTCACTCTTTCCCCAGTTTATCCTGCTGCTTTATGTGAGGCTTTCACCCAGAAATAGACCAGGAAAATCTATATACAAAAAAGAAAATGTGATTGTAATACCAAAAATGCTGCTAAGCAGATTTAAGAGCAAGTATAGTATCTGCTAACTACTAATGGATAGGTAGAAGGGAACAAGAGTATAACTAGTGTATTTATTTAAAAAAAACAATGTATTATAAATGCAAAATACTGTATTTTGAAGGACCTCACTCCATCCATCATATATTTGCTTTCTTAGATTTTAAGCTTTTCTGGGCAATGACTGTGTGCACATATGCATATTTATATAGTGCACAGAACATTGTGAGCATTTCTAGTACACAAAAGAAATTTTTAAATTATTTTGTATTTGACTAGATTTCAAGTTGACTATATTCCTTTATTACTATAATAGGTGTAAAAACTGTTTAAAATTATTGAACTACTCTGACAAAGGAAAGCCCCACACCTCTTTACAGGCAAGACTGCACCTAATATACTGAAGACTTTAACATGAGGTTTATACAATATTGCTGAATTTATAGCATAATTAATCCTTTAGTTAGGTCTCTAATTAATTACCAGAGACTGAAACTAACATTTCAGAACTATGGTGTAAACTCATTGCACTATTAAACAGAATAATGTACTTGACATTTAATATTCTCTCATATTAAATAATTGTTACTTCTCTATTATTAGAGCTATGGAGACAGTGCTATAAGCCATTAACGTTCTTGAAACCTTTCTTCCTTCAAATTGCATGTATATTCATACTTCAACATGTGGAAACTCAGGTACTTTAAATATAAGAAAAGCTGTCAAAGAGTGTTTGAAACAGAGAACAGGAATTACCTTAAAGAAATTCTTGTATCTGTGGAATTGGCTAGCAAAGATGGAGTCGATATTTCAGCATGTGATCGCCTGATGTGACAAATGTTGACCTTCTTGAACCCATAAACAACTAGCAATAAGTCCCACTGAAAATTATTGTGAGAATCTTGCACTGTTTTTAAAGGCAAGTTTTGATGCTGTTTATGCCAGTTATTTTTCCTCTGATGTGGTACTGAATTGTTTATATTTGCTACAGAGGTGATGCCTACATATGAGGGAATAACATGAAGTACATTTTAGTTTCATACCTTGACAAAACCTTGCAGATAATACTACAAAATCAAATACAAGTCAATATATCATCTTTTCCTTGAAGTAACTTCATTAACGTACATTTCCTATTAATCTTTCTATAGCTAGATTGGTGGCTCATCTGCTAGTGCCATACTACTGTCAAGTAATGTACACTGCCTTAAATACATTAGACCAAAGTCCACAAACAGTACAGAATAGGTTTAGATATCTAAACAATTGCTGATTTTTAGACACACTGCCATATTAGTAAATCATTCTCTAGAACGGAAATCTTTTATTTAGTATTCTTCTATCACAAATGGGAAAGACAGATTTGTGGTTTAAGTGGCTAACTAAAAGCTCCTTTTCTCTGTAAAATAATTTTATAAGTAAACCTGTCAGTCAGCCTTCACTGCCAAGTACTGCAATTCACTATTTACACATGAAATCTCACTATAACAATCCTTATGAAACTAATTGTTAAATCTATGCCAACATTACAAGATCTATCATCACCATTACGCTCACCTACGCACACATTAAAAGCTAGCAAGTGTACATTAAAAGTTGTAAGTACAATATATTCTGAAGCACATAAAGAGACATCTTAAAATATGTACATGGTAGCTTTTCTGAATGCCTTCGTGTATCTGATATACATCATATCAAGTGCACTGTAGTCATTGAACTTGTGCCTCTGTTCGCATCACAATACCTGTTAATTGGAAAGCTCTGTAAAATCTCAACTCTTACCAAATAAGATACAGAATAGGACAAACATTGCAAGGGCACAATGTGCCATCTCTCACAATAACCAACTATTCAAACATGTTTTCTCTAATATAAACCCCTGAAACACATTGCACTTTCTACATTCTTGCAGAATATACATTTATGCTTTTTTTACTAAGCAAAAACAAAACAAGTCTGCAATTTCAAGTGAAACAAGCCAAAGGAGAGAGGACTCATTTTTATTAATATTTAACTTTAAATATATTTGCCTTTACTTTCCCACTAGCTGAAACGTAAAAATCTAAGAAGTCTAGAGATTACTATCTAGATTACACAAAGCAGAAACACTTTTAGGCGGGGGGGGGGATGAGTATGGAGGGGGAGATTTAGAAAAAAGATTCAAATGCACTCGGCTATCGCTCTTGCACCCAAAGCGAAAAACTACAGGAAGGGTTAACGGGTTTAACTGCATTGAAACTGAATGGCTGACACATCCGGTCCTGGGTCCTCAACCACCAGAGCAAATTCAAACTTCAAAGCCTCTCGGAGCTCAGGCAGAAATAAATCACTCACACACACCCGCGCCCCCTCCGAGCAGCTGTGACTCCCATTTAACTAAGACCCAGGACTCCCAGAGACCAGCGCACACAAACGGGGTGGCAGGGCAAAGGCAACACAAAAGCAAAAGTTGATGCCAAGGCTACTGCGTTGGGAAACGCAACCTCAGCTCCACTGACCTGCAGCTCCTCCTGCATAAGCCAACTAAGCACCGAACACAACCACACAAATTACTGGCCATTCACCGCCCAGGCGCCCCGCTTCTCTTGCAGCTGACAGCTCCCTACAAGCACGGGGGTCCGACCCTACACCAGCCCCCCCGTCACCCTCTAACACCGTCCCCCGCGCAGATCCCATCGCCCCTACCAACAGACTCGGCCCCGGGCGGCAGCCAGCAGCATGTCCCCGCTACCTGCCCGCTGGGTGCTGCACCAGGCTCCCGGGGCTGGGACTCCGCGCGGCGGGGTGGGGGGGACCCCGAAAGCTCGAGCGGTGGCAGCGGGCAAAGCTCCGGGCGAGCTCTGTCCCCTGCTCCGCCAGCAGTGCCGGGCCTCGCCGCCGCCACCCCCGCTCCGCTCCGCTCCCAAGGGCCTCCTGCCCCCAACATCTGCCCGTGTGAGGCGCTGGGGTCCTCGCCCGCCCTCAGCCCCGCGCCCCTCACCCGGCAGGGGGAGACGGCTCCATCCTCCTCTCGGCGGCGGGGTCGGCTCCCGCGGGGCTCCCGTCCGGCAGCAGCGGCTCGTGGGGCGCGGCGCAGCGGCCGGGGGAGGACGCGGGGCTGGCGGGGCCAGAGCCGCCGGCGAGGCAGCGGGGCGGCGAGAGGTCGGGGGAGTCCGGCGAGCCGGCCAGGAAGAGCGGCGCTTCGGGCAGCCGGTCCAGCTCCACACTCCGCACTTTGCGCAGCGGCTTCCGTCGCCAGTCGGAGCGCTGCTCCCGGCAGCCGCCGCCCGCCGCCCGCAGCAGCCCCCCGCCGCTGCCGGGCACGCTCCCCGCACCGCTCTGCAGGCTCCCGGGGGTGGCGGTGGGGGCGTCCGCGCAGCTGCCCGAGGATAATCCCGACGACGGGGTGCGATTCCCCGCCGCCGCCGCCATTTTCTCTGGCGGGTCACTTCGGGCTCCGGAGCGGCGAGGGAGGGAGGCGGGGGATGAGCCGCGCTCCGGCCACTGCGCCAGTGGCGTGGGCTACGCAAAAGGCGTACGGGGGGAGGGAACCGGGGGACTGTGGGGGCGCCGTTGGGAAGGTGAGGCTGGGAGCTGCCCGTCGATGCCGCCCGCGGGCAGGTGGCGGCGGGACTGGGCTGCGCCCGCGCTGGGCGGTGCTGCGGCTCGGTCGAGGGGGCCGGGCCGGAGGAGCTCGCACCTGTGAGGCGGGAGCGCGCGGACAGCAGCCCCCGAGTCCCACGCGGGGATGGAGCCCGGGCGGGAGGGTCTGGGGGCGGCCCCCGGCTCCCCCGCGCCTCGCAGACCGAGGGGCCGATTTCTGCCCCCCGAGGAGGCTGCGGGAGACTCAGCCGGAGAGTCTGGACATGGTGTCACAAACCAACCTTGCCCCGCTCGCCCCAAACCTGCAGAAGAGCCCCGTGCAGCTGGGAAGCGTCTCTCCCACCGGCAGAAGTGAGTCCGTTAAGAACCATCTTTTCACCCACCTTGACCCTCTAAGATACTGGGAGCGACGCAAACAACATTTTCACCCCGGCACTTGCGCTGAACTACAAAGATTTCCTCCCCCCCCCCCCCCCACACACACACCCACCCAGCCCCCCGCAAGCACAACATATTCCAGTCTCCATACATAGACAAACGCGGGTTTGTATCATAAATGTGGGGCGGGGGAAGGGAGAGATAATAGCGCATGATTTTGGTGCAAGGCCCCTCTAACAAGACCATTTCTGATAGTTAAAATGGGGTGGGGGGAGGAGTGGACATTCAGACACACATGGCAGGGGAAAAAGTCAGCATGCAAACTACAAGTGGCAAGCTGGCACATCTGTCTACACCCCAGTGCAGGCGGTGTATTTGAAGGTTATAAAATAAGATGGATAAAGTATCAAGCATTGAGGGCCAAATGTTGAGAAAAGGGAGGTTAGACGCTGGCAGAGAAAAGTGTACAGGTGCAACTGCCTATATATTGGTAAACAATCAGACTTGCATTTTTGCTTGCAGGTCTCCCGCTTTCAGTATTTGGCCCTAATCATCTATTGTCCCTTCCCTTTTTCACTATTTCCCCCTCTCACTATATGCTTAGAAACTAACTCCCAGGAATGCTCTCATCCCAATTTATATTTTTCTGTAGTTTACATTATAATATGCAAAACATATTAGATCAGAGGTGGCCAACCTGAGCCTGAGAAGGTACCAGAATTTACCAATGTACATTGCCAAAGAGCTACAGTAAGACCTCAGCAGCCCCCCACCCCATCCATTCTGAGATCTCATTCCTACTGGCAGCTGTGCCAATCAGCATCTTCCCCGCACCTCCTGATCAGCTGTTCTGTGGCATGCAGGAGGCTCTGGGGGGAAGGAAGAGGAGTGAAGGCAGGGCAGGCTCAGGGGAGGGGGCGGGAAGGGTGGAATGGGGGTAGGGCCTGTGGCAGAGCCAGGGGTTGAGCAGTGAGCACCCCCCAGCACATTAGAAAGTTGGTGCCTGTAGCTCCAGCCCCAGAGTTGATGCCTGTACAAGAATCTGCATATTAACTTCTGAAGAGCTGCATGTGACTCTGGAGCCACAAGTTGGCCACCTCTGTATTAGACCATTCATTGCACCTCAGACTGCAGCTTCCGGATTGGTATGTGGCTCCACTCATCTATCCCAACACAGAAATTTCACAAATTGTCTAAAAGTTATTGTATATATAGGGTAAATACCTACTTTCCAATGATATTTTAATAATCACATAATGGATCTTATACGTTTAAGTGTCCAATATATATTCTAACATTATAGGCAATACAGGTAACCACACCTGGAGTTGAGGGTGCTTAACACTTGCCACTGTTTTTAATTGTTTCTAACTTTGACAAATTATCCATTTGAGATGAAGTTTTCCATGCCGATTGCCTACTTATCACTGAATTTTTGGGGATTTTTTGGGCAAAAATACATTGTTTTGGCTGTTTTAAGAAATAATTACTGCCAGTTTGCTTTGGTCTTGTCTACTCTGGGGGTGGGGGTTGACCTAAGATATGCAACTTCTTGGGCATATCCTAGGTCGACTTACCTGGCCATCCATACGGCGGTGAGTCGACCACTGCTGCTCCCCCGTTGACTCTTCCACCTCTCGCTGAGGGGTCGATGGAGAGCGCATTCGGGGATTGATTTATCACATCTACACTAGACACGATAAAGCAATCCCCAATAGATCGATCACTGCCCGCCAATCCAGCGGGTAGTGTAGACGTACCCTCTGAGAAGCTCTAGCGTAACAATTTTCAACCTCTGGTCAGCGGACCACTGGGGGTCCACAGACTATGTTTAAAGGGTCTGTGAAAGGTGGTCATTATTGTAGAACAGAGATTTTCATTTGGGTCCACAGATTATCTCTAAGATTTCCAAAGGGTTTTGCACCACCATTTGACGTTTTTTAGGGGTCCACAAAGGAAAAAAGATTGAAAACCACTGCTCTAGCCCCTTCAAGCTTTGGAGCAGGAACTTGAAATTTGACTGGAGGCAGGGTGAGGGATGGGGGTGCTTTGTGTCAGGGATGTGTATTTTGTTATCCCTAAGAACACTTGCCAAAATTTGGCCACTTTATAAACCTCTGACTTCACAACTATCAGTAGAGACTTATAGTTTGGCCACCAAATTCTCTGAAGATTCCATCATGCTGAGTATGCTGCAGCAAAGAACTTCAGGTACTGTGCAGAACTTTCCATGCAATTACTCCTGCTGGCTGCCAGGGCCTGCTGTGGTGCCAGGAACAGAACTGAGAACACAGGCGAGTTTTGTACCCTTAATGTCCCCACTGGCACCCAGGTCTAAGCAGGAAGCAGCCACACTGGAAAGCAGAAGGTGAGGGTGGTGTGAGCCTGGGAGGATAGGGACCCTTAATGTTCTTTTAATATATATTTCTTGTATGTAATATATTTTACTCTCAAATGACATTAGCAGAACATTAAGGTTGTAAAGTTCTGTTGAGTCCTGGGATGCCCAGTTCAAACCCAATCTTCAGGGAATTTAGCTGCAAAGATCTATCAAGTCTCTACTGAGTACGTGCTAACTGCAATTTTTCAATGGCTTAAAACTTGACCAAATCTGGACAGACTTTCATGGAGACAGTAAAAGGCACATCCCTGTCACAAAGGACACCCCCCTGCCAAATATCAAGTCCAAAGTCTGGACATGCTAGAGCTTTTCACAGAAAAGGTCACAAGAAATGTTTAACATGGTCAAAACAATTTATTTTTCCTTAGCCTTGTTTTGAAAAACAGTGGAACCACTTTGATTGGTTGACATTTTTAAAAAAATATCAGCTCAAGGCAGACACTTGGCATAGAAAATTTAAGCCCAAATGGATAAAATTTGGCAAAATTATAAGGTATTGAAAATAGGGTCTTATAATGGGAAGTGTCAGGCAACCTTAATAATAGGTGGTGCCACCATATCTGCCTATAATACACACATTTATATATGGAGGCATCATGCAGGTAAACATCAATACTTTACATACAAGTATTGCAACTAGGAAGGAAAACCACTTTAGTCTTATGAGACTAGGAACAGACATGTCAATATTTTGCAACCTTGTTATGTAATCTCAAAAATTGTCTTGAACTGAAGTTGTAAATAATCTAAGATCGTGGGGCATGATTTGAGAATGATTCACATTTCCTTGCTTTTGTTGTTAGTGTACACTTTTATAGCTCTGCAAGAAAAACTTGTTGAAGCTTAATTATGTCTAGCTCAGTTTATCAGATATTGTGTAAATATCTGCTTTCGGAGCTCGCTTTAAAATTTGTTACATTCATGGTTACAAATCTAAACATAAAGGGATTTCGTTGAATGAAGTTTATATTTTGGCCTGTGGTATTTAATACCAGATAAATATTCAGAAGGGGAGAAACATTTTAAACTCCATGGCACACTCTGTTGCACTTTCAGATCTATATTTGGACTAGAATTATTCAGCTCTTCTAGTGGCATGCCAAGTGCAACATCCAGGCCACATATTGGGCATTTCCTTTGTCTGCCTGCTTGTATGCATGTATTATGGGCCAAATTCATCCCTGATGTAACTGCTGAAGTCGACAACGTTTTGGATTTATTTGGAAATATATAAGAAGCCTAAGGTAAGAGAAGGCCTATTGTACCAACATACAACTGATGTCCCCAGGGAGCTTTGAAAGGTACAGACATTCATCTTCATTTTATGTTATTACAAATTATACTCTGAAAATAAATAGCAGTAGATTAAAAGTTGATTTACTAAAATATGTGAATAATCATTAGTTTTGGAATTATATCAGGCCTCAGCCTCAAGTATTTCAATGGAAGTCAGATTAACATGCCACCACTCCCTCTAACAATGGAATCTGAATTTCTGTGGTGACAATTATAGTATTACATATTTTCTTCATGCCAGTAGCTCCTCGTAGGCCTTCTCATGGTAACAGCCAGCTTTCCATTATTATTTACTCAGGCTACGAGCAAGCTATGTAGGGAGCTTGGTCAAGGTAAGAGCATGTTTCCCTATTTGCAGGGTATAAAAACAAGACTTTATTGCCCTTATATTTAGCTGTGTTATAGGAGATATTCTGTTATTTATGGCAGTGTTTCCCAAACTTTTTTGGAAACACTTTTTAGCCTGATATATATTTATGGAACACTTATATTATTTTGTAGTCATTTGGTTTTCAAATAAAAAATTGCGTTATTTATGCTCAAATATATTTTATTTTATAAAACAAAGCAAAAATACAATTTTAAAATAACTTGAACTAACAATTTCTAACTGGAAAGTGTGTATAAAATAATACAAAAATCAAGTGCAAGAGTCAAAATTCTCTTTACGCCATGATATTCAATATGAGATCTATCGATCAACGGAAAAAGAGTTTATGATAAATTATAGTCATTCAAAAAGAGCTGTAAAATACTCTTCAAATATGCCTTTTTTTTATTTTAAATTTTAAAGACCCTTTCCTGGAATACCTATTCTCATTGTGTGGAACATCAGTGTTCCGCGGAACACCAGTGTTCCGCGGAACACAGTTTGAAAAACACTGCTTTATGGTATAGCACTTACTACAGTTACCATCTTCATTCTATTTTACTGTAGTTACATTAGGAAGACAAATATGCATGTCAGGTTGCCATCACAGTTTTCTTATTTAAAGGTTTTTAAGAAAGGATCCATTGTTGTCTTTACAGTAGGAAAAAGATGTCTTTAGAAGCTTTTGCAAGAGAAAAAAAGAAACCCTTTTAAGAATATTTTCACCATACCTAATTAATTCTGTCAGAGTTTCAAACGATGAACTCAACAAGAATCATGTATCAAGTATCACTGATAAACCACTTATTAATTAATATTTGTTATTTTATTCAGTGGATGGATGTAGCTACCTTTGTCCTTCCAATCCAGCTTCTGAAGTGTAAAATATGCCAACTGAGGAGAAACTGTTTTGAATATTGCAACATCTGCCATGTCCAAAACTAAAATCAACATGAAACCTACTTTTTTATACTGAAGATTAACTTTGCTCTCCTGGCCATTTTTAGAGTGATTTAAATATATAAACAAAAATATTGATTTGAATCATCAGTATGAAACTAATAACTTTGAAAGAGAAGAATTTTAAACCATTAGTTTATTTAAACTTTTTATGCAACAAGAGATGGTAAAAGCAAGTTGTTTTAATAGCTAAGCATATGGACATGTATAGGAAATCAATGGTGAAAAATTAAGTAATTGCTCCAGGTAGTAGATTAGATGAGTGAGGTTTTGTACTTTTAGAGGAAATACTTCTCCAAATTAGTAAGAAATATATTCTGTACCATGAGAACATCAATATCTGTCTACTTGTTTTATTGTGTTTTACAAATCAATGTTTAAAGCTCCCATCTTGTACTTATGTATGTGCTTAATTTTACTGCTCTGAGTAGTCTCATTGACTTCATTGGTAATTGTGGCAGGGCAGGGGTAAAAACCCCTAGAGTGCCCTGCCTCTGCACAATGAACCCTGCTTGCAGGCAGGAGGCTCCAGGGCAGGGGCTGGCCCCAGCCATGAGAATGCAGAGCTAAAAGCCCTAGCAGAGGGTTACTGCAGGGAGCCCAGCTGGGTTAAAAGGCTCCAGCTGTAGCTGGGATGAGGAGGCAGGATAAAAACCGCTGACTCATGGTCAGCAAGTGGGGAGAAGAAGGGCCTAGGCAGGGAGAGGAAGGCTGAGTTGCTGTCTCCAGGCTGTGAGATAGGCACCTTAGGGGGCTGAGGGGCCTACAGCCCAGAACTGTGGGGTCACTGTTGTGGGGGTTTGTGGGGTGCACAGCTGCTTTCACAAGGACACTGTTGTAAATAAAGGACACGTGGGACAGCACTAAGACTGTGTGGAGGCCTTTGTTGAGCCCAGAAAGACCACAGGGGGCACGGACCCTGTGACAGTAATACTCATGGTAGTAAACTTAAGTTCATGTGTAAGTTTTTGCAAGATCAGTGCTAAGTCTGCTAAAGGTGTTGGATTAATCTAAGTTTACTGAATGAGAAGAGCATACCAATTATTCCACAAGAAAATTTCCAGATATACAGTCTGAATTTTGTATTTCTCAATTTTATTTTATCTGGATGCACAACATCTTCTCCAATAGCAACATAGACTAGAGAACTAGAGCAGTGATTCTCAAATTTTTGTATTGGTGATCCCTTTCACACAGCAAGCCTCTGAGTGTGACCCCTCCTTATGAATTAAAAACACTTTTTTATATATTTAACACTATTATAAATACTCAAGGCAAAGCAGGATTTGGGATTGAAGCTGACAGCTCACGGCCTCCCACATAATAACCTCAGGATGCCCTGAGGGGTCCCGACTCTATTTGAGAACCCCTGGACTAGAGAGACAAAGACTGAGAACACTGCTCTACAGCCAAAATGCTTCTGAAATAAATGTAGTCAAATTATACTAATTCTGGGTCACTGAGAAAGAAAATGATGCTTAAAATTGTTGATTGGCTCTAGTTTTCAAGATATGCTATTGGGTCAGTATATACGACCCTTGACATGGGAATGGCGGAGGATAAGTGAGTTATAAAGGGAAGGGATCTCAGTTTAAACCAGAAATGACTAAAATACATCTTTGACTGGATCTATGAATAAATCTATGACTGGGTTTGGACAGTACTTGCTTTTTAGGCAAAACAATGAATGATGCAATCTGAAGCTGGTATTGCATCATACATGATATGAATTGCATCATGTTATTCCTAGAAGTCATGGATGATGCAATCATAACAAAGCTTACATCACTCTGCTGAACAAATTGCCCTATATCAGCTCTAGAAATCATACAGCGTCGTGCTCTCTTATTTGTCAGCGTTTGATTTTGCAAAGGGACACACTTCTGTTTAGCCAAAGTGAGCAGAGATGCCTCGTACTTGTGTGAACAGTGCAGATAACTTCTGCTATGTTTTTGGTGAAGTGACTTTTGCATCACAAAAGCTCAGTATAACCACTATGGTTAAGAAAGCCTATCACCTTTATTTTGGCTGAAAAATTGGAGATCAGGACAAGAGGTGGGCCCCACACATATGCTGCAACACTTGGGCAACAAATTTTTGCCAGTGGTTGAACAGGAAAAGGAAAACTATGCCTTTTGCAGTGCCAATGATTTGGAGAGAGCCAACAGATCATACCAGCAATTGTTACTTCTGCATGGTGCCTCCAGTTGGGAAAGGTGTGTCAGAGAAGAAAAAATGGACTGTGCATTATCCAAACATTCCATCAGCTATACGCCCAATACCCCACGGAGAAGGACTGCCGGTTCCCGATGCACCAGAATCATTCTCACTTGAGGCAGACGAGGAAGAGGATGAAGCTTCTGGTCCTGAACCATCAATGTCACAGGACCCACATTTTCTCCCGTCCTCCTCCTCTGAACCACACCTCATAACACAAGCTGAACTGAATGACCTTGTCAGGGATTTGGAACTACCCAAGAGTAAGGCAGAGCTGTTGGGCTCCAGACTATAGCAGTGGAATCTCCTGGCAGGTGATGTTAGGGTTTCCATGTTCCATGACCGTCAAAAGGATCTTGTCCCATTCTTCTTCATGGAAGGTGATCTTGTAGCCTGCAACAACATCGATGGTGTGATGGCAGCCCTCAACATCGTTCACGATCCAGATGAGTGGAGACTCTTCATTGATTCATCAAAGACGAGTCTTAAAGCTGTTTTGCTGCATAATGGCAATGTTTTGCCATCAATTCCAGTTGGTCATGCAGTCCATATGAAGGAAACCTATGACAACATGAAACAACTTTTGAGGTGCATAAACTATGACCAACATCAGTGGCAGCTTTGTGGCGATTTGAAGGTTGTTGCTCTCTTGCTTGGTCTGCAGACTAGATACACAAAGTACTGCTGTTTTCTCTGCAAATGGGATAGTTGTGCAAGAGATTCCCACTACATCAAGAAAGATTGGCCACTCCGACAGTCATTGGAGCCTGGGAGGAAAAGTGTTTAGCATCCACTACTTGTTGTGTCAAGGAAGATTTTGTTACCACCCTTACACATCAAGCTGGGTCTGATGAAGAACTTTGTCAAGGCCATTGACAAAACACAAGCAGCTTTCAAGTACCTCCGTGGAAAATTTCCAAGGTTAAGTGAAGCTAAGATAAAGGAAGGTGTCTTTGTTGGTCCTCAGATTCGTGAACTTCTTCGAGATGATGCATTTGACCATGCACTGCGTGGCAAGGAAAAGACGGCATGGAAAGCCTTCCAGTCAGTGGCAATACATTTTCTCGGAAACAACAAGGCAGACAACTACAGGTTGTTGGTGGAAAACCTCCTCAAGGCATACAAAAACCTTGGTTGCAACACGTCACTGAAGATACATTTTTTGCACTCTCATCTAGATTTTTTTCCACCAAACTGCGGAGCAGTGAGCGACGAGCACGGCAAGCGATTTCCCCAGGACATTGCAACAATGGAGAAACGCTATCAGGGCTAATGGAGCCCATCAATGCTTGCAGACTATTGCTGGACAGTGACAAGAGATGTTCCATTTAATGAATACAAGAGACAAGCCAAGAAGCTCCGAGTAGACACTGAATAGGACTAAGCTATGTACATAATAGTTTTTTGCCTTTTGTTTCATAATACATTTTATTTATATAACCCTTGTGCTGATTTTTAAAGTGTTACATAAACAGGACAGGTGAAATATTATTATCATGTAAAACAACCATAAACACATGAAAAGACCTAGGTTTACAATTTATGATTAAAACTCTGCTATCTACACAATATACATAGACATAAAATGTAAAAACTTAAATATCTTAGAAACGGTAGCCAATCAGTTGTTTTAATTGTCATATTTGAATTCAGCACATCAAAATACAAAATAAATATCACATTTTATCTCTGAAGCAGACGACTTCTAAAAAATTGTAGACCAGTGGAATCACTCAAAAATTATTAGAAAGATGTTAGTCATCTAATGCTATTATCTATCTATAAGTAAAGGGACTATTATAAGGAGAGGTGTGTTACAGTACTGGGACATCAGATCCTGAGTTCTAAACTTGTCTCACAAAAACTGTCTTGCCTTGGGCATGTCACTTAACTTTTGTGTCCGTTTTCCTATATGTAAAATGGAGATTACTACTTGTCTACCTTGCACATTGTGAAGATTAAGTAGCTAAGGTTTTTAAGTCACTTTGAACATGAAATGTGCTCTGTGTAAGTACAAAACTGTACTATAGATGGTCAAGTAAATATGCACCCAGGAACATACATTTAAAGAGTAACTGTCCATGAGACTCTCATTTTAAAAGTGTTAGAACCTGATTCTGTCACTGGTTCCTAGGCTCCAATGACTGACAACAGGAGTAACTTGTACCTGTTCTTTATCCATGAGACATGCAGAAATTTAATCTTGTCAAAGCAGAAGTGAGGGTGTGACCAAATGCTGCAGGAAAGTACATAGTCTGACTGGAAATGGAGAAGGAGACTTCTTGCATTCAAATTCTGAAGTAGATGAGTGAAAAGAGCTCAAATTATTGCCAGTTGGCAGTGCAACTTGCATACACGTAGGGCCCTCTAGTATTCAATGAGAAAAAACTGCATAGTGAGTCAGTCTTCAGACTACTCCATGCCGCCAGAGAAACAAGACCTAAGTGCAAAGAAAGGACCTGTTTTTTAGTGGTGTTCTCAACAGACAAGCAACTTCACAAACTGGAAGCACTAGAAGAAATTGTGCAGGAAGGTTGTGGAATCTCCATCACTGGAGATTTTTAAGGCAGGTTAGACAAACACCTGTCAGGAATGGTCTGATAATACTTAGTCTTGCCATGAGCGCAGCAGGGGACTGGACTTGATGACCTCACCCTTTCAGTCCTACAGTTCCACTATTCTAAACTACAAAATATTCTTATACCTAAAGCACCACATGGAGCTTGAGCTAGGCTGACCAGATAGCAAGTATGAAAAATTGGGACAGGGGGTGGAGGGTAATAGGAGTCTATATAAGAGAAAGCCCCAACTATTGAAACTGTGCCTATAAAATCAGGACACCTGGTCACCTTAGCTTGAGCAGAGGTTTGAATAGCACCTGTCTAATGTCAATTCAGGTGGGATGAATGGAAGCAGAGGAGGAATGCTCTGATGAAACTTGATTCAGAGGATCAGAGCACACACAAACCTTTCCCTAGTCTAATAAACCAAGTCCTAAGGGGAAGTTCTCCCAAGGTTCCAGCATGGGAGTGAAATGGGCAGAGACTTGGGGAGCTGAAGACAAAATGTCAAAATGAGAGGTGTGCGGTGAGGAAGGATACTGCCAGCTGCACAGTAAGGGAGTTGCTGACCAAGCTCCAGCTTTCTGTGATGAAATCTGGAAGAAGAGTGAGGCAAAATATATAGTCTTTGGGGGTGGCCTCCTGAAGTCTCTTTCAACCCTAATCTTCTATGATTCTATGTGGCAGGCAGCAATGCTAGAAGGAGCTGAGTGTAGAAGAGGGAGCTGCTGCTGCCATCTCAGGCTACTAGTTTTGCCAGTTTTGTCATTGCCATGGAAAGGGCTGTACTGTGAAATACAAATTTCTGAACCTTCATCTTTTTGGATAAGATGGAAAACTAAAAACCTATGTGACCACTAAAGAATCTATGGCATGCTTCTTAAGGGTAAGGGAGCATTAATCCCTGTAAACTGGCTAAAGTCAAAGTTTCATAAATTACATTCTGCCTGCCATATCTACATTTATCCTGCAGTTTCCAATGGAAGAATATTTCTTTATTCCCCACCTACAACAATGGAATAACATGGCAATGCACTGTTAAACAGTTGCAACATTTCTTTCTAAAGGTGGCTACATTTGAGTGGTAGATGAATTGATTCCTGTGCATACTTCAGGTTTTTATATAATATGGGATCTCAAAGGTACTATATAAAGTAATATAAGATTGTGAATATATTGTGTTCTGTGTTTGTCAAATCTTTCCTAAGTACTGTTTTGCATTTAATGAGTATCATTAAGTATGAATGTACAAAGCATAGAACATATTGAAGATGGACATTGCTTCATATCCTGCAAGAATTCAGTACGCAGAACACCCATTTGGACGTGTTAAAGAAGCATAGAACTGCAGTCAAGGCGCTGTCAAACTACTGAGCTCGAATAGGTTAATTTAATTTAAAATCCAGAGTACCTTAGAGTAATGAAGCTTTAATAGTTTTCTATGTGCATGTTTCCCCTAAATTTTAAGTGGCAACATCCAAGGCTGGTTGTGAAACTGAAGCCTTTGGCCTAGAGCCTCAAGTTACTGTCTTGCAACAATTGGAACACTGTGTCTGTTGTTCACAGAGAAAGTTCTATTTGGGAATATGGTAAATTTTGGCAAGCTGAAGACTCTTCTTTTTTCACAATACCTATAATAATGTCATGAATATCCAGCACAATTTTTAACACAGTTAAGTATTGAATCAAATAACATGAAGTTAAGAATCTTTTATGCCTCCTAATGCATAAAGTAGGCAACACTGTCTACACAGAGTAAAGGTGAGAGAGAAGATGATTATATAACATGATAGCTTTTGGTCATGCTATGCAAGCAAAGTGTTGTAATACTGCATAACTGGATCCCTTGACATGGTAGATTTGACTGTGGAGCTAGCTCATACACATCTTGGTCCTCCATTCATTCTGGGCTTATTTAGCCTGCAGAAGAGAAGAGTGAGGGGGGATTTGATAGCAGCCTTCAACTACCTGAAGGGAGGTTCCAAAGAGGATGGAGCTATGCTGTTCTCAGTGATGGCAGATGACAGAACAAGGAGCAGTGGTCTCAAGTTGAAGTGTGGGAGGTCTAGTTGGATATTAAGAAAAAACTATTTCACTAGGAGGTGGTGAAGCACTGGAATAGGTTACCGGGAAAGGGGAGGAAGTAGGTGGAATGTCCATCCTTAAAGGTTTTTAAGGCCCGGCTTGACAAAGCCCTTGCAGAGATGATTTAGTTGGGGTTGATCCTGCTTGGAGCAGGGGATTGGAGTAGATGACGTCCTGAGGTCTCTTCCAACCCTAATCTTCTATGAGTCTATGAATGCTTAGATGGTCTGTGGCTGAAGAGAAAGCAAATATGCTCCATAGCCATCTCCCTTTTCTGCTTGCACCACCACATGATAGGGAGCTCAGACAACTCAGTGGTAACTCACTTGGTGATTGATGTTGCCCTCTTAGTCCTGCTTTACCATTGCTCTGCTAACTCTTCACTCCAGTAAGATCTCCTTTCTTTTAAAAACATTTCCCCCCTTTCTTGCTTGCAGCGCTTACTGGTGACAAGTTTCTCTTGAAAAAGAGTTTTCCCTTATTTAAAAAAAAATAGCAGGACAAACAACTTTTCATATCAAAGAGAGCAGGTAAGAACAGTGTCTGCTAGAAATAAGCCTAAACTTTTGGATCAAACATAGGTATTAGAATGAAGAGGTTCCCTATTTAAAGAGGCTTTGCTCCTTCTGACCATGACTAATAAAGCCCACTAAGAATGCATTCAAACATGAACTGAAATCCTTTTAAAAATAAGTACATATGTTTCAAATCTTCAACACTTGAATATATGTAGATTTCAAAATTACAGATATATGTTATAACCAGAGAGTTGAAGAGAAGCCCCTCCTTCATTTAGCTGTCAAGACATTTGTTCATGGTTCTATATTTACCTTACAAGGGTTGATAACATAATTAAATCTTGTGGCAGTGTGAGCCTTGAGACTTCCTGCATGTCACAGGAACATTAGTAATAATATTAATATTAGCAAATGCTTAGGTGCTCTTATCATGGACAGAGACCCCCATTGTGCTAGGTGCTGTACAAACACAGAATATAAAGACAGCCTCTGCCCCACAGACCTTACACTCTCTATATAAGATGATAAGCAACAGATCATAGAAGTGTAGGGCTGGAAGGAGTCCAGCACTGAGACAGCAGGGTAAACCTAGACGATCCCTGACACAGGTTTGTCCAACATGTTCTTAAAAGCCTCCAGTGATGGGGATTCCACAGCCTCCCTTGGAAGGTTATTGCAGATCTTAAATACCCTTATAGTTAGAAAGTTTTTCCTAATATCTAATCTAAACTCTCTTGCTGCAGATTAAGCCATTACTTGTTCTACCTTCAGTGGATGTGGAGAACAATTGATCACAGTCCCCTTTATAACATATTTGAAGACTTATCAGGTCTTCCCCTCTCCCAATCTTCTTTTCTCAAGACTAAAGATGCCCAATTTTTTTTTTAAAAAAAAACTTTTCTTCAGAGCTCAGGTTTTCTAAACCTGAAACAGATGAATACAGACAAATGTAGTACAAGGAAACAATGAAACTACGAGAGGCAGTGATCTCAGCACCCCAGCAAATAAACTGTTGTCAAGTTTTTTGTCATCAACTATTACAATTTGCATTAATTGATAAGATGACATATTTTATTATTTGGCATCTCAAATAGTTAAAGTAAAATAAAAAAAAACATATCAATGTACCTTGTCACCTAGCTGGTGTCAATGATTATCTACCTTGTGGAATGATGAATTAATACTGTAGAGTTCTTTGAGATTCTTGGATCAAAGGAATTATGGGTAAAAAAATGTTCATCTTATTCTGTTACATAGTTTGCCTCACATGTCTAAATACTATAAAGAAATCTTTCAACATGATTATTGGGATCTTGAGTGATGCAGGTCAGAGGCTCCTTTATCTCCAGTTATTCTTTAGCAAGACATTTATTTCCTAGGAGATTAGAGACAAAGTGCAGAGGCATGTTAGTGCAGCCAGCTAACTGGGTTTGATTATGATGGTAATAAAAAGGTATAGCATTGGTAAATTTTTAAATTTATTTTGGCTTTTTAGTTGTATGCATATTTTTATATATAATTTATTTTTCTGAGCATTTTTTTAAACACATACTCATGTTTTTCTGAAGGGAGTATTGCAAATAGAGTTATTCTAAGTATTCTTTTTAACATCTGAGGTGACAATATAGCCCTATACTTTCCAAAATTCTTCTATTTTCATCATTATGCCTCATCCTCTGAAGGAAAGCAGCAGTAGCATCTCAGCCTCAGAAGACCAGTAATCGACTAGTTCTGTCATTCTTTACTCCAGCACCCCCACCCCTCATTGTGTCTTCTGCCACTGATATTACTGGGCTCTATGGGTATGTCTACACTGCAGTTAAAAACCGATCTGATTCCTACTCGCAGGGCTCAGGCTGCAGGGTTGTTTAATTGCAGCATAGATGTTCAGGCTTGAGCTGGAGCCCAGGCTGTAGGACCCTGCGAGGTGAGAGGGTCCTAGAGCTCAGGGTGCAGCCAAAGCCTGAACAATTACACCGCAGTTAAACAACCCAAGCTCCATGAGCCTGAGTCAGCTGGCATAGGCTAACAGCAGGTGTCTAATTGCAGTGTAGACATATGCCAAAGGTACGTCTACAAGGCCAGTGGCAGCAAGTCTCAGAGCCCAAGTCAATAGACTCAGGTTTGCAGGACTTGGGCTACCACACTAAAAAGGTGCGGGAGGAAGGTGGGCTTCAGAGCCTGAGCTGCAGCGTCTGTACATAGCTATTTTTCGTGCAGTAGTCTGAGCCCCATGAATTTGAGTCTGTCATCTCAGCTTTGGAGACTTACTGCCACTAACTGTACAGATGTACTGTAAGAGACATGAGATAAAGGCATGGGGCAGAAGTATAACTAATAGCATGACTTCCTCCAGTGAAGATGATGGACCACCACAGTATGATGGACAAATATAGACAGAGGAGCATTGCTCTTATGATATGGAGGAGAAGACACCAACCTACAGAAAAGGCTGTGAGAAATGTGAAAAATGAAAGGGGGAGAAAAAAGAAGGACCAACCTCCCTCCCCAAAACAGCCACAAAAAAATAACTACTGCTTCTCTTTTTCTCTGGCTGCTGTTCTTTCATTTTGCTGCTGCGATTGACAAGAGCAGGGCCACATAGGACAAACAACCAGCAACATCATCTGCAGCTGCTATAGGGCAATAAGGCAGGGAAGGCACAAACACTGAAGCATTAGTAAACACAAAATCTAGGCCAAATCTCAGTGGTGTGCCACAGCATGGTTGTGGGCTAAGAAACAGCAGGACAATGTGGCAGAGTTGGAGATTTATTTGGTTTATGCCACACAAACTGAGCAGTCTGCAGAAGCTGTTCTTAATCAGATTAGAAGGAGATACAACATGACAGCCATATCTTTGTGTGACCACCTGCTTAACAGTTACCTATGTTTATAGCCCAAATAGCTTTACCCAGAGTAGCCAAGAAACAGCTGATACATCCTGCTTGAAACACTTCATTCATAATGACCACTGCAATCACATATTCTGAATCTGCATCCCTGGATGAAGAATGCAGTGGTGGTGGCATTTTGCCTAACAATTTCTCCCTCTTTTTCTTCTCTATGTCATCCTACTCTACCCTTTTTAGTAGTCCTGCTCCTATGCTTTCATTCATAAGAGCTAGAGTTGCAGTAGGACTATTTCTCTTCTGCCAGGGCCCTCACAGCTGTCAGAAAGAATAAGCAAACCCAGCAGCAACATTAGTGCCTAGTCCATCATGCAATACTTCCATGCCAAGACTGTGTCAGTTTTCTCTTGCACCATTGCACAAACAAATGAACTAGATACTGGGAGAGATGGTGGTGCTGAATATGTAGCCTTTTTAAATAGTCAAAGGCATTGGCTTCAGGCAATTGATGGGTCTTTTGCACCCTAGCTGTGAGAACCCCTTTATATCCACCTTTGCTAGAACAGTGCTGCTTGGCTACCAAGGATGTTACTGCAATGATATTTGGTCCAACATGAATTCAGTGCATGCCTCTCTTTGTCAGCCCATTGGCGTGGTTACCCTTAAAGTGCTGCTCAAATACAGTGTTTCCAAGTATCACCTAAATTGTAGATTCTCCAAATTTGAATATGATCTAGATACAAATATTGTAACCTATCCTTAGCTAATATAGCTTTGACAATATTGTAATCTGATAGATTTCTCTTCTCAGTACATGTACATAATTCCATGTAGAAACAACCTATAGTGCGTCCAGGAATCTCAGGACAAGCTCTTTCCAAAATAATATTTCTAGTACAGAAAGTCCTATATTGAGGAATTCTGGGAAACATAATTTCAGTTTTGTAGGTTTTTAAAACAAACCACCACATACCTTTAAACTGGAGGAGTTCCCATCTAGCTCCAAATTATAGTGGCGTGACAGCACCACTATAGTCAAGGTTGCATCACAACTTCTATTTAAAGGTCAACCTTTATAAGTGCTCTAAAATTGACATGCTTAGTTAGATTCCTTTAAAATTTGGTGGACATCAGGATAGTATAGACAAGAGTTAGTGACCCAAAGCTGGGCAAATTCAAGTTAGGAGTAGTAGAGATTTAGGACCCCTTATCCCACCGCCATTTTTAAAAAAGTTTCTAGGTATTTTTTTCTCCAGAGCTCGAGGTCAAACTATTGATGTGATGTGGGTCAAAATGGTCTCAATCTGTCGAGTGTACTCAATGTAGCATGGTACCCACACCATTTTGTGGGGTTGAGACACCTAACTGAGAATTGTATTGTAAAGCATACATTCTTTGCAGTATGCATGCACCAATATAGAAAACTGGCTAGAGGGATTACAGTCCCATGTTTTCATGTAAGCAGTGTCAGGAATGAGATATATTCTGACATCTGGTGGCGAACTATGGGAATTGCAAGTGAGTTTTGGAAAATAACTTTGGGGCTGATCCATTTGCGTAGACACACTCACTGCGCCTAGCCTGAGCCCACAGCAGCCCACATGGCCACTTCGGCTGATGTGGGAGCCCCAGTTTCTATGTTATTGGGGCAGGAAATATAAAGTGATGTTACCCTGATTTGGTGAATGAAGGACTATGGACACATACTTGGCCCTTGTTATGATGGAGAGACTCGCCATCATCTGGGTAGCACTCACTGGGCAAGGGCCATGCGTTTCAGAACACTCTGAGATTGAGAGAGGTCATGGGCAGGTCTCTATACCTTTTGGTGAGGGACTTGTCTAAGGGTCCCCCAGGCCTATTGCACTGTGCCTCTCTCCACTGTGGAATGTTAGACCTAATTTTGATCCCCTTAGGAGTCTTGGTTCAGCCTGCTAAGCTGAATTCACTTTGAGTCTGCTGGTGTACCTGTGCCAAGGTGCTGACCCCCCCCCCAAGAGCTGAAACCACTGAGCACTGTGTTAAGTGGGGGCGGGCCTAAAGGCATGTTGGTGGCACCAAGCAATTTGGGCAGCTAGCAGAGCAAAGCAGCGGACTCAGCTGAGCAGTTCCTGGGTGCAGTTTGTGCGACTGGCAGCGGACTCAGCCGAGCGGTTCCTGGGTGCAGTTCGTGCGACTGGCAGCGGACTCAGCTGAGCAGTTCCTGGGTGCAGTTCGTGCGACTGGCAGTGGACTCAGCCGAGCGGTTCCTGGGTGCAGTTCGTGCGACTGGCAGTGGACTCAGCCGAGCGGTTCCTGGGTGCAGTTCGTGCGACTGGCAGCGGACTCAGCCGAGCGGTTCCTGGGTGCAGTTTGTGTGGCTGGCACAGCAGAGCAGTCCGTGTGTTGACTAGCGGAGCCGTTTGTGCTGCTAGTGGAGTG
This sequence comes from Dermatemys mawii, assembly GCA_007922305.1. Classification (NCBI taxonomy): domain Eukaryota; kingdom Metazoa; phylum Chordata; order Testudines; family Dermatemydidae; genus Dermatemys; species Dermatemys mawii. The sequence goes on from ML677342.1 coordinate 20,440,866, forward strand.
ACTGGCACCGCAGAGCTGTCCGTGTGTCGGCTAGCGGGACGGCTAGCGGAGTGACTGGCGCTGCAGAGCAGTTCGAGTGTCGGCGAGCAGAGCAGAGCGGATTGCGGTGAGGGCTGCGGCGGAACCCCACAGAGAGGTGGCGCAGTCGGCCTTGGACCACGTAAGGTGCCCCGTGCCCTACTCTCCATTTCCATCCAGGCTGGGAGGTAAGACTCTGCCACTTGACTTTTGAGCTCTGCACTGACCCAGAACAGAGACTCTTGGGCTGCTGGACTTTGGGACTATTGAGTGACTTTTTGGGGGTTGTGGAACTCAAGAGCCAAAGGGAAGGCCACGGCCTATTTGCTGGGAGGGGGGCTTCTGGTTCATGGTTTGGTTTATTAACCTTGTTTGTGGTGTTTCCCCAATATAATGCCACATTGTTTCTCCCTGTTATTAAAAGGTTTTGGTACACTCAGACTCAGTGCTTGCGAGAGGGGAAGTATTGTCTCTTACAGACGCCCAGAGGGGTGGTATATGGTTGTCCCAGGTCACTGGGTGGGGGCTCAAGCCGGTTTTTGTATTGTGCTATTGGAATGGAACCCCTGGATACTGAACCCGGCCCTTGTTGCTGCCAACTCTGATGGGCAGAAGGGTTACATTCACATGCTTTAAACCTTAACTTTGGTAAGTGCTCTAAAATCCAAATGGTTATTAAGATTGCTTTCAAATTTGGGGCACCTTATGGGGTCACGGGGGAACATTAGCAATCAAAATTTGGAATTCCTGAGTAACAAGGCCCTCCTAAAAATTTCTTCTGCTGCCTTATACTAATGACTGGATAAATCACATTAAGACTTATGGCTGTGAATTATCCTTCAATGAAAGTAACTAAGGATAAGCCCCCACTGAGACAAAAGGAGTTTTGTGCTGAGTCTCTGGGAGTTGCTACAATTTGTGAGTTGTGGGTGGCAATTTTACGGGAAAGATAATCAAGTTCGGTGGGGGGGGAATTAGACGTGCATGATTTCTGAGTCAGAGGAGAAGAGGAATTGCTGAAGGGGGGCTTGGCGCTGCAGTGAGGGGAGAAGGGTTATGAGGAGGGGGATAAATGGGGAGGAAAGAAAGGTTGGATGCTCACATAAGGGAGGCATAGGGGTTAGTGCGAGTGGAGAGGTGGAACACTGGGAAGGAGGATGTGAGGATGGATAGCAGGGAGACAGGGAGATAAGAGGCAGAAGCACATCCAGCCCCACATTCTCACCTCTGATGTCTGCCCAGATCTGGGGAGCTCTTACCCCTTGAGGAAGGTCTGAGCGCTTCTCTCCCCTTCTATGCATTGGAATATGAGGGATTTGCCTCTCTGGGGATGTCTGAGCCCCTCTTGGTACTCCTGTGTGTGTGCTATGATTTGCCGGTCCTGTGCCCATGACCATCTACAGGGGTTGGACCCCTTTCCCTACTCTCCCTTAGTGCACAGTTAAGGTTAAGGTTGCCCATGCAGCCTTATCTTTGTCCTCTTTCAGCAATGCCTCAGTATGCTGTTAATACACATACACAGAACACAAGGACTAAAAGGAATAGAGGACGGGAAAAGGTTGTCCATGCTACCTTCCCTCTACCCTCTTCAAGCAATGCCTCAGTATCCACAGAGTACACTGGCTCTTGGCACTTTCAGATTCAGGAGGTTCTAGCTCCTACTGTATACTCATACACTTAGCCAGCTCCCCAGAAATAATACCATGTGTATAATTTAAGAACCACTTCACAGCCTTTTACACATACCCTTGCACATACTCACAAGATGCCATCTCAACCAAACCATTTGCATTAACCATTATTAAAGCATTAGAATCATCTTACATTCCACCTTTCTGCTAACAATATCCTTTGTAATGAAAAGCCCTAAATCCCGCTACTGACATAATTTAGATAATTTTGCGTAGAAATGATGCACACTGCAATCTGAAGGGATGCAAAACATAGATCTCCTCATGTCATAGTCACAGCTCTGTCATACATCTCAAAGTAATCCACAAATCTTTCAAACACACCTCTATCAAGCAGAGATAACTACTGCCTCCACCATTCAGTCCAGCTACAACTGACATTGATCACTTTCACTTTACCTGGAATTCATGCAGCTGATAAATGTTTTGACTGCTCACCGATATCCTAGCTCACTACTCACAATGACTACCCTTTGTAATAAAAGGTATATCATAATCCTAAGGCTGGAAGGTGACGCTAGACAAATTCAGACTGGAAATAAGGTGGACATTTTTAACAATGAGAGGGATTAACCATTGGAACAATTTACCAACGGTCACAGTTGATTTTCCATCACTGGTAATTTTTACATCAAGACTGAATATTTTTCTAAAAGATCTGCTTCAGGAATTATTTTGAGAAAGTTCTGTGATCTGTGTTATTCAGGAGGACAGAGTAGATGATCATAATGGTCTCTTCTGACCTTAGAGTCTACGAAACTATGAAAACCCCTCTGCCCTGTTAATTACATAATGTACCCCAGTGATTCTCAACCAGGGAACCATCGTGTACCATCGGAGCCTGCAGAGGTCTTCCAGCGGGTACATCAACTCATCTAAATATCTGTCTAGTTTTACAGTAGGCTATGTAAATAGCATTAGCAAAGTCAGTACAAACTAAAATTTCATACAGACAATTACTTGTTTATACTGCTGTATATACTGTATGCTGAATTGTAAGTACAATATTTATATTCCAATTGATTTATTTTATAATTATATGGTAAAAATGAGAACATGCACAATTTGTCAGTAATAGTGCGCTATGACACTTTTGTGTTTTTATGTCTGATTTTGCAAGTAGTTTTTAAGTGAGGTGAAGCTTAAGGGTACGCAAGACAAATCAGACTCCCGAAAAGGGTACAGTAATTTGGAAAGGTTGAGAGCCGCAGATGTACCCAATTCATCACTGAAATAATGTATACTGGATCCTGAAGGTACACACACAGATTTTCCCTTTATTCTCACACAATGGAAGATGCAAAACAGATCTCGTATAAAAATCACAGCTCTGTCACACACCTCGAAGTAATCCCAATGTATCCTCATATCAAAAAGACACCTTTATCAAACAGGTCCAGCTACTGCCTCCATTGTTTAGGGTAGGCACACCAAACGCATTGACTGTACCTGAAGTGTGTGCAAACAGTTCCCACTGACTACTGCCAACTCCAGTGGAACAGAGAGAATGTGGTGTGGGCACTATTTTTTTCTTTCCCTCCTTTTTGTCCTTTTATACTATTAGATGGAATCCCTTGGGTCGGAGTGAATGGGATGTAAAAGGAGCTGAAGAGCTTGTACATTTCAGCGACTATGAAGTTGGCAGAAATAAAAGTATGTGTGTTAATGGGGCATAACTGAGAGAGGGCAGAATTAAGTTTGCATGAACCATGAATTTCCTCATTCACAGACATTTGAGCTTTGCTCAATTCAACATTCTGCAGAGGATGACATACCAACAAACAATCATAACTCTGCGTTAATGTAATTTTTTCCCACTGAATAAAGACTACATCTTTGTACAGCAAAAGTCACTCTTCTTGGAATCTGGTTTATTAACAAAAACATAATTCCAAAGTAATCCAATATACACTTCCAAGCCTAAGCTAACTGCTTAGATATGAATGTTGTTCCTATGGTTCTTTCATGCCAAGACCAATGTTTTGGTCCTAAACCTTGGTTCCATTTGCTAGAGGACTACTCCCACTTTCTTTATTTTCAGAGAGGAATTTAATGAGCCTCACCTGTCCTAATGAGTCATCCGTAATTATTCTGCAGCTCACTGCATATTTCCAACATCTAACACGGGGGTTTAAAGGGGAATCATGATATTGCTACATTACTGTTCACTGTTCTTGGCATCTGCAAATATAATTTTACATATAAGCAATATAAAAATAAAATTTGGTTTTGCTCTATTTTGTTTCCAATTTGCTACACATCCTGATTATGCAACCTGAAAGCCTCATATGTAAAGGCTGTCTATAAAAGCTTAGCCAGCCTCACACACTCTCAAGTTGTTTCCCATGGAAGAGGCCTTCAGAAACACAGAACAACCCTTTTAAATATTGCATATATGGATCTTTTGCATTTATTTAATGCTTAATTAGTGTACATAGTTTGCCTTAACACTCTCTGTCCTCCTTGTCACAGGAAATATTCCTTGTATTTTGTGCCAAAACTTGTTGCACTTTCGAAAATGACAGTGTCTCACTAACCCCCATTTATGTGATACGCTCACAATGCAAATCATTTCCTGCAATTGACATAATTGCTTTTTAAAAGCTTATAATATAAAAAACACTTTTAACCAGATTTAAGGTGCATATTATTAATTATCTGAATTTGATCATTTATCTTAATATCACTTTCACTTGCTCTGGTAACAACTGAATTGTTGTGATATGTTATTGTTAATTTCTTGATGATTAAGAGGCAAGCTTTTGGTGTGAACTTTTGCAAACAGTATTAATACTAAACTCAGCCATATACCTTGCTCTCTTCTTGTGTACTTTCTAACATCCTATGCATACAGCTTTAAGAACTCTCCAGGTTATGTCAGGAATTACAATAACCACAGTTTGTTTTAATTTTTAACTGACAGGTTATAATTTCTATTTGCATGTTTATACACAGGGCACAATGACTTAGCTTTTGAGATCAAAACCATTTATATGCTCTATTTAATCAAAACAAAGATTCATCCTTAGATAACAGCATACCTGTTCAATCCACTACGTGAACTGGTGGAGGAATGTTTTACTAACTTTTCCTTGTGCCCTGTGGATCATATCTGTTCTTACTCAAGCATTGATGTTTCAGATACAAAAAGAAATACCAGATAAAATGTTAAAATGTGAGATGAGGAAACTAGATAAGGAAAATGTATTATTTTTTCCCATGTCTTTTTTCTACCTCTGAACCTCACATATTCCTCTGTCTGGGTGCCCAGATTCCCCATATGTATGACAAGTCCCGTCACTAGCTAACTCAGAATATTTTCCTTCCCCCACTTTGACAGAGAGCTGTGATTTGTTATCTGGTGCTAGTTGAGTTAGAGTGTTCACATGTAAACGCTACTGTATCATGTATCAGTGAAGTATCATGAAAGCAGAGATCTCAGTGTCAATGTAAAATACAGGTAGACTTTAAAGTGCCCAAACCTCCAAGTTTAGGTATTTCCACTCTACATCATCCAGAAAGGCCTGCTACTTCAGCTGATTCCTTTAGTCTCTTATCACATTGATTTAGTTTTAGTATTTTCTTTCCCTGTATCTTCAGTCAAGATGTAGCTGTCTCTTCTGCTTGTCTGATCACATCCTTGCTCCTTTCCACAATCTCAAGAATATTCATCCTTGCTCCTTTCCACCATCTCAAGAATATCACATCCTTGCTCCTTTCCACAATCTAAAGAATACTTCAAACTCTTGACTCTTGGCTCTCAGCTTTCTTCCTCGGAATTTTCAGTCTTTCAGAGATCATCCGATCTTAATACACATCTCCTAAAAGCTAATGTTTTTCTCTTAGGTTTGCAAAGTATTCTTACTTTGGATATATACAGAACTGCAACCTGAAGAGAATCTAGTTAGCAAGAGACGCCAGAGTTTTTCACCTCCCTTAACCTAAATTATTAAGTTTGAAAGAAGCTGTGAAACATGATAAAAGCATCATCTTGGGAAGTGACCAGAAGAGAATGTGGTCTAGTGATATGCGCACAGGCCTGCGGGTCAGGAACTCCTGTTTTGCAATCCCAGCATTACCTTTTATTTGAATGGCCTGAGGCAGGTCATATAACCTCTGTCTCAGATTCTACATCACTAAACTGAACAGTACTTACCTACCTTCCTCACATGCGGTAAGGGTATGAATAAGTAAATGATTGTACCTTGACAACTTAAAGATCTATGTAAATAGTTATTTTAGGTTAAACAATTAAGACAGATAAAAACTTACCAATTAATATATATTAATAAGGTGTGTGTGGGTCAACCCTTCTCCATTTTTTTTAAAAAGGTGCTGAAAGAAGAAAAGCTAAATTCTAGTGCCTTGTGATGTTAGGAAGGCAGAAGCTGTAACTATGAAAACAGAAGTCATTCTTTCTCCAAAACATGAGATGAAATGTTACTATTTGCAAGGATCACATTTAACCCTTGAATAGCCTAATTGGCCTTGTGAGTTAATTTGTTTAAAACCTCAAGAATGAGCTAAAGTAGATGTCATATACACGATAGGTGACCAAATGAGCTGGTTTCTAGGTCTACATGTGCTGCAAGATCAGAGTGGTGGATAAGAAGGCATTCCAACAATCTTATTTTAGTAGTTGCACCATACCAAACATAACAAAAGCAGTCCTGAGGCTGAAGCATATGCCTCTTTCAAAGTGGGTTCATCGTGCATATTCAGAAGGTCATAGGTCTGAATTCCACTGATGTCTTACATTCTAGTCTTGTTGCAGAGGATGGGAAAGTGTGAATGAAAATGTTGCTTGTAGGGTGAAGCTTACAATATGATTTAGTGAGTATTTTGGCACTAATTGTTTCAGAGTGGAATGTGAGATTGACTGAAATTACAAAAAAGAAAGTTTCCCTATTCCTAAAGTACAAATCTTGCCCAGTTCTCTGCAGTCATTGAGGGCATTGTTCAATCTATATTGGGGTTCTGATAATGCCTATCACAGCTGAATTGGTGCAGTTCTATTGCATATGGACAGGATGCTGTTACTGCCTTTTCTGAGTAAGGTTCATGGGGGCTGAGGGAGCACTGTTTTCAACCAGCCCATCCAGAGACCACTGTGGACCCTTTGCAGAACCCCCTCTGTAGCGTCTAATGGACCCTGCTTCTGTGTGAAGAGTAGAGGATCTACACCCTGAGTTTCCTCTAAGTACATGGAAGATGTTTTGGCCAAATGTAATTAATATAAGTAGCAAGATGCCATAGGTATATTTAAGTCTGTCGAAAATATGATATACAGTATTAAGAAATACTAATATGATCATGTAATTAAAGACTATTGTAATCCATACACACAAGGGGCAGAGTTAAGGTTGCACATGCTACCCTATCATTGGTATTTCTTGACTTTCCAGAATTTAATTGCACAATATTAACATTCTCCAAGTTTGATTTTTCTAATAGCCTTTCATGTCTGTTGAAAAAAATGGCAAATATATATCACATTCTCCTAATAAGATGATGAATAAAATGCATTTGTTAATGTACACATCAGGCAGTTTCAGTCTGGGTTTTTCTGCTATACTGATTCCCAGAAAATGTAATTCATCTTGCTCATGTGCGGACCAGAACAGGGGAGATTAATGGACAGGACAAGTGCAATTGAAGTAAAAAACATGTTTATGTTTTGCTCATTCTACCAGAGAATCTCAAAAATCTGTAATGCATTGATGCATAAAGGATTTGATCCTGCACAAATTGAAGTCAATCAGAGCTTTGCAACTGACTTCAGTGGGAACAGGATCAAGCTCTAAGATTTTAGTGAAGTAGGTGAGTTATTACCTTTGTTTGCAAATGGATAAACTGTGCTTATGGACTAGTACTACAGAATGAAATCGTGATGAAACCAGGTGGTTCACAGACGTCACCCTACAAATCTGCAGATTGTAATATAGAATACAATCCTATCTCTAGGTTTTTTTGAATCACCCCATAGAATTGTATAGCAGGGATATAATTTTCTGTTAATTCTCTAGGACTTTTGTAAAAGGGTGAAGCAGGGAAGCTAAGTGACGTGCTCAAGATCATGCAGAAACTCTTCAGCAGAACCTGGAAATGAAGTCAGATTATCCCACTCCTTATCCTGTGTTCTAGTCACAAGTCCTTCCTTCCCCTCATCAATGATTGTTCTCATGAAGGACAAGTGTCTTATTCAGCACTCTTTACTCAGGCTAAACTCCTGTTGATTTCAGTTAAGGCTCTGGGTTGGGCCTATGCTCCTCCTATTGACTTCAAACATCATATACTCTCACAATGGGAGCCTTACACACTCACCCCAAGCAGAATTCATCCAGCTCTCCTGGCTGCAAATACGTTCACTTTTTTCACACTGTATACGAAGGCATTTGAATTAAGAACTGCTAAACAGTAGCTTAGCTTATTGCATTCTAGTTAACCTACTCCTTGCATTTGATGCAAATAGAAAAAATAGAAATATTTTTTAAACATCTGATCAGTTGTTCATGTAAGTTAGAGAAGGGCAGACCTGACAGGAAAGGTCATGGTGAAGCACACAGTTCTCTTTGTGTGAGCAATTAAGCTCGGGACAGGCACTATGACTAGAATTTCAGTCTCAGTATATAGGGATAGATTCAACCTAGATTTAAATGGGCCCCTGCTGTGTAAACCTTAACAAACGTGTTCAGGGACAAAAATTTGCCGTAGCCTCCCCTTTGCTGGGACAGGGATATACAGGGAGTGTACAGTGCTGGCCAGAGATGTGTTCTAATCGAGAGGTTCTCAAACTGTGGTCCGCAGGCTCCATTCAGGTGGTCTGTGGATAGTTCCCACTAACGTGCTCACCTGGGCGGCCGCACACAAGAGAATGAAGGGTCACCCACCTATTTAGTGGAGCTGCACAGGCGTGACTCAACTAATTAGATGCCTAGACCCTGGAGAAGATGCATATGTAAGGTGAAGTGCTGGCCTTGGGGAGAATAGGGGATATGTGGGAGTGGGCAATGGGGTCAGAACAGGGGGTGGGGAGAATTTGGGACATGCAGGGCCATGGAGCCCAGGGAAAGAGTTGACTTTCCCCAGCTCGGGGGCTTCCGCAGCAGGGGAAAGTGGGCACCTCCATTGCATTAGAAAGGTAAAACTACTGATATTAAAATATGCATTGTATGCTTTTATTTGTAGAACAAAAAATGTTTATTGTTACAGTTTTTTTAAAATATAACGCTTTTATCCATAGCACTTTACAATAGTTAACTAACAGTACAAAGATCAGAGGGGTAGCCATGTTAGTCTGGAATTGCAGAAGTGACAAAGAGTCCTGTGGCACCTTAAAGACTAACTAAAGTTTTAGAGCATAAGCTTTCGTGGGCTAATACCCACTTCGTCGGATGCATGCAGTGGAAGTATCCAGGGGCAGGTATAAATAGGTAGGCAAGAACCAGGTGGAAGATAACAGGGTTGGTCCAATGAGGCTGAACCAGCTTGTTATCTCTAATCAGGGAGGGTGAGGTATTCCTCTAGCAGCTGAACTGGAGGTGTGAATAGCAAGAGAAGAGAAGCTGCTTTTGTAGATAGCTAGCCACTCGTGATCTTTGTTCAATCCTTGATTGATTGTATCAAATTTGCAAATGAATTGCAGCTCTGCAGTCTCTCTTTGCAGTCTGGACTTGAAGGTTTTTTGCTGCAAAATGCTGACCTTTAAATCTTTTATGGTGTGTCCAGCGAGGTTGAAGTGCTCTCCTACAGGTTTTTGTATATTGCCATTCCTGATATCACAGGACCAAACCAGATCAGCCACACCATCATTGGTTCATTCACCTGCACATCTACCAATGTAATATACGCCATTATGTGCCAGCAATGTCCCTCTGCTATGTACATCAGCCAAACTGGACAGTCCCTACGAAAACGGATAAATGGACACAAATCAGATATCAGGAATGGCAATATACAAAATCCTGTAGGAGAGCACTTCAACCTTGCTGGACACACCATAAAAGATTTAAAGGTCAGCATTTTGCAGCAAAAAAACTTCAAGTCCAGACTGCAAAGAGAGACTGCAGAGCTGCAATTCATTTGCAAATTTGATACAATCAATCAAGGATTGAACAAAGATTATGAGTGGCTAGCTAACTACAAAAGCTGCTTCTCTTCTCTTGCTATTCACACCTCCAGTTCAGCTGCTAGAGGAACACCTCACCCTCCCTGATTAGAGATAATAAGCTGGTTCAGCCTTATTGGACCAACCCTGTTATCTCCCACCTGGTTCTTGCCTACCTATTTATACCTGCCCCTGGATACTTCCACTACATGCATCCGACGAAGTGGGTATTAGCCCACGAAAGTTTATGCTCTATAACAGTACAAACAACATTTGGAAAGATCATTAAGTGGTCCGCTGAGACCCTCAGCAATTTTCAAGTTGTCCACAAAAAAAAAAAAACGTTGGAGAACCACTGTTCTAATCTAATTTAAATTGGTGTAACTTTTTGTTTAGTAATAATACATAGCACTTATTATCAGTAGATCTCAGAGCACTTTACAAAGGTCACTCTCATTTTCCTTATTTTATAGATGGGGAAACTGAGGCATATAAAAATGACATAACTTGCCCAAGGTCACACAGCAGGCCAGTAGCAGACTGGGACTAGAATTTAGGTGTCCTGCATCCTCCCTCAGAACTCTATTCATTAGGCCACAGTTGCTGTTTTTTTCCCTGAAGTGAATTATACTTTGAGTATTATGTCTCTGCTAAGTAGTTCTGAATGATATGCCAAGGATTTTACACTAATCACATCTGACTGTTAAAACAAAGCCCTGCAAAATAATATTTCTCATATTATAATAGCTCCTCCTAGGACCTTTGTCACGTAAAAGTCACTGCCAAGGCAAAAGGATATTGGAAGCAACTGTAAAGTTTCTCAATCATTGCACTAAAAAGCATTAACTTTTAAACTACAAAACATTCTCACACCAAAGATATGATCAGCTGACAAAAAAAGAGTAATATGGCTTATTAATTATAAGTAATTATTGCAATATACTAATTATGCCAAAATCCTAATCAGCCAAGTGGGTTTATCGAACAAAAAAAGGTGATGCAAGAAATGAAAGGTATTTTACAATGAAATGACTTTTTTAATGAAGCACCATGTTTTCTTTCCCATCCTATCATTCAGGGTGCAACACATGAGCATGACTTGGATTTTTAGTTAGTCCTATCACTGACCTGTCAGTCAAAATAGAACCAACATCTACCAGGGCTAGATTCAGCTGTAATAAGACATGAATTGACCAGGTTCTAAATAAAACAGGACAAACTAGAATGAGGAGAGGAGCTTCTGCTCCCAAACACTGCTGTGTCCTTAGGCTTGATTTTTTGTATTCTTCTTCTTGTAAGAGAAAAAGGATTACGAATGCAAAGCAGCAAAGACATTTCAGTTAAATAATCAATTTCTTTCCTTTTCCTGGATCCTGCTTTTTTGTCTAGTATCTCTGGAGGCTATTAACTATGGGAAGAATGATGTGTTAGAGAATGTGCTGCAATCTTAATATATGCCTTGCTAGACTTGACAATGTACTTATATGTACTGGTGTAAGAGAGAACTGACATTGTGAGAAGCACAGACATTCGCACTGTATGCCAATATGAAGGCAAAACTTCTCAAAAGGTAACATACATATACTACGTATTACTGCTAATTAGAGCTGGTTGGAAAAACTGACAGAACCATTTTCCATCAGAAAATGCAGTTCAGTTGAAACTGAAACACTTGGTGAAATCACGTCAGTTGCACCAAAATGTAGCTTAAAAGAAAAACTGGGGGAAAAGTCCTGACAGTGTTGAAACATCCTCACGTTTTCTAAATGAAACATTTGAATTTTTCATTTTGAAGTTACTTTTTATTACAATTTTTTAAAAAATTGTGTTAGAATTGTTATTTGTACAGTAGTTGTTAGAATTGTTATTTGTAGATGTGTTGGGATTGTTATTTGTTGAATTACTGTAGTGTGTGGTGACATCGTTGTGTTAGATGCTGTACAAACAATATAATATAAAATGGGTCAAAATAAAAATGAAACATTTCAATTTTGTCAAAACAAAATGTTTTGATCAATCCAAAGTTTTCCTGTATTTTCCTTTGTGGAGAATTTCAAAATGTTTTGGTTGCATTCCAATTAGAAACGAAGCCAAATTTTGAAATCATTTGTGAAACAGAATTTCTGTCCTCCTCACAGCCTAGTATCATGGTTTACAAAGCCCAGAAGAGTGTTTTATATAGGGAGTGAAATCCCGGCCCCACTGAAGTCAACAGGAAAACTCCCATTGCCTTCAGGGGACATATCAACCTATGTCCTAGCCAACTAGTTTTGAGGGGTGGGTCAGAGCCTCGGGTCAGGTTCCACAGAGACTCAAGCAGTATGAAGACAACTCAAGCAGTAGATCCAAGTCAGAAGGTCTGTGAAATGTGAACCTGTTAGTGTGGTTGAAAGACTTGGATCCAGCAACTGAAAACCCAGGTTGACAACGCAGTGTGGCCAATCAGGCGCAGGCTGGAAACAGAGTCCACAACTCTGAGTCCCACAGACCCACGTTCACAATGCAGAGTAGATGTGGAGCCAGGATTTCACCCACTATTTTATTGGGTGTTTTATTGAGGGAGTCCTGGTTTTTTATAATGTTGTGCCAGTGTCCCATGCCTTTTCTTCCAGGAGACCTGAAATGTATCAACATTTCATTTAATCGGTCAAAAAGCATAGGCGTAGTTTGACTTCTATATTTGGGGAGGGAGTTCTAGCCATTCAACGGGTCTGGGTGGTGGGGTAGGAGGGAAAATTCTGCACCTGCCCAAAGCTTGCATTTTGGGAGAAGCGGGGGACACCTGTCCCGCCCTCCCCAAACTATGCCCATGGTCAAATGATTTATTTTTGTATATATAAACCTGAAAAATATTTATTTACATTGCTCTGTTTTCCAGATGCAAACAGTCTGGCATCTTGCTAGCTTTCTCTAGGACTACAGAGACATTCTGCAAAGTCCTGCAGCTAGTTTTCTTCTCCTGATGGTATTTCATGTTGTTACATAAAATGCAGTGTTATTGTTTACATAGCAACAAAAATGTGTTGGGTTCTTTTCGAGACAGAAGGATATGGGCCCTGCAGACTTTTTTTGCTATGTAAATAATAAATTATTAATCCTTTTATGTAGGAACATCTAGTGCCATCAAGTGAAGGACAGAAGACTTGTGCTAGTTCAAGAACTTAAATGGACAATATACCAATGAAAACAGATATACAACACAAACAGTGAAGAGTGAAATTTATCAGACTGTTCTTATTTTGGTTGGAAGTTCTGAAAGACAACATTTTCTTTTATTCTTTTTAAGCACTTCTTTGAAATATAGACTTCTTGAAAGAAACATGTTTTAAGGCAGAAATTGGAGGAGATCAAGATATGCATGAGTAAGAGCTACTCATGAATAAAGATTTGCAGGATCAGGTCGTGGATTTCTAAATGAACAAATTTAATATTTTATACAATATTAGTTGCTGTAATAACAAAAGTTCTTTTGCCTGCTTGATTTTAAAATATCAGGCAAGTCATTTCTGGTAGAGATGGAGAAATATTCATGCCATTATACAAGGCACTGGTAAGACCTCATCTGGAATACTTTGTATAATTCTGGCCACCATGTTCAAGAAAGATGAATTTAAAACTAAAGTAGGTGCAGAGAAGAGTTACTAGGATGATCAGGGAAATGAAGGGCCTGTCTTATGAGAGGAGATGGAAGAGCTTGGCTTGTTTAGTCTAGCAAAAAGAAGGCTGATGATAGAGGCAGACCTCAGCCACCCTGAGGCTCACTTCCAGTTTATATCTTGCGTTCATAAAAGCTCATGCTTCAGGGTTTCATTTGGCCACCTGCAGAGGTCAGGAAGGGATTTTTCCTTCCCAATATACAGTAGACTCTTGACTATCCAGGATTGGGTTAACCAGGTTGTGGATTAACCAGGATGTCAAAAAAAATATGCGTAACTCGCAGGGCTGGTTCTGGCTTTGTGGCCGCCCCAAGAACACATAAAAACCCCCACCAGGGTGCAGGGTAACCAGTGAAACAACACTCCCTCCCCCCGGCGCAGGGTGGCTGGTCAACCAACCCCTCCCCCACCCCATATTTCCTATGGATGGTGATTATCCAGGATTTTATTAATCAGGATTAATTTTTCCCTATCATCCTGGATAATCGAGAGTCTACTGTATATGTTTTTAAATCTTCTTCCTGTGAAGCATCAGAGATGGCCACAACTGGAAATGAGATGTAGGACACATAGGGCCAGGGCTCTGAGGGGGGACTGAGCATTCTCCCTTTCAGGTGCTTGGATACTTGGTTCTTGCTCACCTGCTCAGGGTATAACTGATGACCATATGTGGGACATGAATGAATTTCCCCCTAGATTAGATTGGCAGTGACCTTGGGAGTTTTTTACCTACCCCTGCAGCATATGAGCATGGGTCACTTGCCTGGATTAGCTGGGTGTATCTCAGGTAATCATTTCCCTGACATTGTGGGCCCTCTGGCACTGGAGGACTTCAGTCCCTCCTATTCTCGGACTGCGGTTTATAATAGTCAAGCCTCCTGTGTGACGTAATACTTCAATCTAATTTTGGTTCTTGGGTGATGTTTGTGGCTTGTAGAATACAGCAGGTCACTCTAGGTAGTCTGGTAGTTCCCTCTGGCCTTAAAATCTATCACTCTGTAAACTAACGTTGTTGGTTTTGTGTATTTTTCCTTCCTTTAGCGTTTGAAGCCCCAGAACATATATTTTCCCTCAAGCTAAACAAAAGAATGTTTGGAGCATGAACCCCAGAGTACTAGTTCTTGTCCTTATCTGAATATTCCCTCCTTGTAACTTCCTGAGTCAGGAACAACATCAAACTGAATGTTACTACCCTGTCTCATGATTTTTTCAAGAATTCCATTAGTTCTCGAGCAAAATTGGAGACAGTGGAATGACACTGGACTTACACTGGTGGGACAGCGGAATTTGGCCCACTTATTTCAAATATACCTGTTCACTTATTTTTTTCTCCATACATCTATGCACCCCTATCTTCAGTACATACATAATATTCCATTTCAGAAAGGCTCAGTAGCAACCTTAGGCCCTAATTCTACAAGTGACTCCACGCAGGCAGCCCCCTATTCCCAGACAGAGCTCCATTAAAGACAATGAGCTCCAAATGGGCACAGGAATGGCCTGCATGGAGTCAGTAAAGTACTGACTGTCAGTGTGGTCCCAAACCCAGGGCACTGGCCTGAGACTCTGAAGACCTGGGTTTTATTCCCAGCTCTGCCACTTTCTTTATGACTTTGGTTAAGTGTATTCACATCTCTGCTTCTGTTTCCTCATTCCTCTGCACCCCCTATTTAGATTGTAAACTCTTCAAGACAGGGACTATCTCGTGCTATACCTCTGTACAGTGCCTACCACAATATGTCACCAATCTTGGATGTAGCCTCTATGCACAACCATCAACATTAATAATAATAAATAGGAGAAAAGCCTTGTAATGTTTGGGTACTTTACTCACATGTCATTTTCAATTACCTCTATTTAAACCAATTATATAATAAACATATGTAAAGTACTTCAATACTCATCCCAGTGGAATGGTTTTCAAAAACAAATGTTTTTTCTTACCTGCCATCTGCACTACCAAAATAGCAGCTACACTGATGTGCATTTAGATTTGGTTTAAGATCTTATGGAGTTCAGGACTAAAATTTAATCTTACAGAGTTCAGGAAGAGAATTTAATTTTGCAAGGATTAGTGCATCAAAGCTCTTGAAGAAGGCAATAAATATGCCTGTCACCATAGCACTGCAGATATTTGTTACTTTTCATGCTGTAATAGTTGGTAAATGAAAAGAATAAAACAGTTTGGTTTAATGACAGTAACAATTACTGTAAACAAAGAGAATATTCTATTTGAATATATTACACAGAGAGACACAACTATATAAGCAAGAGAGAAAAAGAAACTTCTAACTATGGAAGTAGCAGGATGATAGAACCACACAAAAAAACCTACTAAAGATGAAGGAAGGACAAAGGCCAGACAAGTCCCTTTTACAATGGTGAATTTTACTATACTGTAGAGTTAATATCTAACTTGATTCTGGTAGCTTTTGTATGAAAGCAGAAGACATTTCCCCTGCCACCCTGCTGCCCACCTATTCAGTAGTAAAAAAACAAATCTCAAATAATATTTAAATGTGACTATATCAAGATGAAAATTGATGATAATAATGCCTGTTGCAAGATGGACTAATTTGTGTTTTGCTTCAGTGTTATGAAACTAATATCGTGAAATGAACAAGCAAAAGAAACCTGACCCACAAAAAAGGGCTCATGTTATTGACTGAGGAAAGAAAATTGTCCAGACGTTTTAAAAAAAACATTCTGGGATCTTTTAACTTATATTTGTAGTTATTACTAACTGCATACTGATTTAAAATCTAAATACTGTACAAAACTGCCAGCTGTGAAACTTGGAAACTAGCCGCTGATGAAAAGTGGGAAGATTAATTATGATAGAAATACAATAATTCACATGTACTGCATACACATATTGCTAATAGATGTACTCTTTGCAGACAAGGAACAAACATTCAGGGTATTACTAATCTGCTTCCAATTACTTGAAATTCACTTACTTGTGGTCTAAATAACCCAGCTGTATAATACAATGATAACCAACATTCTGAGCTTCTTGGAGACCTAAGGTCACATTCAGAGGTGAACTGTAAGGTGATAAAAATTAGATTCCCTTAGACCAACTTATATCCACAGAAATGTGAATGAGTGCAAACAAATGTAAATTAGCATAACATACCAAGGCAAGCTAAACTGATTTAAACAAGGATTAAACTGGTTTAAGTGAATCTACATTAAGGGTAATAAGGTGGTTTAACTAGGTCAATTTTAAATCTACTGAGGTGCATAACAGCACTATGTGTGAGCTTACACAAACACCTGTCAGCACTATGCCTGGCCTTAGTGCCTTACTTTCATGAGCACCAGATTCACACACAAAATAATTTTAAGAGACATTTATATGAGACTGAAGACTGTCTAAATGTGTAAAGTATCAAGGGGTCCAAAGCTATGTCTTTCATTCATGTGATCATCTAGGGACAATTTGCCTGAATAGAATAGAAGAACCAGGCCCAAGATTTGTTTATTATGCCTCTCCTACCAAATCCTTTAAATTTAACAATGACGATTATTGAAACTAAGTGAGAAATAAAAACATATTTACTTCCCCCTCTCAATATAGTAGACACTACGGAATGACAGATTAAAAATGAGAAGTGCAAGACTGATATAATGAAATATTCAAATTTAAATATTACCAGTAGAGGTGTTCCCTTAAAGAAGTTGTAATAATATAAAATGGGCATTTTTCCCCTAAACAATCAGTAATTTTGATAACTAATCTTCCTTTGCACTATTATCCTGTGCCTATGATCCATACGAAGTGGGGCATTTCTGAGTGCTCACTGACTGCAAAGTCAGGTCCAGGTCAACAAGAATAATCTGTTGCAGAACAAAGTTTATTGAACATTTCTGTTGTTCAAAGTTTCTGTATTTTGTTTCCAGGCTCTTCAGGGACTATAGGGAGAAATGCCATCTAACCTTCGGCTTGCTTTAGCTAGCAGAAGGAAAAAAAAGAGATTGTTTTAACAACTTTCTATTTATGTATTTCATTTATAAATAACAATCACATTTTCCTTTCTTTTGTTGCTTCATAATTAATAATTTTAATAAAACTTGTGATTTAGACAAAAGCGACAAGTGTGATTGGCCACAGCTGAAATTTAGAAGAAAAAGCTATTGAACATTGTGCACTGGACTCAGCTGAAATCAGGCCAATAGTTTTGATAATTTCTAGGTCCCTGGTTCAACTCTGGGCTAGATCACAATAGTGATAGGAGGTCTATCACCTGATTTCTGGTTGGTAGCCCACCTAAATGAGCTGGTGTCTTGGCTCATTTCCTAGCAGACAGATGTCTGCATCTCAAGAGTTGCCATAGTTAATATCAGAGGGAAGTGTATAGGTACATCTCTACTGCATATGAAGATATGACTGCAGTATGGGTAGGCATACATAAGATATGATTGCAGTATGAGTAGGCAGCATTGACCCGCAATGTGGGCCAGTAGCCTGAGTCCGTACCCAGAGTTCCCAGCAGGCTTTTACTGAGGGGGCCAGCCTAAGATGCTGTGTTTTCACTACTGCTGGTACCTGCGCAATCTAGATTAAAATTAGCTCAGGTTTGCCTATGAGCACTGCAATTGCACCTTCACTTGCAATACAACTATATCCTGTGAGACCCAGGACTGATCATGGGGATGTCCCTCTAGAGGTCAGGATCCTTCCATGTCAGGAAGGAGATATGTTGGCAGGACAGTATACAGAAATCTGTACAATAGTGACTTAACCTGTGAGTCATATAACTTCCTGGTTATGTGAATAAACCAGCATGACCAGATGTCCCGATATTATAGGGACAGTCCTGATTTTGGTGTCTTTTTCTTAGATAGGCTCCTATTATCCCTCACCCCCTGTCCCGATTTTTCATGTTTGCTGTCTGGTCACCCTAGAATAAACCTAATATTTCCTTCTTCAGCGCCAGCAATCTGGCATCTTTAACAAAGCCTAAAATCACTTTATGAAGAAAAGTAGTGGATCTTAATAGATATATTCATTGTATGGATTTGTGTGTGAAGTATACAGAACATTTTTTATGGTGTGTTTATTTTTTAATCCTTCCCATCTGCACCAATCACTTGAGATCAGAAGAACATAATCTTCATTCCTACAAGGAAAGCAATCTAAGGGATGGTTGTTTTTCTTTTAAAGTCTTACATAAATTATTATTTACATTACCTGAGCATAAGATCACATGGTTATGAGAGTTTTATTCTGCAATACATTATAGGCAGTGCAGCAGCGATGTCCAATATTAAGGTCACCTTCACCTAACACTTTCCATTATACATCATTTTCACTTGTTTATAACATGTGAAAAAGTTTGGGCTGGAAAGTGACAGAATTTAGAAGCCAGTCTATTTTGATTATAACCTCTGGGTAAAATTCTGTCCTTGAATGAATGCAGAACTCCCTCTGCAGTCAATGGGAGCTGTGTGTGGATATCAGAAGGCGGAGTTGGTTAATTTTTCTTTAAAAAGTAATATGTAAAAAGTTAACCATCACTGAGGGCAGAGATATTTTTATCTAAAAGGAAGTAATTTTTACAAGAGGCCATTCAAGGTGATTAAGAAAATACTCTTTTGTGGACTGAAAATGGAAAATTCGAGGGCAGTTTGGCCAAGCTGCACTTTGCCAAAGACTGGAGAGGATGTGGCCAAATTCATGGCTTTTTCATGGTGCTGGCGACGCATAAAACAGCTGGGGTATAATATGGGGAGATCGTCCCCTAATTGTTTCCCAGGGACCCATTATCTATAGGTCATTGACATAACATGAAATACCATAATGATGCTTATCATACTGCTGTATATTTAGGGAGTCCCTATTGGCTAGGCAGATTTACAGTTTAACGCTGTACTACGAACCTTTAGGAAATGCTAGGAAATGTTGATAAAACAGTTACTATGCAAGAATGGTTAATTATCATGCACTGAAGAATTACAAAATATATGCCTGGATTTCCTTAACTTTAAACACAAAGATTTCCAGTTCACAAGACAGCAGTCTAGCAACTTTGCAGAAAGCTCAGACACCAGAACTATTCTCAGCAGTTTCAACTTGCTCTGCAGAAAGTGCTCGTAGAATTTTAGCTGTCACAATGCATCATGTCTGAGAGTGTTCCAGAAAACCTGGAGCCAATAGGGATAGAATAGTTCCCATGGACCAGGGTGACCAGATGTCCTGTTTTAAGGGAGAGTCCTATATTTAAGCAGGTGCCCCAACTTCCTGCAGGTGTCCCAACATTTCCTTAAAAATGGGCAAACTGTCCCTTATTTTCTGTCTTTCTCCTCCCTACCTCAAGAGTCCTGGTGGGTCCTGCTACTGGCCAGATCTCTGCTCACCAGCTGCCCACCCATCAGAGATGAGTTGGGAGGTGGTCTAGTGACTGACAATGTGGGTAGGTGTGCAAGGCTGGTGACAGGGTGAAGATGCAGCATGCAGGGCAGGCAGCTCCCCCAACTAGTCTAGCAGCGCAACCGCCACTGCGTGCCAGTTCTCAGCCAGCCAGGCCCTGTCCCATTTCCAGTTGGCACTGGCTGCACACTGCAGTGGCTGGTGCATGTGGGTCCCAGTCGGCGGCCAGTTACGTCACCTCTTCTGCTCATCCATCAGCCCTTTACATGCTTCCCCTCTTGCTGTCCTCTCCCTGCATTGCCTCTCTGCACCACCTCTCTATCCCCACCCCCGCAACCTGCTGTTCCTTCATCTCCCCACTGGCGGGGCGCATCCTGCTCCCAATGCTTTGCAGACAACCAGCCCCTGCTCAAAGTGCTCAGCTCACCAATAGCAGGCTCCTTCCTCTTCAGCCTGGGGCACTGGCCAGAAGGACCTGAGCCTTGCATGTGCCAAAGTCCTGCTCAGTGCTGGCATGGGAAAACTCTCTGCCCTTCAAGTAAGCTCTGGAGTGATGGGGCGGGGTGGGGGCAAGTGATTTCCAGTCTGCAGGCTCCACAGCACCCTCTTCACCTGCCTTCTCCCACAGCGCCCTGGCTCCTGTCCCCAGGGAACACGGGGCTACTCCGTCCCCATGGCACCCTCCTCTGCTGAGTTCCTCTCTGGCTGGGTTTCTTGAACCCCTTGCAGTCAAATTCCCAGGGCCCTGGTGTACAGTGCATGCTTAGGGATTAACCCCTTCCTGCCTGTGCAGCAGCTGGGAGCTGGGGGGACAGGAGGTGGCTGGATTATGTCAGTGCCAGTGGCCAGCAGCAGCCTGGACGTGTTAGCTGCCTTTCCACACTGTGTGGGCAGGAATGGACAAGCTGCTTCCAGCCACAGACCGGATAGATGGACCTTTGGTCTAACCAAGTGTGGCCGTTCATGTGTTCTTATTCCTTCCTGCCCTCCTCCTCCCCTGTGGCTGGAAGCAGCTCCTGTACCTTCCCTCCCACACAGTGCTGCCACATTCTGGTGTGAACCATGGCAGAAATCTGGGGGGAAGCATATGATCTTGCATGCCCCTCCATCCACGTGTTACCTCAGGAAGACATGGCTCAAGGTACCAGGAGAGGCAAGTCCATCTGCGGGCCTAACCAGGCATGACTGCTGTGGCCTGCATTATATCTTACCCAATCAGATCTTAAGACAATAACTTGCCTCAGGGCTCCCAGCTGGACTAAGCCGTTAAGAATCCAGCCAGTACCTTTGGGAAGAAAAAAGAAACAGAAGAGAGAGAACAGAGATAAAGGAGACTAGAACAGAGATAAAAATACCAAGAGAGGAAATCAAAGAGAGATAAGAGGTTGTAGATAGAAAGCAGGTAGACCAAAGGTCCAGTTCTGATCTCTGATAAGAAAGTGCATATTATTGCTGCATGTCTTATCTGCTGTTGTCACAAGCAAAGTACTTTACAAGATTCATCCTGGTGTATGCCTGCATTTTGGAGATCAGAATCAAACACTAATAAAAGAAAGGAGGAATGTGATTGAGAAAGTTGCCAAGCTTATCTTGTTAAAATTGTTTGTTTACATTACCTTCCTTTGCTTTATTTACCAGTCAAATACAGTTAAAAATTGTCAAACGGTTTTTTCCTTCCAGAATTTAACACTAATATCATTATGATAAGATTATTTTACAGCTGAGGTTTAAGCCCACAGAAGTAGTTTCAAAATGGAAATACTGGCAGAAACTTTCACTATAAAGCAAGTAGAGTAATAAAACATAATGAACAATCCTTAAGGATTAATTTTAAATTGTGTGCTACACAATCTGCTGAAGATGCCAAAACACAGAAGTTAATATACTGTATGTGGTTTCCACTTATCTTAGTTTAAATTGAAGGAATGGCCCATATAACTCTCACATACAGAATCTGTGGAGCATCATTTATTGCAGGCAGTTCAAACACATTGAGTCCCCTGTTATGATCAACTCTGTTCAGGGGCTGCATGCCGATTTTTGCTTCCTCAGAATCATACTGAAAAAAACACTTAGATTTTATAATAACCTGTAGACAACTGATCGATTTATGTGTCATAATAGCAATTTTAAATTGTTGGGACAATTAAAACATTCGGTCTTCTTTAAGGACACTTAAGCCACAAAGAAAATGGAGACACTATTGTATATCCATTCTCTGAGGACTTCTGTTTATTAGAATATATGAAACCGGTTTCAGACCCATCTTTAACTGTCAGTACTTAAATCAGTGGCCTCGACAACAAACAGACTAAAATAATAATTCACTGTGACCAGTAATAGAAGCTACATACTTTTTAAATGTCACCATATGCGCTGTTTTGTACACTTCAAAAAGCAACATTCCCTCCCTTGATGCATACGCATGAATAACATAGATATTTGTTTATCTTTTAAAATGTCACTTTCAATTCCTCTTCCATTAAAAAAAAAACCCTGGAGGTTTCAAATCAGTTTGAAAGAAAATAATGTGCGTGTTTAAGTGAACAATACTTTGTCAGACTAGGGCAAAGAACGAGATTTCTGTAGAAAACATCATGAAGTGGCAGCAAGAGTAATCAAATGGACTGATAGCTCTTTTTCCATCTCTAACATTTATGATTCTAGAAAGCCCTCAATTGCAATCCTCTGCATTTTAAAAGCACTATTGCCTGCATGATTGCTAGTGCACTCAACTCGAGCTAGAATATATGGGCTGAACCAAAAATAGACCATCTTGCCATGTTAGACTGTTTGGGTTTTGTCATCAGTCCCAGGTACCCACTCTGAAGATAATTAAGGCATGTTACCACCATGCCCACAACTTGGTCTGCATCTAAAAGGAAGGGCCATAGGCTAAGATTTTCAAATGGATGCTTACATTTAGGTATCTAAATCCATATTAGGCACTTAAGTTAATGGCTTGATTTTCAGAAGTGAATTCATCTGACCTTTAGAGTGCCTATGGTCAGTATTCCTTAAACTGCATATTTTGAAGGGAAAAAAACACCTTATCCCTTGATTAACTATATTTCAAAAGACTGAACAGATTAACATTAAACATAACATTTACAGATTAACAAACTATACAGGATTATGCATAACATGAAGTTCAGAAACAACCTTGGATTAGATTTAGGCCTAAAATTCCACTTTGAAGCAGTTATCTTAAAACATTAATAAGAGCTAGCCTTCTCAGTTTCAGTCCTCATTCAGGCATTCACAATAAGATCATCATTCATGTTTGACTGTCCCAGAAACACTGTGTGCAAAGTTGTGCTATTTATAAGCTTCTCCTTTTATGTACATTTTAAACAGTTAAAGTTGCAGGCAGAAGTAGCCAATTCATTCCTAATAAAGTTCCAATCTATATATTTACCTATATGAACAAAAATAAACTCAAGCTTTTGATGCATCAGTTGAAGTACAGTTTGCTTCAATTGACTGGAAATGAACCTAAAAAGGAGGGCAAAAACCAACAAATGTAAGAGCTTGTTTTCTAAACTGATAATCCATGTAGTCATTAAGGAATAAGGAGACAATCCTGTTCTCAATGAGGCTAATGCCAATATTATCTTTATGATCATTAACTGTGTTCCAGCAGATTTACGTAGAAATCTTTCAGACTTGTTATTTGTATTAAAGCGCTTAGAGGTTCCATCTGAGATCAGGGAATCCTTTTGCTAGGTGCTATACGTAGTAAGAGACAGTCCCTTCTGTGAAGAGTTCACAGTCTACACTAACCAGACAGAGAAAGGATTGGGAAGGTGTATTGGAAGGAGAGAGGTACAGAGGCACACAGAAGCACCTTACACAGGATCACAAAGCAAGTCTATGTCCGAGCGTGTAGTAGAACGCATTCTCTATGAACCCTAGTTCAGTGCTCCATCACTAGACTTTAGTAATTCATATGATATTTTTATGCACCTATCAACCATTTGTTTTTTACCATGCAAGATAGCCTCCTGGAGTTATATTTCTGCCTTTATGGAACACTGCCTTTGGTTGTGAACCTATGGAATCTGTCTTGAATGAGTATCGGGACATTAATCTTTTGTAACAGCTTATTAAGGAAACAAATAAGCAAAAACATTATGTCCACAGAGAGAAAAATGGATGGAATGAAGCAAAGAGTCACGGTGACCACAAATATTACTCAAAGACATGACGTTAGAAGATCTTGAAAACTAATATTAAAATCCCTGGAATATGTAAAAAAGATCCAGTCAGAGTTTTGCTGTTGCTTTATTATGACTGTTTGTGAGTAAGTGCCTTTCCCAATCTATTAAAACACAGTCTACACCAGGGATGGGCAAACTTTTTGGCCCGAGGGCCACATCGGGGTTGCAAAATTGTATGCAGGGCCACCCCCCCAGAACCCATCCCCTGTCTTAGCCCCTCTGCTCCTTGTCCCTTAACCACTCCTTCCTGAGACTCCCTCACCCTAACTGCTCCCCGCGGAACCCACCCCCTACCCAACCCGCCCCCAGGCTCCCTGTCCCTGACTGCCCCAACCCCTATCCACACCCCTGCCCCCTGCTAGCCCTCTGGGACTCCCATGCCTACCAAATCCCCCACCCCGTTCCCTATCCCTTGACTGCACCCCCAAACCTCCACCCCATCCAACCCCCGCATCTCCCTGTCCCCTGACTGTCTTCCCAGGACTCCCTGCCCCTTATCCAACCCCTCAGGCGTGACCCCCTTACCATGCTGCTCAGAGCAGCATGTCTGGAAGCCGCCCAGAGCCACACACGCTGCCCTGTAGGAGCGTGCAGCCCCGCCCCCACAGAACACTGCTCGTGCGGCAAGGTGAGACTCTGAGAGAGGGGCCGGGGAGGGAGGATCCGGGGGGAGCCTCCCAGGCCAGGAGCTCAGGGGCCAGGCAGGATGGTCCCACAAGCCAGATGTGGCCCGCGGACTGTAGTTTGCCCACCCCTGGTCTACACAAGAATGTGGTTTAGTTTTAACTGAGAAATTAACAAGATAAATTTGGTTCAAGTTTTTTCCCCAGGCTTGACATGCTAGGATCCCTATTTCATGACTGCTCAGTGTCTGTAGTCTCAACCTTTCCAGACTACTATACACCTTTCAAGAGTTTGATTTGTCTTGTGTATCCCCAGTTTTCACCTCACTTAAAAACAACTTCCTTACAAAATCAGACACAAAAATACAAAAGTATCACAGAACACTATTACTGACAAATTGATTTCTTTCTCATTTTTACCATATAACTATAGATCAATTAGAATAGAAATATTGTACTTACATTTCAGTGTATAGTATAGAGAGCAGTATAAACAAGTCACTGTCTGTATGACATTTTAGTTTGTACTGGCTTTTAGAGATGTAAATATCTGTGTAACAATTTAACAGTTGAAATGATTAAAATTACTTCATTTAAGTGGTTAACTGATTAAAGGGAGAGATGCGGAGGCCTCTGTGACTGAGGCAGCTCCAGCCGGCCAGCCCTGGAGGGCTGGGGGCTAACGGTTAGGGTTGATTAACCAGTAAGACTAATGCTTAGCAGTTAACTGTTTAGTATTTTACATCCTTATTGCTAGTTCTTGTAGTTCTTTTTCTTTAGCCTGTTGTAAAACTAGGTAAATATCTAGATGAGTTGACGTACCTGGTGTACCCCGGGTTAAGAAAAGACTTAGGTCTTTGCACTCTCTTGCGGCTAGCCCAACTCCTGTACATATGTATGGGGTAATGGAGCACCTATGTCAGTGAATTAGTAGGTCCCGCTTAACATATCTCGTCAGAATGAAAACAACCTGCTAACAGGGTGGGCTCACAAGAAGACATTGCCACTTTGTTACACAGCTACATCTAAACTTGTAACTGGAGGAGGGGCAATTGACCAAGGCTTGTGGGGGATTCTCCATCACTGACAATTTTTGAATCAAGATTGGCTGTTTTTTTAAAAAGACAGGCACTGGGAATTATTTTGGGGAAGTTCTGTGGCCTGTGTTGTACAGGACTAGATCACGGGGGGGGCAAACTATGGCCCGTGGGCCACATCTGGCCCATTAGACCATTTAATCCGGCCCTCTGGGAGCCGGGTAGGGGGTTTGGCCTGCTCCGGTGTTCTAGCTGGGGAACTTGGTTGAGGGCTTGCCCCACTCTGCGCGGCTCCCAGGAAGCAGCTGGCATGACCCCCTCCCCTGGCTCAACTCCCCCCTCCAGCTACTACATAGTATGCAGAGGTGTGACCAGGCAGCTCTGTGCACCGCCCTGTCCGCAGCTCCCAGTGCCTGCGGTTCCTGGCCAATGGGATCTGCAGGGGCGGCACCTGCAGAAAGGGCAGCGTGCACAGGCACCTGGCCACACCTCGGAGCCAGAGGAGGGGACATGCTTCTGAGAGCTGCTTGCCTTAAGTGCCTCCCGAAGCCTTCACGCTTGAGCCCTGCCCCACGCCCCAATCTCCTGATCTCCCTCCCACGCTCCGAACCCCTCGATCCCAGCCCAGAGTCCCTTCTTGTACCACAAGACCCTCATCCCCAGCCACACCCCAGAGCCCACACCCCCAACTGAAGCCCTCAGTTCCCTGTGCCCCAACAGCCTGCCCCATCCCTAATCTACCTCCTGACCTCTGAACCCCTAAGTCCCAACCTGGAGCCCCCTCTTGCATTCCAAACCCTTCATCCTCAACCCCACCCCAGAGCCCTCACCCCTACCCCCAATTCCATGAGCATTCATGGCCTGCCATACAATTTCCATACCCCAATGTGGCCCTCAGGCCAAAAAAGTTGCCCACCCCTGGATTAGATTATCACAAAGGTCCCTTGTTGACTTTGAATCTACTATGTAAAACTCAACATTGCCTGCAAACAAAATGTGTCATACCATAAAGCATCTATAGACATATGTTGGTGGAAAAATCTGCAAAATGATTTGTGAACATTTCCTATAGCCCTTTAGGGAAATATTCTCTGTCATTTTAGAAAGCTTTATTTTCACTTACATCTTGTTTCTATTCCAAAGCCAAGTATTTCAAAATATATGGGGGATTTGTTATTAAACTACAAATCTTTTTATTTTGTAACATTTCTTTAAAGCATGGCCTTCTAATTTGTGATGCAATTTTATTTTCCCCTCACATTTCTTCATGGTCAGTGTTTTAAATATGTTAAGATTCCACTACAAAAAGGAAAAAAGATCATTTTCTTTTAAACCTATTGTGTAAAACCCAATCCAATGGCCAGATAGACTTCAGTAGCACTACTCAGCTTCTGCATAATAGCAACAAATATTGGGCCATCAGAAATTATTCAAATCTTACTTCGTTACATCAGCTCATTTAAAGTGATTTTTCAGTGAGATCTGAACATCCTTTTAATGCAACAACATTTTAAAATAGACTATTTTAAACAAAATTTCCTCCCCTCCCCTTCAAACTACTTACACATTATCTCTCATCATTATTAAAAAACTATGCTGAAAATACAAGGAAGCAAAGGAAAAAGAGAAAAGTACACAAGTCACATAAATGACAAGGTTTGGTTCTACAGTACTTCAGTACTTCAAGCTAAATAAAATGATTCAGAAACCAAGATAATTTCTTAAAGCTAAAATATAGAGATTTGGGTGTCTAAATTCATGCTAGTGATACAACTGAACTCTTATGATTATTCCTTGTAAGTAGCAGGCATCTTTTAAAGCAATGAATATGCAGGAGAGGACTCTTGACTGAACATTTCTCAAGTAAGAGAAACTCCAGTGTAGATGCAGCTGGATATTGTTGACACTGGAATAAGAAATAAAAGTCTCATTGTAAAGTTCCCCAAAAGACTGATGTCAAATGAAGTTGCTAGTAATGCCCCTGGAAGGATATTACTCTAAATTCAAGGAAAGGAGAGGCAAGCCAATCTAAACTTGCTGTCCTAGATAAGTCAGAGAATGGTTATTCAAAGGTGATGCCCTTATATGACAGAATGGATTCTTTGTTTCCAACCATATTCCAAGTACAGACCCATGTAGTTCATTAATAGACAAATAAACAAGAGGGGGATGAGGGGAATGGCAATGCTTAATTTATGATGGAAGAGGTGCCAGGGCTCAAGCAATCTCTTTACTTTCATAAATGACGTGGCAAACCCAGGGCACTGGGGATATAAACTGCCAAGGCTGGAGGGGCTAAGCAAGCTCTGGTACAAATTAAGCACTGGATACAAGCAACAAGAAGGACATTTGCTCTTTGACTCTTAAAATAAAATCTATTCATAAATCTTCTAGCAAATGTAGTCAAGTTGTACAACAGTGTCGTCAGCAAGGACATTCCCATGTAGCTGTAAAGTACCAGCACTACTCCTTATCTTTGTGCTGTGTGTGAACATAACAGTTCCATCTATTATCTTAGCAAGTCTCAGATTAAGCCTGGATGAGCCTGGTCTGTAGTTGGATGGTAACTCTCCAAGTAAACCCCTGGCACTGCCGGAAGTGTTGGTGATGATCTTGTTTTCCTCTGAGTCAGCACTGAACCAATATTCCAGCATGGTTCTGGGGTACAGTGTGCTTGGAGAGGCCGTCTTTTGGACGAGGCTTATAACTGAGGTCCCAACCATGTGAGATCACTAAGAGCCTCTGGCACTTCCCCAACTCTCAAGGAATAGAGCTGTTAGCAGCAATGTCCTAACCAAAGTCCCACTGGATAGCAATATTCTTACTTTAATTGTCCCTCAGTTTTCATGATGTTCTTCACTCTGTGCACTAAACAATTGTATAATGTTGTTGTTAGATATAGTTTGTAGAACACTTTGATTAAAGAGGCTATATTAAATAGTTATCATTACTACTGGTGTTGAGAAGCAAACAACATAGAATCACAGAGCAATAGAGTTTAAGGCCAGAGGCCTACTATGACCTTCAATATACCACAAGCCACCAACACCACCCATTACCGACAGGCTAAATTCAACAACTGAACTCAGACCAAAGTATTGCAGCCTACAGCCCACATCTGGAGGAGATACTATGTTTTTAAAGGAAATTGCAATTATAGTATAATCTATATAGATTAAAAGGTCTGAAAGCCTCTAGGATAAGTAATACCTTACCAAATCCATCTGATTCTAATGTATGTAAACTAATTCTTGTGTAATGTGCATTTCCCCACCTGACTGACAAAAAAACCCCTTAGATGTGTAAAATTAATTTTAAAGCTGAATGTTTCAAACATACTTTAAGAAGGAAAATGGCAAATCAGGATAGTAACCACACAGAAGCATCTATCTTGCAAAAAAGATAACCCACATATAGTTCGGAGACGGATCTAAGAGAAACAGCTACAATATAATGAAAACTAAAGCTATATGTACAATGCAGCTTGTTACAAACCCATTCATTCCTACAGATTTTAGTTTATCCTGAACTAAATAAATAATTTTAAGGCTAATTTTGCAGCCCTTGCTCATGACATTAGTTTTAACGTTTGCGACAGACCCCAGGACTACTTGCGTTGAGCGTGGAAATTAATGGGACTAATTCCCAGAAGTAAGGATTGTATGATCAGACTCAGTAACTCCATATTCCATACAAGTATAACTGAGTCAGTTAAAAAATATGAGAAAGCATCATTTATCTCAGCTTCATGAAGATATAAGGAGATCCAGTGCCAAATCCTGTTTGCTTTACCTCGGTCATGCGATTAATTACATTGAATCAATGGACCTACTCTCAGGAGTAAATTGAGCAAGGATTTGATTTCTGAGCCTACACAATACTTAATACTCTCCATGCAAGTTGAGGATTCTCTGTATTTCACAGGATTGGACCCTGAGGATTTAAATTTCTGAAGGAATTTCTGTAACTAGTCTTAGCCTTTTGTATCTATCCATAGATTTTTATAATTGCTTCAATATTCTATCTGTCTGAGGTACTTGTATGGCTTCGATTACCTTACTTTCTGAGCACTTCACAATCTTAAATGGGTTTATGCTTGGAATCCCCTTGTGAGCTAAGTAATATTATCATAGGCCTCTGACTAACAGTCTTTTACATCTCCAGTTCTGTGGGTAGTGCCAGCTTTAGGACTGCCACCTTTGCATACATGAATATGTTCCCCCGGTTCCAGGAGAGATGCACAGTATTTTGAGACTGGGCATTAATTATGTGCAAGCTGGAGGGAGCCCCTCGCCCTGATGCTTCCCATTGGAATTCTGGCTGCATTAACTCTGACAGTGATTGGAGACTATTTTTGGAAGCATTATTTTAATAAATCTGGGAATCCATTTAATTTTTAGTCAAGTACCGTAATTACTTTCATTAATGAAATAAGAAATGGTTCTGTTTTGTTTTAACTGGTTCGTATAGGAAAAGCTAAATAGCAGAGCTATTCAAAAAACTGGCCAGGTGACAACAACCCTAGCTAGCTGAGCTAGATTTCAATGGGCTAACAAGCAATCATCCTGTCTCCATATAATTAAGGCCTTTCTCCTTCAAAACTTGCCAGGCCATACCCAGTTCTTCCCTTTTTGTTGTGACCTCAACTTCAAAGACTTGAAACAATAATATCTTTGGCCCTAGTAGTTCAGTGAACATGATGTGCTGTTCATAAACAAAATGTAGAGAAGTAAAATAATGACCCTGAGGTATCTGTTCTCTTCCGGTTTAGATTCAGGGTAGAAGAGGTTGGAGCTCTATCATGGCTTCTGTCTTCCACAGTTGGAAACTGGAGTTCACCCTCAATAAAGACAAAGCAACTTCTAGAATTTAGAGGTCCTTGCTATACAGGTTGATTCTATTATGGCAGGAGTACACAAGGATCTACAGCATAACGTCAGTGAATAAGGCTGTAGACTTCTTGTCAGAGGACCTGAGTTCTATTCCTAGTCAAATTAATCTGGGTAGTATTTTGTCATAATACGTGATTTTGGGCAAGTAACTTAACCCTTTGAGATTCAGTTTCCTGTTTATCAAATAGTGCTTGTACTAGAGAGTCAGTCTGGTCTACTTACGTCCCTTGAAACTGTGGGAAACAGAACCCTATAATTTATACTGTGCTCTGTTTAGTTTTGCCTGAGGGTTTATTTACTCTGACAGTGTTAGAACAGTTTGTTGGAGGGTGTGTTTGCTTTAAGGAGACTTACTAATAAATCGTTAATTGGGATTAAGAGCAGGCAAGAGAGTTTTCTTATGTTTTGTGCATTTGTTTAACACTTTCTTTACCTGATGCTATCTATAGTGTCTATGAAACTTCTGTAAAAGCATATCCAAGTAACTTCTTCAAACATGTACTCACCTTATACTGTCCCCGGAAGAAGAATAAAACCTTATAGAAGATACAGATAAAAAGGTGTTAATGCTTACAGAAAGCCCTAGCTAGCTACAAATCATTAGTATTACAGCTGTTTGACTTCACCAAATTTAAGTCAGCCACAGAAAGGCTGGGAAAAATTCTTATAAAAAGGCAACCTTCCACCAAAAAGTATTAGTAGGACCTAAGATTTGGGTATGTTTTGTATTATTCTTTACATTTTATAGTTTTTTTGATTTCCTAGGATTTAGTCTTGTTTACTGTAACATGGCATATTTTTGCTTGAGGTACTGTTGCTATTATGTGAAACAGCCTATTTTTCCCCTGAAAGAATAGCTATTAAAACAACTTTAAATAAATTAAGCGCCTGTATTTAACTATAACATTCCCAGTACTATACAGAAGATCTAACTTTATTACATGTATTCCCGTGAGTAGGCCTATTCATTACATTCATGGATAATGGCTACTCATACATGTAAAGACTTCAGGATTAGGTCCACAATCTGAAAATACTAAATGCAATGATACAATTTTCATCCTTTCTGCAATATTAAGTTTAGTTTGCTTTGATCCACTGGGTTATTTAAGTACATAGTAGCTATGTTAATTTTAGTGGGAATATTTTAAAATGGTAAACTAGATCTTTCATTTCCTCATACATATCTAAGAGATAAAAGTCTACATGAGCCTTTTTTTTCCTTTACTCCCTGTTAGAGGAGAGAGGGAACTCCCATCCTGAACCATTCAGATTTGAAAGCAAAGTGGTTGTTACTTAACTGCTATGCAGGACTAATTCAGTCAAAACTTACAAATTATTTAGTTGTTTCTAAGTAAACGGAGGACTAGGAGTCAAAACCATCTAACTGTGCGCATAGCTGGTCCATGTAGTCATGCTTCAGGGCACAAACCAATCTCTAACTAATGGGTGTCAGGAAATAAACTTTCCGGGGGCAGGTTAGCCCAGTGCCTACTGCAGGGTTCTCATATCTTTCCTTGAAGCACCTGGTACTGACTGCTGTTGGACACAAAACACTGGATTAGTTGGACTGGCCCACCTGACCCAGTAAGGTAATTCCTACTGTAACCCACTAGTCAGTATGTGTTATGGGAAGATCTCCATCTTGGGTGATACACAACATTCCTGTTGTTGTTACTGACTTTTGTCTTTCTTCTTCCATGTCTTCTATTTGATTAATTGTATCTTTTCTTAATTTATCTCCCTGCTCCTATAATTGCTTCCACACAAGCAGACCCATGTAGATTGAAGTCAATGGGGCTCTTCATGGGCATGGTGGTCTTCCTGCATGTATCCCATTGAGGTTTGGGTCTTCCAAATGTAAATTCTTTGGAGGCAGGGACTGTCTGGGTGGGATCCAAAAAAGTATTTAGGTCCATGTTTTAGGCACCTAGGTCTCAGTTTTGGCTCTACTGTAGTCCACAAAACTCCCACCGAGCCCTCCAAGCACCTCAATTCACACAGTGCCTCAGCTTTTCAGAGTAAAAGTTCCCTCAGTACCTGTGTTCCTGTCTCTGGGCATGCACACTGCTGCCTCACTCTAAGTGTCTAGGCGTCTCTCTCTTGTCTAAGCCCCAGAGCAATTCACAAACCAGGGTAAGTGGCATTTGGCTTCCTAAGTCACATGCAGGGCCTGACGCTGTAGCCATGCTCCGAGAGCACCTACCAGACCAAATTCCATTCAAATCTGGCCAAAGGAGGAGGAAGTGGTGGTGGTCCCCACCTTATATCTTCCTGCCCAGCAATTAGAGAACTCTCTTGAGAGGTGGGATATTTTCACAATGTTCATGTTACTTCAAAATCTATCTTCTTCGAATTCAGTTCAACCCACAGTAGGCTTCAGTGCCCATGCTCAATTTCTGCAGAGTGAAAGCAGCCCTCTTTTCAAACTGAGCTAGTGCTCTTGGAAACAATGTGAACCTTACAAAACGACACTGATTTCTTTTAAACTGGCTTTTGATGATGCATTCAGATATATTTTAAAGCAAGCATGCAAACAAACTTCTCATCCTCTATATGCAATATAGGCCTGATCCTGATCCAATGTAGGAGTTATCCCATGACTTTCAACAGCAGCAGGATTGAGCTCTGAAACTAGGAATGTTTTACACAGGTTGGTATAGTTAGTCTCATACAGGAAGAAAGGGGAAATAACATGCACTATGAGCGTGGATTAAAGTTTCAGAAAACCCTGAAATCTATAAGTGGTAGAGATGAAGATATTCCTGCACATAAAAACGTTTTGGAAAAAATGCAATTAGTATAGGTTGCACACCGATTTCAAATCCTGCTCTGTACATACATGCTGTATTGTGCTGATCTTGCGAGTTGTTTGCATGTGCATAATTCTACCAAATCCAGATACACACCCACCACTAAGTGCAGTTGTTCATGGACCAGCTGCCCACTTATCATCGATATTAAACAAATTCTAGTGGTCAGTAAAAAACACTACATGTTAACACAGATAGTTCATATAATGCATGGTACTATCAGTGAAATCTGCAGTGATACACTGAGAGCTTCTAAAATATTGGTGAGAAAATCCTGTGTTTGGTGTTATAGGAAAACATTTCCTATGTAACGTGGACTCAGTGATCCTGAGATGTTAGATATGTGTCAAAATGAGTGCACTATCAATTGGAACCAAAGTGTGCAGCCTCCTTAAAGGACTACATGTCTGTACAAGCTGCCTGACATAAGCATAGACATCTGCAATGTCAACAATATGAGGCAAGTACCGCCCAGGTACCCACCCATACAGTGAAAGATTAACCCTGTAACCTATAGCGTCCTGAAATCTACTGACATTTTTGTTGCCTGTCAGGGGATCCCTAGGAATAGATTTATTCCATCTATATATGGGTCTAGTGACATCCTCAACACTTAATGAATATTTATTGTGGTTCACATGATGATCTACTGCTGGATCCTGAGTTGCTGACACACCCTTTGACCATCATAATATCCTCTGTTCTCATTACCCTGTAGACTAATTTAAAAAAAAAATGCAAGATCAGATTTTCAAGGGCTCAACACCCATAATTGCAGCAAGATTTTAAAAAGAGCTCACTTGGGACCTAGCTGCTCCCATTCTGGTACTTGGCCAGATTTTCAGAAAAGTTGAGCAACCCAGTGTGCTGAGCTCTGATGAAAATCTTGTCATATATCTGAATACTAATTGGAAGCTGAACCCATTTTAAAGCTGGCCCTGATTGTGGATCCTGAACAATGTTGAATATTCTGGGCTGTATCACTCAACTTTGCAATGGACATTTTCTGACTCACTCCACTGATGACTAAGATTTAATAATATTATATTACCAAGCCTATTATTAAGTCAGTCATAAGGAAAATAGATTTTAATTAAGAGTGTTAAAACCAGACAATAGAAGCAGGTCCTCTGAAATGCTTTTCAAATCAATAAGCATTGAAATCCTTTCAGTACGGTAATAAACCAACATTTTGCTGATGAAGTAAAAAGTGTTGCTGTTTTTCTGTAATCTGCTTGACTGTGAACTGGTTGCGGGAGAGGGAGGGGAGGAATGCGGAGAGGAAATAGTAGCCTGAAGCTGCAA
Source organism: Dermatemys mawii (assembly GCA_007922305.1). NCBI lineage: Eukaryota > Metazoa > Chordata > Testudines > Dermatemydidae > Dermatemys > Dermatemys mawii. The sequence continues at coordinate 20,475,604 of ML677342.1, forward strand.
CTTGAGTCCTGCTTCCTACCCATGTGACTCCCCTTCTTTACTAACCATTATTCTTAGCTGTTCTTTGGCTTCAAAAGCTTCCTTTTTCCTATATTTGGTATCAGAATATGAATTTACATTTACATAATCTATCTTGACTACTAATCCACATTGAAAACAGTAATGTATTTTTTAGAGATTAAGCCTGCTTTTAAGGGCTTAGAAATTATTTTTGATGTCTGAAAGGCAGATTTATAGTGTGGAGGATGGGTTTGCCAAATTAGCTGGTTATACTATACTTCTTTCTGAAACTTTAGCAGCACAAGCAAGCAACATTAAAACTATGAATAATTCATAGCTACTAAAGGTTAGTGAAGGAAATTAGACGAAGCAATTTAGAACAACACAGATCTAAAGTGTTACCTTTTTGGCTTCTGATTTATATATAGATTTCTCCTCCATAGTAAATACCAAGGAAAGAAGAGTACATTCAAACTAAATTGTCAAGATATTTATCATCATTTTAAAAAACCCTTTTTAAAAGTTCAACTATTTAAAGTTACTGCCTGGAAACCGGACTAATGAAACTAATTTATTTATCATACTTTCCTCCTTTGTCACATATACATACGAGTTGTTGTTGGGGGTTGTTCATTATATTTATACATTACATTCATATGGATTTCAAAGCATTTTATAAATATTAATGAAGGAAGATTCCTTCCCAATGGCCAGTAGTATATGTTCCCTTCCCAATGGCCAGTACTACAGAAATGTTTCAAAAGAAGGTTTGAGAAAAACCTTGAAGGACAATCATAGAATAATATGCTCATAGTTTCTCCCTACCTCCAGGCCTGGGAATATGCTGTGAAATATGGATTTATAAAGTATTCCTTGTAAATGTTTATGTCCTTTCAAATGTAACTGGAAGTTCTCCCTACCCACATAAATGACTAATCTTTTTAAAATCCTCCTAAGCTTCTTGACCTCATTGATATATTGGATCAATGGATCCTATGGACTAATTAAATATTTAGTGTCCATTTATCAGTTTTAAGTTTGCTTCCTTTCAGTTTCATTGGGCATCCCCTTATTTATTGCATTATGAGATAGGACCAATGGGAGCATCCTGTTCATCACAGGTAAAATGTTACTTCCTCTGGTCCATTTGGGAAGGAGAGGCAATATACTTCTTTGAGGCACTGGCCAGATTCCCTGCTGCCCCTGCATGTTGAGGCATCAGTTCGCACATTTGCAAGTGGTTCTATAATGCTACCATTGTTGTGAGTGGAAAATTCTGAGTTGGTAATATGTTACACTCGTTTTCGAGGTGTAAGGCAGTGCGAATAAGGCCCATTCTACTTTCAAAGGCAGAATGTAATTCATTTTTATATTATTTATTCAGATTTGCTGACATTAAGAGTGTTGTACTAGGAGCACTGACTTACTAAATCCACAATCCATAACATAACATAACATAACATAACATAACATAACATAACATAACATAACATAA
>ML677342.1:20477108-20523817 GCA_007922305.1 Dermatemys mawii
AACATAACATAACATAACATAACATAACATAACATAACATAACATAAATGCAGGAACAAATCTTGAATCCAAATGAAAAGCAACCAGCCAGAAAAGTAATTACTTCAAAGCCCAGTCTCCTTCCATACATCTTAGCCTTCCCCAGAAGCCCAAACAAATAGATGGGCTCATTACAGTGAGCCCTGAAGGTCAACATCTTTGGGCTATTTCTGCCCAGAAGGAGAGGAAGAGTGAATTCCAAAGGGGGAGTGAATTCCAAAGGTGAGGCACCTTCACATAAGGTAGCTTCTTTTAGGCTGCAGTCTGAGGTCCTTTGCTGATTGTAGCTGGCTCTGAGGTGCTATGCCTTTGGAAAGATGTCAGTAGTACATTCCTCAGAACAGCTTTGCTTTTGTTCTGCACCGACAGTCTCATGTGCTCTTCCCACACAAACGTGGCCATCTCTTTGGCTGCTGATATTGCCAGTTGGGCTACCTGACCACTGCAACAACTTGAACTCCTCAGCATCCTATGGCCAAATTATTACTGTGGGTACTCCTCAGAGAGAGGACAGGGTGGGGTAAAAATGGGTGTCATTAAAGGCACCTTGCAGCCTCTCCTTAGTGAGTCTGCACAAAGCCACCCACCCAGTATTTACACTGGAGTCAGACCTTAATACATTCATATAGAGATTACAAATTAGTCACAGTAAAAATAACAGGTTATGTGAAATTGCTTCAGAACACCTTTCTTGATCATTTTTCAAGTGGTATTTAAATGGTACCTGATGTCTAACTTGGTAAGAAAGAAAAGGATTGGTAGTCCTATCAAATAGTCACCTATCAGGTGAATTAAATTCTAGGTTTACTTGGTCTTGCTTCAGCACAGGGGATGAACCAGCTCTACATTTTTCTGATTAATGTGAAAAGCACAGTCCTTCACAGGAGGATGACACTTTCAGGAGGCAACAGAATTTGCTGTTCTTTTTTGTCGAAAAAGAAAGTCTGGCTTTTTGAATGCAGAATGAGTTTACTCCTCAGAAATCCTAGAGCAATGTTTTAATCCCAGAGGTGGTAAAAGATTAACCATAACTGAAAATGTGTGTAGTAGTTCTTTCTGAGATACAGTCAAGCCCTTGGCAGATGAGGTGTTCATAGCAGGTGGTGGATTTGCTATAAATGGACAATTTATAAACAGAGCTGACAACTGGGAAAACAGAGCAGTGGGAATGCTGTCATTCCAGAGACCAGTAGTTGATTTCCTATCAGATGGTCCCCAGCATGGAATTATTGATAGCTACTGTTCTGAAAGAGAGCCAGTTGGCTTATGCATAAAAGGGTTTTACCTCAATTCATGTGAGAGCTACTTCTAGATATTTTCAGTAGGCCAGTGCAAATTAGCTCCTTAAGTTTGTGCTTCCTTAATTAACAATTTACATTGTTTTTCCTACCTAATTTCTCTACTGATTGCCCTGTATGTATTTTCTGTGGAGTGAAATCCAAAAGCAGTTTTATTTAAAAAAAAGAGAAGTCTAAGTATAGTATAATGTTTTGCCTTTCAATTGGCTGTCTGTGAGAATTGATTGACTAGCCATGCGTATTTGTACTCATAAGTTTTAGGTGCTAACCTTCAGCAAAGATCCCTTAAATTGGACTTAATTCCACAATGATTTAATTATTTAAAGCATCCAGAATAAGAACCGTGGACTTTAGCATGTATCATAGCTGATACGGTAACTGAGACACTTGTGACTCTGAAGGTATGGCTGTACTACCCGCTGGGTCGGCAGGTAGCGCTCAATGTATCGGGGACTGATTTATCATGTCTCATCTAGACACAATAAATCAATCCCCGAATGCACTCCCCGTCGACTCCGGAACTCCATTTCAGCAAGAAGAGTAAGCAGAATCGGTGGGGGAGCGGCCGCGGTTGACTCGCCGCCATGGGGACGGTCAGGTAAGTCGACTTAAGATACTGCGACTTCAGCTATGCTATTGGCGTAGCTGAAGTTGCATAGCTTAGGTCGACCCCCCAACACACAGTGTAGCCCAGTCCTTAGAAACAGCCAGCCTGCAAGCCAGGCCCATCATACCATTAAACTTCATGCTCCTTGGTTTTAGGTGTTCATCACTTTCACTTAGCATTCTGATGCAAAGAATATAAAGCAGGAGTACAGACTTCTTCACAGTGGTTTATTCCTAAGCACTGATCTGTTTTCTTTGTCAAAAGCATTCCAAGGGACGAAATAGAAAGGTAGGAAAGTTGAATGATGTCATTAAAACATTTCTCTTTTCTTGCTTTGAACTTTGCTTCTTCTCTACTTCTTCCATATTTGTAAATATCTGAGCTATACATACAGGTGGTAGAATGCCTTTATTTGGGGTGGCATTATAGTCTGGACCCCATGCATGATGCAATTATGGGGTACCAAAAATGGCTACAGAATCTCTTTGCCTTGGAATGATCTCTGCCTTCTTGCATCCTCTTTTAACTTGCAGCATTTTCATTTTGGAAGAGTTTAAAATATGTAGGAAACAAGCCCCACGTAATCTGGCAAGTGATTCCCACTTAGGAACAAAGCAGTGACATATGACAGTGATGGTAAGTGATTCTGACGTCCTGCGGAAAGTACAGGGAGCTTCAAATTCATATGACTGGGTCATAAATAATTGAAATGAAAGAAATCTGTTGCCTCCTCTTGAAGTGGAGTTAGTGCCCAGTGGCAATGGGAACTGAATGCAGATTGTGAGTTGAGCAGAGACCACTGTAGTTCTTACATACCTTTTAGATGCCTCTCCAGCCAAATTGCTTCAGTGACAGTAAAATATCAAGGTTCTTCAACTTGAAATAATACATGCTTGTTGCAAGTCAAAAACTGTATCCTGAATTTGAGTCAGAGATGAATGACTACCCTACAAGAATAACAAATTTATCTATTGAAACCGTACTGCAGATTTAAGATGTAGCAAATACATTTATCTTCATCTCTGTGGCATCAACTAGTTTCTTATCTTGCTTTCAAGATAACTGACTGCAGAGCCATAGCTCAGCGAATCATATTTCTCTGTGGCTAACAAGAGAATCTGCAGTTCATGAAGAGCATGAGGCTTCAATTCAAGCTCAAAGAGAGGGCTCAAGGTTCTGCTGCATCATGCAGAATCTCTGGGTTTGGATTGGTATAAACCTGATGACATTACAATGCATGATGCTTCTTCCAATACTAAAGAATGATCTGTTATCACTTTAATAAAAGCCATCTGAGTGATAAAGAAGAAAATTTAATTTAGAATCGCTGCATCACTCACTAGCAAAACCCATGTGGAAATTATTTAGATTTCAGTGACATTATAATGATTCTGCTCATTACAACGGTGAAACTAAGGTCACTCAGCCTAAGTCATCAATGAAAGACTTGATATATTCAATCAATCAATCAAATTGAATTGCTCAGCAAAGTGAAAATTTTGGGGAGCTTTGTTCCATTCTCCAAGAGACCCTCCCATTTTTAATTGAGAAAGGTTGCTCTGTTGACATCCTTGAAGATCACAGGTGGCTCCATTCATGTATTTCTCATGGATATTATATCATATCTAAGTGAGTTGAATCTCCAACTTCAAGATAGAGAATCAATTAGTTTCTTATCTTGCTTGCAAGATAACAGTCTTCCAAATGATCACATTTTTTTGCACGCACATTTTCAGATGAAGCTAAGACCAATGGTCAGTTAGACTGATTGAGTTATGATATGCGGAGCCAACTTTGGTTAAGGAAACTTGCTGAATTTCTATAAATGTATGTCAAGTGATAGATCTCCAGAGTGATACAAGAGGGTTGCAGTTTGTGCAAGCTTCTCTGGAAATACTTCAACATTTGTGAAGACACATTTATGAAGACAAATCTGAACAAATCGCCTTTGCAGTAATGCCTTCAAAACACATGACAATGGATAAGTTGATGGTCTGTTGAGACCACTGCCTCTCACACTGACCAAAATTGTCTTACTGTTTCCTTCTACTCCCCCGTTGGTATGTATCCATTTTTTGTTTCTTGTCTTCTACTTAGGGCTTGTCTACACTACGATGTTGTCGAAAAACTTTTGTTTTTCATGTGTACTTAAAAAAACTCCCCTGTGAAAGACAAAAGTGTTGCCGATGCAAGAGGCACACTCTGCTGCCAACAAAGCTACTGCTGCTCACGAGACTGGAAGTATTTTGTCAGCAAAAGTGCCGACAAAATACCGATACAGAGCATTCGCACACACTGACTTTTAGCGTCAAGGCTGTGTCAACACAGCCTTGTTACTAAAAGCTGCATAGTGTAGACAAGCCCTTAGATTGTAAACTCTCTGAGGCAGGGACTGTCTTTTTGTACAGCACCTAACACAATAGGATCCTAGTTTATGAGTGGGTCTCCTAGGCTCTACAATTATACAAAGAATACATAATAATTGTAACTGACAAATCAAAGTATTACAATTGGCTAACAGCCTGGATCTAAAATGTTTTATTCAAAGATAAAACCAGACATCAAAAATCTAGTTTCAGAGAAGCAATGGTAGGCTTCTCTTTGATACACCTTGCCCTGCAGCCCGCAAAGCATATTTTCTCTTTCTACGTGTTTTGTGGAGTGCTTTGTTTGCCTGCAGTGCATAACTGTGTACATTTAACTCTGATAAAAACTCTACTTTGTACGTGCAAATTAAGTGCAGCCGTCAGGCTCCTGGCAAATCACCAGTGTGGCCCTCACACTGCAAAGTTTGTGTAGCTCTGTCTTAGCATGTGTTGTGTATGGCTGGGTCACCAGTATTTTAAGGATATGCATTGGATTGGGTTTGTGTCATGTCTACTCATTTGTTTTGTAGTGGTTTCACAGTCACTTTGCAATGAAGAGACCCTAACAACATGAAGGGTTAACGCCTCCAATCAGTCCAGTGGCCTCTGGTAGTGCAGATAACCTCCTCCCCAGTCAAGCAGAAATTAAAGCACTTCTGTGTTTACAGTCAGACCCAACTTGTCGCCCTGTGCAACTTGACAGGCCTGGAAGCTGGTCCTTAAAAAGGAGGAACTCAGCCCTTTTTGGACGGCACTCTATATCAAGCAGAGCTAGAGCCCTCAGATCTCAGCACTGGGGAACAGCCTGAGCGTACAGCCAGCCTGAGCCCTCTGAGGAAGGAAGATGAGTTGGTTTGTTTCTTTTGTTAAAATCCTCAGGACTAACTCCTAGTCTTTAGGCACACAGAATGGGGAGGGAACTGAGACTATCTGTGAGATCTGTAAGAGGGAGCCTGGCTGTTGGTGGGCTGTGGAACTATTTTCCTTTTCATGAGCCCTGTTCTACACTCTTTCTCTTCCCCATGCTGCCCTCTTAGAAGATTGTGGACTTGCTAAGAGATACAGCTGGAGGGCTATGCCCCGTACTCAAGGACTGGACCACAAGACAACTGTTGATTGGGGAATGATGTACAAAGTGAATGACGTGCCTGCCTTCACCCCAAGGGGTTGATCTTGAGACACAACCTTTAACACTTTCGGAAAGTCAGACCACTATGAGAAAGGTCAATAAGTGCCTCTGACATACATTTTGAATCCTATTCATTGCTTGTATAATTTGATCATGTTTCTTCTCTAAATTAAAAAGCCTTAAGATATCAGTTACTCCATCTATGGAAATATTTCCTCGTCTCTCATAACTTTCCTGCCTTAAAGGTTCTCTTTGGTTCTTCTTTTGATGGTCAACAGTCCTTTTTTGCATGCATAAAAATTAAGTTAATCAGGGATCTTGTGTATCTGTGCTCTTCTACTGTATACTTAACCAAGGGTGACATCAACCCATTTAAAAAGACTAAATATTCCATCCTTTATCATTGATTAAGTGGGGTTGTTTTCTCTAGCTTATTGGGCTCCAATTTCCTTTACCATCACCCTTGAAAACATTAAATTTATATTAATACAGAAAATGTACTTTTAAAAAACTGTTTCTTTCTCTTTTATGTGCATCTTTAGATACACCCCAGATGAAGATTTTCCCAATGAGGTTTGATTTGGGGCCTCACATCTCCAGCATGTGGAGCAAGAAATAAATAAGCAGTGTCCATCATATTTCATAGGAACTGCATATTTAATTCCTGAAAATGTACTGCTGAAACAGATTTTAACCAGTGACCCAGTTTATTGAAGAGAGAATAGAATGCTTCTGTGCAGATTCACAAGGAAGTTTCTGTGAAGGCAGGAACCACCCTTCCTTCAAGGGATACTATTACAACTCATTAATCTTTCAACAGGCGATGTGCACAATGGTACTTATTATGAAGAAACTTCTAGGAGCTCCTCCTCCATAGTTCAGGCAGGGAGCTGTGACTGCTTCTATGCTATCTCCTCAGCATAGTTAGAAGAGGGAGCTAACAAGCCAAATCACAGAGTACTTTTACCGCAGTGTCACTGGACTGCTGTTACTCCTGATTTATGAATGGTGTAACAGAGTGGAGAATAAAGCTCTAGTTGCATTGGCAATCTGGTGTGTGAAAGGTTTTAAACATTGCATAAATTCGCAAAACCTTAAAAAATAAGGTTGCATTTGTAATATGGCTTGTTCAAAAGAAATGATAAACCACTTTCCAAGCCAGGGATCTCAAACTCAAATGAGCAAGGGGGCCCCATGAGAACTAACGAATTGGCCTGAGGGCCACATCACTGACACACACACATACCCGCTGCCCCTGGCCCAGCCCCCACACCACTCCTTCCATGAGGCCCCACCCCTGCCCTGCCTCTTCTCACCCCTTCCTTGCCCCCATTCCAAGCTGTTACCAAAAGTTCCAACCCCGACTCCACCCCCTTCCCGCCCCTATTCCAACCCCTTCCCCAAAACCCTGCCTCTCTCTCTCTCTTTCCCTGTGCGGTGGCTTCCTGCTCCTTCCCGGAAAAACTTAAGCCGCCAAACAGCTTTTTGGTGGCAGGAACTGCCTGGAGGTAGGTAGAGGAGCAGGGAGCAGCGCATGGAGTGAGGAGGTGGAGAGCTTCGTGGCCACAGGAAATAACTTGGGGGGGGGCAAGGATGAGGGGAGTTTGGTGGCCACAGGAAGTAACTCCAGGTGGGGGATGCAGGGTGCTTGGTGAGCTGCATGTTTGAGACCCCTGTTCTAAGTCTTAGTATCAATAGAAAGACTTCCTATATCTTCACTTCCCTTTCTCTCATCTGTGTGTCAGTCAGTTTGTTACTGAGTCATGCAACAGAAGTTGCCTTCTCTCTGTTTTCTGGAACTTTATTGGCACAGTAAGGTATACAAGTTTGCTAGGCTACATTGAATACTTTGGACTGGGGAGGCTTCACAGCACTAATGGGATTTCATTTTGTATATCAGTTTTTCATTACAGTTCAGTCCTGAGAAGCAGCCAGGTTTGCCTACATTGCAAGGCCTTTTCTGGAGCATCTTGTTTTTCACCCACAATTATTCTCTCACTCTCTCGGACCCCTCTAAGAACCAGGGTTCTTCTCTCCTACCATTTAGCCTACAAAATATTGATTTCCTTCTGAGAACTCTGTAGCCTTGATCCTGCCTGATTGTGTAATAATGCATGCAAACAAAGGGTTATGGAGAAATCAGTGTGCAAAAGAGAGGATCACTTTACAATCCCTGGGAACTGCACTCAGGTCACTGTGTCGGAAGGGCTCAGGAAGTGTGATGAATGTGCTCCTTCCTGAGTATTACTGCTCTTCAAGTAAAATAATGTAACATCTTGTAGCAGTGTGTTATTTAGAGCCAGTCATACCTCAGCTGACCTGAGCTAACAATCAAATTGGCGTGACCAAATTAGAATGCCTAGCAGATTTTCCTGTGGCCTGGAATGGAGATTTGGTTGCTAAGCATGCCTGACTTGGGAGACTAACTGACTGGCATGTAGTGATAAACTGATTGTCACAATGTCATGGTGCAGGGAGAGGAAAAAAGAGGATTGTGGGGTGGCTCAGTGGTTTGAGCGCTGGCCTGCTAAACTGAGCATGGTGAGTTCAATCCTTGAGGGGGCCATTTAGGGATGTGGGACAAAAATTGGTTGAATGACTTAATTAGGGATTGGTTCTGCTCTGAGCAGGGGGTTGGATTAGATGATCTCTGAGGTCCCTCTGAACTGAATGTTGCTATAATCTACACTAGGGGTTGGCAATCTTTCAGAAGTGGTGTGCTATGCATCTTCATTTTTTCACTCTAATTTAGTGTTTCACATGCCAGTACTACATTTTAACATTTTTAGAAGGTCTCTTTCTATAAGTCTTTTTATCTTTTCATGTGCTGTATTTTTCACTAAATGCAGTTGATGAAGTTCATATCCCATGAAAGCTTCTGTTAGTATCTAAAGTGCCACAAGCAATCGTTGTTTTTATAGATCTGTTTGCCTCTCTAGAAGACAAATATATGAGCTAATCACAATACTGTTCACATATGCTCCCAACAATGCAGATCAAACAGCATTATGTTTATGAAAGATGTTTGTTTAAGGATTGCTGACTTTCCTAACAGTTCTGTTTAGCAAATTTTGACCTCAGGCTCAGAGACTTTCCCTGTTTCACTTCTAAATGCAATCAGAAGTAGAAATTACCATTGGACTGTGCCCATAGCTATTGTACCTGAGGCACAGGCAACCCCACCCCTTGGGCTGATGTTGAGCACATTCCAAGTCCATATATGGAAGTTGGCCAACATTGATTTTGTGCAACTTACTCAACTGATCTTGAGTCAAGAAATCAAAGATGAAGAGGACTGCCCATTCTTTGTCTGTTTTTTGCCTTTACTGACTAGGAGTATAAACTTTCTTTAGCAAGAGCCGAATTATCTTTTCTCTCTGTATCCATGGCAAGAGGCAAATTTCACAGCCATGCTGTACCCCTACCTCCTACTTTTTGCAAATTTTCCCTCTTTGAATCTCCACTTACTTTTGGACACTCACCTTCATCCCTCTCTCATATCCCCCTCAGGGGCATGCTTCCCCTCACCAGTCTTCTCATACTCTTATTGATCCCATTTGGGCATCCCCTTTCCAGGGGCACAGTGCTCTCCCGTCACTGTCAACTTTTTGGGCACATTGCTCCCTATCTGGGGATTTTAATCCCCCTTTGGGCTCCGGTGTTGCAGGGCTCAGTGGTGTCACTAGATGCTGGAAAAAGACTCTCTTCTGAGGTTACTCAGCAGAGCAGCAGGAAAGTGAGAGGAAAGAGATGTACCTGCTCTCCTGCATGCCTGTTACTATGGGGCTCAGAAGCCAAGAAGGGGGGCTTGTCTTCACTAGAGCCAGGAGAGATCGATCGCCAGCGGCGCCCCCGTCGACTCCATAACTCCAGCTCGCCAAAAGGCGCAAGCTGGAGTCGACGGGGGAGTGCCTCACCGCCGCCGTGAGGACGGCAGGTAAGTCGGCTGTAGATACGCCGATTTCAGCTACGTTATTAGCATAGCAGAAATTGCGTATCTACAGTTGATCCCCCCGCAAGTGAAGACCAGCCCGAAGAGAGGAGCTGAGAAAAACTGTCTTTTCCAAAACTAGGCTTTGGGTCCTGGTGATTGCAGCTGCTGCTCAGGAAGAGCCAGGAGAAAGCTCAGTTGCTTTTTCCCCCTCAGGCATGAATGTGCCCCCTCAGTTTCTTCCACTCAGACCTCTACTCTTTTCGAAGTGTGGAGCTGTGGCCAATAAATATGAAGTGCGGGAAAGGAGTGAGGGCTGGAAGAAAGTGTTCTGGGACCTGAGCCTGGGCTTGGCCCATAGGCTATATTTGACACTGGCTTTGCATCTGAAAGCTCTTTGGAGCAAGGACTGCATTTTCCTATACAGCAGCAAGCACAGTGCGGACTCCATACTGACTGTAGCCGTTGGATGCCACCACAACACTAAATAAAAGCAATGGAATTTGGCAGGAACTCACAACTCTTTGCTTCCCTCCTTCACCTTTCTCCCGTGTTTCAATCCGTACCCTGCCTTGAAATCTCCAGGCTACTTCAGACATCAGACACCTTGATTTGTCAATTTCCCCACACCTCCTAACTTCCCTTCTTCCCTCCCAAATTCCTCCCCTCTTTTAACATCAGTCACTCTCTCCTCTGATTTCTTCCCTTCTTCATTCAAGTACACAGAGGTTTCCCATATACAAAAGTGATAGACACCCCCCCCCCTCCTCCCTCTAGCTGTCAGCTCATCTCCCTCCTTCCCTTTATTTCTAATCATCAAAGCGTAGTGTCTGTTATGTGAGCAGGCTGCCTACTTTCAATGGCTTGTCTTCTTGTCTTCTAGCTTCTTCCCCAATCACATCCATTCTAGTAGAGCACCCTCTCTGATCATCAATTCAGGTGGCTGAGGGTAGGAGTCACAACCTGGAACTACCAAATTTCTATCTCTGCTGAGGCTATCCTTTAATCCAGCTGTTTATTACAATCATAGGGTTAGCAGGGAACGTAAGGGTCATCTAATTTACCCCCCTGCCAAGATGCAGCATTGAAGTAACTCAGAAAAGTATTGAAAGACGTAATATAGGATGTGGTCAGACACAATGAGATGTGAAACGGTGGCACAAAAGAGGCACTGTGAGGGTGTTCCAAACTCCTTGTCGCCCTCCCGGTCAAACTGTCAAGTAACTGGAATCTATAGTATAGCTTCCTTTTAGCTAGACATGCTTTGGAAACATTCATAGGCTTTCCCAGGTGGAGAACAGAGGACAAGTACTTCTAGTATTTTCTTTTCATGGTTGTGCTAGGTGGATTATGCAGCTATTAAATCAAATTCCTTCCCATTCAGTAGCCCATTTCATACTTCTCTTCCAAGTTTATGATAGTTTAAGTAAACAGAGGTGTGGTAGGGCAGGGGTAAAAACCCCTAGAGTGCCCTGCCTCTGCACTGTAAACCCTGCTTGCAGGCAGGAGACTCCAGGGCAGGGGCTGGCCCCAGCCATGAGAATGCAGAGCTAAAAGCCCTAGCAGAGGGTTACTGCAGGGAGCTCAGCTGGGTTAAAAGGCCCCAGCTATAGCTGGGATGAGGAGGCAGGATAAAAACCGCTGACTCATGGTCAGCAGGGGGAGAGAAGAAGGGCCTAGGCAGGGAGAGGAAGGCTGAGTTGCTGTCTCCAGGCTGTGAGATAGGCATCTTAGGGGGCTGAAGGGCCAACAGCCCAGAACTGTGGGGTCATGGTTGTGGGGGGTTTGTGGGGTGCACAGCTGGTTTCACAAGGACACTGTTGTAAATAAAGGACATGTGGGGCAGCACTAAGACTGTGTGGAGGCCTTTGTTGAGCCCAGAAAGACCACAGGGGGCATGGACCCTGTGACAAGAGGTAATATCTGAAAACCTGTTAGATTTCATGGCTTTATCTCTTGGAAAAAGGGCACTCATTCCATTCTGTGAGGGATGAGCATGACTAATTTCAGCATATTCCCATAACTCTTATCTAGCTCTGAATGGAAAAAAAATTAAACAGATACCACCACCCTTGGCAATAGTAGTAACACTGCTGGCATGAGACAGGAACAATTTGGCAGTGCTTCTCTGGAGATAATTTACCTCTTAGAATTCCTCTCCCCAACGTACTTCTCAATTTCTCTGTGAACAGTCAGAATTTAAATAATATATTCCTTGTAGTCAGCTGAGATATTTTGCCAGTTTTTATTTGAGACAAGCAATTACATACACCACTAGATTTAAAATGAAGTTTAAGAATAAAGCTTGGTGATTATTTTGGGCAGCAAATGTAAATGTTGCTGTTAAATGAATTTTTCAGGGCTCCAAAAGCTATTAACAAATTCAGGCTGAATTTGGCAAATAGTTTCAGCTGATTTTTTTTTTTTTTTTTAAATAAGTCCCTGCTGACACTTTTGAAATGAACTGTCTTTGGCTCTTTAAGAGGGAGGAGGCCAGGGCACTTGTAACTGGTCAACTGACCTCATTTGGGATTAAAAGAGAGCACCTGGGCCCTAGAGAAGAGAACTCTGACTCACCAGCTCTATCTGAATCAATCAGGAGAAGGGTAGGTGAAAGCTGGCTGGAAGTGAAAGATTGGCTGCTAGAGTCAGGAGACGAAGTGTTTCCTAGGTGAGGGCTGAAGGCAGGAGAGCAGCAAGAGGGATTTGCTAGCTGACATCCCCAAGCCAGAGAGCCAAGGCCAGAGGGTTGGAGAAAACTGAAGGCTGGCGAGTAACAGAGATAGTTGCCTGCTGACTTGAAATGGGAGAACCGAAGCTCAGGGCTGGAGTAAGCTAAAGGCAGAGGAACTGCAGAGTAGCTTGCCTGCTGACATGTCCCTGCTGTAGTGCAGAGGAACAGGAGGGCCAGAGAGAGTGAGGGATGCTCCCCTGGTAAGGATGATCTCCCAGCAGAGACTTTGGGGGTTTCTGCTGGGAAGAACAGGGTGGCAATCTATTTGGAAGGGCTGGGATGGCTGTCCTGGAAGGAGGAGAGAAGAGGCTTGACATAGAGCTTAAATATGATGAAAGATGCCTGAATGGGGTGTGTACTATGTCCATGGACAAGAGGATGTGTGATTTTAAGGACTACCTGCACAATGGCTGTTAAATGGGAAATTTTATTATAGACTGCTTGCACTATGTTTTTGCTGATAAACCAGCCCTGAGCAGAGGTATTATTAGGCAAGAAAGCTGCCGTGGAGCAACTGGGAACTCTGAAGGAGGGAAACTGAGGCAGATGCACCTGTCCTGTTTCACTTGCCCCTGGAGGGCACCCACACAGGGCTACCCTATGGCAAACTATTTTGATGTTTTGATTAGAATGGACATTGTGTTAAGAAAACGTTGTTTTGTGTCAACATTTTAAAGGCCGAACAACATCTTTTCAGTTTTTCATTTTGCTGGAAAAAACAAAACAAATTTCTGTTTAGGTTTGAAACTAAACAATTTCCCCCAGATTCTGCCTAGGCTGGGATTTCTCTGTTTCAATGATTGTTTAGTTCAAGATTAGGTGCATTTGGAGATTAGGTTGTGTACATATGCTGCCCTTGTAGTATTCCTATGGTGACAAGGGAACAGTTCTCCACATGCCATTATAACATAAAACAGCGGTTCTTGCAATGCCATCATGTTATCAATAGAGCAGTTGTAGGGAGCTTTGGAATTGCTGAATACGGTGAGTTTCTAGAAATGACAAGCCTGTATGAGTTTTGTTATAAATATTGCAGTAGCAGTTAGCTACTCATTCTCTACCACCTTGCACCTTGTGTTGTCCATTCACATGCACGCAAAATGAATGTCAAGTGCTGCCATACTGTTTACAGGAGCATACTTCATACAGGTGCAAATGATTACACATGGTGCAAGGGAATGGAGAATCAGGCTCCTTAGTTTTGAGAGGCATGAGGGTTTCTTTTAAGTCTAATGGCCTCTCATCTGGGGCCTGAACCTGCTCCTAATCAAATCAAAGGAAAAACTCCTACTGACTTGAATTCTGCAGTATCAAGCCCGTTGGGGAGAAATCCCATTCTACTGTAGCATTTAAATACCTGGTAACTTGAAGAAAAGCATCCAATCACTGTACTCCAGAAGGCTACACTTTTTCTACCAACTATCTGCTGTTTATGATAACTACAGAATAAAAAATTGTAACACCTGGACTTATATTTAAGAAAAGCCTGGGTGACAGAAAAGTCGTGCCATGGTTTTAAATAATGTTATCTACACGCACTGTTTACAAATTATGTTCTATGGTGACACTTTTTCTCCTTTTAAAATTAAAGTGTTCTTCCTTAATATCCTCTTCTTTAATTGTCATGTTTACATGACTCTCTTGGTCTAGCTGAAATGCCTGAGGCATTGGTAACTGCATCATCTTGTTTTAACTTGATGAGTTGTTTGTACCTGTGTTTAACCACTTCCTAATTCTCCTATAAAATACAATTTCCCAGCCTTTTGGGATCATTCCTATGATGACAGTCTGCTCTGGCAAGAGCAAAGGCCATCCCTTGAGGAATTTGTTCACTCCAAACCCCACAAAAACATTTTTGAGCCAGTTCTGATCACGTAACTCTGGCCTAGGAGAGAAGGATTGTCTGGTAGTTAGGGAACTAGCCTAGGCCTTGGGAGACTATGTTCAAGTCTTTGTTCTGCCACAGACTTCATGTGTGAACTTGGGCAAGTCACTGAGCCTCAGTTCCCCATGTGTTGAGTGTGTGTGTGTGGCAGGGGGGAAATAGTACTTTCCAACTACATAGGAGTGTTGTGAGGATGAACGTGCAAAGACTGATGTGTTCACATACTATAGTCTGGCTCTGCTTACTCTTCTTTGCACACAGGTACTCACATGGATACGTGTACAATGACCAGCCATTCCCCAAATACGCATGCCACAAATGCTTGTTCATATCAGGACTCAGAGGTCATACTGAAAAGCCACAAAGAACTGAAATCGATGTCTGAAGTATGTGACCCATTCTAGTTCCAAGCCTATTAGCAGACTGGATCTAACATGCATGAAGTGGCTTATGAAAAGTTCCCTGATGCACTATGACACATTGTCATAGTGCATCAGCAATTTAAAGAAATATTTTTTATTTTTTATTTTTGTAGGGGGAAGCAAGTTATTTGTTTTCTGCTACAGCCAAGATTCTGTCCTAGTCATGTCAGAGAATAGAGGGTTGACATATATCTTGTATGTGGTACAGATATAAATCTTGGGTTTCCAGGTCTTCAAGAACAAAGCTATATTAAATTGAATTACTTGGGCCAAAAAATTCTCTTATTATATCCTATACACCCCCCGCTGGAGAAAATGGGATTATATGGAAGTAAAGTGAAGAGAATTTAGATGACTGAACACCATTAATGACTGCTTCTTGGAGCTAGTCCTTGAACCCACGAGGGGAGAGGCAATTCTTGGTTTAGTCCTCAGTGGAGCACATGATCTGGTCCAAGAAGTGAATATAGTTGAACCACGTGGCAATAGCAACCTAATATAATTAAATTTAACATCCTTCAGGGTTGGGGGGGAATTACCAAAGAAATCCACCATAATAGCATTTAACTTCCAAAGGGGGAACTACACAGAAAAGAGGAAGCTACTTAAATGTAAATTAAAAGAAACAATCACAAGAGTGAAACAGCTGCATGCTACATGGAAACTATTTTAAAACACTGTCATTCAAACTAAATGTGAAACCCAAATCAAAACAACCAGTAAGAGGACCAGAAAAATGCCACCGTGGCTAAACAGTAGAGTGAAAAAGGGGGTCAGAGGAAAAAGGCATCATTTAAAAATTGGAATTCATATCCTACTGAGGAACATAGAAGGGAACATAAACTCTGGCAAGTCAAGTATAAAAGTATAATTAGGCCAAAAAAGAATTTAAAGAGCAACTAGCAAAAGACACAAAAAAATAACAGCAAAAAAGTGCTTAAGTACATCAGAAGCAGGAAGCCTGCCAAACAATCAGAGGAGCCATGGGACAATCAAGGTGCTGAAGGAGCACTCAGGGAAGACAGGGCTGTTGCAGAGAAGCTGAATGAATTCTTTGCATTGGTCTTCACTGCAAAGGGTATGAGAGAGATTCCCGCACCTGAGCCAGTCTGGTTTAGGTGGTGAATCTCTGAGGAACTGTTCCAGATTCAGTAGTGGAGAACATAAGAATGTCCATACTGGGTCAGACTAAAGGTCCATCTTGCCCAGTATCCTTTCTTCTAGTGATAACCAATGCCAGGTACTCCAGAGGGAATGAACAAAATGGGTAATCCTCAAGTGATCCATTTCCTGTCGCCTATTCTCAGCTTCTGGCAAACAGAGGCTAGGGACACCATCCCTGCCTATAGTTTTGGAATAAACTGATTAATTAAAAACTAATAAGTTACCAGTGGTTTCCAACCAAGAGCTCTAAAGGAACTGAACTATGAAACTGCAGAGCTACTAACTGTGCTATATAATCTATAGTTTTAATCAACCTCTGTACCAGATATCTGGAAGATAGCTAATATAATGCTGATTTTTAAAAAGGGCTCCAGAGGCAATCCTGGCAACCTCCTTGTAAGCCTATCATCAGTTCCAGGGAAATTGGTCAAAATGGTAGTAAAGAACAGAAACTGCTGAAAGGTGATGATGAGAGCTGGTTAAATTAAGTGTTTTCCTTGTGTGATATTACAGAAATCTGATTTATGTATTATTAATAAAGAAAAGCAGAGAGTTGGGGGAAGGGGCTCTGGTCAGTGATCAGTAATAAGTGCAATATTCTCTAGAATAGTAATATTATACTTTGTTATTAATGACTAAGTCTATTAATTAACCATATCTGTAAGTGCAGGTAGCATGACTTGCTTTAAAAAGTTATCTCATTGTTGACTGGAAGAGTCACTTGGAAAATTTCAAAAGGGTCAACATTTGGAGCATGTGTCTACCCCCCCGACCCTCGCACCACAATGGAAAAGAAATCAGTGGAAAATGTCTTCCATTTTCTAACAAGCTCTAGTTTTTTGATCTGTTTTTTTTTTTATATTAAAGCATCAGAAAGGAGCCTGCTTTAGAGTAAGACAAGTAACGAAACCAAAGGCTTGCTTTTTCTTATCACTATTGAGTTATGCCTAAAGCACACTGAGCTGTCAGCTCTCCAAAGTGAGGTTAATTACATGCTACAGGTTTGATGAGCATGTCAGGTTCTTCTAAATACTGCAAGAATGATTAAGATGCCAGTAACAGCAAGACTGGAGGAACAAACATGCTAAGGAAAGACTCTTGGGTCAAGTTAACAAAAGGCTTAGCTTGGTTTCATGCATGTTTCACTTGTACAAATATGTACTTTCATGTGTAACTACTCAGTCTTCATGGAGTAATTTGTAGTTTACATATGCACAAATAAGAAGCCACTTGAAAATTTTATTGCAATAGTCCACTAGTCCCCTCTAGAGCATGAGTAGTCTCTGTGAGCATCCAGTGAAGTGGAAGGTTTCTTTTAAAAATATTGTCTAAATTCAGACCTGATGGGAACATTGGGAGGAAACCCCTGGCTTCAGGGAGGCTCAAATTTGTCCAACCCTAGAAAGATTTCAGTAGTTCCAGATCAGACTGATTAACATTGTCTTTTGTCAGTTCATCAATGTCACACTTGCAACTCTGGGATGGGTTTACATACAGCTTTCATTTTTTTTTTGTTTGTTTAAAAAAAAGGTACATAGCAAATGCCTAATTACTCCTGTTGATAAAAAAAAAAAATTGCAAGTTACAGTCTGGTCCCATGTAATGAGATATGCTGCCTAGAGCATTGGGTTACTGCTTGCAAAAGAATACTACCTATTTGAAAGGACTTTATTGACTCAGCTGAAGTCTTCAGCAGAAGGTGGGGCTGGTGGCTTTTAGTAGCAATGTATTGTCCTAAAAAAGCACATTCCTTTTGTTTTTCTCTTTGTGTGTCTTTCTCTTTTAATACCTGGAATGGAATGGGGAAACTAAACTTATCAATGGATGACTCTAGTAGCAAAAAATGTGAATTTCATGTATTTACCTGCAGCACTTTGCATCACAATCTACATTCTTTACTTTCTCAATTGACAGATATACATCCACATTGGTTTCAAGTAGTATATTACAGAAAAAAGCCTTGATTCTCAACTGCCTTGCACCTTGGGTAATCACCCACCTCTGTGCAAGGTAGGAGTAGAATTCTGCCATTCAGATTTTTTACAATCCTAAGTACAAAAGGCAGCGCAGAATCAATTATATCCAAGGTATGTTGACTGATAGCATAAATTAGAACCAATGTTCCATATTGTTAAATGAAAATGAATCAGACTGTTTGAGAGCTGAGTGAATAACTAATTTATTTTTCAGTTAGATGGCTGTTTTTGAAAAACATTTTTTTTTCAATTTGGTGAACCAAAATGTCTAAAAATATGTTCAGGTAAACCCAAATGTTCAGTTTTCAAACTTTTTTTAAAATGTAAAAAATGTCAAAAATAAAATTGAAGTACATTTCAAAATTATGTCATTTCAAATTGAGAAATAGAAACATTTCATCTGAAA
Organism: Dermatemys mawii; assembly: GCA_007922305.1. Classification (NCBI taxonomy): domain Eukaryota; kingdom Metazoa; phylum Chordata; order Testudines; family Dermatemydidae; genus Dermatemys; species Dermatemys mawii. Next base: position 20,495,066 of record ML677342.1, read on the forward strand.
ATATCAAAATGAAATGTTTCTAGTTGTTTGACTCAAACAGTTGGTGAATTTGACATGAATATGAGGTAGACTCAAATCTGCATTTTTCAGTGAAACAAAATATTTTGGCTAAAATGTTTGACTAGTTCTAGACTGTTTCTATTGTGAGGAGGAATGATGGTTTTGTGGTTAGAGCACAGAAGGGGAGTCAGGAGTTCTGTCTTCTGTTCCCAGCTCTGCCACTGACATGCTGTGTAACAGTGAGTAAATAGGTCACATAACTCAAAGCCAATGTGAGTGGTTGGATATTCAGCATGTCTGAAAATGTAGATGCTTTTAGGAGCTTATCTTTTAGTACCTATTTCTGAAATAAGTGTAAACACATGAGAAGCTCACATGCAGTCTGTGAAGGATGTGAAAGATGTCTGTATTTTATGAATATTATATGTGCATCTATTTGCTTGATTATGCTTGTGTTGGTGAGTACATGATTACAAAAGAGTTAATTCCAATAGAAGAGGACTACAAATAGTCAGGAAGGTAAAACGCAGGCTTCCGATAGCACTCCCTGATAATGTGTCAATGCAGGTGTCAATCCCTTTGATGTTCACTTCTGGCAGGGGTGAGTTCAGGGGAAGTGGAGGTGGGAAAACTGTAACAAGAACCTTGGAGCAGATGAAACCCTGAGCTCTGGAGAGAAAGACACAGGGATTGCAGGGGTTCAGACCATTCCCCTGGACCCAGAAATAGGGTACCTGGGACTAGCTAGGCCAACCTAAGTTTAGGTAACACATAGTCATGTAGACTGCTTGTTGTGTTAAAAACTCCATCTTGATATGCTTTGATTCTTTTAATCAAGATTAAACAATAGTCTCTTTTGAAGAGGCTGTTTTGGGGTTCATTCTGGTCATAGCTCCTAAAGGGAAGTCTTGCAGGGCAGCTGAATCCAGCTGGGCCTGTGGAGCAAACCTGGAAGCCTTGGTCTGAGAGTGGGAGAATCATGAGATTCCTCCTCAGGGTGGTGAAGACAGGAGGTCTGTTGCCTGTGGAGACTCCACTCAGACTGAGAGGGGTAAGAAGCAGAGCTAGTTCTGAACTGTGACCAATCCATTCCCTGCAGTAAACTTTACATTTGAATTTCATTGGCCTATATTAACATTCATGTTGTTGAAGTTCAAAAGGCAACGCTTGCAGCTGGACAGCACTTGTGCTGTAGAAGGATGAGCGATGAGCACATGCTGTTGGATGAAATAAACAAATAGTCATAGACAACTACATTCAGTTTATTTGTATTTTTCTTAAAGTTTCAAATATAGTGACAATAAATGTATATTCATTCTTTCAGGTATTGAAGTATTTTTTTAAAGACTAACATACCCCAGACACTCTTAATATTGTTCTACATTCTTTCCCTTCCATCTCAATTTAACCTATTTCCTCATGTGATATGTTACTGAAGTTGCGTCCTGCAAAAGCTCCTCTGTCATGTGACCACCGCTGACTCATCTCACATGTGAGCTTCTAAGGTTTCTGTCCAGATGACATATACAATAAGTAGGTTATATCTAATATCTGCAGTAATAGTATTCATGATGATAATCCCTAGCACTGAGAGATCCCTTTTTATCCATAGATTTCAAAGCTTTTTACAGAGGTCAGTAAATATTATCTACATTTTACACACAGGGAAACTGAGGCACATAGCGGTTAAGAGACGTCAAAGTTCACACAACAATTCAGTGGCAGAAATGGGGCTAAAACCCAAGGGTTATGTCTCCCAATCCCTTCTCCAGCCACTGGATCACAATATTTATTCAGCAAATAATACTGAAGAGGATAAAGGACCAGATTCTCAGCCCTGCTACAGTCTCTTTCTTCTCGTGCTGCAGAGGGCCATAAATCCAGTCTAATGGGCTACCTAGGAATCGTCTGCCTGTCAGGGAAATCCCAGCTGATGTCGCTCTGATGTAAAGTCATCTTTGGCCTCTTCTGTCACCATCAATCCTGCTCAGCCAAACCCAAGAACCAGGGCCAACTCATTAAAATACAATTATATTTTTCTCTAGTGAAAAATATTTTCTCATTATGAAACTGTCCATTATTTGATTTGGTAAAGTAAAAAATACTTCATGTCAACAGAAACTAATATTGTACAATAAATTACACCATAGTATGATGCAATATGTAAGAGAATATGTTTTCACACAGTATTAGGTTTGCAGGCTGCTGTCACTCGCTCTAAAGGTTACTATCTTTCTTTTCTTTTCAGTACAAAAGCCAACTGTAAAACTGGAAACCCTTCTGGGAAATTGCTTGGCTCCACAAAGAACATACAGGTCTGTCTTTTCAGTTTGCAGGGCTTTTTGAGCTGTGTATAAAGACTTTTTTGTTAGTACTCCTGAATTGGTAGTACAGTAGAACTACAGAACCAGGTCCTTCAGGGTTGTTTGGGGTTTAATTTACTGCTCTCTCACAATTATTGTAATTGCAGATGTAGGGAATGAGAGAGCTTCACATTTTTCATACCGGTGCAATTAATTGTAATTTGTAGATCCCTGCAAAGCAAGGTGTGCTCTTTCCCTGTACGTGCAAGGATAAGTCAGCTTAGTGTCATGCATGTGTTGCCTTTTTAATACGCTCCTGTCGTTATCATCAGCCACTTTTTACGGAGCTCTGTGTAAGTGGTACCTGACACTTTACAAATGACTTAGGAGAAATGGTGATGATTTATTTGTGACTCAGAGGTGCTACCCTCAGTACAAATATTAAACAGTAATAATGATCAATGAATCATAATCAGAAATCAGGGCCCCGTTGTACTAGATGCTCTTCGAACATAACAAAGTTCTTGCCAGAGAGCTAACAATATTAGATATAAAAATGTTAACCCAACATAGTAACTGAAGAGCCTTCTAAACACTCAATTCAGCCTTCTCTGTCCAACTCCTCAACCTATCAAATCACCTCTTTTCCAGAGGCCTGGCAGAAGAGTTAGGCTTCCCATTGTGCCCAGAAGGCTAGCAACCTGAGGCGGGGAGGGATATTCCAAAGCCGCACACCTTGTCAGAAGGCCCTTTGCTGTTTGCCTCAAGAAGGTTCCAGCTTGAGCACTACCACTGAGCTCAACTGTGACAGTCAGAGGGAAAGAGAGAGAGTCTTTTAAGTAACCAGGTCCTAAACCATTTAGCGTTCTACAGGTAAAGCCATTATCTCTGAATTCCACCTGCACGGTGCTCTGCAGCTGGTGGAAAATATGGAGCATTGTTGTACCATGTTCCCTGTGTTATGGGCTGCTTAATAATCAGACGGTTTGCCTTCTTCTGATTCTGCATTCTCCCGATGCGTAGCTCCATGTAGTAAACTACAGTAAATTAACCTCAAGGAGACACAGAGCAGGATCATCCCTGGCAAGTTCCACAAATTCAGAAGAAAAGGGTGAACCTTCTTTGCCAAGCACAGAAAAGGAGGGGAAACCCCCCGCCCCCCAAACATGCTTGGCTGACCTGCTCATTCAGGAGCAATCCTGGAACTGTATCCTGGCTCAGAAAGTAACTGCCCTCTTCAGTGAGGGCTCGATCCTGCTAGCTGCTGAGCATTGTGGCCCCCAACCAGTACTTAAGCATGTGTTTAATTATAAGCACATATGTAGTATAGAGATCAGTGCTCACATGCTTAAGTGCTTTGCAGGCAGTGGCATAGAGAGCTCTGTTTTATTTGGGGAAGGGAGCTAAAGTTAAAAATTAATAGTACCTATTGAATATTGCCCCAATTAGTAGGTTTAGACCAGGGGTCTCTAAACTTTTTGAGACGAGGGCCATATTAGATTTTTGAAGGGGCTTTGTGGGCCGCTATTGTGCCCCCCAACTTTGCTCCTCCGGCCACTGCCGTGACCCCGCCTTTGCTCCTCCAGCCATGCTGCTGCCGCAGCCCCTCCCTTTGCTCCTCTAGTCACACCGCAGGGGCACTCACCCCTCCACATGAGTGCAGCAGCTCCTGTGGAGGGGGAGCGGCAGCTTCTCCATGTGCCTGCCCGGCTCGGAGTAAGGTGACCAGATATCCCGATTTTGTAGAGACAGCCCTGATTTTGGGGGGCTTTTTCTTATATAGGCTCCCACTGTCCGTCCCAATTTTTTTACACTTTCTGTCTCGTCACCCTAGCTGGGGGGCCAGAAAAATTGATGCCACGGGCTGGATCGGGCCGTAGTTTGGAGATCCCTGGTTTAGACCATGAACAATTAATAAAATGACATAATCGAGCTTCTGTTCCAGACTCAGTGTTTCCTTTATTAATGCCCCCGGATTCTTCCACTGCATGCATCCGACGAAGTGGGTATTAGCCCACGAAAGTTTATGCTCTAATACTTTAGTTAGTCTTTAAGGTGCCACAGGACTCTTTTGTCTCTTCTGCAATTCCAGACTAACACGGCTACCCCTCTGATCCTTTATTAATGCAGTCCCTAAATTATTTTGGGGTAGGGGGCAGGTGGTTAAGGTCACTCTGAGTCCCTAATCATCTGTGCCCAATGCAAGACTGGGGACATTGTATCTAATTTATCCTTAATTTAACTCACTGAACTTAATGAAGTTGCACTGGGAATTAATATGGTCCCATATATCTAGTGTACCTAAATATGGGTAAAATTACAGTAACATGTTGTAGTCTAGGGGTGGGCAAACTATGGCTAGCAGGCCACATCCAGTGGGATCAACCTCCTGGCCCCTAAGCTCCCGGACAGGGAGACTAACCCTGCCCCAGGCCCACCTTCCCCTCTCCCTAGGAGCCTCAGCGTGCCACACGGGCAGCACTCTGAGGGGCAGGGCTGTGCTCTCCTGTGGGGAAGCATGTCTGGATCCAGCCAGACCAGGCCACGTGGCTTCCAGACATGCTGCTCTGAGCGGCATAGAAAGGGGGCCATGGCTGGGGGTTGGATAAGGGGCAGGAAGATCTGAGAGGCAGTCAGGGGATGAGAGTGGGGGGAGGGGTTGGATAGGTGTAGGAGTCCTGGGGGTCTGTCAGGGAGCGGGAGGGTGGATAGGGGTCGGGGCAATCACGGGACAGAGAGTGGGGAGGTTGGGTAGGGGGTGGAGTCCTGGGGGGGCAGTTAGGGTGGGGGTCTCCGGAGGAGATGGTCAGGGGACAAGGAGCAGGGAGGGTTGGATAGGTCAGGGATTTTGAGAGGGACAGTCAGGGGGTAAGAAGTGGGAGGGGGTCAGATAGCACGCGGTGCCAGGCTGTTTGGGAAAGCATAGCCTTCCCTACCTAGCCCTTTGTACAATTTTGCAACCCTGATGTGGCCCTCGGACCAAGAAGTTTGCCCAGCCCTGCTATAGTCCATTATTTGACATATAATATAAAACACAAACAGGCTCTAGAACCTCACCTGATTTCACACTGAGGTAAAAAAGGAGTAACTACTGAAGTCAATGGGAGTAAAACTGGTGTAAGAGAGAAGAGAATCAGACAATGTGATTTTAACACCTGCCTGATTATGGGGAGTGATGGTTGAGCCTCTAACTTTAGCACTGCATCTCCTGACAGTTTTGAGTGCTTGACTTCACTCTTATATTAATGCTAGTGTGTGTGTGTGTGTGTACTCATTGGACTGGTGGGCGCGCACACACACACATTCAGCTTTGGGGCATAAATATGACAAAGAAATAAACAACACATACTTCTGCACTACCTGCTAAGTAGAGCTGCTCAAACAGTATTTGTCAAACTGCGTTGACACATTTTGCAGTTTTTCTCAACTTAAATTATTTGGCAAAGAGCTGTTCGTATTATTTGTCCATCACTATTAAATCTGTCAAATGGCATTTGTTTAATAATGTATTCCATCATCTTTTTGAGCTAATTGTTTAAGTTATTTGGGTAATTTTTAACATTCAATTCTACTATAATCTATGAAGCATCTGTGATGTTGACCTGAATGAAATGGAACATGCTGATGTTTCAGCAAAGTAGCAGATGCATCTTAATCTTTTTTGAAACAGACTATACAATATTATCTAACTTCCCACACAATTCCTGCCAACCCATTGCTAAATACCCTTACTGTATGGATTAAAGTTCAAATCCTTGCTTTCTAATTAAATTTTATGAGGAGAATATTGTACTGTGGTCTCATTTGTGCACATGGTCAAATATTAGCGGGAGCTCATTTGAGTCATGTGTGAAATCACCCATTGTTTACACAGATTCTGGTAATTACAGGACAATATAATCCAAGGCAATTTTAAGAACTAGAGAAATGGGCTGCTGCAACTACAACCAATGAGTCTTGCTTTCTTTCTCTCTCTCTCTCTCTTTTCTTGGTAAAGGAAAACTGCAGTGTATTCTCAACAGTTTGTATCCTGCATTCATACAGAAGCTTTTGCCGTTCAGGAGCAGAAAATGCTTTACAAATTGTGCCATCTAACGATTTGCTTAGAGCTAGATTGTTCTTTGCCTCTCCCCTGATTCCCCAAGATGTATGAAGTGGGGTGGGCACTTGTACGCTCCTGCAGAGGGACTCAGTGTAATCACAATCTGTGTGTTCACCTGAACTACAGATCTGGGGCTATGGAGGAGCCAGGGCCACAGCCCTGTTCCCCTGGCAACTGCCCTGCAGAGCTGGCTGGCCACAAAGGGGAGTGGAGACTGTACCCATTTTTAGAGGTATATCTGAATTTCTGAGCCCCTTCAAGCCTCCTTTATTATTAATGCTTGTATTACAGTAGCGCTTAAACCTCAGCCAAGACTGGGGCTCTATTATGCCCTACCCTGAAGAAATTGTCATCTAAATAGACGAAACGGCACAAAGAGTGGGAAGGAAAACAGAGGTGGTACAAGCAGAAGGTCACACAGTAGAAGTAGAACCCATGTCGCCTGGTCAAGTACCTTACTCGCTAGACTATGCTGCCTCTCAGCCTAGGCAGAGTCCAGTTTGGTGCTAAGTTAACAAACGTCATAGGCTGCACTAATATATAAAGATGACTGTGATTAGCTTCTCTCTTTTGATTTTCTGCTGGGATTACTTCAATGTGCAAGTGTTTTCTGAGCAACTGTGGCAGGCGGTTTCTGCTTTTCTGGCAACAATCAGTTAAAGGACGTGGTTGCAGTTTCCAAAACTAGCTTATCTCTCACAGTCTTTGTGAGCCACCAGAAAAGAACCAGAACAGGAAATATTTTGTTGAGTGCAAGGTGCATTTTAGCACCAGAACTGAAACAGCCAGTGTCGAGTCTAAAAAACAGATGGCTGATAAAAGTAAACTATAGTTCATTCAGGAAGCACCTAAAAAATCAATACCACATGTTAATACTTTACTAATGGGGCTGGGTGTATTATTTTTGATACAGGAAGAGCTGCTTTTCTCCAAAACTCAAACTGAACCCATGTTACAGCTCTAAGGAGGTTTGAAAATGTTGGGTTAGTTACAAAGGATAGGGCTGGGGTTAGGAGGGTAATATTTATGTGTTTCAGACGTTCTAGGGTCTGGCAAGGACTGGAAGGGGAAGTACAGGGAAAGTGTTTGCGATGAAGGGATTTGTATAAATGTAGCTAATGGAACTCAGCTAAAATCTCTGAAATATTGATATGCTGCGTTGCAAATTGTGGATCAAATCCATCTCACCTTACTCACATGAGTAATCCCAATGAAATCAGTGGGGTTAATTCTGTTCAGAGCGACTTAGGTGAGGAAGACTTGGCCCTATTCTTTTGTTAAAATTGTTGTGTATGTCAACAAAAAGCTGACAAATTTCAAAGTTCCTAAAAACAAAAATAAAAAAATTTCCATTTCTGTCGTAAAAAAATATTTTCCAGCTCGCTCTATAAAACAATAGAATGGGAACTTCATCTGCGATGAGAAAGGGTAAGGCCAGCTGTTCCTGCAACTGTTTCAAAGTGTCACTAATTTAGGAGCAGGAGCTATAAAACTCAGCAGTGTAAAATCCCATATCCCTGCCGTAATCCTCTTATCACACAACTTAACCTGTTACAAAACTATGCATGGATCATCTAGAAAGAAGCACAGATTTAGTGCGACTTCCATAGGAAAATGGAGTTAGGGGTTGCATGCAAATAAAAGTGGCTCAGATTAAGGGGATGGGCAAAAATTAAACTTCCTACAAGTCCAAATTCTTTAGTCACAATCTCTGGGCAATTAGAGGCTGCTTTGAATATGCTTTGTACAAGATGGTGAAACCAAGCAAATATTAAACTATCTCACTCTAATATGTATAGTTTCTTAAGATGTATTAAAATAGATATGGGCTGAACCAACAATGTTTGGATCTGTTTTTTTATATTAAACAAATCCAGCATTTGTACGTCTGGATTTGGTGTTAATGAGTGTGACTTGTAAATTTGAATTGATGATCAGTTTTCAAGCTGCTGCTAATTCTGGCTATCCAGCGTTTTGGTTCAGGCCCATCTGTCTATAGTAGAATTTGTTTGCTCCCAAGATTGTTTCTTTGTGCTTGCTTGGTTTTGTTTTGCTAAGCTTTTCTGTTTTCAGTTCCTATACACAACTATTTTGCTAAGCTTGTACACATGAAGGTCAATTTCAGGTCAAGACAGTATCTTTCTTACAATGTGGTATGCAGACAAGCCTTATCCCGCACTAGATAATGAATCTCCAAACATTCTGGAAGAGAGGCTAGAAAATATCAGATATAAATAATTAGACCATAGTTTTAGGGTCTACTCTTTTATGTGAGAATCATAACATATGCCCTAAATGTGGGTAAAATGCCCAGCACCCCTGAAAAAAGCACTTACATACAACACAAAGTGGAGTAGGGTATATATTTTTTAAAGTTGTTATTAAAATAGATTGGCAGATTTAACCACTTCAGCTATATGGAATAAAACCCATTTTGTTCCAGTTATTTTTAAAAGTAAGCTGTTCTTCTACCATACAGGACACCATGTGCCTTTTTTCAATTACTAACAATAACTGATCAAACCATTTTATCGCAATTTTAACTTCTTTTAAGGGCTTGTCTACACTGGCAATTTATAGCGCTGCAACTTTCTGGCTCAGGGGTGTGAAAAAACGCCTGCCTGAGCACAGCAAGTTTCAGCATTGTAAAGTGCAAGTGTAGACAGTGCTCCAGCGCTGGGAGCTATGCTCCTGTGGATGTGGGCTTTTTAGAGCGCTGGGAGAGCTCTCTCCCAGCACTGCACAGTGACCACACAAGGTCACTTTAGCATTGCCAGTGTAGACTAGCTCTAAGATAATCAGCGTCATCATTTCCTGGGACGACTCACAGCTCTATGGTGACTGGTATTGTTGTTTTAATGCTTCTCTGAGAAGTATACTGTGGCCACTGGCAATGCTGTATACGTCTTCTGCCTCACTGCTGTGCATGTGCTGTCTATGCCCACAGGAGGCAGGTGTTTTTCTTATTGTGCCAGCAACCCATCCATCTGACACCGGCAAAGATATTAAATAATTGTGACTTTGCCGCTGCTGTCTTCCAACACTATGAGAAAGGCAGAAGCTCACTTGGGACTCAGTTCAGTTACAGGTATGTTCATTAGTCACAGTGTTTTCTATTAGCCAATACTGAAGTTATGTATATTACAGAAGCCTGTACAGACTCCAAACCTGATTAAGGCCCCTGTGTCCACATGGAGCCTTGTGAAAATAACAAAGGAGAGAAAAGCAATGTTAATTGTGATTTGATATTTCTGAATTCCACAGTCTTATAAGACAAAATAGACACATCAGATTCATAGGAAGATACAGGAGGAAATGCAATGGTGGTGTGTGCAGGAGACCATCTTCAGACCTTCTGGGCATGTGCCAGTTGCAAAGCATGTCTCATCTGACATCAGGAAACTGATGCGAGTTAGTTCAGGGATATACTATATGCTACAGTTGATTATTATTATGTATTAGGGAAACGCCGTGGTTTATTGTGGTTCAGCAAAGAGATCTAGAATACTTGGGCCTGCTCCCAATTAAGTTAACAGAAGTTTGCCATTGACTTGAGTGACAAAAATATTTGGACCTTTTGTTCTTGCATCTAATATGTCATGGCTATTTGCCCAGTCCTAAGAGGGGATGAGAGCATCATTTAAGATGCTGAGAGCCCTCAACTCTTATTGAAGCCAAAGGAACTTTAAGGATCTTGATCCTGTTGGGGTCAGATCCTAGAGTTGCAGTAACCATTAACTCTAGAAAAGCAGTTCACATGACTAAATAAGCTGGGAGGCGAGAAGAGTTGTTTCCTGTATTATGTTAACAGCTGAAGGCTTTGAGTAAAGAGAGAGCAGATGGGAGGATATGGTTAAAATCAAACCACTGGTGATATTTATTAACTTACAATATTCTAGCATATGCCAGGTGCTTCTCAGAAAGCACTGAAATATACAGTCCCTTCCTGGAAAATATAACAACCTAATGGTTAGATATATGACCCAAAGGAGGGTGACATACAGTAGGATACTTTGTGAATGGAGGATGCTATAATAAATACGGGCCTGTATCTTGGTATATTGCCCAGCTGCTCCTGCCATGCTACCACTTTTGCCAGCAGCACCGGCTTTATGGGTGATGTTGGACCCCTATAGTTAGCATGGCACCACAACTATCCCCACTCCCACCAATCTTTCAACTTCTACCAGGGTCTGTGCCAGCTTCTGCCAGCCTCCCCCCTGAATCTGGTCCCTGGTATAAGCAGCTGCAGGTCCATGGAAATCGACAGACTCAAACCCTGTGCCTCTCTTTATATGAATAGGGACCTATATGGCCCCAGTCTCTATAGTGTCTGAGCATCTGCTGACATAAGGTCAGATTTTCGCCTGGGGAATGTAAAATGATGTAGTTTATCTATATCTCTGAGCTGCTTTAGAAGCTGCATGGAATTTGGACAAAGTGAGATCATACTGCCAGAGACATACAGCAGCAGCCAGCTGAAGCAAATTACATTCACCTGCACCAGGCAGTTGAGGGTAGAATAATGAATAATCACCTCTCTGTTTTCCCTTATCTAGCACTGGCATTATGCCTGAGAGGCACATAGAGGATATTTGCTTCTTCACATGTTTTTGGTTGCATCTGCAGACTGCAGATTAGGTGGGGAATTGCTGTCCTATATACTAAGAGCCTTTTCCCAGGACTAGCCCATCTTGAAAAGGCACCCTTTTATCTCTGACTTGCCTGCTGGTGTCAGACTCCAGTGTTACCAGGGGTTCTTATAGTAACTGTGCTCTTTATTTAAGGGAAAAAACAACAACAAAAACTCCATGAGCCCAAAGTCTGGTCATCTCTGGTACAAATCAATTGAAGTGAGTGGAGTTACATCGGGGGAACTTGTATGTGTGCTCTTTGAGTCTGTCACGCTTTCATAAAATGTATATGTGGCAGTATCATGAATGAGCCCACAGGCAGCTGGTGAACTGGCCATCGGGGGAAGGTATTCCCCGGCCCCTCCCCTTGGGCCTGAGACCCTTCCCCTCCTTTTCTATCCCCCTTCCCCGCCTTGCAGGAGCCCAGAGTACCCCGGCCCTTCCCTTTGTGCCTGAGGCCCCGCCCCTCCTTTCTATCCCCCTCCCCTGCCCTGCAGGGGACTAGTGCCCCAGCCCCAGTGCGCTGGGTGGCGCAGCCGCAGCTCCCCTGCCTCCGGCGCACTGGGCAGCGCAGCCGCAGCTCTGGGTGAGCATCACAGCTTGAGCACCAGCTGCCCCAAGTCCCTGCATCAGGCTGCCCAGCCTCAGCTAATCTGGGCCAGGACAGGATGTTGGGAATGGCAGGAGGAGACCTGGGCCAGAGCATAGGTGGGCCATGCCAGGCTCTTTGGAGATGCACAGCTTCCCCCAGCTTACAATACCTGCCACCCATGAATGGGTCCTATTCTGCTCTCGGTTATGCTGGTGTAAACCCAGAACAACTCAAGGGAATAATTTTGGATTTATCCCGATGTAAATGACAGCAGGCTCGAGTTCTTCCCATACCTTTTTGGCTCTCCTCCTTTGTTCTATAGACTTATTTTATTCTCTTCTTGTCTTGCTTCCTGTTACTTGCCCCATTTTTCTATTGCCATTGCCTGTTTTGTCTCTTACCCAGCAATCTGCAACCGCATGTCAATTTCCCCCACTTACATTCCAGCACCATTCTGCACTTTCTGTATATTTGGATGTTTAAAGGGTCGCTGGCATTGTTTGATTACTAGATTAGACCTCAGTGAAGGTAATATCCCTATTGTTACTGCTGCCTGCTGTGTGCTCCATAATATCTGTGAAACAAAGGGAAAAAAGTTTCAGCAGTGAGCCAGAGTAATGTGACACTTATCTGTGTTGTTCCTTACCAAACTGTCCCCTCTGTTGCATTTTCTCTCCTGTAAACTCCACCCCCATCAACCATTGTGTGTTGAATGAATAAAGAGCCTTTTCTCTTCAATCTGTTAAGTTTTATTATGCACACAAACACAGAGACAGCAAAGAACAGTAGGATAACCTGGAGTAAAAGGGCTGATAACACTGTTGGGGTTGGGGATGAAACAAGGAAAGCTTGCTTAGAGATGCACTTCAATAACAATCAATGATGTGGGAACGGGTGCCTTCTGCTCCTTGTACCCTCCCCTGGTGTTGAGTGCAAGGGTTACTGAACTTTCCCTATCCCCTCACCTCATAGGACATTTCGGGGAGGAGGATGTTGAACTGGTGGATTATGGCAGCAGGTTCAGCATAGGCTGCAGAGAGACTCTAGCATCCAACTGCCTTTCTAGAACCTCAACCAGACGCCTCAACATGTTTGCTCCCTCGTAATCTGCGCCATCTCATCCTGCAGGTCACACTCATATTCCATGCATGCTCTCCTGTCCTCACAATCCTTGTGCAGGTTGTAGGACAGTGCAGTCCTCCATGTGCTAAGCTCCATCTTGTCACTCTTGGAGGTGTGCATTCATTCACTGAACACATCCTCTTGAGTCTTTCTTTTCTGTCTTCTAACCTGGGAAAGTCTCTGTTCTGGTGTGGATGGTGCACTGATGGACAAGGTTTCAGCTGCATACATTGTTTCTGGTGCAAGATTTTATTTTTTTTTAATTAAACACCTCTCAGTACACTTCACTGAATAGTGTTTGTGGCTCTTCCTGGAAGGGGGCTTTGTTACTCTAGCCCGACTCTGGGGCTCTGGCCTTGGAAGGGGAGTCGGGCAGAAGGGGCGGAATGGGGCTTCGCCCGCTTCCCATGAATAGCCCTGTTCTTTGTAGCACATTTTGGTCAATGTCATTCTAGTTTTAAATTTAAAAGAACTGGTTTTGTTACTGAGAAAGAGTTGCTTACCAATATAGAGATGAAAAAACATCTCCATGCAAGCATTTCCTGATACTTCTCTTTGTCAAAAGTAAAGCGGTGGAGCAGGAATGACCTTGGTATTAGGACAGGCTGATACATGTAATACATATCATTAAAAATAGTTTGCACAAAGAAATGGTTGTTATTTTGCCTAAATCAAGCTGAACTCAGTAGCTTATTAAGTACAGACTTTTTTCCATGGTTATATGCAGTTTCTGAATTCCTATAACACAAACTGTTTTACAGCATAAGTTATATACAGAATGCATTGAGTTTGGTAGAGAAAGTTTAAAGGTCTGCATTTTCCCACCAAAGCTATTTGATATCAACGACAGAGTGGGTGTGTGTGTGTGTGGAAGGGTTATGACCTCTTTTATTTTTACAACCATCGCCATGATTTCATAATACTGGCAGCAGTCACTCTGAGTGAGGGACTAGACTTTATTACTATAATTATATGCTAGAATGTGGGTATAAAACAAAAAAACTTTTCTATAGATAATAAATGCCAATGGCAAAATCATTTTATTCAACAAATGGTCCTTTAGCAGTGTTATGAATATTATATTAACCTCAGTAAAAACTATGCCAAAAATGTCTACTATACATGGGGCAAGTTCTGTGTTCTTACAGTATCTTTGTTCTAAGAAATGAATGTACTTAGCAGTTACAATATGCAGACTCATAGAAATGCAGGACTGGAAGGGACCTCAGGAGATCACCTAGTCCAGCCCCCTGCACTGTGGCAGGACCAAGTAAACCTAGACCATCCCTGACAGGTGTTTGTTCAACTTGTTGTTTAAAACCTCCAATGATGGGGATTGGACCACCTCCCGTGGAAGCCTGTTCCAGCACTATAGTTAGAAAGTTCCCCCCCACAATATCTAACCCAAATCTCCCTTGCTGTGGATTAAGCCCATTACTTCTTGTCCTACCTTCAGTGGACATTGAGAGCAATTGATCACCGTTCTCTTTATAGTAGCCCTTACTACATTTAAAGACTGTTATCAGGTCCCCGCTCCAGTTTCTTTTCTCAAGACAAAACATGCCTAGTTTTTTTAACCTTTTCTTATAGGTCAAGTTTTCTAAACCTTTTTATCATTTTTGTTGTTCTCCTCTGGTTCTCTCCAATTTATGCACATTTTTCCTAGAGCATGGCACCCAGGGTGGACACAGTAAATGGAAAGACATCAAGGCAACTGAGAATTTCCCCACTTTGTATATTTATAGTGACTGAAGTGGGGAAGAAACCTCTGCAAACCCTTTTAAAATTGAAAGCATTTAAAGGGAAGTCTATCCAGAAACTGACGGACAGTTTCTAGGCAGGAAGCTGTCTGTGAACACTGGATTCCCTCTTGGCTAGGGGGTATGCTGGGAAACTGTTCAGAGGCAATATCTAAGTTGTATTAGAAAAGGGAAATGTAAAGCCTGCATCTGGATATTTATTTTCTGTGTAACATTTCGATATTTGCTTCCCTCATTATGTCACCCTTGATTCAGTGGTTTTCTATATAGGGTTGCCAACTCTCCAGGATTGTCCTGGCAGCTCCAGGAATTAAAGATTAATCTTTAATTAAAGATTGTCATGTGATTAAATCACCAGGAATACGTCCAACCAAACTTGGCAACCCTATTAAATAAAATCTGTTGTTTATTTTTACCCCAAGCAGGTCTCTTATGGAGTGTGAGAGCCAAAGTAAGCTGGTATCTGGGGGGTGGTTTCATGCCTTCAAGGGGGATGAACCGAAGGAGAATGGCCCAAGTATCTAGTGCTTACGAACTCAGGCAGGAGGGATTTGGGGAAAACTTTGGACTGGAGGGGCTGTTGGAGTCACCCTTCAAGGAGTAACTAGCTTGGTGAGAGCCAGATGAGACCTTATGCTTGTGGGCAGGCTACTGGTATCAGGGAGTCATAATCAGATGGCATCACCCAGGCACCCCCGAGCTATAGGGAAGGTAGTGACAGAATCCTTCCCTAATCTGGGTGATCCCTAAAATGTCACAGCCGGTAAATTGGAGACATTAAAGTAGGATCCTCATGAGATGGGACTAACGGCTGCTGCCCACTGTTTGTATGAGTGATTGCCTCAGGACTGGGAGAGAAGGGGAATCTGTAGCTGAGACCACTGCCTATCGCGCTGACCAATAAAGTTTCATTGTACTCCCCCATCAGCCTGTCTGTATCCACCTTGGAGCAAGGAGACTTTATTGGGGAGGAATTGTGAATTTCAGAGTCACAATGCCTTCTGAGGCTGTACGCTCCACACCCGCCTCATTCAGAGCTGTGTGTGTAGAGTTGCCAGCCGGTGTCTGGTTTTGGACAGGAAAATCCAGCTGAAAAGGGAACCTGGCAGCGTCCAGTCAAATCCACTGACTGGACACTTAAAGTCTGGTTATTGCGAGCTGCGGAGAGGGGAAGTGGCAGCCTGTGGCCTAGTGCTGACGCAACAGCTCCCATGGCAGCATGCATGCACTGGCTTGGGTGGTAGGCAGGTGTCCCCTTTGAGGAGCATCGTTTGAAGGGCTGCGGTGGAGGACAGAGTGCAACACATGGCAAGCAGGGTAAGCGACCTCCGGCAGGCATAGAATGTGCCCCAGGAGGAAAGGAACACGAGCTGCCCTGCTAGCCAGCGCTCCCCCCGGCCATAATCTCAGGCACCTCTGGGGCTCGGAGGGGTCAAGCAGGCAGGAAAGGTGGCAAATGGATGTGGGCGGCTGCCGGGCAGGAAGGCCACATCCTAGCTCACCAGCAGGACTGCCTGGCTGCTCCCGTGAGGCTGCAGCACTCTTCTGAGCTGCAGTCCTAGGCAGCCTGCTGGAGCGAGGGTTTGCAAGTCGCTTGGGGCTGCTCATGCTGGAGTTGAAGGAGAGCAGAGAGCGGGGTGGGGGTGGGGAGTTGCTTGAGGGAAGAGGCAGGGTAGAGGCAGGAGCAGGACTTTGGGGGAAGAGGTTGGACAGAGGTGAGGCCTCACGGGAAGAGGTGGGACAGGGTGGGTCCACTTTTCAGACATGAAAAAGTTGGTCACACTAGCTTTACCTAAACTCACAGTCTAGTCCAAAGTGTTTAGTGAGCACTCAGTGGTCTAGTTTATCTGGTGAGAAGGCACAGAACTGTTCATTACGCTGCATAATCACTCAGCTCACACTTTGGGAAACATCGGGAGCTAAGCACAGTGAGTAGTATGGTCACCCTTGTGTCAGTATTCTCATATCTAGACTTGCAGTCCTGAAAACCCTTACTAAGACAATATGGTTTCTCATGGTAGTGAACTTTAAATACAGGCAAAAACTTATATACAAGCGTACAGATTTTGATTGTAAAAATGTATTAAGAAAAACAAGACACAGCAGGCCTCAGTTTGAAAATCTCTGAGATATCTTAAGTCACAATAACTTGCCCTCAGAAAAAGTGGGGATTCAACCCCTTCCAATAAAAATCTTACTTCCTCTATTGGTGCCAAGACTGCAGCATAAAGCCAACCTCTTTCCCACCATGCTCAGCTGGTCCTTTAAATTTGGGAAAGACCAGCAGTTGCAGTCCTAAGGTTGCCATTTTGCATCTGCCAGCTGTAGGCTCTACCCTCTCTTCAGGAAGTTAAGTATTTTTGATTCTTGTTATGTTTTCTTTGTTTTCCCCCATCTGTTATTTCTGAGGAACAGACAAATCATCATATGAAAACACTCGTAATTTTTTTTCTAAGATCTGGCCTTGGTCAGCTTCGCTTTTGTTTTTAGTAAATTTCACTTTCTGGTTCTCTTGCCCTAACTTAGGGTTGTAACTTTTGGTTTTCAGACATTACAAGGAAATATTTAAGTGTAAATGCAATACTTTTCATTGATTATTTCTTTTTAAAAAAACCCTCTGAAATAATTCTTACTAATATGCTTTGAAAAACCTTAAACAAAACTGATGTAGAGACCTAATCTACCTGATAATGGCCAATTTTTGCGCTGTCAGTGAGAGACACAGAAAGAGGACTGTTCAGATTTTCAATTGCTGGTACATTTGTCAAAATAAAACAGAGCTCATTAAAAAAAAAAGCCATAGCAGCAGAATGCGTGGAAAGAAACCAATGCTCACTCACAAACAACAGTAGGTGTTCTCGTCTGACTTGACACAAGGGCAGGATCAATGTATATATTGATGCCTCTTAAACATGCTAAAAAAATAACCCAAGAGTTTGCCCTGCTTCGCACCGTCACTGGGAAAATCCTTCGCTGTCCTGGGATTCCTTTTTTTACATATTCTACAATGTCTTATTATGTAGGAACACACTTTCCTTTAATATGCCCGTCTTCTCCTACCCCTCAGCCTCCCCTTTCCCCCACGCTTTCCTTGGACAAGCACATTTATTGTGACAATGCCAAGAAAAACCCACTCTCCCTTTGTATTTGAGTCCTACCCACCCAGCTCACTTTGTGCCAGGTTTTGATGGAGTGCAGGATCTTTCTCCACACCCATATTGTGAGCTCTTTTTTTTTCAGGATTCCCTTGCAAAATGCCAGTGTGATGACATTTCATGACCTCCTGCACTACCAGCTCCATCTCTTGTAGCCCCTTGTGTTCCATACAGATGAAGAGAGATATTGTGGCTTTTTACAACACAGCTGGTGTTGTGGGGAGGGAATTGTAGAGGTGGCTGACAGCAACATGTTGCTCTGTGGTCGAGTGAACCAAAATACCCCCAGGGTAGAGCTGGTTGAAAAGTTCCAATGGTTTTTTCTGGGAAAATTTTGGAAGTTCCTTTGAAAAGCCATTTTTCATTTAAGAAAAGGGTCTCAGTGACAATTTTTCAGCCAGCAATATTGTAAAGCTTTGTGGGCTTGTGAATATTGGAATTGCAGCTTAGCCATTTTGGGCAGGATGCAGTATGTTGTTCTCCTCAGCCTTCCACTGGCTCACGTCTGAGAGCCTGGTTCTCCATTGTTTTGTGTAAAAGTGGGGGCAAAGCATTGCCATTCTGCTTTGGCGGCATTTTTTGTACTCCCTTTGCACATGTGTAAATGTCTACACCAGCTACAAGAGAGCACAGAATCAAGCTTTGGGGCCCAAATTTGATCCAGTACAGAGCCTTGCCCAGGGACTAAGTAAGGAGGCACTGTTGTTTACCTCGGCACATGTTAGTAAAGTAATTAACTTTCACTCTGGATACAACTCGTCTTCTGAGCATGTTGACATCTGGAGAATAGTGAGGGCATAGGTGTGCCCTAATTACACTCACATTCTGCCACTTCTACCCTTCATACTCCCTACCCCAGAGGAGCAGAGCCTTGTGACCGCTTTGCAGACAGGCTGCCTGCTTCACTGGTAATGACTGTGGGACACCCCTACAAATCTCAGGGAGCAGATGGGCTTTATGCCTCTCTCCCTCTCGGTGCCATCCATGTTGAGGAGAAAGCAGTGGATGACCCTAGCAGCCACAGCTGGGGCTGGTTTAAAAGCCTTCTCCCTGTTTGGACCAGTTTTAAACCCTGTTCAAAACCAGTTTGGTAGCCCCAATGTGAATGGAGCCTTTGTTAGTCATTGATGACTAGGGTGTTTTGAGACCTTGGGAAAATATGCTTGGCAAGTAAACTCATGTAGCTAATAATAAAAATGGTCTTCGAATTTGCCAGGCTTCTTTGCCTGAGGCAGGCACAATTAAAGTCAATGAATTGTTTAATGTGAGGGAGATAATAAGGGAAGCAAGAAAAAAGCATATTGTTCCTTGATGCTGTTTTGTAATTTCTCTTGTGTGGATCCTCCTTTAGTTTGATGGCATGGATCCTGCAGTTAGATCAAGAAGTTCACCAGAGAAATGCTCATCTATCAGAGGACTATATCCTACCTTAGTAGAAGGATGATCTATGATCTTTTTCATCTATAACTAGGGTGATCCAGATATTTGGGAGCACTCCCAGTTGCCTAGAAAGAGTTGTTTCAAGTAGGGAGGCACTAGGTACATTCCTCCTCCACAGGAGGCCCAGAACAGAGGGCTGTAGAGTATACAGCTGCTTCTGAGGGGAAAGTAAAAATACCGAGAACTTCTTCTCTGCTGCCTCTGCCAATAGACTCCTTCAAATTAAATAAAAATGACACCAAATATTTGTAACAGTCAGGACAAGAAATCACCCCTGTTAAGTGACCCCATATGAGAGTGAGGACTCCAATTCAGAATCCAGCACCCAGTGCCTGGACAAGGCCCACTCCTGCTCCCTTCTCTGTTCCATTCACTATCACATATGCTATGGGGACACTGGTAGCCCTGAATGTTTTTAAGAGACTCAGGAATCCTCCACAGAACCATAGTCTCAGTCAAGAGCTAGTTGTATTAAGCAGGTATACTTTCCATAAGCACCATTCATGCTTGTAAGAGTTATGCATGTTAAAGGACCCCTGCATATAAAAGATTATGCACTTTGTAGTCTTCTCTTCAAGTGGGGCACAGATATCCTGAGCCTGAATTAAATGAACACCTCTCAGGGGGCATATCCGCACTGAGCTGCTGGGAGTGAAGCTAGCGTGGTAAAAATAGCAGTGTGGATGCTGCGGCTCCAGCAGAGACTTGGGCTCTAAAGGAACTGAGCTCGGGAGGATAGTCCAAGTCTCTGCTGGAGATGCAGCATCCACACTGCTATTTTACCCATGCTGGCTTGAGCTGGCAAGATGTGCTCCTAGCTGCAGTATAGACATACCCTAGTTAGTGCCATCTGTTCCAAATTCTGCTGTTCTTAGTAGTCCTGCATTGGATTTTCTAGTGTCTCTGAAAGTGTTAGAGGATGGGGAGAGGTTATTCAGCTGTGTATAATGTGGATTTTTGCCTGCTAGAAGGTGAGTCAGTAAGAAAAATTATCCTCATGCTTCTAGTGTATACTGGTGGTATCCCCAAAATCAGGAAGAAAGTTCTCTTCCCCCTGGTATATGAGTGGTCTAGGATTATTATGAACTTGGGGAGGAACGACATTGTTTTCCTCTGCCAACAGTACAAGCCATAGCCAGACAGATTGGCTGGACCTGATGGATTATTGGACAGTTGTGGTGTTTGGAGCTTTCTCTGTTGATGTGCAGTATAATTTATCATTTGGGTAACCAGGGAAATCAGCAACCTGTTGCCATGGATGGTGCCTAGCTAGAGGAGTGCCAAGATGGATTCGAAGCTCACCATTCAGGGCTCTAGAAAAGACAACTTGACCAGCCAGCTACATCAAAGCAGGAAAAGTCACTAGTCTAACACATCAGATTTTTGAGGACTCCGGGTGAGTTTGGGGTCCATACTCCCAATTGCTGGTGAGTTTCTTTTTCAGCTTCATGAGCATTTTAATTCTGTTGATCCCTTTGCAGAGCCCAGTAGTGTATTCCCAGTCCAGCAATCCTTTCTGATGTATTCAAAGAATCCATGGTGTGAGCACTGTGCTGTCATGGGAATCTTGCAGCTGGTGCCTCCATATATGAGACATGCTGCACGTTCCTTAGCTCTTGTTATCACTATAAATAATTCATTCATTGGAGAGGAAGGAAGAGCCAGGCATCTAATGCCACCACTGGGGCTGCTCAATGGCATAACTGTTTTTTCTTTGGTTGGTAGCCAGCATTGACACCATGCTGTTTTTAATTAGCTTTTCTTTTGGTGGTTAGTACACAGAGGACTGCATTAACAAATGCAGTAAAGAAACAGCAGGCCTTCTCTAACTCAGGTGTGGCAGGTTAACCTGAAGAACCAACCAGTTTTCTCTCTGTATGGGTTATGTTTGTATTGCATGTAGTTATGGCACTGAAAAGTATTTGTCATTCTGTTACCTGTGTGCTGCATCCTGTAAATGTAGAACAGTCACCCATACTATTACATGAGCAGCTGCCATTTGGGGCTTCCCTTCAGGTGAAGAATATTAGAGTGAGTGGGTCATCGGGTTCTTTCTCTACTTATACTGACTTCATATTTGTTCTTCTTTTCTCTCTCATGTTTCCTTGGTCTGAAACAAGTTAACTGAGATTAAAAAATATTTCTTTTGATTTCTGTTGTTAAAAAATAAAATCTGGCATCTGGAGCTGGGTTTCCTTAGGCAGCAGGAGGAGAAGTTTAATGTGTAATATTTTTGGGATGATTAGGGTGGGGGGTTGTGTTTTGTTTTGCCAAACTGTGATTGTATTGTCTATGGATTGTATCTTTCTTTGAAGGCAGGGGGAGCTTGGTGTGTCTCATGATGGATTAAAGTGAAACAGATATCAGTTTTCCCTTATATTTTTAATGGGCTTTATTGTGCTTAAAGCACAGCCCTGTGTTGGAGACATGACACCTTTGGAACTCCTGGAGACCATCCTACTACAGGGAGCAGCGTGCACTCCCCCGGACCAGCTGTCAGAGTCACCCTTTCTCCACCCCCTTTAGCGAGAGTACAGCAGCGGTGGGTTCTGGTTTTGTGCAACCCCTCTGCTTCCAGAGGTCAGAGACTGCATATGTGCGAAGAGAGGGTCATGGGGCCCTGTCTCTCCCCATCATGCTCTTGGGCACCCATCCAAAGCCTTCAGTTGGAGTCTCCAATCAATCACTGAGTTTTGGTGAAACTCTTTTTTCACAAGACTATTCCTTACTCACATATAGAGGACAATTGACTTCAATGGGACTACTCACTGGAGTCAGGGTTTGCAGGATCTGCTTTGATATCCTCTCCTTCCCTTTGTTTCTGTTACACACATGTATTACAATTAACTCCCTGTGATGGGGTGCACTTACTGCACTGGACAGGGAAAGGTTAATTCCTCACTGTGGGCGGAAGAAGCTATGCCTCCATGACCCTACCAGTCATGCGCCAACTGTAGTGCTACTATAAAAGGGAGCAGCTCAGCTCATTCTAGGCTGACCACCAGAGAGAGAGCCTGCACGCTGCAGGCTCCAGCTGCCAAAACTGCAGACTGTGAGAGCTGGAGGAACCAAAACCCAGGCAGATGCCCAGGTACCTGAGGACGCCACTTGAAGTTCTGAGCCCCTGGGAACAACACAACCTGAAGAGACCAGAGACCCCCGCAGATGTCTAGACCAAGAATGCAGCAGTCATGGTTGGAAGGAGACCGGGGGAGACTCCAGCCACTAGGCTTTACTGCCCTGCAAATTAGGGCAAACCCATCGACTCTGGCCGCTAGGCATTACCACCCTGTGGATCAGGGCAAACCCTATTGACTCCAACCACTAGGCCTTCTTGCTCTGCAGCTCAGAGCAAAACCTACTGGCCACTAAGCCTCACTGCTCTACCGACAAGGGCAACCCTATTGACTTTATTCACTCGGTCTCGTTGTCTTGAGACAGAAGGCCAGGATGCACTCACCCTGCACTGAACGGGGATTCCCACCACCACCACCACACACCCCAAAGAAAATTTTAGAGCTAGCCCCTCCCTGTTTTCTTTGTCTCAGTTTCCTGAAAGCACATGGAAAAGAAAAACACTCAAATACTCCATTCAATGCACACATATTAGTACCAGTCTTTTTCCCTGAGTGCTAGCTTATGAGAGCCTAAGAGATGAAGATAGGAGTTTGCAGAGTAAGTCAGTCAATGATTAGATTAAAAGACGCTTGACTCTGTGACTGCAGAGTTGGTGTTCGGAACGCATAGGTTTATGAGCCAAAATGTGGTGAAACTGTGATTAAGGTTGAACAGTCTATGTATACCAGACAGAATAGCATTGGGCTTGGCTGACACAGAGAAGAGGAAGGACAGAATGACTTTCAAAAGGA
The DNA here is from genome assembly GCA_007922305.1 of Dermatemys mawii. NCBI lineage: Eukaryota > Metazoa > Chordata > Testudines > Dermatemydidae > Dermatemys > Dermatemys mawii. The sequence continues at coordinate 20,518,043 of ML677342.1, forward strand.
GGGGTTAGCCAGCAACACCTTTACACTCTGTGTATAGTATCGGCCTATAATTCTGCTGGTGTTTGAGTGGCAGGGGTCTCCTCATAACTACATAACGCGGGACAGTGTTGCTATTTGTTTTCTGTAGTTTCTATGGGAGTAAATGGAATTACTAGGGAAAGAGCCCCTGGAGTAAGGCTGCTCAGAGCCTTGCTCTTTGGGTAACAGGCAGCAAGGAAGTCAAGCTCCCTGTATTCCCTGGCTTCAAATTGCCTTTGCTAACAGCTGAGTAGAATAAGGGCATGGGCAAATGCTAGGGTTAATCTACAGTGCAAGCAACAGTATCAAAAAAACAGTAGCCTGGAATATTTACATCCCAAACCTTCACCATAGTACTGTGTATAGTAAAGAATTAAACATATACATTGGAAAACAGTGCATGGAACAGAAGATTTGATTTTCCCATTACTTACACCACTGTAAGTCTGGGGTAACTCCACTGAAATGCTTCATCCATATCCCTTCTATGCTAGGGAAATCCCCAAACAGCTGGTTTAATTGTCTTCCTGATGTGGTTCAAAGCAGGCCCATTGGAGGCCAGGATCTTGCCGAGCACCTTAACCAAGAGGCTTAAGAAGGTTAGTGTAGTGTGCTGAAGCTGTTATCCTGCATGCAGAACTTGCTTTCCAGGAGCCATTTCCTTCAACAAAAGAGCTTTCTCTCTAATCAAAATCTTTAAACATTGTTGCTGTTTGGTGTTAGCAGCAGGTTCATGGGAGTGATGCACACAAAGGAAGAGAAGCCTGCAGCCCTCAATGTTCTTGGGGCAGGCAACAGCCAGGCTGCCAACTCGCCTCCCACGTTCACTCAAAATATGGCCATCCTGTAACCATCTTACTTGTAATGCTACCTTAATTCCTGATAACTCTGCAGCTGGCTTCTGCACTAGCAACAGTAGATCTGATATGCCTTGACTTTTTGCTTGTTTGGTGTCCCATAGTTTGGCAGGCGCTAGTGTCCTGCAGCACAAACAGCAGGAAGCTTGTAAACTTTTTGCAGGACTACGTTGCCTGACCCATCAAATAAATAAAATCTGTGTATTTGAAGCTCTCTTGGTCTGTAAAACTCGGTAATTACATGGAGCATGAAGAAGGGCAAAGGTTATGGGATTTTTATAGAGTGGACCAAGACCATTACCTATGCAAGCAAGCATTTATTCTATGCTAAGACTCTCACATGTGCTAGTGTGCCCATTACTGGTCTAAGTGTGGATGATTTGATAATACTGTTATACAGCTGGACAGTACAACAATCCTGTTTGACTCTAAATTTACATCATTATGTTTTGATAGTCCCCATGGAATTTTTGAACTCTCCATTTAAGTGTGAGCTTGGTAGCACTGTATTCAGATAGGCCAAGAATCATCATATTAACAAATGAGATGATGCAGCCATGTTTTGTAAACATACCAAAGGCAGCTAAGCTCCCATGAAAAGCGGCAAGTCTGTGAAAACTGAAATGTTCAGTCTTCCATTACATTCAAGGGTCACTTATAAAAATCAAATGAAAATTAAATAAATAGATGCTGAGGCTGGAGGATTCCCAAATACAAGGGAGCAAGTCACTGACTAGAGAGAGAGGGGAACAAATGGGGCTTGATCATTGGAGCTGTGCTTTCACTTTTCATTATCTGTTTTCACTTATGAACTGTGACATCAGGATTTCAGATTTAAAGAGAGACTTTTACATTGGGGGGGGGACGACTTAAATAGAGCATTTAACCTAAAACCCAGTGTTCTTGGCAGTACACATTTTCCTTACTCACTTTCCATTTACCGCTGACTCTCTCTCTCTCTCTCTCTCTCTCTCTCTCTCTATGTTCTGTCTGCTCCCCCATTACATACTATCTTAATGGATCCCTGTGATGCTCACTGCAAATACAGTTACTAGAGGATTCACACACATACATGTGCAAAGCTTGGAGGCGATCTTTAGCCCTTCATCTTAAAAACACAGTCTTCTACCACCTGAGCTATTTGGTTAACAGTTCCTTATTTTCTGTGGCATATTATCCAATTCCAGCTTCATCTTCTCCTTACTCCTGTTATGATGTGCATAACAAGCATGACCTATTGCTCTGACCACATCACCTCCCTCCTTGAATCTAGAGCAGTGAGAATAACTGATTTTTTTCGGTACAGTAGGAATTCTGGGGGTGGGGAAGGGGAAATCATTTTGGGTCAACCCAAAACCAAATTTGGGGGGAATTTTTGATGAACCAGAAAATTGTAAAAATGTTTTGGTTTGGGGTTGAAAGAAATGTTTAATTCCAATGTAGGACATCTTTTTACCTTTAAAAAAATTAAAGCAACTGGTTAGATTTACAAGGGGACTTGGGTGCTGTGATGGGGCGTCTGCCCTACACTGGCCAATAAGAGGTTAAAGCAAGGCTTTGGAGTCTGCACAGGAGGCAGCCAATCAGGAACAGGCTTTGCTATACAAGAATGGCTGCAGGCCAAAAAAGCCAATATGATCCTGGGATCCATAAACAGGGGAATTTCCAGTAGGATTAGAGCAGTTATTTTATCCAAGAAGGTGTTGCTTAATAGGAGAGGGTTCAGAGAAGAGCTATGAGAACAATTAAAGGATTAGAAAATATGCTGTATAGAATAGACAAAGCTCCATTTTCTTGCTTAACAAAGAGCAGGTTAAGGGGTGACTTGATTACAGTCTATAACAGGGGTGGGCAAACTACAGCCCACAGGCTGGGTCTGGCCTGACATCCATTTTAATCCAGGTCTCGAGCGCTTGCTGGGGAGCAGGGTCTGGGGCTTGCCATGCTCCAGCACTCCAGCCAGGGAACAGGGTCAGGGGCTGCTTCATGCAGCTCCCAGAAGCTCCCACACTGAACGCTGCCTCTACCCCAAGCACCACCCTGAAGCTTCCATTGGCTGGGAACTGGGGCCAATGGGAGCTGCAGGGGCAGTGCCTACAGATGGGGCAGCGTGCAGAGCCGCCTGGTTCCTCATAAGAGCTGGAGCATGGGCATGCAGTTGCTTCTGGGAGCTGCTTGAGGTAAGTGCAGCCCAGAGCCTGCACCCTTGAGTCTCCCTCTGCATCCCAATGCCCTGCCCCAGCCCTGATCCCCCTCCCACCTTCTGAACCCTTTGTTCCCAGCCTGGAGCACCCTCGTACACTCCAAACTCCTCATCCCCAGCTAGAGCTGTCACCCCCGACCCCAGCCCAGAGCCCTTCCACACCCTGAACTCCTGTTTTCTGACCCCACCTTGGAGCCCTCAACTAGAGCCATCACCCTCTCCTGCATCCCAACCCCAATTTTGTGAGTGTTCATGGCCTGCCATACACTTTCTATTCCCAGATGTGGCCCCTGGGCCAAAAAAATTGTCCACCCCTGGCCTGTAAGTATCTACATGGGGAGCAAATATTTAATAATGGGCGTCTAGCAATCTAGCATGGAAAGGTATAACATGATCCAATGGCTGGAAGTTGAAGATCAACAAATTCAGACTGATAATAAGATGTACATTTTTAACAGTGAAAATAATTAACCGTTTGAACAATGTACCAAGGGTTGTGGTGGATTCTCCATCACTGACCATTTTTAAATAAAGATTGAAAGTTTTTCTACAAGCTCTGCTCTAGGAATGATTTTGTGGAAGTCCTATGGCCTGTGTTATACAGGAGGTCAGACTAGATGATCATTATTGGTTCCTTCTGGTCTTGGAATTTATGAAACCTTAAAACCCACCTCTTTTGTCAATCTTTCCCAGGTTCTTTTCATCCATAATATCTATGCCTCCCCTTTTTTGAACTGTTGTCCTTTGATTTGTCTTGTCTTTGCTTGCCTTGTTTACCTTTGATTGTAAGCAGTTCAGAGTAGGGAAGGAATCTTGCACTCTTTTGTAAAAGTATGGTGCTATCTAGGTCACCTCAAATAACAAAATATAATGAATATGTATTCTGTGAAGATGGAACTGTTCTAAACGTCTCTCAGTCTGGGTCCCACACTGAGAAATATGTGTGATGGAATGCACCCAAGTGTGTTTTCCAGTCAGAGGCACTTCACATCAGGGATCTTCTCACAGACTTACAGAGATATGCACATCCCCTCTGGCAAGTTTTATGCAGTGGTCAAGGAGAGCAGAGGGCACTTAGAGTATCAGTAGGAAGGGTCAGTTCCTGCTCAAAATAGAAGTAACAAAGAGGACAAAATAGTGAAGATATGACTATAAACGGAGAGAAACTGGATCCCTCCTGCTGGGGGTATTTTGTGAATCATACTTTCTTTCTTTGACTATAGAGCTTCCCTGAGATGATCAAGTGTAATTAACTCCATGGTCTAGAATCCTTACAGATTCCATGGCACTTGTTTTACCTCTCCTGCCTTTTGGAACACTGAGGAATTTATTCATGAGGCCCAATGACAGAAAACTGTGGGTTTGTAATCAACATTCTATCTCATGTTGCAATGGATCTTTTAATTCCTTTGGAAAAAAAACCAAAAGATCCACCCACTCACTCAAACCCGCCCCTGGCCTAAAAACACACACTGTGAAAGTTGTTCTTTAGACCTGGCCATTTATACCAGCAGGCTTGCTGCAGTTGTGTAACTAAGTAAAGGGAAGTTCATGGCAGCATATTGCTGACTCCAGTGGCCTTTGAACCGGTTCTAGATGTTAGAGGGAAAGGGAACTATTTAACTCTGATTATTTAGGGATGTTTTTATGACAGAATAATTTGTGTGTGTGTGTGTGAGAGAGAGAGAGAGAAGCAGAGACTCCTGGGCAATGTTTATGTTGACTTCGGTATATTGAGAGGCCAAAAAAGGCTCCGGTCATGGGCTTCCTGGTTTGGGGGACGTGTCAGCGTTAATTTCAACTTTGAAAAAGTAAGCCTCTAGTCTTTCACCTTGTGAATGTATCTTTGAAAATGTAAAGCAATCATTGCGGTCCTGGAACCTTAACATTCTTACCTTCACTCTAATGTTTCTCAGGGGAGTCCCTGCCCTGCAAAAGGGAATTCTACTGGATATTGCTATTCCTGTTTAAAACTCCACCCACCCACTCTTCTTGAAGGAATGGTGGAATTTTTAAGGCTGCAGGACCAAAAGTTTGAAAGTTGTCATGATGTCCTTTTAAAAAAAAATCCTTATTTTTTTCACAGACCACCTCTTCTAACAATATGGGGCAGCTTTAGGCCTGGCAATCCCCTCCATGGCCATGGGAGAGTGGACTTCTGCCATGGGCACTAGGGCTGCTGTGTGTTTCAGTTATCAGTTTCCTGTATTCATCGAAACAGGCTCATTTAAAAGAGTTCATTTGTCCGTATTTATTTAAGACCTTCCCCCCCTTCATCACAGACAATAACCTTTATGTGGCTCATGGATAATGTGACAAGATGTGAAGGAGATCCAGTATATAAAGAGTTACTGGTTTCCAGTTTATCACATGGCTGGTCTGGACAAGTGAGACTGCACACTGTCTTGCCAATGTCCGGTGGTCTTCTAGCACTCTGAAGCTGAGGAGGTGGTTGTTGTTCAGAAGGGGAAAATACCCCCCTGATAGCATTTAATGACTGCTAGTTAGGGAGTGCCTATTTGGGGAAGCTCTTGCAAAATAAGCAAGTGTGTGAATTTAAAGCATTATAGCTATTCCATGCTAACTCTCCATGTGGACGTTTTATTCCACATTAAGAGTGTCCACACTAAGGGGAGGTAGTGCAGACAAGCCCTGTAGACATGTAGACAAGCCCTGTAGACATGTAGACAAGCCCTG
>ML677342.1:20523827-20766106 GCA_007922305.1 Dermatemys mawii
CCCTGTAGACATGTAGACAAGCCCTGTAGACATGTAGACAAGCCCTGAGATATTCCACAGCTGATCCCTCCCTAGATTGCCTACCCCTGGCCTAAGTATATGGGCATGTTAGATACTAGGGAACACAAAACTCCAGCAGTTTGCTCATGAGTTTCTTTGTCATATCTGGATGTGGGCTGGGCAATCTATCGCACTTGTGCCAATGGCGGCACACGAGCTGATTTTCAGTGGCACTCACACTGCCCTGGTCCTGGCAACCAGACTGAGGGTTCTGCATTTTAATGTAATTTTAAATGAAGCTTCTTAAACATTTTAAAAACCTTATTTATTTTATATACAACAATACTTTAGTTCTATATTATAGACTTATAGAAAGAGGCCTTCTAAAAACGTTAAAATGTATTACTGGCACGTGAAACCTTAAATTCGAGTGAATAAATGAAGACTTGGCACACCACTTCTGAAAGGTTGCCGACCCCTGACTTAGGCTTTCCTTGGCTGACGGCACTCTGTCCTGAAAGACTATATTAATGTACCATTCCCTGTTATCCAAAAGCATCCACCCGCAGTCATGAAAGGAGGGAGAGAGGGACACCCCTTCCAAAGGTGGTTGCAGGTAGTGACCTTTCTGCCCTAGACAGATCAGGTTTCTTAGCCTGGCAGATCAGCCAACTTCAAACTGGTCTGAGAGATGGTCAGTCTTCTGGAGCCTGTGCAGGGAAGTTGCTTTAGCAATCTGGAAGTTGTAGTGATGGTGGCTGGGATGGACTGGCCTGAGAACTGGGGGTAGTGGTGTATGCCTGTTGGGGATCTTTACCCCTAGGTAGCCAGTAACTGCCTGCCATTGAGCAGGTGGGTAAGTGGCCTAAAGGGAAGTGAACTGACTTTTTTCTCATGCACAGCTAGCATCTGTTGCCTTGAACAGATTACACAGCTCAGAAGGCTGCAAGATACTCACAGATAGACAAGACCCTCTGGGATTTAGGGGATTATTAGCATTATTGAGAGTATCTTCATTTGCCAAGAGAGAATATACCCTTTAGACTACACCACTCAGTGTGTGAGTCATCGTATTAAATAACATATGTTTCCTATATTCAGCATATGACTTCATACATTGCACATGTGTGCAGAAATATATTCAACATAAACACTGGCTTGTTTTGCTCACCATATAAACACAGAAGTACTAACCTAGGTGTGTTGAAAATTGAATGGTAATAAGCAAATGCATTTAATGTGATTGGATTTCTGTTTTTAACACCTCTTGTTCCTGGACTCTTGGTATTAAGTCAGGTAAACTATGTACATGTTGCATGCATTTTACATGCTGTACAGATGTAATATATTGGAACATTTATTTGATATGGAGCTACAGAAGTTGCTAGCTGTATTTGCTAGGATAAAACAAATAGAAACAGGGACTCTGATCCTATGAACTTGATGTTATATATGTGCTTAAATTTTAGGCACCCGAGTATTTTCACTGAAGCAGGTGGGATTACAAAGGTGCTTAGAGCTAAATACATGCCTAAGTGTTGCCATAATTGGGGACATGGCTGCAAAATGTATATTCTTGTAATGATTAAGGAAAGGACAGAGATACTTAACCAACAAATGCAATCTGACACAAGGGGCTGCTTTTATGAAGGTGAAACTCCTATTGACTTAAATGGAAGCTAAGCTCCTGCAAACAAAAGAAATGAAGAAAGGTCCTTATTAGGTGTGTTTATGATGATCATGGATCACAAGAGTCTTTTGGGCATAGGGCCTCTAAGGTAAAGTGGTGTTGGGGACAGGGATTTCTACTGTTAGCTGTTCTAATGAATGTTACTGTACTTGGTGTGGTAGATGGTAAGGGAATTTTCCCTTTGCATTGTCTTAATACAAAAAAAATGCTTAGAACATCTGTCGTGATTTAAACCATAACGATAATTGGACATGGAGAGCCCTGTACAACTGGGGGTCTTGTTGATTAATGGTGCAAAATTATTCTCTCTTGCCAAGTCATTAAAGTTTGGTGTAACCCAATATACCTATTCTGGGTATTTTAATTCATCTTGTCTTGGCATCAGGTGACATTCCAGTTGGGTAATAGTATTTTGGAATAAATTCTTTTTAGGAATGGCTGGGATATAAGGTCTTTGATCCTGCAAGGTGCTGAGCACATTCTGGCCCTGATCCAGCAAAGCACTTAGGCGTGTTCTTTATTTTATGCATATGAGTAGTCCCAATGACCCTGATTCCCCTCTTTCTCCCTCCCCGCTACCCCATTTAATTTTTTACATAATGGTTGGTTGGTGGGGGAAAAAAGTCTGCCCTTAATTACAGGTGTGCAACATCACTGGCTTCAGTGGGAGTTCCGCCTGAATAGAGAGAAGGATGTGGCCCTTGCTAATTGCACCTTTTTGGCCTTTTCCTGAGATATGAGGGCCATCAACTCACATTGAAATTGAGTAGGTCCTAGATTGTTTAAAATAAAATATGTAAAGTGAATGGGTTTGCATAGGTTTAATGGAGTGCAGAATTTTGCCCATAAATTTCATTATATGTTTTTATCTGTTTACTTTTTACATTTGACTTAGCTTGGCTTAGTTTGCTTGTTCCACTTCTATTTCCACGTAATTTCACTTTTTGCTTCTAATGCAATAACACACGGTTGGCAGGGGTTGCAAACACTGTAGGGGAATGTTTAAATCCAAACAAAAAACCTAGCTTAACTGAAATGTAAATAACTTACTATTTCTGTTACTTTACTGCATGACATTGGGAACAGCAGCTCCAAAGGAAGGTACTAATTCTAGAAACCATGGTATTCAAGAAAGCATTTAAACGCATACTTTTGTGGGACTTCAGTAACAGACTTCAGGGTCTGTGGTACAAGGAGTGTCATTCTGCCTCATGATCTCGGGTTATATTTTCAAATTTACTTAGATGTGTAATGAATAGATTGTAGTCACTAGCTCCTGCACTTTCCTTTATCTCTAGGCCTCAAGGCTTGAAGTAGCCCTAAACTGTGTATTTTGCTAATGAAAATAAGAACGTAGGAATTGTCATCACAGAACAGTGTTCCCCAGTTAGTCCTACATCCGGTTTCTGACAGCAGCCAGTACCAGATAATTCAGAAGAAAGTACAAGAAACCTCATAGTAGATAATTGTTGAATAATCTATCCATAGGGATAGTTTCTTCCCAAACCCATCCATGCCCCTATACCCTGAAGCATGAGTTTATCTCTCTAGTTTGTTTATTTTTATGCTGTACAGCAGAGGTTCTCAAACTGTGGTCCATGAGCTCCATTCAGGTGGTCTGCAGTTAGTTCCCCCTAAGGCTACACTCAAAAGAATGAAGGGCCACCCACTTAATTAGTGACGCCATGCTTTAAGTAAGTAAGGCGATAGGGGCAGGTACAAGCGGCCACTTTTTACTGGTACACCGTACCTGTACCGCCTTACATTTACCCCTGACCTTGTATCACCAAAGATTTAGGTTACTTCTTTGATCACCACTGCATATCTGATAAGTAACTTCTGGTTGAGTTAGACTATGTGACACCGATGCAGGAATAATTTCATGAAATTCTGTGGCCTTATTATTTAGAAGGTCAGACTAGATGATCATAACAGTCCCTTGTGGCCTTAAAAATCTATGAATTTTAATGACAGATTGCACACAATTGTTAGCAGCTCAATCATTTCATTCCTAAACTCCTTGAGAACTTCTGGAGGAATACTAGCTGATCCTGGTGACTTTTTCTTTAATTTATCAGTTTGATCTAACCCCTCTTATTATAACATTTCAGTCTTTGATAATATCGCATCTTTATTACAGTACTTGAAAAGAGTAGGTCTGTTTAGGTAAGACACCTAAACAGGTGTCTTAAGATGGAGTCTTAAGAGTTTTATTTTCTCAGTTTTGACTTTAAGATCTTTGACTGACTTCCTAATTTTTCTGAACTCTCCTTTCTTAAGTTTAGTGCCTCTGTGCTAGTTTTTGGTCTGATCCCTTCCCTGGTGTTTCTGGATTTTTAATTATATCATGGTCACTATTGTGTCTCAGATATAGCTACTTTCTGAATGAGTCCCCCATGTGTTAATTAGATCTATGAAATTTTATCAGGATGAGCAAGACAAAGTATGCCTTATTAAAATAAAAAGGGTATAAATATGCTTGGATTGTAGTGGAAAGTTGTAAGCACGTTTAAATAGATGTAACTGCTTATTTTCAGGTCTAGTTTCTAACCTAGCCCCTGTCTTCTGCTCATACACATTCACTCACTCAGAGAAACCCATTCCTGCCATACAGGTTGCGTAACCCATGAAGGTGTTTCACAATGTACATCAGAGTGGGATTAGGCCTTAAATATCTGGAAACGTAAGCTAAACTTTCTTGTCTGTACCAATTTTAAAACAGTTCTCTCCACCGATGTTAGAGGAGACGCTGGGTTGATTCTTCTACTGAGATACCAAGAGCCAAGTGAAATGAGGTGAGAAATAGGAGTTGCTATTTAAAAATAGATAAATTTGGGGAGTGGGAGAAAGACTTAGGAGACAGAAGAAGAAAGCAAATAGGACACCTTTCTGTTATAGATATATACAGCTTACTTGGGTCAGGGTCCTGACATGTGAGAATGGTAAAATTAAATCTTGTATATGAAAGCTGCTCAAAATATTATACGTCTGTGAATGCACTGGAAAGACATGACTAGACATGATCAGAATGGATGCTGTTAAACCCAGCAACTCTTTCTGCGCCTGAACCACCATAATCTGTTTGTTCATCAGATAATGGGAGAGGCTAGGTTGTCAAGAGAAAAGAGAGATTTTGCATACAAGTCTCAGCATGAAACTTGACAGAGTTTTGTAAACTCAGTGCCACATAAAACTTAGTCCTCGCTTTCATTAGATGAAATATTTTTAAGTTTGCAGAAAAAAGTCACAACTTGTCTAGTAAAAGCTTTCTGCTTGTCTGCATGCAGGCTCTTTGCTTCTACAGAGAAAAAGGATGATCTGATGGTTCAGACCCTGGACTGAGAGTCAGGAAATCTGGGTTTAGTTCCCTTCTCTGCCATAGACTTCCTGTGTGGCCTTCAGCAAGTCACTTAAGGCTTGATAAAAAGCCCACTGAAGTCATTGAAAAGACTCTGTTGACTGCGTGGTGTTTGGAAGTTAATCCTTCTGTGTCTCAGTTCTCCATTTGTAAAGTGAGAACAATAATACTCCCTTTCTCCCACTTTGTTTCCGATTGTAAATTTATCAGACCAGAGCCTGCCTCTTACTCTGTGTTTGTACAATGCAGAGCACAATGGGACCCTGTTGGAGCAACTAGATGCTACTGAAGTATAACTCTTCATATGCAGTAACTCTGTCTTGTTCATCTTTTAGCAAACATATGGCACCGGCAGAATCTCAATTCTGGGAAATTGTTACTTTGTACAGACTTGTCAGAAATGGGGTAAAACAACACACCCAAGAAATACAGGCAGACTTCTTCGTAGGGCTTGATATGAGTATTTTTTTTTTTTTTTTTTACTGAAGTGTTACCTGGGCACTTTATAAATGCCACTGTGACAACAATCTTTAAATAAAATGCATTCCTGCACCATTGTACAGCATTTGGTAAGCCTCCAAAGAGAGCCATTAGTCTTATCAATTATATATTAGTCTGAATTCTGCATAAAAACCACTATGCTCTTGGATTTTCCATGTGGAACAAATGTTCGAAATGTTACAGATTTCCTTGTGCTCCGCCATCAGCTTGTCTCGTCATATGATCACCCAGATATTATAATAAATAACCCTTTGTACATCCTAGCCCTAGCCTTCTACCTGAGGAACCCACAGTTTTTAACTGTGGACTCACTAATCTGTAGAGATAAGTTAGTAGTATCCCCAATTTACAGAGTAGACAACAAATTGTACAGCTGAGTACAAGGAATGGTGCAGGGCTGCCATGCCCTACTTTAGCATTTATTGTTGATTTTCAATATGCACAAGTATGTTGTGAGATCTTCAGAACACAGATGTCCTCTTGTTTGTCTGTAAAGTGCCCTTCTTCTTTATGGGATGTTTGAATTAATATGAAACAGTGTAACTTTCAGAAAGCGCACTTTTTGTAATGTGTATTCTCTGAGAGTTTAGTCACACATCCTTTATCTGAAAGGAATTAGCAGGTGAGAAGCTTGTGGGATGAACCCATGTTTGTAGTTCACAGTTACTCATTGTCCATGGATGGTTTAGAATCCAAATTTGTATCCCATTTAGCATTATTCTTACAGGTTCAAAGTCTGGGTTCAAAACCCTTCCAGGGTTGCTTCTTGGGTACGGCTTCTGATGGCACAAACAAATAATTAGATGTTGAGTAAGTGAGTAGCCACTCTATCGCAGCAGCATTATCCATCCACCATTGAGATGAGAAAGAAGGCACTCTGTAACCATGGCATGCTGTTTGTTCTTGAGCTCCATGGGATTACGACGGGGAGCTCAAGAAGCCCAGAAAGGTAAAGATGAGAGTTAAGCTGCCCATGACAACAATATATCCTGTTGTAACAGAGAAGGATCTTTTAGTTCATATGGCTGTTCTGAGGGGCATGCAAGAGCTGATCCACGGAGACTAGAGGACACAGATCTGAGTTGTCTATCTGCCAAGAAATGCACCATGAATTCAAAATATAGCCCCATACCACCTATTGTCATTGTTCCCTAGTAAGGCTGTGTCTGATGTACAGTCTGAGAGGTATAGCTGTTTCCAAAAAGGGGCAATTTTACTTTAGTTGTTGTTGGCTTTGAGATGAAATTGTGAGGTAAGCTGACCTGACCATTGAGTCCAACTTGTCACACAGATGACTGGAGCCCCCTGCTGCCACACGGTATTTGGCAGGTGCAATAATTAGGGCCCTGTTAGATGTCCATAAGGTTGCAGCACTAGTGCTCTGGAGTCATTAGCAAGTCTGCAGAGGATGGCAACTCTCGACTGCATTTTAATGCATGTCTTCCAGGGCTAAGGTTCTGTTTCAGTGGAGACAAAATCTTGATAGTTGTTCTCATGAGATTTCAGCCCAGAATAATTGAAAGATTGGTAGAGATCACCTGATCCCTTGAGATTTCCACTCTCTTGGAAACTCATTGAAACTGGATCCAGGAAACTGGTTCCTTCCACCTGTGGCTCTGACCCAGATCCAGAACTGTAAAGGTGGTTTTGGATCTGGGGATTCAGTTCTAGTTCAGGCCCCTCTCAAAAAACAATTAATGTTGGCCAAAATTTCCAATCTTGGGCACCTAAAGTTAGGCTCCTAAAGCTATATTTAGGCATATGGGGCCTGTGCTTCAGAGGTGCTGAGAACCCAGAGCTACAGTTGAGTTTGGGAGTTTAACAGCACTCATTCAGTCTCTTGAATGTCTTCGTTCTTATGTATAACAAACTGTTTTGTTGTTCTCCTAATTTAAAAAAGTCATTTTAACTGAAACTGTCATTCTTCATCTTGTATCAAAACTACAACAAAGTGGAGCTCAATCAGCTACAGAATCTGTTTTGTCATAACAAGAGCAGTTGCATCTCCACAAAGACAACTTCCCTGATTTTGCAGCACTTGCCTTGGGTGCTTGCCTTCCTAGATTATTTTTATTTACGATTCTCAGCATAGCTGCAGGCATTTGGCTGCTGGAACAGAGGGCAGTTTTACAGAGCAAACATCTGCGGGGGTTTCCAGCTGCAGGAAGAGTATGGGAATGGATGTTATCTCTCAGTGGACAGGGAGGAATGTGAGCAGCAAATGGTTGAATTTAGCAGCAAATGGTTGAATTTATGGGAGTAAAGTGCATCTAAACCAGGAGCAGCGGAAACGTGCTAAAAGTGGGGGAGGGGCCACAGGTGCTCAAACCATGGCCCTGCCCCCATGTCACGCTGCCCCCCCAAAGCTCTGCCCCTACATGACCCCTTCTCCCTGAAGCCCTACCCTCATGCCACCCATTCCTACTGACGCCCTGCCCTCAGACCACCCCTTCTCTACAAGCCGCCACCCTGTCACACTGCCTCTTCCCTCCTAAAACCCCACCTCCACGGCCTCTCTCTTCCTCTCTGCCCCCTCTCCCCATCACTTGCCCATATGGTCCAGTAAAAAGTGGGAGGGCCATGGCCTCCTGGTCCTCCTGTTCCAGCACCCCTGATTTGAACTGTGTCCCTCAAAATAAAGATGCATTGCAGGCAAGGTAAGAACTAGCAGACACGTAATTATTTAGGAAATATTCTTTCCTGATTCAGGAAAGAAAGTAGGAATTGCCACACTGAACCAGTGTCCTGTCTCTGATGGGAGCCAGAGCCAGATGCTTGAGCCTGTGCTTAAATCCTATTAAAGTTAGGTCCTCCACTAGGGAGAAGATGAAGGGCAACCCTAAGGGAGGAAGCAAGACCAGTTTTCACTTTGCTTGAAAATATTACTTGAAAACCCATTTCAGAAGTAGACCAGGAAAATCGCTGAAGAATATTCTCTCTTGCTGGATTCACTTAAATGCTCAAACCTATATGAGGCACAAAACAGACAGTCCTTTCTCCAAAGAACTTTTAATCTAAACAAGACCGGAGATACCAGGAATCCTAGAGGTGGAAGTTACTAGCATTGATTCATCTATGTGACTATTAAATTGCACGGAATAATCCTGCATTAGCAAGGAGAATGAATAAGTTGATTTAATAGGCCTAATTTCTAAAAACTCTGCTTTCTTTTTTGTGCTCAAAATTTGCACCCTCAAATAAATAAGCACAAAATTTTGCTGCTGCAACTGAGGCCATGAGGACTATTAACTACTTGTTTGTGCCTGTAAGTCAGGTAGCCCTTTGTCCACATACTCACATTGATGCCCAAAATGTTGTGGGTATCCAAAGGGAGGCTGGTTAAAGTGCTTTAAAAATAAACAACAAAACCTAATGTATGTTTCTCCTCTTGTTTTGGATGATACTTAGCATACCTCAGATTCAGCTGAGAAGCAGTAAAATGAAAAGAAACCTGAAACCATGAAAATGGGCAGTTAGAATAAGTGCATGTGGGGAACTCTCTCTTCAGACAGGCCTAAATTTCAGACAAACTTGTAATGCACCATGAATTTCATGCTGTGATGAGTCAGCTCAGTGGATGCTAAGCTCCTCCCTCTTATTTTTAAAGTTGATGATTGCTTGCCAGCAGCTAGTAATCTGGAGAATTTCTCATGGCCCTGTATATGTCTGTCTGTCTGATGCAATCAGACCTGGATACTTGGTGCTGCTTTTGTGATTGTGAATTGTGACTTGACATGACATCTTCTGACAGGATGCAAAGTGGCAGAATCCAGTGCAAAGTCATGAGCTCTGTCTACAAATTGACCTACGCTCTGTCCTGCTAAGCATTACAGTTAAGATAAAACAAGAGGCACAGCAAAAGGAAGTGCAATGCTGAATCAGCTATAATTTGGAGTGCATGCTTTAGATTAGAGACCCTTCTTTTGACTAATGGATGTACTAGTTTGGGCCGTGTGTTTTCCAAATGTATCCCTCTTATATGCATTTGCATTGGGCATGTCTCTTTGTAATGCTGCTGGCTTTTGGTATGCCAGCTGTTCTCTTGATTGCTCAGCACATAACCATATTTCATTGAGCATGAAATCAGACAAGCAGCCTATATTCTTTCCTTTTCATTTTATTTCTTTTAAAGGCCATTTCAGCAAAACGAAGACCTTACACATTCAGAGAAAGGTGGTACCCATCCTTTGGCTTTTTTTTCTTAGCTTCTGTGGCATGGCACAGAAAAGGTGTTGCTACATGGCTTTAATAGTTCATATGTCTCAGACAAGTCTTGATGATCAGTCTCATCTCATCATAATTTCAGAGAATAATCTCATTGTTCCATTCTAAGCTATTTTTCTCCCAGATACTGGATATTTCAGGTGAACTACCATTAGTTGAATCAGAGTCAAGGTGGGTGAGATAATCTTCTATTGGACCAACCTTTGTTGGTGAGAGAGAGAAGTTTTAAAGAGGAAGAGTTCTGTGTGAGCTTGAAAGCTTGTCTGTCTTACCATAAGAAGTTGGTCCAATGAAATATTAATTCATCCACCTTGTCTCACCAAAATCCTGGGACCAACATGGTTACAACAACACTGCAAACAACAGTTAGAGGAATCAGGCAGCCATCATGGTCCCGTGCATAAGGAAGCTTGGGACCCAAAAAGCCTAAAACACATAAACTGAAAGAGTCAGTCAACATTCAAGGCTGACACACAAGGCCAAATTCTGATGCAACTCCATTGACTGAAATGGAATTGCACCATGGCTTAGATTCTGTGCTGGGCTTCTAGGAGGCATGGCACAGAAAGTACAGCCCCCCAGAGAGTGAAAGGTAGGAGGTGACTTTATGCTATCCGTGCATCCTCCCTATTCTGGGCTGCTCCAGGTCAGTGTGTAAAGTAGATGAAGCAGCAGCCATTCTATTTTACGTATTTTATGATATCCCCACCCATCTGCAGGGATGCCTACGTGCTACTTCACAGCAACAGAGAATCTCCATAGCAGCAATGCTACGGGGACTTCTCTCCTGCCCCTGCTCCCCTCTGCGCCCCACCCACAGCACATCTCCTGGTATTAGGGCTAGTGAGGAGGCCTGCACAGTGCCATCCCTGGGGAAATTCTCCTTTGGCCAGCAAAGGGATTTTTACCTGGAGAGGCCATAGTGGGAAGGAGAATTCAGGAGTCTAATTCCCAGGCTGATTTCTCCCTGATTTGCTCTGAAAGAAAATGAACTGGGGCTGACGGGAATATTCCAAATCCACCAAAGTGCATCATCAAATTTCAGAGCCAATCAGGACAAGATACACTATTGTACTAGAGACAGGTTTCATACTATCAGTCGAGGGAAATCCATGTCTCAAATGTATATACTATAATTCTTTGTCCAAGCATGTCTCCTGTCATAAGTACAATAATTATTTTAAAGCCATTAATTGTTTTATGATCACAATTGTCTATCATGCTTACATGGCCCCCAGTATCACTGTATCTAAGCCCCTCACAATCTTGTACTTATCCTTACTTCCCTACTTGGGAGGGGTGTTGTGCATTTTACAAATGGGGACCCGAGGCAGAGACTAAATGACTTGCCCAAGGTCACACAGGAAATCTGTGGCACAGCAGGGACATTTTGTTATTTGTTAAGCATTGACATTATGCTCTGTTCTGTAAAACTCAGAAGACATGGTTTATTTTGCTAGTACTACTGATCACCTGTTTTTGTTATCAGGCATTAGCAGATTTCATCTTCAAAGTGTTTTACCAATATTTAATCCTCATAGTATCTCTGCAGGATGGCAAGTACTAATCCCATCCTACAATCAGGGAAACTGAGGCAGAGAGGTGTTAAATGATTTGCCCCAAGTGTAAGGGCTGGGTCATGTGTGGCTTCTGGGCACAGACTGAGCTGCTCATTATTGAGGCTGAAGGTCAGAGACCAATCCAGGTCCAGGTCAGGTCAAAACCAGAATCCATAGGTGCCAACTCCATGGGTGCTTTAGGGCTGAAGCACCCACAGAAAAAGATTAGTAGGTACTTAGCACCCACTGATAGCCAGCTTCCCATTTATCCCCCCAGCACCGCACCGCCCGTTGGTGGCCCCCTGCCAATCAATTCCTCCCCCTCCCTCCCAGGCTCTCCTGCCTTGTGCAGTCAGCTGTTCCTCAGTGTGCGGGATGGGGAGAGGAGGAGTGGGGACAGGGCATGCTTGGGGAACTGGGTGGGAAGAGGTGAGGTGGGGATAGAACAGGTGTGGGAAGAGGTGGGGCTTTGGAGGAAGGGGTGGAGTGGGGCAGATCCTGAGGCTGAGCCTGGGTTGAGCACTCCACGGGAAAGGAGGAAGCCGGTACATGTGCCAGAGTTCATTACCAAATTGAAAGCATGAGGCGAGAAGCTGGGTTGGGCCAGGCCAGGGTCTTTCACTGGGGTTAGCAATGGTCTTAAGCCAGAGACAGTAAACCAGGATGAGGGTTGGGAACCTAGGTCGAGAGCTGGGAGTCTTGGGTGAAAGCAAGTTTCAGAAACGAGCGGAGTCTAAGGCAGAAGCACATTGGAGGTCTGTGTTGCTCAGAAAACTCTCAGAAATGGCTTCCTGATTTATATGGGAAGTGCCAGCCAGTCAGGGAACCACAAAGGGTTGTTGCTCATGCCCCTTACGGTGGGACTTCCTGCACGGTTTAGTCTCTCAGTTCCTCTTGGTGGCAACCTGCCTGGGTCCCAGTGGCAAGGAGGAAGCAGCGCCTGAGTTGACTCCTGCAAACCCCCATTGTAGCCTGTTGGTTCTTACACTAAGGGTATGTTTTCACTACCCGCCAGACTGGTGGGTAGTGATCGATCTATTGGGGATCAATTTATCGCATCTACACTAGATGCGATAAATCGATCCCCGATAGCTCTGCCTTCGACTCCCGTAATCCACCAAGATGAGAGGCAGAAGTGGAGTCGACGGGGGAGCAGCGGCAGTCAGCCCCGCACCGTGATATGTCGACTTCAGCTACACTATGCTCGTAGTTGAAGTTGCGTGTCTTAGATTGACCCCCCTCCCCACTTCCGCCAGTGTAGGCCAAGGCAAAGACACAGGAAGTCAGAATCAGAGCTGAAATTAAAACTCAGGAATTCCACATCCAGAGCTCAGAAAACTAGACTACACAACCCTCTGCTAATACATCCTGTTTGCTGTAAAAAATATCATGTTACACTAGTAAATATGTTCCCGCAAAGAGAAATTCCGTAGCGTAGGTAGCTAAAAAAACCTGTTATGTTATCAATTATTTATTTTAATTGAATTCCCGCTCATCAAAAGTCTATCAGGTTTAATTAGAAGCAAAATGAAATCTAGCTCTCTCCCCCTCATATTACAGTATATTGTATCATGTCATGAATAGAAAGGAAACCGGTAACAGAACACACTTGTGTTTTATTATAAACTCAGTTTTGGTTCACACTGCAAATAGTGACTTTAAATCTATTGCACTAGTCCCACATGTGTTTATGATCAACCCCTGGGATTTTCTGCTAACCTTCTTATTAAAGCTATTGCTGCTAAAGTCACACCCCCTGCCTAATTACATAGAAGTTGTGAAATGGCTAAGGCAGTAGCTGTAATTCTGTTCTCCATCTCTAAAAGAAAATAAACCTACAATACCACACCACAGACCTTTGCGAACAACCAGGGGTGGCCAGAGAAATCAGGAAGAAGTTGATGTTCAGAGCCAATTTACAAAAGCAGGCAA
The DNA here is from genome assembly GCA_007922305.1 of Dermatemys mawii. Classification (NCBI taxonomy): domain Eukaryota; kingdom Metazoa; phylum Chordata; order Testudines; family Dermatemydidae; genus Dermatemys; species Dermatemys mawii. The sequence goes on from ML677342.1 coordinate 20,537,092, forward strand.
AGATTATATTGTATCTGACCCAAAACACGAAAGGCAGTGTTGGTGCTGCCTATACCGAAGGCCTTCCTATGCAAACAATTTAGCATTATTGACTGGCTTGATTGCATGTAAATCTCACGCATGTACTGAAATACTACAACTGTGCAAAGGCTTTGGTTCACCGTTCCAAATAGCCCCAGCAGAATACAATAGCACTATTCTAATCTGTACTGAGATTAAATCTGAGTACTTCAAATCAGACTTTTCCTTTCATTGAATGTCAACAATAAAATCTCTCTACGAAACACTTTCCTGCTTCACTCAGCAATGGGCTCTTACATTTCACTTGCTCCATTTTTTCTGAACACACCCTAATCAAAAGATCCACTTAATACAACATTTTTTTCTGAATGAATAGTATGTGAGAGAAAATTTATCTTCCCCAAGCAGTATAGAGTTGGGGGAAATTTTAGGGTAAGATTTTGAAGTGCTTGGGGCCAGATTCTGATCTCCTTTATGCCTGTCTGGCCAGAATAATTCCACTGACTTCTGTACTCCAGATTTACATAACTGCAAACAAGATCAAAATGTGGCCCTTGGTATTTTGCTTTTTGAAGAAATCTTTTGCATTGGAATATACAGAATTCTGCTTCCTTGTTTTGCTGTTTCTCTCTCTCTCTCTCGCACCATCTCCAGCCGACTGCTACCTTACTTGGAAAATTAGATACTTGAAAAAGTAACAAAAACATTCCCCTGGAAAGGGTCTCCTAACGGATTGCTTTTCACAAGGCATTAACTGGAAGAGTCTCAAACTTTTGCTTCTGCAGGAAACAGCTTGCCTAGTTCAAAGGGTGGGGTACTCTCTAGTTTCTATAAACATGATGTGGGGGAATAGAGACAAATGCCAAAAGACAACTTCAACCCTCTGAATTCAAACCTCAAGATCACTGAAAGGTCACTTATAACGTGACATCACATATGCACTGCCTAACTCAGACATTTGGCAAATATTTTTCTTTATACAAAAGGTTTCAGATGGTGTCAGTCATTTTTAAAAAATGAAGGTCACTTTGCTGCTCATGATGCAAAGAAAAAAATAACATTCAGAGTTGTTATAAGCTGTAAATTATTAGGTTCTGAGTGGTTCTGGTAAGGCACAAGCTTTATACATTGAAAATGCTCTGTCCCCCTCCCCGGAACCTCATGTAGACCATATCAAAGTTTTTGCAAAGGCATTCCTGATACTATTGTGCTGCAAATCCTGTCTGATCCAACCTTCAAATATTTATGTAAACTGAAATATGTCTGGAAAGAAGTCAAAGCAAAACAAATATGCCACACAATCTCATTCCAGCATGTCCCTCCCTCTTCATTTGCATTCTTGCTAAAACCTCTCCAACTGACTCCCAACTGTTAGGGGGTGGTTAATTAGTGATAATTGCAGAGCCTATTTCTTTGAGTGCAATAATGGCCTAATGTCTTGCCAACCAACAGTTTAGTCTGGAGCTTTCAGCAGCTGTGAAATGCATTAACTGCATTTTTTTTAAGTCACTGAAAATAAGTGCAATAGATTTGGCCTTCTTATTGTCCTTCTCTGAAAAGAGCCAGAAGTTGGAAATGAAATTCAAATGAAAAATTAGTACTTCAGCCATAAAGAGACCAATTTGTTTTCTCTCTCTCTCTCTCTCAGTGCACATATGTACATGAACCAAGGCTGAATATACTGAAAATGTAGCCACTTGCAGAATACATTTTGGAGCACTTGCTGATTACAGCTGTGTGTCTTTGCAGAGCATGGATGTCATATAATGCAAGTTAGCACCCAAAAGAAACTAGGTGATGGTGAGCAGTGTGAAGGATTCATGAGAAATATACTGAATTTTCATCTGACTCCTATTGAGTGGGAGAACCCTTTCCTGCAAGATGAATGGCTGCAGGTTCATCTACAGTGGTTGAGTGCTCACCTCACAGCAGCTGGTCAGTATATTGCAGGACTGGGCCCTTTGATAAGCTGGGGAAGCTCCATCCCAACTCTGCTGGAGAGGGGAAGATTGTCCCCTCCCAGTCCCTCCTGCTATCTGCCACTGTAACAGTGTGCATGGGCCAGCACTGTGCCACAAGGGGCCAGGAGAGAATTTTCCCAGTGTAGACCCCTTGCAGGCCTTGGGGCGGTGGGAGGTGACAATATGGACAGCGCACACTGACATCAAAGTTCTGGACTGCTCCAAACTGCGGCGCATCCCGTAGGCAGCTGTAAACAAGAGTAGCCCAGAATCCCCAAAGCTGCAGAAGTGGGCTTATAGCTACCTTTACCAATTCCCCTCTGGGCTGCACATCCAGGAGGAGCCTTACAGACTGTGAAGCAGAGTTTCTTCTGTGGGCTTCATAATTATGATGGAGTGATAGCAGTGACCTCAGCAACTTTCAAGCAAAATGTCTTTCCAAATTCATTATTTGTGAGTCAGATGTGTTGATCTGTTGGTATTAGAGAGTATGGGATTGCCTTGAAACTTTGCATGGAGAAGTGAATTGGGTGAAACTTGGGGTCCATGTTGCTTTGAGGCATGTATAAAGAGATGGAAGTGAATGCTCCGTAGAACGATGCACTGTGTCACCAACAGCATTGTAGGTGATGAGAAAGCGGAAAGAAATGCTGGAGACTTTCCCTTACCGTAGGCATGTTTGTTTGACGCATGGAAGGATTTGAGTGTCTGAGGTGTTTCAAGTCATGAGGTGTTTCAGGTCATGATGAAAAGTTAGCCTTAACTTAAACTTAGTTAAACTTGGACTTTTTGTTTGTTAATGGTCTCGTCGAGATTTCAAAACATGTTTTGTATGAAAAAGTGCGTCTGAAACAAGATACTAAAATATAACAAGCAAGAGCTGGGTTTAAAAACCTACTCAACCCTTCAAGTGTGTGAATTAAAATTATTGCACTTTGGGGAAATTGATGTTTTCCCATTTTCTGAAAGTGCATAAATCCTTTGTAAGAATTAGCACACAGAGCAATTTCTTCCATGCAGGGGCGGTGCTACATTTTTTGCTGCCCCAAGTGCGGAAGTCGGGCGTCCTTTGGCGGCATGCCTGTGGGAGGTCCGCAGGTCCTGCCGATTTGGCGGCATTTCTGCGGGAGGTCTGACGGAACCTCGGCTTCAGTGTACCCACCACTGAGATGCCGCCGAATCCGCGGGACCAGCGAACCTCTCACAGGCGTGCTGCTGGTGCCTGGAGCTGTCCCTGTCTCCACGATAGAATGGGAGTATTTTAGGTGACCTGGCATGGTTGAAGCAACAATCAGAGTCCTTGCCAATGCTACAAGTTTCGTTTTTATTTTTTATGTCAGTAGATTTTTTTCCCCAGCCATTTTCATTGAAATAACAGCATTTAAAGTGGGAGCCAACATCTAGTCTTGCATGTTTGTCATGGTGACTCCCTAAAACTCCTGGGTTATTCAGCTATCCTGAGTTCTTTCTCCTGGCAGCCATCATCTCCAATCTCTACCCTCATTATGGGATATTCACCTAAGTTATCTCCCCAATCTTGACTTTTATAACCTGTCCATGGCAGGGTTTCATACTGCCACCCATCACTGGGCTATCCAAGCACCTTCCATGTAACATCAAACCAGTAGCTCTCCACCAAGATAAACTGATAACACTGCTCCCCTACTCAGCCCTTGAGCCACCACCACGCCAACCTGAGAAGATGGAGTCCTTGTGACTCCATTCAGCTGAAGAACTTTTTCCCTGTTAGCACTACCTTGAACCTCTCTTTACCCATAGTGCTAAGTATGCCATGCAGAGATCCTATGTGTTCAGTGTAACACCAGAGCGAAACAAGTTCAGTGATGTATCTTCTGAGGCTAGGAAATAGCCATATACTTTCTCTTGGATTTTGTCACAATTTGCAAGCCTTTTTCTGTTAAACCTGTTAACTTCACTATATCTTTGAGTTAAAGATGCTACTATATACCCCAGTCGTGAATGGTTACAGGTGCAGTGCACTCCTTCTGGATGAATCATGGAAACATGATCAGCAGGTCTAGTTCAGACAGTGTTGCCCAGTGTGCAGTCATATGGGCTCCATTGTGCCAGGGGCTGCTGAAATACTAGTCTGATGTTTATTGCTCATGCTCTGTTGGCGTATGCTGTGGAGTACAAGCTGTTTCATGAAGCCAAAGAGCTCCACAGTGATAACTTGAGCCCTGGAAGAATCAGGATGTCTCCTTCCTTACCTTAGTCTGGTTGGCCATTGCAGGCTTTCCCCTTTTTCTTCATACCAGGAAGCCTCCATCCACTCTTTCCTTTTACAGATACACTCAGTAGGTCTGGACACATTCCATATCCTTCCACCTAAACCCCTCCTTCCAGTTGGCAGGACACAGGAGCTTAGGACAGCTGGGGAGGAAGAGGTCACCTACTGAGCTTCATGCCTTGCATGAGGCCTCAGATTTGCTTGGAGTGGCCTAGGGTAGACTTGATCCAACTATTCCCTGAGAAGAAAGATGCTCCACTGCTCGGAGGGAGAAAAGACCTCTTAATTCTTCGGGTCTCTCTTGCTGCCAATGCAGTATTATTCAGTTTGCGTACCTAGTATTTTATCCAGTCTAGTCTTGATGTCCCAAGTAATAGGGATTCCACCACAATACTGAGGATACTGTTCCACAACTGAGTGGATTTCAATATCTGGACATTTTTCCAGATATTTCATTTTATTTTTTTATTTCAACCTTTCTACCATAAGGACGATCATCACAGCACTATCATCACTTTCTACTCCTGCACTCTATCAAAAGAAAAAGGAAGAAAATCAGAGTTTTGAACTCCCCCTACCTCCACCCATCTCAAGGATACCATGCCAGAGACTCCATGAAGTCCACCAGAGACTTTGCTCTTTCTGCTGACTTGATTTTACATGGCAGGTGCTTAGATGCTATGGTGGTGAGTGGAAACATAAAACAATGCTATGGATAGGCATTCTTTCAGTTTATAAACTCTATTCTTCCATCACCAGGCATCCATCTTTGTGGACAGTCTCATACCATTATCCAGTTCAACACATTATAGGAGGAAGTTCAGGATCAAGCTCCAAGTTTGTGTGTGTCATGTCTTAATCCTCTGAGCTAGATTTATCCCAATTCTGGTGGATATAACAGAAAACTGTAGCCATCAGCAGTGGAAATGACACTGGGCAGGATTCCCTCACCCTGGATTCTTACTATAAACAATCCTCACTCATATGCCAGCAGTGGCAAATTCAACCCCAAGTACCTTATTTACAATGTGCTTTGTAAGTGTGTTTTCCCCACAACATAAGACTTTCCCCCAAGTCTTTACCTACTGTCAAAACACAAGGCAGGAGACCGGGAGAAATCTCACCTCTGAGATTCTGGGCTTCCCTGACCCTTTCTTCCAGATCCTCTTCTTCCTCCCCTATCTCTCACTTAACCATCCACAACTGATGAGCTGAATCCCTTGCTGACTGGCTAATAACCTGGTACCTATTAATTATCCCATCACTTTAGCTCCTGTGGGGACTCTAACCAAGTACACACAGAGTGGTGAGTCAGGCCTTAAACTACTCAATCTCTATCACACGAAGTTAAAATCAGTGACAAGGAGAAACAGGCAGTCCACAAGAAGTACTGGCAAAAGGTAGATTTCTCTAAAAAATATTTCTGAATGTGAAAATGTGAATAGGGTAGAAATCATCAGGAAAACATGGAAAGCAAAGGAGATTGTTATACTAAATGTACATTAACTATAGGCCAAACTGGGAATCTGCATCTTTAAGTCCAGTATGTCTTTATAAATATGTTTATTAAATCACTTCTTTTTTTAGACATCTTATTTTGGAATCTGTCCACCTTGGCACTACAATGGCATTACTGAAGTAGAATTAAGGCAGGTTTAAAAATAACTGTTTGTAATGTTAACCCTCCTTAAATGTGGGGTGTTTTGTTGCCAGGTGGGTTTCCCTTAACTTTGGAAAAGCAATGGAATTATTATGACGCTAATAACTGGCTTAGTAGAAGTCCTAAAGTGAGACTCTAAGTGGCTCAGAAGTTTGGTACTGTGATACAGGGCATGGTTCTCTATTTCATTACTTCAGTCTTACCCCGCTGTAGCTCCATCAGCTGTGACAAGAATGTTTTCTAAAAGGGATATGTAGTATTCAAATGTAATCCATATGGTCAACTGATTAATGTTTCATAGATATCTCAGATTGATTGGGTTACAGGAAAGGTACACCAAAGAAACCTAAAACTGATTATCCATGCTATAGAACTGTGATTAATTTCATAACTGCAAACAAGTGAAAAAGAGGCATGTATGATTAGGAACACCACTGTTCTAAGGGATCACACTGACAGACTTTTCGATAAAACAAGATATTGGTTTTGCTCTCTTGAATAGCCTGCACACAAGAATCTGAATAGAATCAAATAATTGTTATTGAATAAATTGGGAGATTAGAGGACATTCTGTTCTACTGTATCTTCTTTGCAAAAATCTAGGACACTTAAATTATCAGCAGTGCAATAAACACCAGAAAGATTAAATTAACAAAGTTTAGTCACTCACAGGGCCGGCTCTACATTATGTGCCGCCCCAAGCAGAAAGATTGTTGAGCTGCCGCAGGTGTGCCACCAAAAGACGCTATTCCTACTTCGGCAGCACAGCTGTGGCAGCTCAACACTCTTCCTTTTCTGTGGAGTTGCTGCAGGCGTGCCACCGAAAGCCACCTGCTCACCGCCCTTAGAGCACACAGCATGCTGCCCCTTCCCGCCCCAGGCACCAGCTTGCTACGCTGGTGCCTGGAGCCGGCCCTGCTCACTGAAGTGGGCAGTAGTCTCCACAATTGATAGATCCTGCCTTACCTCGTGTAGTTACAAAAAACTTGACTAGCCACAAAGCTGTCAAACACTCTGGTATTAGTGAACAGATCTGGGCCTGTTTTGATGAAGATGACTCTTTTTTCTCTCTGAAGACAGTGGAAAATGAGGGGCACTAAACAATTGTAATATAAAATTAAATTAAATCCGCCAGCAACCACAAGGGGGTTATGTAGCTCTGAGCCCATTCGTGCAGCTCTTCCACGCATGATGCTAGAATATAATAAAGTGCAACAGAAACTAGTATTTCCCTTTAGGGAAGAGGTGGCTGAGGGGAGGCCCAAATGCCAGTGAGATCCACAAGAAGGTCTTTCCTCTGCCTGTACCTTTAATATAGTTAGATATCATCCAAGCACCACAGAGGAGAGTACAGGGACACGAAGGTGACTTTTCATAAAAACTCTCCTCTGCTTTTCATTTGGCTCAGTCAGCCCATTCCTTATGTGCCCCCTGGACACAAGGCATTCTGGTATTCATAACATTTCATCTACTTCTGCATTAGGAAACTAGGCAACCTACATGAGATTGACATTTTTGGGCAGAATGGCGGGGGGATGAGACATCTTTAATAACATGGCATCCAGAGGGTTAATCCTTCACTGACCCAAGCCTCAAACTGATCCTAAAACAAATTTTTCTTTCAAATTCAAAATCTACCTCACATAAGGTGACCATATGTCCCGATTTTATAGGAACAGTCCCACTGTTCAGGACTTTGTTTTCTTTAGGTGTCTATTTTCCCCCCTCCCCTCCTGATTTTTCACACTTGCAATCTAGGCACCCTAACACACACACCTTTCTCCCTCCAAGCCACTACCATTCACACAAAACTCTCTCTTCTCGACAAAATATTATAAAGAATCCAGTAGGAAACAAACCATGAAGGGACCAATGTGATCTTTTTTACATAGCTTCATGTTGATGCTAGAGCAAGTCTTTTTAACTTCTCATCTAATGGAAGTCTCTTCTCTTCCCACCCCACCTCACAAGTGACTAATTTTCTGCATTTCACTGGACCATTTCCATTTCTGCTCTGCCACTTTTTTAGATGAGGTGATCTATATTCAAAAGAAGGATCTGTCATTGAGCTATACAATGATATTAACCTATATAGGCTAGTTTATTTTTAGCTACTCCTTAATAAAGCCAAATGTTTTACTTTTTGGACAGCTGCTGCACATTGAGCTCATGTCTCCATTGATCTGTCCACAAGAACAAATAGGTCTCCTTCCGAGAAAGAGGTAGAAATAGAAAGTAGTGGTACTGTTCCAAGCTCTACCCATAAACTAAGCTCCATCAATCTGAGATGTGAATATAAAATGCCACTTGCAGCAGATTGTGTAGACTTTCCTTGGGCTTAGCTCCCACCTGAGAGTCTCAGATGTCCCTCTAAGCTTTACACCTCCCCTCTAGCTTATTGGCCCCAAAGGACGCACTGGAAAAAATTAATTATACTCTCCCAAGCTCCACCCATTCATGACCCCCAAATTACATGCCACACATGGTTGATTATTCAGATGTTCATAAAATTATAATCTTTCTTGTGAGCTTTGATCAGAATTAAAACAGTAAATGATGTTATTTAAATGATCCTTGTTAGGCTCCTGTATTATCTATCCCACTTTTGAGGTGACTGAGGCAGTTCATCCCTTTCAGAGCTCTTGTTTCAGGATGCCTACAGATTCAGGAAGATAATGTTGTATTGGTTTACACTCAGCGTCTTGAAGATTTTATTCTAATCCATAAGGGTTAGAGACATTTCTTTTTTTCAAATGAAAGCTTGCATTTGGAGATGTAAGCCTGTTAGAATGCACTGGCTCATCGAGCTGCCACAAAACAGCCTAGTTTGACCGCAGTACCTAGAGTCTGTTCTACAGTACAGTACAAAGTAAGGCAGCCTAAATCTGTAAGCGTCTGTACTAAAATGTTGCTCCCACTGATGTCACTCGCCCACTACACTGACTTAACTCCACCTCTGCGAGAGACATAGCACTGAAGTCGATATAGTTAAGTCAGCACAGTAGTTTAGGCACTGTGTTGTTTACATCAACTGTTGCTGCCTTTCAGAAGCTGTCCCACATTGCCCCACACTGACAGTTAAATACATGCAAGTGCTCCTGGAGTGTAGTGTGAACATGCAAAAGTGACTTAATTGCTGTAGAGGCTGTATGCCGATGTGACGTAAGTTGACATAATTTTGTAGTTTACATACCCCAGGAAGCAATAACTCATTCAGAAATGACACTGAACACACACAAATCACAAGTTGTTAATACAAGTGGTTGAATACATATTTTGCAAAAAATTAAATTTAAAAATATTTTAGTCTTTGAGCTGAAGATTCAAGGCCTCTCTCAGCTTCTGTTCTGCCTTGTCAGATCACTTGTAGAAATGAGCATTCAGATTAATACCATGCTACTGTCACACTTAAAAGGCTTTTAAGGGGCCCATTGCTATTTTCCTTCTGCAGGTTTTGATGAAAAAGTTGTAAATTCTTATGTGCATCTAAATGCTGCTGCTTAAAATAAAACCATTGCCTTTTTTATGCTAGCAGCAAAAATAATTAGTCTCAATTGGTTGTCATTTAGAATCATAGAATATCAGGGCTGGAAGAGACCTGAGAAGATCATCTAGTCCAACGCCGTCCTCAGAGCAGGACCAATCCCCAATTAAATCATTCAACAGATTTTTGCCCCATATCAGTAAATGGCCCCCTCAAAGATTGAATTCACAACCCTGGGTTTAGCAGGCCAATGCTCAAACCACTGAGCTAGTGCCCAGAATGCACACTACAAAATCTTTGTGCTTGTGTGGCCACTTGGGAATCATCATGTGCACATGGCCTCCGCTACCTGCTTCTGGATATTGAAGAAGCAGCTGTGCCCACCAAAGGCACCCTTATAACCTTCATTTGCCAGAGTTGAGCAAACTTTATTATTTATCTCTACTGCAGGACCCCAGATAGGATCAGGCCCTGTTTGCATTAGGTCATGTACAAACAAGTAACATAAAAAAGTCTTTGCTCCAGAGAGCTCACAATCTAGAATTTTGAAAACACACAACAGGTGAACGAACAGATGGAGGATAAAGGGTGGGAGGACAAGCTGACAGTATTTTTACATTTACATGCTAGTTACAGGTAATTGCCAGATTACCCAATGCCTACGGGTACTATGGTGGGCATGTCAAGATGCAAATATGAGGGGTTCTTCTGCCTGTTTCATTTATAACACATGAACCGTCTGTTGAATACATTTAAGGTTATTGACAGGGATATTTAGCTAGAAAAAGTACATACTTTTGATAGGCATTGGGACAGGTTGCGTTTTTTGGGGGAAGAGGGAAAATGTATTCTGGGTAAAATGTATGCTAAAAAAATTATAAGCACTGTTCCTTGTAAATGGCCAGATGGTATATCACATAATTCACATTATAACAAAACAGAATTAAAATTAAATAATAAGACTCAAAGCTACATGTCTAGGCATGTGTTTGGGCTATGGTAATGTGAGTTTTTCACTGCGGGTTACCTCATCCTTTCTTCTACTCTTTGTTAAAATCATTGTTGCTTCTGGTCTTTTATTGGACTGTAAACTCTTCAGAACAGGGATTTTCTCCTACCCTCTGTGACTGTGGAGTGCCCAGTGCAGGAGGGTTCCAACTGTAGGGCCTTTGGCCCTACTGTAATACAAATAAATAATAACAAAAACATCTTTATATGATAAGGGTGGAAATTGCCAGAGGAGTTGGTCCCTTTAAGAAAATTTAGCTCAGCTCAAGGGGAAAGGGATTCCCCCTTCACCTCACTTAATGGAGGACTCTGCATTCATGCTGTATTATAGCAAATCACAGCTCACATAATGTCTTTTAGATTTCAACAGGTTCATTTGGTATAATAAGATCTGACAGGGAGTACAGTTCTGGACTATTCTGACATGCCTTAGCTGGTGTTCTCTGCAAGCGTGAGTCCAGAAGCTGAGTGACTTTAACTACCTGAGTAGAGCAATAATCTCCTCAGAATGCATTGCCTGAAGTCATGATTGCTACTGTAAACTGGAAGGTTTTAAATTAAAGCTATTGATAATGGCCGGGCCAGTGCATTTACTGAACATGATTTCACAGAAAACTGATAAGAAAACCTCAGTTACGTGGGAATTTTAAAACTGTTTCTTAAGTAAGAATGTGGCATTATTGAAAACCTCTGCACTTTATACCTCCGTAAGCAACCTTCTGCCACTGTCTCACCCCAAGGCTTGATGGTCAATGTGACTACATTCAGCCAAATAACAAGCTATGCTAAGCAGTTGTAAAGTTTTGGGGATTCACAAACATGTTCATGAATGCCCAGCGATTGTCTGAATACTTGTGACTAACAAACTGTGATAATCATAAATCATATTAACTTGAACTTGCTTTCATTTGTGAAAATATTAGTGATTTTTTTCTTCAGCACATCCCAATTCAGTTTAGAAAAGAGATGACTAAGGCCATGATATGATTTAGGTCTATAAAATCATGAATGAGGTGGAGAAAGTGAATAAGCAAGTGTTACTCCTTCACATAACACAAGAACCAGAAGTCACCCAATAAAATTAACAGGCAGCATGTTCAAAACTACCATAGGCAAGTATTTCTTCACAAAATGTATAGTAAACTTGTGGAACTCATTGCCAGGATAATTTGAGAAAGCTGAAAGTATAACTAGGTTCAAAAAAGAATTAGATAAGTTCATGGTGGATAGGTCCATCAGTGGCTCTTGGCCAAGATGGTCAGAGACGCAAATTCATGCTCTTGGTAGGTATTCTTATTCTGACTGCCAGAAGCTGGGACTGGACAATAGGGGATGGATCACTCAATGATCTCCCTGTTCTGTTCATTCCCTCTGAAACATCTGTTGCTGGAGACTGTCAGAAGACAGGACACTGGGCTAGAGGGACCATTGGCAGTTCTTAATTGCAGTGACTCAGATTTGTGGGGGGGAAGGGGTTATGTGCCCATGAGAAATTTTGCCCCTACTGATACAGAATATGTGTAGAAAGGGGGCTTGAGCATGCCATGTGTGAAGCACCGTAGGCCCAATCTAGCAAAGCAGTTAAGCATTTGCTTAAGGGGTTGCTTGTCCAAGGCTAAAGATTCCCCTGGTGCAAATGCAGGGTGGATGCAAATGTCATCAACACTGGTGCTGCTAGTGACATTTTCATTGTGCACTTACTGGGAGCAGTACTAGATGAAGTGAGTTCAGAAGCAGGAGTGCAAGTAAGGTGATCTCTCAAGTACGCAGTACCAGCAAGGCATTTTTAGCAGGTATGGATTACCAGAATGGTTTGGAGCTAGCCCACCACCCCCTCCGGAGTGGCGGTGGGTGTTGGGGGGCTGCACTCTGCTCCTTAAAGAAGCAGAACATGGCTAGGGAGGGCATTAATTCTTTGTATGGGTTTAACAGACAATACTTTGTTAGCATATGTATTGTATGTATTATATGTGTATTATGCTGTCAAGAGTTTTCAATGGGTGAGCGTAGGAGGGGGTGGATGGAAGGCGTTTAAACAGTGTTTTTGATTCTGTTTCTCCCCCTTGGTCTGAATTGTCCATGACTCCCATACTGCATCACATCTAGTCCAGATCATCAGCAGAATGCCTCTGCTTACACTGACCAGACGATGTTTGGATTCTGATGTCAGCCCAGTTTAGCATCCTGATGGGAATCAGGTGTTGTCCCCAGTGTACACAGAATTCTTCTTTGCAGCCAAACTAGTCTAACATACATTTAGTTAACTGAAACGGGAGCAGCAAAACAAAGAAAACAAATGCCTCATTTTCCAGCTTTGTGGGTAAGAGAACTAACTATAAGTGCAGATTATAATGCCGGACACTGAGGGCCTTAAACCAGCTGCCTCAGGAATCTGCCAAGAACTTTGCTGAAAATATGTTCCTTATCTTAGCAACGGAGTTAAGACATTACACATCTGCCCACCTTTATTCGAATGAAGCTCCTTCTGACCTGAAAGTCCAGGTATTGTCAGTTTCATACAGAACAATTTACAGACTTGGAACCTAATCCTGTAAACCAGAGGTGTCCAATGTGTTCGCCACTAGCCACATGTGGCTAATAGGCTATTAAACTGTGGCTAATGCATGTGGCTTTTTTATAATGTGGCTTAATGTGGCTTTTTATAATGTGGCTAATAAGAAAAATTAAAAACCATAAGTGTGGATAGCAGTGTGACTAGCATCAACTGGACACCGTTGCACAAGACCCTTAATCATTTGATCAATCCAATTGAAGACAATGGAATTATTTGCATGAGTATGGACCACTTTTGTAGTCAGAGTTTCAGGAGTCTGTTCTGTTCCTCAAAAGGAAATTGAATCTCCCATTGAAATGCAATGTTTGGGTACAATACCATAAACCAGTTTAGGATACAGTTCTTCTTAAAATTTGTCTTTTAATAAATCATACATATGCTGAAATGGCTCCTCACGCAACTCCCATATTCCATGTAAATTGAATACTACATAGGTGGGGAAGGGGAGGGAGTGAGTAGTTAACATGTTGAAAAGGGGCTGTTAGAGGGGATGGGGAGAGCATGGAGGCACCAGACTGGGCAGAGAGGAATCACAGGGAGGATCACCTGGGGAGAGTCATGTGCCCCCCACTTCCTTACGTCCCTCCCATGCGTGTAGTACCAGCAAGAAATGATTTCTACTTGCACCACTGTTCAGAAGCAACCTCAAGAGTGTCTCTCTGGGAGCGGGGGGGAAAGAAGTGATTTATTCTGTTGTACTCTTGCTACATCTACTAGGGCACTGAGTGGCTGATTCAAGCAGTAGCATTGATGGAAGTCCTAAAGAAGATTTGCCCTGCCTTTATGCTTGGACGTGGGGGATGTTATGTGTGAGGGGAGAAGCACTGTATCATGTACACTACCTAGAGTGTATGGCAGGGGTAGGCAACCTATGGCACGGGTGCCAAAGGCAGCACGCAAGCTGATTTTCAGTGGCACTCACACTGCCTGGGTCCCTGGCCACCATTCTGGGGGGCTCTGCATTTTAATTTAATTTTAAATGAAGCTTCTTAAGCATTTAAAAAACTTTATTTACTTTATATACAACAATCGTTTAGTAATATATCACCGACTTCTAGAAAGAGACTTTCTGAAACCGTTAAAATGTATTACTGGCACACAAAACCTTAAATTAGAGTGAATAGATGAAGACTCAGCACACCACTTCTAAAAGGTTGCCAACCCCTGGTGTATGGGGTCAGGAGATATTTCTGATACTAAAAAAGGCAACCCATGAATGAGGACGTGACATCAGCCACTAATCAAAAGTCACTGGAAAAAAATAATTCCCTATCCAAGTAATTTAGAAGAACCAAAGGAAAAAGGGAATTTTGATTTGACAACACAAACAATTGTGAGAACTGGATAAAAATAGTAATATATTAGCTGTGGGGAGGAGGGAGCTGGTTTTAGCCTCTAAAGAAATATAAATAAAAATTCTTTTGAATATTATGATGATTTTTTAAAAAATGCAATGAATCAGATTAAAAAAATGCATATGTTCATAAGCAATCTCACCATAAAATGTGGAAAGAGGAGCCCGCCCAACTATTGAGAGAGATTCTGAGGAAAGAAAAAGTTTGTGCAGCTAACACAACATAAAGCATGCCAACATCATTTTGCTCTAATTCTCTTGTCAGCAAAGCAAAGCCACTTTACAGAACTATTAAGTCACGATTTGTTTACTCGTTTTTTTCTTCATAGCAATTTCATCATTCTGCTATGTTTTGGGCCTCTTTCCAGTCCCGAAGCACTAAGAAATTCTGTTGAGAAGACAATAAACTAAAACAAATTAATGCATGTGAATGGCCACAAATGTCACATTGCTTATCTTGCTCTATGAAACACTAAGCAGCTGCTGGCTTTTAAGGAGGAGGAAAAACAAAGCTCTGTTAGTATTCCTGTGCACACTTTGTTATTTCACTTAGCAGCTGATTTTGGGAGAAGAAAGAAACAAAACTGATCTAATGTCTTTCCTCTCAAGATCAACCCACATCCTTCCTAGGGCAGGAAGAGCAGGTGAATAGGACACAGGACATTTGGCACTTCTGTAGCTTCAATGATGTGGTTTATTCCATGGTTTTCATGAG
This sequence comes from Dermatemys mawii, assembly GCA_007922305.1. NCBI lineage: Eukaryota > Metazoa > Chordata > Testudines > Dermatemydidae > Dermatemys > Dermatemys mawii. The sequence continues at coordinate 20,552,121 of ML677342.1, forward strand.
AACAACAACAGTTACAGGGCTGTGAAAATGCCGTTAGTTCAGCAGAGAAAGGAAGATGAGAGGATCAACTGTGGCATCATGATATAATTGTATTGAGTTAAAAACTTCTAGCAGAATAATGAAACTGTATTCCCCACCCTATGGACACAATTTAGGGAACAATCATTTCCTCTTTAGGTGTGTGGTTTGCCCACACATGAAAAAGGACAAGTTGCAAGGGGCTCAGTTAAAGAAATGCAAGATATACTGAGAAAGAGCAGAGCCAGTTATAAAACAGGGCAAGCAGCTCAGTGTGTATTACAAGCACAGGTCACAAGCTTCAATGGGCTTGTGTCAAAGAAAAAAGAGGCCTGTCCATGAGAGGGCAGCACTGTATATTCCCCCCACCATTATTGAAATTTACTCAAACCAGTGTGAATTGAGGATTCTCAACCTTTTCCCCATACTGCAGTCTTCTCTTCCAACTTGAACCACTGCAGGATTCATCTCCAATCTAGCAGGGATCTAACCAGGATCCACCACCTATTGAGCAACAGGGAAGGGTCCCTGGAACTTGTCCATGACTCCTAGTTGAGACCCCTTATGTAAAATAATCTTAGGAAGTTTAAAGCTACAGCTTTTGAGATGGACCCCAATGTGGCTGTGAGAAAATGACTATGGTTCACACAAAAGGTTGCTGTTACCCTCCATTAATAATAGTAGTCACGGTGAGGGAAGATAGGGAACCAGAGACCAGAAGTTGGTAAACCACAGAAGAACACTTCAAGGGCAAAGAACCTTGATCTCCTCCTCCCACGACATATGCCAGAGATTTCTGTGGAGAGAGGGAAGATGCAGGAGAAGAGCGTAGGCCCATGTATGAACTTTATCGGCCATTGTTCTCAATAGATAGCCCCAGCATGATGGAATTCTGTTTGTGAACCTTGGCACTGGCATATGGGCAGACAAATAAGATGGTTCTGACCAGTGTGCTATGGGTATTACTAATTGTACTACCGTAGCGCCTAGGAACTGGAATCATAGATCAGGACCCTGTTGTGCTAGGCACTGTACAAACAGAACAAAAAGACAGCGACTGCCCCAGTGGTCATAATTGCACATTACTGTGTGACACGGTGATAGGCGGCTGTTTCATCTGTGCCCACCAACTACATGACTATCTTTTTGAAACTGCTACATGCTGATGTTTCAACGTGGCCTAGGAGGTAGATGCTTCTATGGCTGCCCGTCTCAGCCATCACATTGTACTTTGAGCTGCTGTCACTCGCACAACCCATGTTACAATCTTTCTTTATTGCCTTTACATCTGGGGCAAGTCAGTACCTGTAATGATTAGCAATGTAAAACACCCCTTACTGCTTTGGATGTTTCCTTAGGGCACCTTTCTGTCAATTTTTGTGAGGGTTGCATCACTGACCCAGACAGTTTTAGGGACATGATGTGCACCAGTCTGCACTAGCCATAGTTAACTAAGTACATGCATTGTTGAGTGAACTCTATTGGCTGCTCAAAGATTCCATTGCACTTCTTGGACCAGGTACTCAGCTGGTGTAAATTGATGGACTCAAGTCGATGGGCGCTATACTGATTTCCATTAGCTGGGGATCTGGCCCTTTCTCTTCTGAACGCTTGTCACTACATCTCTTTTCCTGGAATGTCTTATGTACTGCAGGGAATAATTGGGCCCTAAAGGCATGTAAGGAACTGAACATCTCCTGAGAGATGCTGTATATGAGCTCAGTTCTCAGAGCAGTCACTTTTCAGGAGTGCTCAACAGCCTGTAAGATTGGGCCCTTAAGTAAATGTCAGTAAATAGTTAATCTGCTACAGTGGATGCAGTTAAGTTTCTACCAGTTTGAAAGTTTCTGTGGTTCTTTCCCTATTCTCCATATACAGCTAAAGTCAACAGAACTACTTTCCCATGTCAGTGTTTGTATCAGCGACTTACCAGTGAAAGCATCAAATGTTATTGATTTATTGTGAAACATTCTTGCTTTGTTTGCCACTCTCCTCTATAACTGTACACAAATAGTGAAAGTAGCAGTAATAAAATAGTTAAAGGAATATGGTCTGTGTGTATCTGGACTTGCATTTGAGGCCGATCATTGTGTACGTATGGTTTTTTTCAGAAGCATGCTTTGTTGTGTTTATATTTTTGAGATTACAAGAGAAATAATGGTTTCTATTTTGGGTCATAGTACAGATTATTGTGTTGTGATAAATTATACATTCTGTTATACCATACCTGATTAGAGTAATATTTGTTATATAGTCAATGTATGATTTATGATGCCTTTAAATATTGATGCATTTGCTTTAAAATGCTGGGGTAGTGGTAAACAGACAAGAAGTAACTACACTGTTACTGTTAACTGTTACACTGTTTTCATTTAGCAACCTTACCTGGTTTTTAAAATGAAGTTGTCTGGGTTTGGAACAGATTATAAATATATATGGTAGGAAACTTCTACTGGCATGAGTTTGGGATGGCCATGAAAGGCAATTACACTATGGCATTGCAATTTTGAAATGTTTTTCCCCTCCCCCACTAGATGTGGATTTAGAGCAAGATATTGTATAACCTCATACAACAGAGGAATGTAGCAGAATTCAAACAAAAGTAATGTGGCATTTTCTTGCAAATGGTCTTAGTAAATATGCTTCTGCCAACAGCAACATAAATGAAGAAAGACTTAAAAAACTGGTGTCAACCGAGAGTCTGTTTTGCCTAATCACACTGGAAAAATTGTTCAGTATCAGCTCATTGCGGTGAAGCTATTACCCTTTGAATGTGAGAAAGGTCAGCTGGGGTTATCTGATGCATAAGTACTGGCTGCACAAATTCCTGGGGCAAGCTTAGCTCCTGCTCTGTGCCTTTTGAAACTAAAGTTCTTAGGTCTTTGTTTATGAATCTGCCTAGTAAGATTCAACCCCTTTCTCTTCCTTCTTTTCAGCTAGACTGTGAGAACTCTGTGCATATGAAGATCTCAATGTGTTAATCAGATGGAAAAGGTGTGTTGTGCAACTTCTTTTTTTATACAATATTTAATAAGAAATTCAAGCTATGTCTGGAGTAAGTTGGTGATGAGTTAGAACTCTAAATGAAAATGGGCTTGTCCGAAATCTACGGTATAATCCTTGTACATTGTGTTCTTCATAAGTGCTATTTTTCAATATTTTTGGAGTCACAGAATGACAATGGTAAACAAAGAATATTTAACAATATTAGAGGGAGGTCTGGTCTAGTAACTTAAGCAGAGGTCAGGAACTCCTCCTGACTTCTTGTCATGAATCTGATACTGATGCCCTCTGTAGATTGGGCCAGTCACAGTTTCATTATAAGATGACTGAGATAATATTTAACTACCTTGTGGGGAATTGTGAGGTTATATTTGTGAAGGTTATTTTTTAAGAGCTACATGCTAAATATGATCATCTGTGTCATTGTTAGGCTGAATAGTGCCTGTGTGAGGTACAACCAGACTATGATTCATGCAGACTATAGTCAGGGGTGGCCAAACTGTAGCTCGTGAGCCACATGCAGCTCTGTTACAGTTAAAGTGCGGCTCGCAGAGCTCTCCAGGATACCCCCATTCTTTGCCTACCAGACTGTTGGGAAGGAGGCACAGGGCTTAGAATTTCTGTCAGAGATGATTGGTGACCACTGACAAAAATCTGGAGGGAGAGAGGACACATGACCCCACATGCCTCCCTCCACATATCACCCCCAGCTTCCTCCAAGCAGGGATTGGGGGTCTTGGTGCTTCAGTCCTCTGGGGCGTGCCTGCTGGAGCTCAGGGCATCAGCAGAAGCAGGGCTGAAGCCCTGAGCCCCAGCAGGCATGCCCTAGCTCTCGAACTTCTGAAGATTGTTGTATGTGGCTCGGATGCTCAGTAAGTTTGGTACTCCTGCTATAGTCCAGTTAAGTGGCTTTGAGTCTGGCCCTAACTGACAAAACACCATTAATTTTTTCCTCATTCTAAGGCAAGTCTTCTTACTCAGGAATAGTTCTAGTGCAACCAGTCTTACTCACGTGAGTAAGGTAGTAGGATTTGACCCTCATATTTATTCAGTCTACATTAACAAGTAATAATATATAATGTATTGTTTAATGTGCAACAATCCATTCAGTATGAACCGCTCTAGGACTGGCTTTTGTCTTTTGAGTGTTCTCAGATTCATACAGTATCGAAGTGAGACAGAACAGAGCATTAGCAATTGTGTATTTTTTGTTGCTCCAGACTAAACAAAAAAAGAAAAGCATTTAATCGTGTTCAGATGAAAAGGTTTAGCAGTTCTATTCTGGGCCTCAAATATAGCTAAAAGGATGTAGTTTAAAAAGTTCAAACATGTTTGAGATTGGGACCCCTGACTGTTTACCTTAGCAGCACATCTTGTTGGTTCCTCAGTGGATAACAATTAAACAATATTGAGGACCGAGTTTGTTGGTATCCAGACAATGAGTGTTTCCTTTCAAGTGTGATTGGTTCTTTCCAAATAGTTATGCTAATTACAGGTCTCAAGAATTTTAGACGATGTTATGAAAAGCAGTTTTACTGTGAGAAAGTTATTAGGTTTTGTTTTTCCTTTCAAGCTAATTATAAAATGTTGGCAAATGTATGGGATTATTACAGCAACTCTCTCTAAATATTTGGAAATGGAATTAATTCATTCACCATCTCATTTATTACCTTATATAGAAGAGGTCTTTTATCTCTTTGATTTTTGCTTATCTCAGTTATTTTATTCTTTAATCTTATCACTTTAAAAGTGTCTTTTTTCCTGTGTCTGGTGCCTCGCTGACAAGATTTCCAAGCTTAATTCTCCTTCCATTCATTTTAAAAATTTATGAGAATAAACCAAAGTGTCTTCATTTATAAAGCTCTGGGACAGATCCTCACACAATGTCAATTCTGAAGTCAATGGAGCTATGACAATTGACACCAGCTGAGAATCTTCCCCACTGGCTCTGCTCAGAGTTAGCATGCCAGTGGGGCTGTTGGACTTTCCTACCACATTGTTCCAGCTGCCACTTTGTTCTCTAATGTGAGTGCTGGGTTTATCTATCTTGCTGATAAGAAACCAAAATTAATGCACATACCGCTTCCGACCGTGGCTAAATGGGAATGTGAAAAAGCACTACTGCTTCACCTCCCAGCTGAAAAATAACATTTTCCCCTTCTGCAGCAAACCCAAAGTCTGTTAACTTTGAAGACACCACAGGCCACCAGCCTTTCTTAAGATACATTTTAAAGAAAAGATGAGAGATTATTTCTCTAATAATACAGTTCTCAAATTCTGCAATTCTTTACTACTTAGTGGATATTTACATGAGTAAAATAGGAAGCCACCCACCTCCACGGTCACTGCTCTGAACCCAGAAGTGACTAAAAGTTGTTAGCCACCACATACGGCTATTCCATGGCCTATGTGCAATGTCTTGGTGGTTTCTATCTATTTTCTGGTGGACAAGGGTCTCCTTTACAAAACCCACCATCTTGACTGACATCCTTGTTGGCAGTCTCATCAGAGATACCGACGGTTAAATGGACACTGCATATGGTAACATCTCCCTCACACTGTTCCCCCAAGACCAGTTGGAGACATGTTGACAGGGCATTACCAACCAGATGTTGCTACACTGCTGCCCCTATTCCTGTGTATGCATAAAGTGCTTCAGCTACCAAAGCTATCATTCCAGAGCTTTTAACGAGCATTAAGTTCGCCAAAGCAAAAATAAGTAAGTAAAATAAAATACAAAGGATCAGCATGTGAAGTTGAAATGTAACAGCATATTAGAAAACTCACCATGGGTGTGATAATGTACTTTGTATAATTTGCAATGGAAAGCATTCTGAAATGGCGAATTCCTCCTGTAAACTGTTTTCAGAAAAATATATTTTTTCTACTTCTTGATGAGCTGCTGTTAATCAATAGTGAATATCGAAGTGGAGTTCTCATTGTCTCAGCCTCCCCTTGGTTCAAATATGTGGCTGGTGGCCATAACTATCGATAACACCAACCTTAAAATAACTCTCTCTTGTAATCTGTTCACGCAGTATCATTCTGAACATCTTTTTTTTATTTGTTTGGTAAGAGTTTTCAGTACTGGTAGTTCTCACTGTACAACTCCTGATCTTTGATTTGGGGCTCTTAAACACTACTATCATTCACACAACTGCAATCTGCTAAATGTGCTTAAAGAATGGTAAATTACATTAACACATCTATTCTTTATGGTAACTGAAATCAAAGCGGTGCTTCTAATCAGACTGTTGTACCTTTGTGGGGTTTCTAGAACTCTGGATATAAAAACACAGAGATCCTGTGAGAAATTTCCTTACCTGGGTTTCACGGTATTCAGAACCTTTAATACACTGAGCTATGTACAGCTCTTGTTTCATTGCACAGACAACTTACAATAGACCTGGGAGAACTTCAGCTTATGCCAGAGATCTGAATATGCCTCCTTCAGATTAAGACACAGTGCAGAATTATCTCACACTGGAAGCAGAAGTCTTGTCTTAACAACACTGACGTTGCCCTGAAGAACACTGTAGTCTCGTATGAGATAGCTGTGGCAGTAGACAAACTGCTGTTCATTCAGTGAAGTTTCCTATCTGCTATACGAAGATCATGATTTGTAAAGGTATAGCTTCCTCTTGGACCAGTGGCTACTGTAGGTTTTGGTGTATAGCTGCAGAATAGTTATAGGGCATGGTCAAAAAGTTTAAAATGTTTGAAATAATTTTTTCTTTGCTTTTCAGTACATCATTACAAGTGCGTTTGAGTGGTTTTTCAAAGCTTTGCAAAGGGCCTTAGATGTAGCTCTGAGGGAATTCTTGTGGTTAGTCTCATGCAATACATGCATCTGACAAACAAGCTGAGCTATGCATTAGAAGGGTTGAAGTAAACTATGGGACTGATTCTCCTCTGTTATTACACCAGGGTGGTTCAAATGACTCCCAAGGACTTCCTCCTGATTTACACTAGTGTAAATGCTAAAGGAGAATCAGGCACTACATCTTGATATGATCAGCAATGGTTTATTGGAACAGTTCTTTTTGGAGAAACTCTTGATTTGCATCAATGAAATCCAGTTAGAACTGGTAGAATACTGCAAAACATTTTCCATTTCTAAACAAATTCACCACCCCCTTTGTGTTCATTTTCCATCGATATTCCAATTAAAAAGTTTATTGCCAGGAATTACCCCCAAAACAGTAAATATTGCTGACCAGTCAGTGAATTTTGACTTTGCAAACATGAGTATTTGAGCCAGAAACTTGATTCCATCAATTAAGCACCAAATCAAGGAGCTTAAACATGCTATGTGATCTTGCCCTTTGCACCCAGTTGAAGTCTTGGATTTTAAATGTCAGAGATAGCAATGAATTGCTAGTGAACAATCTACAGATCAAGCTGGTCCATGATTAGGACTCCTAGACACCAAAATAAAATAAATAGTATGAAGAATTATTCACAGAAATTATTTGATGAATAATAAATACATTTGAGAAAATCATGAATTTCTGGTAGAATACAGAAAAAAGATGTGAAATTCATCAGACAAAATATTTATTATCCACCAAACTTTGCCCACCAGGCTTGGTTCAGGGAGTAAGTGTGGTAGAACCACTCAGTAACAGCAACAACAATATAATTGTTTCACATCCTTACTGAGGCTCATATCAAGGAATAACAGTGTGTCTACGACACCGTCAACCACCAAAGGTCGTTTCTAATCAGTTTGTTGGACCATTGTTACTTGAAAAAAAGATGTGAGAGTTAGTTAAATACTTATTGAACTGAAAATAGAAGAGAACAAAATCTACAAGACGAGCAAGGAATGCAGTTAAAAAACAAAACCGCTCACAGCGGTAATAAGTGTACTGCATAACATAAGCAAACAAGTGAGAGGAAAAAGAAAAAAAAGGTGACTATGTGCATGCCAGGTTATAAAGGACAAAGAAATATATTATTCAGGCTAGAAATCCAACCCAGACAATACCAGCAGAATGAACATTGTTAGGGAAGATGTAAGATGATGATTAAATGGAAATATAAAAAAAAAAAAATTAAGGATTTTTAAAATGAATCTCACTTCACTCCACCACAATACAAAAGCATTAATCAAAAAGGGTAAAAGGATTTCATATTGCTTACAATAGGGCTGAATTTAGCCCATATTTATTTTTTTACTATTTGTATTACAGTAGTATCCAGACACACCAATAAATCAGCCCATTGTACTGGGTGCTGTGGCCAGGATTTTCAAAACCAAATAAAGATTGAGTGTCTCCATTTTTTGGGCGCCTATCTTGAGTTACGGTAAATGGGTCCAATTGTCAGAAAGTGAGGTGCACTTTGAAAATCTGATCTTTGAAATTCTGCTTTTGAGAACTCAAGTCACTGGTCACTTTTTAAAAATGTGAGCCTGGGCAAATGTATAATAAGAGACAGCCCATGTCCGAAAGAGCTTACAATCTAAAATGCAACAAGCTGATACAACAAACAAATGGAGGGCATAAGACAGGAAGAGGGAAGGATAGCTCAGTGGTTTGAGCATTGGCCTGTTAAGCCTAGAGTTGTGAGCTCAATCCTTGAGGGGGCTATTTAGGTATCTGGGGCAAAAAATCTGTCAGGGACAGTATTTGGTCCTGCTAATGTAGGCAGGGGATTGGACTCTATGACCTTTCCAGCTCTATGAGAGGGGTGTGTGTATATATATAAATATAAATAAAGAGAAGAGGGACAGGGTTACATATACTACCTCTGTGCACCAAACTGCAGTTAGGAATTGCCTTTTAATATTAAAGGCCCTGATCCAAAGCCCTCTGACATTAATGAACACCTAATAAACAGGCAACATTAAAGATTAGAGCTGGTCAAAAAATTTTCAACAGAACAGTTTTGTGTTGGAAAATGCTGATTTTGGCAAAACTTGAAATGTTTCACAGGAACCTGTCAATTTCCTCAAAACGTTTAGTAGGCAATTATCAAAATATTTTGCTTATCATTTATTTAAAGGTTTATGTTGTACTGAAGAATCAAATGATAACATTTAATGAAATCTTTAATAAGACGAAAGTGAAATATTTTGAAAAATTCTGAGATTTCAACCCCAATCTGGGGTGAATCAAAATTTTGAAATCTCAGAATTTCCCATAGGACAGAAATTGTTTTCTGACAAACCCCATTAATGATGACAGTAATCTGTGGTGACCCTCAATTACCAGTTTCTGTAGGCATCACAATAGAAGTTGATCTTGAAAAGGAATTTGAAGGAAGACCAAGTTCTGCATTGCATATTAGTTTAAGGAGAGCTTTCCATGCGTATGGGGCAGCATAGACAGGATGACCATAGGGAAAGGCTAAGTTATGAAAGGCCTTGAAGGTGATGAAGGGCAGCATAGACTCATAGGGTTAGAAGGGACTGCAAGGGCCTACAGTTACTCCCCAGGGAGGGTGAAAGGGTCATAAGGTTAGGAAAAGATCAGAGGAAAGCTCTGGGATGGAACAGACATTGGCTGTTGACTAGAAGGTTCCTGAGCTGGACTTGGCATAGAGGGTCAACCAGGTTCCCCAACAAGCTACTGGGGAAGTGGCAATGGCTAGGCAGTTAATGGGGAGAGCTGCCTGAGCCAGTCTGTAAGAAGAGACCTGGATATCCTTGAAGGGGAGGACATGTGATTTGGCCCTAGGGCTAAGCCATGAATGCAGAATATTCTGCCTTGCCAAGGGCCAGGAAGGGAAGAAAGGCTGTGCAGTGAGAAATGGGAAGGAGGTGATGGACTTGGAACCAGCTAATCCAGAGAGCAGCCAGGAGGAGATGCCACTAGCGGTGAGCTGACTTCCATGACAGACCTTTGAACACAAATGCTTAGTTGCAGTCTACCAGCTTTGGCCCCGAACTTCGTCCATATGCACTCCTGCTTGTAACACTCTGACTGGTCTACATTAGGAGCTTTTGCTGGCAGAGTAATGGTCAGTAGCAGTGTAATTTTTTTTTCTTTGACATTTCTATACCAGCATAAACCCTTGTATAGAGATAGTTATACTGGTATAAAAGTATTTTGCTCAGAGGATCAGCATAAGCTGTACCACCAAAAGTCCTTTTTTTGCCAGTATAAACTGCATTTACATTAGAAGGATTTACCAGTATAGCTATATCAGTATAATAATACCGGCAAACATTTTCTAGTGTAGATTAAGCTTCTAAGGAGTTTAATTGATCTCAGTGAGCCCAGGATAGTATGGATGGAAAGAATGTTCTTCCATAACATCCATTTCCTCTTTATTATTAATAATAATATTAGTCCTTTTCAACCTGGATTCCTAGTCAAAGTTTGGGGCCCATTTGGTAGCAGAAACTTGGATTCTGGTATTTTCTTTGATGCAGTCTTATTTACAGAATCCTGCTTCTCTGAATGCCGGAGGAACTAAAACCACGGCCAATTTTCCTTGCTTACAGCCCCAAGCCTCTTTAGCCCCAACAGACCCACAAGGTCTCTCTGCTCCCATGGTCATGTTGTGCTTGCAGACTGCTGCTTGACATATTTGCCGTCTTCTGAGTACATCTTCCTACCCCCAGCCCGGTCAGAACAATACCCAGTGGACCCCTCAGCTCACATGTGCTAGTTTCTTAGCAGATTCTGCTAGTCCTTGTTTTAGGTGTGTCCCTTTAGCTGCCTCTTACAACTATCTGAAATGAAGGGCACATTCATAAATTAGTTTCAATGAGTTTCAACTCGACCTGTAACAAGGTTTAATGCAGCTCATAATAAAACAAATTTTAGACTTAAGAGCAACTTAGAGTAACTAAGTATAATAAATCTACAGGATACTTGTATCTTGGAGGGAACTGAGCGGACAAGAGAGACTAACATATTAAAATATATAGCAAATGTATTTATGTTAGGCCTGAATCTCCCCAACTTCCTGAATAATCCCATTGGTTCAGTAGGACTACTTGCAAATAAGATACTATTCAGCATGAATAATGGGGGCAGAACTGGGTCTTTATTTGTATGTGTTGTGTATGTATAGTGGACATGAAGCATTGCTTTGTGGTACTCCTGACTCTGCTGCTAGCTTTCTAAATGGCTGTGGGCACTTTACTTCATCCTCCTATACCTCAGTTTCTTGCAAAACTGAAGACAATATTTATCTACATCATCACAGTAGTGAAGCACAATTCCTCATTATTTGTAAAGCACTTTTAGCTCATCAGCAGAAAGGTAGTACAGAGAAGAGTGAAGCATTATAAAGTACATTTAATACAGAGAACATCAATATGCCCACCAGGATGTGGGAACAAAGCTGTATCTCATGGCACAGGAGGGCTATTTCTTGACTGTCACATTATAAAGAAAATCTTCCAGATGAATTAATGTTGTTTCAAACATAAAAACATGTGGGTAACTTATTCTACTCTGGAGATTGTGTTATAGTCACAGTGACTTTATCATAAGTAGGGCTGGGAGAATACTAATACATTTGTAAACATCTGGGAGACTTCTAATTAGAGTTTTGCTTTGACCACATTTGCACCTCACCTTTCCCTGTTTGCAAACATTGGTGTGAATGATGTTTTGTTAGTGCAAAGTGAATTTCAGGCCAGTTGCCAAGATTAGTTTAGTCAAACAAACAAAACAAGTGTCATGATACAACAACATTTGTTTTGAGCGGACCATCTTATGTGCCTCAAAACCACACTCAGACCTAGATGAATGAAATGATGGTAAACTGTCCATTTTGTCTTCCCTCAGACTCCTTCTGGATAGAATGACATTATCTTCCTGATTAAGCAAACTGAAATTCCCCCTTTGTCTGGGCTCCTATGTCCTTTGTCCCTTTTATGTTATGTCCCAGTGTCCCTCATTTTATTTCATAATCTCCCCCATCAAGCTAGCCCACAAGACTGTTGCAGCATTGCTTTCTGTAAAGACAGTATTTAGAAATTATTTGTAAAAGTTATTTTTGGCACAAGGCCAAACAAAGCAATTGTAATTGCCACTTCTCCAAATTCTGGGAGACTCTTGGGATTTTCTGTCAGAATATTGGAAAATAAAGCCAATGCCGCTTTTTTCTGGAAAAGCCACTATCACTACCCTGTTGGAAGTTCCATAATTTCTTCATTTAGGGATTCATCCTTATGAGGTTACTTTTAGGTCTATGCACATCTCTGTGAAAAGCCCATTATCCCTGCTGATGTCCAGGATTCTTGAAGATCATATTTGTCCATTCGCTCTTATGGAGGCAGTTCAGCAAACATTGTACCGACTTTGACGTTTTACCATATATCCAGTTTTGAAAAAGAAATGAGTGCTGAATATGGCCCATTATATTTGTACAGCATGTGCAACTATAAGTATATTTATCAAGAAATTGGGCCAGGTTCTGATCTCTTGCTGAAGTACGTCCTAAATAAAGCCAGTTGGGCATTTTCCAACAATTTTTTTTGTCAGAAAATACTGATTTATTGAAACCAAAACTGTTCATGCTAAATGATCATTTGAATGAGTATCCTGATTTCAATTTTTTGGGGGGAAAATAAGTTTTGTCCCATTTTGACATTTTCAAATGAAAAGTTTTAGGGTTTTTTTTGTTCACAGGTGATTGCTTCAAAATTATAATTTTTTACTAAAACAATTAAAATGAAATGATCTGAAATATTTGTGGGGGATTATTGGTGTTGACCAAATCCATTTTTTTGTTCAGGGGGGAAAGGGAGGAGGGGAGGTTTTTGAGATTTTAACTTAGTTTTCTAGATTTCAAAAAAATCAATCAATCCTGGGATGGGGAAACCATTCCCATATAGCTCTTATCCTGAGCAACTCCACACAATTCATCTGAATAACTGCATTTACACTGGTGTATAAGTGCAAGAACTATTTAGAATTGAAACGGGCCAAATTCAATTTAATACAATTGTTGACTTTCTGGAACCACGTCACATAAAACTGGCTAGGCTTGCTGTTGCCTGGACATTATCTCGAGCAATGAAAACCCTTATACTGGTGAGAGCAGCTGTGTCATAGTGCTTCCCATACTGAAGTTCCTTTCTGCTGCAGGCCATGGCATGACAGGTGAACCTGACTCATTTTCCCTCCTTCAGAGTCCCCAGTAACTTCACATGAGCTTTCTTGACTCAGTAATATCCCCCCATTGGGTCAGTTTATTACCAAAACATAGTAAATCCAAAAACATAACCCAAAGTCCATTTCCCATCCCAGTGCAACCAATCATTAGAGCTCAAGACCTCTCATCCCTTACATAATAGCACCTTTAACCATGCTGGGACTCTGTCAGTCTTTTCCTCGTCTTGTACCAGAACAGCAACCCCAGCCCTTCCAACTGGAGAGCAACCCTGTTCTTCCTAACAGGAACTCCCACAACTTGTCTGCTGGGAGATCATCTTTTTCTGGAAAGCAACCCTGACTCCCCCTGGCCCTCTCATGATTCCTCTGGGTTCAGTTCTCCAGCCTTGGATATGTCAATAGATCAGCCCCTTTTCGGTCCCTGGCCTTCAGCTCTCAGCTCCAACTTTCCAGCTCAGAGACAGAAGGCAACTCCCTCTGCTACTTCTCTTGCTTTCAGTGCTGTTGCTGTGGGTCTCTGGCTTGGGGATGTCAGCCAGCATGCCTCTCTTGCGGCTCTTCTTGCCTTTCAGCCTTACCTTGGGAAACACCTTCTGCCTCCTTCCAGAACCTTCCATGGTCCCCTGGTACCTGGCAGTTCTTATCTGCCCCTGATTCCCACTTAGGCAGCTCAGATGCTCCAGGTCTCTTTGCTGCTTAAGGCCTGGGGGGCCTCCCTGTTGGCAAAATTAGAGAGTGCTGATAAGGCAAAGGAGCAATGGCCCTGCTCCCTCTTAAAAGGAAAGTGTCATCCTTGGACAAGCTACTTAAAAAATAAGGAGCTGGTGTGAAGTGGTCCCTAACATGTGATGGTGCATGTGGAACTGTGCTTGTCTCCTCTGTTATTTGAGAATAAATATGCAATTTAGAATCCAGCTAGAGTCTCTGAAATGTAAATACATTAAGGTACACTAAGAAGACTATACATAGGCTTATAAAATTAATAGCTGTAATAAAATTAGACTAGCTCTGATAATGTAAATGTTTTAAAGTCCCTTCAAAACACAGTTTGCTTGTCGAGTATGATGCTGTGAATAGAAAGCATTTTGGGAAAATAAAGATATAGGATCCCTATTTCTCTGAATGCTGACCTCTTCCCTTACACAAGTTAATGGGATCGGACCACCCAGGAGCTTAGAAAGACGGAATTTAAAAGCCCATTATTTTAAACTAAATACTAAATCCCTTGAATCCTTGTTCATGTTTATATTAACACAATACTTCCTTATAGTTCCTGACAAGTGAAAGGTAACTTCTTTAAACATTCAGCACATGAGTAAATGACAGTTGGTATCTGCATCATTGATGAAGATAAGGTGTTGTCTGACCATGGAGGGATAGTATTAAAATACAGTGTCAGTAAAATTGAGCCTGCAATGTGTTGTGTTTAGGTGCCCATTGGGAAGTAGGCAGCTAAATACGATCAACTAACTAAGCCTTACTGCCTCCTATGACTTTGGGTCTAATCTTGTAAGGTTCTGGGTGTCTTTTCAACTCCCAGCTAAGGAAATGGAGCATGTTTGACCCTCAGTAGAGTCAATGCCATGTTGTACAGTCCAAAGAGAACACATTTTTAAAAAAATACATTTAAATTTACCATTAGAGAATTAATGTAAAACAATCGGATCTGAATGAAGTACGGCTTCACAATACAAGTATGTTTGACCAGCACAAAAAGTGCTGCTGTTGACTGATCAGATCAGTGGTTGTCATGGGGTCAGCCTCTCCAGCACACACCCTTGTGGGCCTGCAGATGCACTGCAGTCAGCACCCTTTGGGCTTTTCAGACAGTTACCCAGATTTGATTAGTTCAATTCCCCTTTTGCAGGGTCTAGCTTCTTCACTCACTGTACAGAGGCAGGGTTGCCAGGCATCCGGTGTTAAACTGGAACGCCCGGTCGAAAAGGGACCCTCATTAAAAAGTCCGATCAGTGGTGTAGCAGACCTGAGGCAGGCTCTCTGCATGGCCTCTGGAAGCAGCCAGCATGTCCGGTTCCTAGGCGCAGGGGTGGCTGCTGCAGTTCCGCGTGCTGCCCCCGTGCGGAGTGCCAACTCTGCAGCTCCAATTGGCCAGGAACCGCGGCCAGTGGGAGCTGCAGGGTGGTGCCTGTGGCCAGGGGCATCGTGCAGAGCAGCCTGACTGTCCCTTGTCTAGGGGCTGCAGGGACATGCTGGCCGCTTCTGGAAGCTGCCTGAGGTAAGCGCCGCTTGTTGGAGCCCGCACCCCCTCCTGCACCCCAACCCCTTCATCCCCAGCCCCACCCCAGAGCCTACACCCCAATGCCCTGCTGCACTCCAAACTCCTTGGCTCCAGCCCAGAGCCACTTCCTGCACCACAAACCCCTCATCCCTTGCCCAATACCAGATCCTACACCCACAGCTGGAGCCCTTGCCCCCTCTCACACCCCAATTACAAAATAAAAATGGAGAGAAATGACTTCTTCCAGAACATATTATTCAAACATGTATTAATTTCTAAAAAGGTGCAAATTCTCAAAAGAGCTCCTTCTTGAGATTTGTTTTTCATTCTCTCACTGTTCCCTTGACAGCTACACACAAGAGCAGCACATCAGTGGAGATAGCTAGCTCTCCAAGTTATTTTTTTTCTGGTCCTGAAACTGCTTCTTTTTTAGGCCCAACACACACCCTGTCCTCTGCCTCAGTGATGTCTGAGGAAGGTTTTAGGATAACTATTTTTATCTGACCATCCCCAATGACTTACGAAGTAAATTCAGGTTTCAGAGGGGTAATCGTGTTAGTCTGTATCAGTAAAAACAACGAGGAGTCCTTCTGGCACCTTAGAGAACAATAAATATATTTGGTCAAAAACCCACTTCATCAGATGTATTGAGTGGAAAATACAGTAAGCAAATATAAATACACAGCACATGAAAAGATGGATGTTGCCTTACCAAGTGCGGGTCAGTGCTAATGAGGCCAATTCAGTTAGGGTGGATGTGGCCCATTCCCAACAGCTGACAAGAAGGTGTGAGCATCAACAGGGGAAAAATAATTTTTTTCTAGTGACCCAGCCACTCCCAGTCTTTATTCAGGCCTAATTTGATGGTGTCAAGTTTGCAAATTAATTCCAGTTCTGCAGTTTCTCATTGAAGTCTGTTTTTTTGATTTTTTTTTTTGTTGAAGAATGGCTACTTTTAAGTCTGTTATTGAGAGTCCAGGGAGATTGTAGTGCTCTCCTACTGTTTTTTTAATCTTACAATTCTTGATGTCTGATTTATGTCCATTTATTCTTTTGTGTAGAGACTGTCCAGTTTGGCCAATGTACTTGGCAGAGGGGCATTGCTGGCACATGATGGCATATATCACATTGGTAGATGTGCAGGTGAATGAGCCCCTGATGGTGTGGCTGTTGTTTAGGTCCTATGATGGTGTCCGTTGAAGAGATATGTGGACAGAGTTGGCAATGGGGTTCGTTGCAGGGATTGGTTCCTGGGTTAGTGTTTCTGTTGTTTGGTGTGTAATTGCTGGTGAGTATTTGCTTCAGTTTGCGGGGCTGTCTGTAAGTGAGGACTGGCCTGTCTCCCAAGGTCTGTGGGAGTGAGGGATTATCCTTCATGATAGGTTGTAGGTCTTTGATGATGTGCTGGAGAGGTTTTAGTTGGGGCCTGTAGGTGATAGTTAGTGGTGTTTGTTGGGCCTGTCCTGTAGTAGGTGACTTCTGGGTACCCTTCTGAGTCTGTCAATCTTTCTTCACTTCCCTAGGTGGGTATTGTACTTTTAAGAATGCTTGATAGAAATCCTGTAGGTGTCTCTTTTTGAGAGATTGGAGCAAATGTGATTGTATCTTGGGGCTTGGCTGTAGACAATGGATCACGTGATGTGGTCTGGATGAACGGTGGAGGCATGTAGGTAAGTACAGCGGTCAGTAGATTTCTGATAGGGTACTGTTTATGTGACCATCGCTTATTTGCACTGTAGTGTCTAGGAAGTGGATCTCTTGGGTGGACTGATCCAGGCTGAGGTTGATAGTGGGGCAGAAATTGTTAAAATCTTGGTGGAATTCTGCAAGGGCCTCCTTTCCATGGGTCCAGATGATGAAGATGTCATCAATGTAGTACAAGTAGAGTAGGGGCCCTAGGGGACGAAAGCCGAGGAAACATTGTTCTAAGTCATCCATAAAAATGTTGGCATACTGTGGGGCCATGCAGGTACACATAGCAATGCCACTGACTTGAAGATATAAATCATCCCCAGATCTGAAATAGTTGTGAGTGAGACAAAGTAAACTCTGTACTGATGCTTCTTTAGCCTAGGCTGGCTGTAATCTCTGTCTCAGTCTCTGCAGCTCATTCCTGTCTGTGAAGCATACTAGAGTGTCCTGTAAACATCCCATTGACATGTAACTTTTTATAGAGCCTCTTCTGCTTTATGCCTATGTCTAGACACAAAACAAACCACCATGGAACTGTCTTTCCCATAGTTACCTGGGAAAGTCCTAAGTCAGGGAACAGAGAAGGGAAAGCCACCAAGGAACTGTGGAGGAGGCAGCAAATAAGTTTTAGCAGTTTTCCCACAGACTGTAAAAATATATATGTATATAAAATATCCCAGAAGGCTGCTCTTTCTGTTCATGCCTCCCCCACATAAATTCAGGATGGAACAGTGTGATGGGGAGTGCTCCCCACAGTGGCCCTTCAAGAGCTGAATTGGTCCAGGTGGGCCCAATCAGCTAATTAAGCTGCAAACAGGGTGGGGTCCTGCAGGTCTCCATCCTGGGTCATGTTCTATTCAATATCTTCATCAGCAATTTGAATGATGGCAGAGAGAGTACAGTTATAATTTTTTCAGCTGATACCAAGCTAGGAGGGATTGCAAGCTTTGGAGGACAGGATTAAAATTCAAAATGATCTTGACAAATGGGAGAAATGGTCTGAAATAAATAGGATGAAATTCAATAAGGATAAATTCAACAAAAATGATTAAAGGTGTAGAAAACATGAGAAAGATGGAAAGAACTGGGTTTCTTTAGTCTGGAGAAGAGAACACTGAGGGGGGCCATAACTGTCTTCAAGTACATAAAAAGTTGTTATAAGAGGAGGGTGATAAATTTTATCCACTGAGCACAGGACAAGAAGTGATGGGCTTAAATTTCAGCAAGGGAGATTTAGGTTAAACATTAGGAAAAACTTCCTGACTGGAACAAATTACTAGGGTGCTTGTGGAATCTCCATCATTGGAGGTTTTAAGAACAGGTTAGACAAACACCGGTCGAGGTGGTCTAGATCACTGCCCTCCAAGCCCCTTGGTCCCAGTCGGGAGCACCCTCCTACACCCCAAACTCCTCATCCCCAGCCCCACCCCAGAGCCCGCATCCCCAACTGAAGCCCTGCACCCCCTCCCTCACCCCAGTCCCAATTTTGCAAGCATTCATGGTCTACCATGCAATTTCTATTCCCAGATGTGGCCAAAAAGTTTCCCCACCCCTGGTCTAGATAATATTTAGTCCTGCCTCGGTGCAGGGGATTGGACTAGATGACCTACTGAGTTCCTTTCCATTCCTACATTTCTATGAATAGGGCTGAAATAAGTGTGTATGGGCAGCCTTAATTCTGGCACTTCCTAACTTTTCTGCATTTGACTTTGCAACCTTAGCCTTCTTTAAACATGACTTTTTTTCTATGTAATACAGGATAAAGAATAGGGAGAGGACAACAGTGAAGAAGTGTTAACATGAAATACGTATCTCATCAGCACTATCTATGTGCAGTAATGAGGGGCATAAAGCATCAATGTAAAGGACATTCCTTAAACTTCAGAATGAGTATCCACCCTCCCTGACCCTTGTGTTTCAGATCCCTGGTGCAAGGCCAGCTTCTGAGTTCAGTGATGCCTACAACTGGGATTCCCCAGGGTGGTTTTTTGTTTTGTGTTTTGTTCAATGCTAATCTCAGTTGTCATTTCTAATAAGGTCTGGGTTCGAGGGTGGTTGGCCATACCTATGTTCAAAGGGCCAGAGACAGCTTCCCCACTTGCCAGAAGGGCTAATCGCAATGGAGTGAAACCACTGAAGTGCTGCCCCTAGCTAGTGCTGCCGGCCAATTAAAGAGGATGGGGAGCAAGAGGGGTCATGTGGCCCCACCCACCACTTTAGGTTATGTTTACACAGCAATTAAATGCCTGCGGCTAGCCCAAGTCAGCTGAATCTGCCTCGTGGGGCTCAGGCTGTGGGGATGTAAAATGATTGGGCTTGGGTTAGAGCCTGGACTCTGGGACCTTCTCACAGGGTCCCACACTGAACATCTATACCAGTTTTACAACCCAGTAGCCTAAGCTGCATAAGGTCAGGCCAGCGTGGGTGTTAATTGCTGTGTAGACAGACTCTTACTTACCAAGCAGCAGACCTGGCCCTGTGCGGAGGATGGTGCATGCTGTGATCTTTCCAACGGTGGCACAGCTGCTGCTCTGGCATACTCTCCTCAGAAAAACTCTGATGCAACTCAGCCAGATCTCCTCCACTGCAATACGGTTCATCCACACACACCTCTTCATCACAGGCAGTCACTTAAAACCAGTTAGGCGTTACATTTCTAGCTCTTTACATTGTGAAGGTCATTCTGAAAATATAAAGTGATTGGTAGGGTTGAAAGTCTGTCATGGCAGGGCGGCTGGAACAATTTGTACAGTGGGGGATGCTGAAAGCCATTGAACCAAGCCATAAACCCTGTATATGATGGAAACCACATCACATGTTGGTGCCGCTTCCTCAGCACCCCTAGTTCCAGCACCCTATGTGCCAAGGTGATTTTTTTCCCAACAATCACGGGCCATCCGCTGTCCTCCCTCACTCACAGCGCAACAGCTTTCCAGATGCATGGGGCCCACGTGGTACATTGGCCATGAGTTCCCCAGCCTGGGGGGAAAGTCAGTGCAAGAGTCTTCTCACTGGCCCACTTCTAAATTGAAAAGTTGTCTCTACATGGAGAAGTGAGTCCCTGGTAGAGGAGACACATAGTTGCTCTAGTTATGCTTCCCTATTCTTATATCAAATTGTCTACTTTGAAGGAAATTGTCCGATAAAGAAACACCAGAATTTGGAGCCTTGTTATGTTCAGGGCACAGAGTATTAGTGTTAATTGTGATTGGCATTTTACTAGTATCTGCATATGATTTGTGTTATCTGCCCCATTTTCCTCCTGCTGACTACTACCTACTTTCCCTGTCACTTTTTTATAATACTCTGAAGGCAGTAACCGGCAGAGTCCTGTGATGTGAAAACAGATCCATGTTTCAACATGTGGTGCCCTTGCTCCAGTTGAGAACATTTCCCCGTCAGCTTAGTAACTTTCAACAGCTAATGTGGTTTAATCCAATCATTATTTACATCTTTAATGTAAAGAAGTCAACCGCATCCTTTGTGCTCCCATTTGCTATAAGCTGAGAATTCCTTTGATTCAACAGTACTAAAATGCTGGAGTCCAAAGAACATTAAATAACTAATGTGGCAGTTTAATACAGATTGTTTTTAAAATTAGTCTGTTGCTTTTAATAATAACCAGGATATTCTGTTTTGTTTGCCAGTTTACTGCCATAATGTTAAAGACTTCATGGTGAAAAGCTATTCTGAGAGTTTCTTAAACAAAGCTTTAATGATATATGGCTGCCAAAGTTAGCTACTTCACAGCTGTAATAGCACATTCTAGGCTGTGTGGCAGCCAAGCTGTCTTTGTTACTGTATTAAGTGAGGTGTGAGTGCCTGGAATGCTACAGTAAGCAAGGAGCCATCGTGGGTGGCAGCTGCCTTCCCAGAGTCCTTGAAAGACTACGCTGTGATAACTTGATAAGGGATCTGCATGTGTTAGAGGGCATGACATCCACAGAAGGCTGGGTGACTAGAGCACATACTTCTTTGGACTCCAAACTCTCAAACTTTACAGAAATTGGGTAGAAAATGTGAACCAACTCAAGTTTTTCCAAAGAGTTCTCTGATTATTTCAACACAGATAACCTTGTTCCTTTCTGGTTCAGTTATATGTTTACTCTGAAATTATTATATTTTAAAACACTGCCATCAGTTTCCCAAGAATGATGCAATTTGTTTGGTCAGAAATCCCACCAAGTCCTAAATTGAGGGTTCGTTCAACAGGCCCGCACTCTGCTCACAGTGACACTGGTGTAAATCAGGAGTAACGTCTCTGAAGTCAGTGACCTGGTGTAAGCGAGATCAGAATCCGACCCTACTGCTTTTATTTTCTATCTTTACATGGAGCTAAACAGAACCCCCTCCGAGGCAGCACTGCAATTTGACAAATGCAAATGGAATCCCACCCCGCTTCTCCCCATTTAAACCTTGTATATTTTACAGTGTTCTCCTTGGTGTCAGCCAAGAACCTTTTTATATAAAGGAAGAACACAAAATAAGCTCTCTTCTTAATGTTACACTCTTTTCGCCGTTTGTGCTGACAGGTGAAAGATAGACCAGCCTTTCCTTAGAGTTAGATTTTGCTGTGTTTCCATTTTTTCAGTATGAGGAAGGAGATTTTTTTTTTTTTTTAGCTAAGTGTATGGTATCCTTTTTTTAATGGTTTGTATTAATCTCCATGGGGCTAATTATCCCCTTCTTCACACTGCTCAGTGGAATTATACCGGTGTAAGGGAGATGAGAATCAGGGTCTATCTATTAGGTGGATGTTGGCATTCCCTTGTGATGAGTAAACACACTGCCTATATGGTAATTGCAGGTAAGGTAGCTGCACTTTCCAAATAAATGAGCACACTGATTTTAACTCAGGTCTTCGTTCCTAGAATTGCAAATTATTCAGAACATCTGCAGTGTGTGGCAAACTGAGATGTGTATTGTCACACACTGATATAATATTATAAGGCTAAATTCTGATCTTTATGAACATGCATAACCTTCAACAACCTTAATGGGAGCTAACAGAATTTCCTCTTAATGAGTTCTTGTAACTCATATTAATACACGTTTGTATATTTTTCTCCAGATGCACATGTATAACTCCCACTGGTGTTATTGAATTTTGGGAGCATATCAAGAGGAGAATAAGCTCCCTTTTGATTGGTTTGTTGTAAACTATTAAGTGATTTTATTTTATAATACTGCTCTACAGCCAAAATGCTTCTGAAATAAATGTAGTCAAACTTTACTAATTCTGGGTCACTGAAAACGAAAATGATGCTTAAAATTGTTGATTGCCTCTAGTTTTCAAGATATGCTATTGGGTCAGTATATACGACCCTTGACATGGGAATGGCAGAGGATAAGTGATTATAAAGGGAAGGGATCTGAATTTAAAACAGAAATGACTAAAATACATCTTTAACTGGATCTATGAATAAATCTATGACTGGGTTTGGACAGTACTTGCTTTTTAGGCAAAACGATGAATGACGCAATCTGAAGCTGGTATTGCGTCATACATGATATGAATTGCATCATGTTATTCCTAGAAGTCATGGATGATGCAGTCATAACAAAGCTTACATCACTCTGCTGAACAAATTGCCCTATATCAGCTCTAGAAATCATACAGCGTTGTGCTCTCTTATTTGTCAGTGTTTGATTTTGCAAAGGGACACATTTCTGTTTAGCCAAAGTGAGCAGAGATGCCTCGTACTTGTGTGAAGAGTGCAGATAACTTCTGCTATGTTTGTAGTGAAGTGACTTTTGCATCACAAAAGCACAGTATAACCACTATGGTTAAGAAAGCCTATCACCTTTATTTTGGCTGAAAAATTGGAGATCGGGACAAGAGGTGGGCCCCACACATATGCTGCAACACTTGGGCAACAAATCTTCGCCAGTGGTTGAACAGGAAAAGGAAATCTATGCCTTTTGCAGTGCCAATGATTTGGAGAGCGCCAACAGATCATACCAGCAATTGTTACTTCTGCATGGTGCCTCCAGTTGGGAAAGGTGTTTCAAAGAAGAAAAAGTGGACTGTGCATTATCCAAACATTCCATCAGCTATACGCCCAATACCCCACGGAGAAGGACTGCCGGTTCCTGATGCACCAGAATCATTCTCACTTGAGTCAGACGAGAAAGAGGAAGAGGATGAAACTTCTGGTCCTGAACCATCAATGTCACAGGACCCACATTTTCTCCCATCCTCCTCCTCTGAACCACACCTCATAACACAAGCTGAACTGAATGACCTTGTCAGGGATTTGGAACTACCCAAGAGTAAGGCAGAGCTGTTGGGCTCCAGACTACAGCAGTGGAATCTCCTGGCAGGTGATGTTGGGGTTTCCACGTTCCATGACCGTCAAAAGGATCTTGTCCCATTCTTCTTCATGGAAGGTGATCTTGTAGCCTGCAACAACATCGATGGTGTGATGGCAGCCCTCAACATCGTTCACGATCCAGATGAGTGGAGACTCTTCATTGATTCATCGAAGACGAGTCTTAAAGCTGTTTTGCTGCATAACGGCAATGTTTTGCCATCAATTCCAGTTGGTCATGCAGTCCATATGAAGGAAACCTATGACAACATGAAACAGCTTTTGAGGTGCATAAACTATGACCAACATCAGTGGCAGCTTTGTGATGATTTGAAGGTTGTTGCTCTCTTGCTTGGTCTACAGACTAGATACACAAAGTACTGCTGTTTTCTCTGCGAATGGGATAGTCGTGCAAGAGATTCCCACTACATCAAGAAAGATTGGCCACTCTGACAGTCATTGGAGCCTGGGAGGAAAAGTGTTCAGCATCCACCACTTGTTGAATCAAGGAAGATTTTGTTACCACCCTTACACATCAAGCTGGGTCTGATGAAGAACTTTGTCAAGGCCATTGACAAAACACAAGCAGCTTTCAAGTACCTCCGTGGAAAATTTCCAAGGTTAAGTGAAGCTAAGATAAAGGAAGGCGTCTTTGTTGGTCCTCAGATTCGTGAACTTCTTCGAGATGATGCATTTGACCATGCACTGCGTGGCAAGGAAAAGACGGCATGGAAAGCCTTCCAGTCAGTGGCAATACATTTTCTCGGAAACAACAAGGCAGACAACTACAGGTTGTTGGTGGAAAACCTCCTCAAGGCATACAAAAGCCTTGGTTGCAATATGTCACTAAAGATACATTTTTTGCACTCTCATCTAGATTTTTTTCCACCGAACTGCAGAGCAGTGAGTGACGAGCACGGCGAGCGATTTCCCCAGGACTTTGCAACAATGGAGAAACGCTATCAGGGCTAATGGAGCCCATCAATGCTTGCAGACTATTGCTGGACAGTGACAAGAGATGCTCCATTTAATGAATACAAGAGACAAGCCAAGAAGCGCCGAGTAGACACTGAATAGGACTAAGCTATGTACATAATAGTTTTTTGCCTTTTGTTTCATAATACATTTTATTTATATAACCCTTTTGCTGATTTTTAAAGTGTTACATAAACAGGACAGGTGAAATATTATCATGTAAAGCAACCATAAACGCATGAAAAGACCTAGGTTTACAATTTATGATTAAAACTCTGCTATCTACACAATATACATAGACATAAAATGTAAAAACTTAAATATCTTAGAAACAGTAGCCAATCAGTTGTTTTAATTGTCATATTTGAATTCAGCAGATCAAAATACATAATAAATATCACATTTTATCTCTGAAGCAGACGACTTCTAAAAAATTGTAGACCAGTGTAATTATACCAGGGATACAAGTCAAATGTGTCTTGCCCTGGTATAAACAGACATACTGAACATGACATCAATATCAGCAACATGTTTTCGTGCCGAGAACCAGAGACACATGCTTTGAACTGTAGTACATTCAGCTGGGGGCAAAATCTGCCGTATTTCAGCTTGAAGAACTTTCAGGCAAAAGCAAGTACGGCCTTGCATGTGATCACATTGGGTCCTCAATTTGCTATTTTGAAATCTGAAAATAAAATCCACTCTCTTCTTCCTCTCCAGCAGATGAGAGAAAAGCATAAGCCCATAGCATAGGTACATTGTCTTTCTCAACCTCCAGTACTTTCAATAGCACTTCAGTTCTTATAACATGTAAACTGGTATCAAAATGATCGCATCCAGACTATATATACTGCAGGAAAATATTTCAAACTGTCAGTGGAGATTCTACTGCTTACAATGACTAAGATCTAGTCAATAGAGATTTCAATTATATTTACATTTTAGAGTAGCTTTTCTAGAGTTCCACTAATCTCATTATTAAAGAACATGATGTACTGAGTGCAGGGCCTCTGGTTTATTTCAGGATTCTGCTGACAACATACAGTGACTGAACATGTTGACATGCAATGTAAGAGTGAAATGATAGTGAATGGATTTAAGATAAGCAGACTACAAGACCAAAAAGATAGGAATAAGCTTTCAAAGTTCATCAAAAGCAGATCATACCCTCAGCATCTTTTTATATCTCTCTATATATGATCACATGCAAGGCCGTACTTGCTTTTGCCTGAAAGTTCTTCAAGCTGAAATACGGCAGATTTTGCCCCCAGCTGAATGTACTACAGTTCAAAGCATGTGTCTCTGGTTCTCAGCACGAAAACATGTTGCTGATATTGATGTCATGTTCAGTATGTCTGTTTATACCAGGGCAAGACACATTTGACTTGTATCCCTGGTATAATTACACTGGTCTACAATTTTTTAGAAGTCGTCTGCTTCAGAGATAAAATGTGATATGATACAATAATGTATTCATGCTGCGTATATTTCAGAGAGTGAAATTTTGTATTTGCAGAGATTCCACACAATTTATAAAAATTGATCCATGCTTCCTGAAACTGTTTCTATTTTAAATGTAGCTAATCTGGTGCAAAAAGGTGTATGTTCCACTTGCCTTTTCACATCATATCCACAGAAGCTGCATTCTGTAAGCGCATGATTCAACAGTTATATTGATGCACGTTGTGACTTGCAAGTCTAATTGAAAATCGCCTCAAGGCTCCAAACAATTGGGACACACTCAGTTCATCTCTCTGAACTAATGTTGCCAGCTACACGTTAGCATTGTGCTTCCAGCAAAACCCCATGGATTTTTCAAGCTATTTCTTTTTATGCATGATTAGAAAATGTAAAGATGAAAATCTCTTTGCACACTCCTCTGTGCTTCACAAAGAGACTGAGTTAGTAGAGAAGAGGAGACTTGCCTTTAAGTTCAAACTGATGTTTATCGTATATAGATTTTTCAATGGAAATCAATGTGATAGGATATGCAGAAGCTGAGCTGCAATTTAGGATTTGGGGCCATGGTGACTAGCTGGCATGCCTCCCAGGGCATTCTGCCTTGAGTTAGAAGAATACAGGCATGAAATGCTATTTCTGTACACTGCAACTATTACAAATTATTATGGCATAGAAACATTTAGCTTGCTTGGTAGTAACAAGAAATGTGTCAAGGTGCTGCAGTTCAACAAAAGTTCAGGTGGGGTAGTCGCGTACACGTGGGATGTGGTATTAGGGTGTAGAATGGGCACAAAATAAGGATGTGATGAATCTTGGATTCATATTAGATTCGTGTTATAATCTAGCCATTTGGAAAGTATTTAAAATCAATCAAAATTGTTCCTTGGACAATTAACAATAGCAAATAATCAGTGAGGATGTGGTGTTTATTCAGATTGCTGTTAGGTGGTTGCCTTGCAAGGTTTTCCTGTAGAATCATACGAGTGGAAGGGAACTCAATAGGTCACCTAGTCCAGCCCCTGCACTGAGGAAGAACTAAGTATTATCTAGACCACCCCTGATGTCTAATATTGGACATTTGTCTTTATTGAATTTCATCCTGTTTATTTCAGACCATTTCTCCTGTTTGGCAAGATCATTTTGAATTCTAATCCTGTCCTCCAAACCACTTGCAACCCCTCCCAGCTTGATATCATCTGCAGACTTTATAAGTGTACTCTCTATGCCATTATCCAAATCATTTATGAAGATAGACTTGAACCAGACCCAGGACAGATCCATGCAGGATCCCACTTGATATGCGCATCCAGATTGATTGCAAACTATTGATAAATACTCTGAGTACAGTTTTCCAACCAGCTGTGAACCCATCTTATAGTAGGTTAATTTAGGCTATATTTCCCTAGTATGCTTACGAGAAGTCATGTGAGACAGTATTAAAACCTTAGTAAAACTGAAATATACCACATCTACTGCTCCCCCCATCACCACCCATGGCTTGTTACCCTTTAGGTTGATTTGACATGATTTATTCCAGACAAATCCATGTTGACGTTAGTTATCACCTTATTTTCTTCCAGGTGCTTAACAAACTGATTATTTGCTCCACTATAGCTCCATATACCAAGGTTAAGCTTACTGGTCTATAATTCCCTAAGTTTTCCTTATTCCCTTTCTATAGATAGGCACTATATTTGCCTTTTTTTGTTCCACTGGGATCTCTCCTGTCTTACACGAGTGCTCTAAAATAATCGCTAACGGTGCAGCGATCTCTTCAGACAGTTCCTTAAG
Source organism: Dermatemys mawii (assembly GCA_007922305.1). Lineage (NCBI taxonomy): Eukaryota > Metazoa > Chordata > Testudines > Dermatemydidae > Dermatemys > Dermatemys mawii. Next base: position 20,579,693 of record ML677342.1, read on the forward strand.
TATTCTCTAATGTATTTCATCAGGCCCTGCCACTTTGAAGACATCTAACTTGTCTAAGGGCTTATCTCCACTTACCATGGATCAATGCTGCGGCGATCTATCCACCAGGGATTGATTTAGCGGGTCTAGTGAAGACTGCTGAATCAACAACTGATGACTCTCCTGTCGACTCCGGTACTCCACCAGAGTGAGAAGCATAAGGTAAGTTGATGGGAGAGTTTCTACCGTCAACCCAGCATGGTATAGATACCACAATAAGTTGACCTAAATTACGTCAACTCCAGCTACATTATTCAAGAAGTACGTAATGTAAAATATGTCTAAGGAAAATCGGATGGCTAACATAGTCAACATCAGTGCAAGTGATGGGATTTGAGGCTAAAATAGGGAAAGAACAAGAATTACTTAGGACAGGTCTATCCTACAGGGCTAAGTTGACCTAAGTTACGCAACTCCAGCTAATTGAACAACATATTCAAGTATGTTATTCTTGTCCTTTCTCTTTTAGCCTCAGATCCTATCATGTGCACTGATGTTGACTATGTTAGCCATCCAATCAGAATAGATTTTTTTGGTGAAATCTAAAACAAAAAAGGCATTTAACAGTTCGGCCATTGTTGCATTTTCTGTTATTGTCTTCCCCTCCTCATTGAGTAAAAGGCCTATCCTGTCCCTGGTCTTCCTCTTGCTTCTAATACATTTATAAAATGTTTTCTTGTTACTCTTTATGTCCCTACCTAGTTTTACCTCACTTTTTGCCTTGGCCTCTATAATGTTGTCCTTACATGCTTGTGGTGTTTTTTATATTCATCCTTCATAATTTGACCTAGTTTACACTTTTTTTATGACTCTGTTTTCTTTGAGTTTCGGGTCATTGGAGATTTCCTGGTTAAGCAAGGGTGGTCTCTTACCAAACTTCCTATCTTTCCTAAGCATTGAGATAATTTGCTCTTGTGCCTTTAATAGAGTCTCTCTTAAAAAACAGCCAACTCTCCTGAACTCTTTTTTCCTTAGACATATTTCCCACAGGATCTTACCTATTCTCTGAGTTTGCTAAAATCTGCCTTCTTGAAGTCCATTGTTTTTATTTGGCTCTTGTGTGTATGCTTTATGGTAGTCTTTGATTACATGATCACATTCTATTTTTTCCACATACCCCCTGCCTCATTCAGTGCACAGGATGGACAGTGCTCCCTGAATGGATAGCTATTCGATACTACTTCTTCTTATCATTCACTGTGTGGCCGCAGGCCTTATTTCCTGCACACTATTCAAACTCTGCCCTGAGTACTGAATGATTAATGTCCTCATGCTTTCATCGTAGTACCTGAGGGTTTCACAAATATTAATTTTCCCTGCACTCTTGTTCCCAGATTTGCCTTTTACTTTGGGGTACACTCATTTATTAGGGTTACTCTTCTGGGCAGGTTTCTGTAATTCTATCAATGTACTGCTTGTGTCACTTGTGTTCTCATATGGAGCTCTTCTTCAGCCTTCTGCAAGTTCCCTCCCAATGGAGCTTTCCTGCAGGACTCAGGTTCCCTAGGGCTGAGTTCCTCCAGCCCCAGAATCAGATGAACACACACACATATTAACAGAGCATGTCTGAGTGGACTGGGGTCAATCAGCACTCCCAAGCTGACCCCTTATGCCCTTGAACTCAGCAGGCTGAGTCGAACAGCACTTCCAAGCTGTTCCCCTTGCATGCCACAGGCAACACATTGGAGTAGAGGACACCTGAGCAGGTTGGATTGAGCAGCACGTCCAAGCTGCCATCCTCCAATACCACAGGCTCGGCACATAGCTATCACCATTTCCACATTACAGTTGTTCTAGTAATAACCCACTTGATGAGCAAACCCCACAGGATTTTTGGATACCACAGGGATCTTTCACTTAGGTAAGAGGAGCATTGCTGCAGAGCAAAAGGAGAAGCCAAAAACACAAAAGAGAGAGAGAGAGGGAGGGAAGCAACCAGCTTAACCATAAAAGTTGTTTATTGCCAAGTAATAGCCATACAAGTAGAGCCAAACAAACAAAACAGTTACAATATTAAATCTAGCTTAAATTTGATTACAAAAGTCACCTTTAGAAAACTATATCTGGTCACACAAGTCATGGTTAGAAAGTTATACCTAGAACAGAAAAAAAACGAGAGAGAGAGAGAGAGAGAGAGTTGGGTTCTCACCATTCCATGGAGCTTGAATCAATTGGAGTTCCCAGGTGGTGGTAGGTAGCTGAGGGTCCAGAGTGCTGGAAACAGGCAAAGCCCCCAGTACGATCAGTCAGGAGAAGATGAAGTCCCAATGGAACTGATGCAGATTTTGTATCCAGGCATGGGAGCACTTACTTGAGCACAGGTAGGAGTTTTTATAGGGAAAGAACAATGGTTAAATGGAAGACACTAGATTTGTTTATGGGTAAACTGATGGCTCAAGAGAGTATACCAAAGTTGTTTTGTACAGGCTAGACAATAGGAACTGATCATTCCTGGCTATGTGTGGTGTTCCTTGGAGGACGCTCACAGTGCAATTAGGGAGCTTCAGTATTTTGGATACCATTAAAGGATTTATTGCTAGAAGTAGTGTGATAATTATTGAGCGGGATGTGTGAAGGATCATCTGGATCAAAGATCCCCCATCAAGCAGTGCTTCCTTGCTTTTCTGGTCCCAGAGTTCAGTGTGGTTCTTGCGTTGAACCCCTGTTCTCCTTTCTTTATGCTAATGGAGATTCCTCCCTGTCCTGTCTTCAATACAAATGAGGGTAGGGGAGTTGCCTTAATCTTGTCACTCTTGTCTAACGGGGTTTAGGTGTGTCTCCCACTGCCTTTTCATTGCTTTTTGTAAGCCTTTCTTTTGATTAGTTTTCGTTCAAGCTGAGGCTGGAGGAAGGGTCCTTTGTGACTCAGACAGGCTTGATACTGCGCCCCGGTTCCCCAAGAACACTGATCGGACAGGTAACACTCCTATGAGAGAATGTGGTATTGTATACCTCAGAGAGGAAGGATGGTCTGCTGGCCTGGGACTTGGAAGTCTCTGGTTCAATTCCTTGCTCTGCCACAGACTTCTTGTGTGACCTTAGGCATGTCATTTAGTCTCTCTGGCCTCAATTTCCCACCCATAAAATGGGAATAATAGTGCTTTCTACCTCACAGATTGTTGTCGGGCTTAGAGTGACCATATTTCCCTAAACTGAAAATGGGACACCAAGTAAGAGATGGGCAGTACTCAGGGGAATTTACTTACAGTATGCAAAAAAGATAAGGTAGTTCCATATATTTTATATATATGTTCATATATTTCATGGTGTCATATATTTTACTTAAAACTCAGATGGGGTTCAGGTATGGCTCCCACTGCCTTTTCATTGCTTTTTGTAAGTCTTTCTTTTGGTCGGTTTTGGTTCAAGCAGAAGCTGCGGGGAGGGGTCCTTCATGAGTCAGACAAGCTCAATATAGCCCCATAGTTTCCCAAGAACACAGATCTGATAGGTAACACTCTTATGAGAGAATGTGGTATTGTATCCCTCAGAGAGGAAGGATGGTTTGCTGGCATTTAATATGTTGATTTGAGAAAAATACATCTCATAACTTAACCACTAGAAGTACTATGATAGGACCATCAAATTTATGCAGTAGCTGATAACCATTTTTTTTTTAAAAAATGTATTTATTAAAAAATAAAAGGTGCATAATTCTGTGTAAAAAGTTAATAGAAATGTGTAGTCCAGTCAGAGTATGCTACAGACATAAGCTGAAAGTTTAATAGAATTGCCAGTCTTTATGCTTGTTAATGATGTGAGTAACAAAGAGGAAATAGGATCCCAAAATTTAATTTTGAACACTAATTTATCTCTTATAAGATTGACTTCTAACTTTTCTGTCTCTTACTTCAGTTTAACTCCATTGGGCCAGAGTCACAGCTAGCGTAAATCAGTGTTGCTCCATTAAAGTCAATGGAGCTATTCATATTTAGAATGATTAAGATCTGGCCCACTGAAATCCTCTCAATAACTATTCATTTATACTGAAGTAACTGAGATCAGCATCAAGACCAAGGCATTTTCCCCACAGGTGTTATTCCTATTTTCATTAGACTCCTACTGATTTCGGAAGTCATCTGTGAGCTTCTTCCTTTTGTGCCAGCACAAGTTCAAAACAGTGAAATGAGTAAATTAACCTTCAGGAGGATGTGCATCCCAGAGGACACAGCTGGGCTTGGTGAGCTTCCTTGCAGTTTTCTTCTCCTGAGGGTTGGGAACTCAGAGCTTGCCCCTGCACTTCACAATGAAAGACAGAAATAAGAATGACTTACCAGATAATGACAGACCAATATGTACAGTAATTAGCTTTTCTGTTCCACTCTTTAGTGGAGATTGACATCAAGGGCAGATCAAGAGAGTGGAAACAGTTGGATCACTGTATTCATTTAAACATTAACCCACTAATTCCATTTCACTGTATAAAATATTATACAGTCTGACTGTGAATGCAAAGACCATATTTAAAAACCAATTAATTGTGTATTCTAATGAGTTTATTTAGTACAAGCATTCAATTTAAAAAAAAGTATAGTCAAAAGCTGTTTACCCAAAGTACCTGATCAGTGATAATTTTTGTCTATCTGAAGAAAGGTCATGTCTGCCATTGTGTGTCAAAAACATTGATGTCCCTCTTTCTGCCAAATGTTATATTCCTGTCCCCAATCTGTGCATAGATAAACAAGATCTGACTATAGTTGGATTTATTGCTTGTACAAGTAAAGAGGCAAGGCCAGTGAACAGTTTTCTCTCTATGTATCAATAAATAGAGTTAAAGCTTTGAAATAAGGTGTAATGGGCATGGGCCATGTATTTCATGTCCTGTATTATAATGCTTAATTTTTCTAAGTTGGGTGCAATGAGTGCAGCTGGAAAAGTATCCCTTTGTGTCCATAAAATGATCATGTGTGCAGGTCTTCATTTTGTGTGCAGAAATGACCATGTGGTGGACAAAGATGAACAGGTTTTGGGGGTGGAACACGTAGGCTTGCATCTCATCTATGAGAGGGGTGAGCTCAACTTTGACAATGGGAATTTTAGGGCCCGATTTTCAAAATGTAGAAACCCTGCATGACTGTGCCTGTAGCTACTGCAGCCCTAAAGGAGGTAATTGCACATACACTTGTCTAGCTGAGTTCCTAATTAGACGTTTTCACATGCCTTTGTCTCATTTGCACGTGCAGTCTGCGTAAATTATAATGCTCCATTTTAGAAAATGTGGCCTGTCATATCTAATTCTGGATCATGCATGTTGTGTCTCACTATGTTGTGCCTGAGCTGGCACTTTCTTATAGAAATACTGGGATTGTGTCAGGGTTGGGTCTAAAAATCACCACTTCTGCTAGAACCCAAGGCACCATGGCTAACCTCAAAAGGTACGTCTAGAAACAAGTCATCACATCCACTGCAACTCTCAAAGCCCTCTTAGGCTGAATCCCAAGAAAGCTCCCTATCCCTGTCCCTCACTCTAGGAACAAGTCATACTCCCAACAGGGAAAACTACCATACGAAGCATTCCATTAGTTGCCAAGTTCTCTGACTCACCTTTTCCAAAGTGAGGGTGAGTCATTCAGTAATCAGCACTATCAATAAGAGAACAAGTTCCCTCTGTCTAACCTTTAAAGAACTTACATTACAAATAACAACAGTCCCTTCAGTAGGAAGATAGGAGCAGGAAAAACCTCCATATTTCCCAGGACTTGGTGTTTCACAGGTCCATCTTGTTTACTACCAGTCTCCAGTCCTGCTGTCTGAGTCTCCAAAATCACTGTCATTTGGTAAGAAGACAAACTTCTTCCAACAAGCAGTTAAGTAGGAGAGGACTGTGCTTCCTCACCTGTAAGGATTTTTTTCTGGTTGGTCCTGGGAGTAGGATAATGAAAATACTCAGACGAAAGACTAGAACAGCAGTGACTTCTCCAGATATTGCTCTTAGGTATAATACATTCTTAGTTTTATAAAATCTAAATTATGGGCCAAATTTGACCTGGGATTCTCCTTTGAAAGCAGCTAAATTAATAACATACTGCCTGCCATACCTGTTTAGGAGCTGCTACCTTTCACTTACTGATCTGCTGTGCATGCAGTATTTCCAGAAATAACAATAAGCACAGTGAGGGGACTTTGCATCATTGTTGTGGGTATGTGATGAGATGGAAAATCTTACTTGTGGCTGCTCTTACATTGCAAGCTACCCAACCTTACTCATTTTAATATTGCACCTTTGAATTCATGAAGAGAAAAGATGTATGTACTCTATTGTCTGCCTGAACCTTTTACTTTATTACTGGGAGCTGTAGTCAGAATTGAGGGCTAACACACTGCTGACTTAAAGCTGAATTGATATCATACCATACTATATACTGTAGTTATATCTGTGCATCAAAAATAGGATATGTGAAAGGAAGCCATGGGCTAGTCTCTGACTTTGAGAGCCAGTGGTACTCTACAGAGGAGCAGTGCTTGCATGGGAATCGGCATTCTGCCTGCAGAGGACAGAGGTACGCAGAATGCCTCCAAGGCGCTGGAGGAACAAACTCAGAAGCAATAATTACTGCGTGCTGCAAAAGGCCACATAATTAATTCACTCCAGCACTGGTCTCCTGATACTAGCTGATGCACGGGAAGATGGGACAATGACCATACTCACAACCTGCTCAGTGTCTTTGCTCACAGTAGCCCTTTACTGCTCAGAGCACAAACACCACCATCCTGGAAGCCAGGTCCACTTTGACTACCTGTGTGACGTTTTGCAGAGTCTGCTGTCATTATGTGGGTATGGCTTATAGGCAGTGACAATATGTCTGGGTTGAGGACCCTGAAGGGAGAAGCAGGACTGTTCTGGTGACTCATCGTGGTGTATGCTGGGAGGTTGACCAACTAGGGCTCAGTATCTTCAAGCCCAGAGTATATAAGTGTTTATCTCTGAGTGGTAATAGGGAACTCGGGCAGGGACAGAAGGATGTATGGGGAAACCCTAGGAGCAAGTCAAGAGCATTTAGAAAGCTTAAACCAAGTTTGTATTATTGCTTGGTGTCGTTTGGATACTAACCCTGGGAGTGCTGTGTTGGGAGTGGGGGGATGGAGCTCTTCTCATTCACAGAATTCTGTAGGAAATCTCTCCACTCCTAATTAATCTGAAGCTGCAAAATGCAAAACAATATTTTTTCTGCTAATCTTTAATCATCACTAATGAAGATAGCAGCCCGAACAATGCAGAAGTAATGTTAGATGTCACTTGTCTGTTGTCAGATCTTTCTTCAAATGTGCACACACAGTACAATAGGTTATGAAACAAAGATTTATTTTTCTTCCTTAGTCTGTTTTCTTTCCCCGAGTGTTAGACCTAGGAAATCAATAACAGATTAAATTGTGAAGTAAGAGGAATGTAAACCTATCTGAGTAGTTAACAATTAACAGTTCCAAACTGAGAGCGGGATTTTGTTCATGTCCAGAAGTCACCTGGAGCCATTTGATTTGCACTAATATATACAGAAAGTTGAAATGTACGACTGTGTTATGCTTGTGCTTATCAGTTCATGCATAAACATTCACATTTATAGCAAATCCAGTTATGTCTGGACTCCTTTCTCATTTGCTTTATGCAAATATGCTATTTGGTCATAGAGCACAGGCCTTCTAAATAAGTCTCAAGGTCAGGAAAAGCTGGAAAAAAATGACCAGACTCCTAACTAAAGACCTTTGTAGTCAGTAATTGTTTAGAGCAATGTTTTTCTCAGCGACCAATCCATGGACAGATGCTGGTCACTGAGATCTTCCTGACACAGTTGGGAAGATAGCAAGCCAGATCCTGGTAGCAAAAAAGTAGAGAAACACTGGTTTAGAGGAACTACTCCAATGTACTTTCCAAAAAGTAATAGAGTGACAGAGCTGGTGTGAAGAGAACAAATTTCTTAGACTCTCTCCAGTTTATCCACATCTTTCCTAAACTGTGATGCCCAGAATTGGACACTGAACTCTAGCTGAGGCCTCACCAGTGCTGAGTAGAGTGGGACAGTTACCTCCCATGTCTTACCTTAGACTTTCCTGATAATATGCCCGAGAGTGGTATTCGCCTGTTTTGCAGCTGCATTGCACTGTTGATTCATATTCAGTTTGTGATCGCTTATAATCCCTAGATCCTTTTCAGCAGTACTACCAGCCAGTTATTTCCCATTTCGTGGGTTGTGCATTTGATTATTTTACTCCTAAATACAGTACTTTGCACTTGACTTTATTGACTTTCTTCTTGTTGATTTCAGCCCAATTCTACAATTTGTCACAATCATTTTGAATTCTAATCCTTAAGTTTTTTTCGACCATCATAAGTTGCTTTAATAAGTTGCTGATCCACAGCTGTTGCTCTTGAATTGAAGGAGAGAGCATTGCATCGTCGGTAGCTATCCTATTGTGCAACTTACCAGCCTCTGCCACTGCATTGGGAGCTTTGGGAATGGATCGCCCGTGCATCATGGTGATCCTGAGCTGCTAACCACTGTGGTGATGAACATCATGAACATAACACGGCTGGTCCTGCAGTATTTCATGAGCTGTGAAACAGAGAGTGATTCAGTGATGCTGTCTGCCATGCTGCTCTGTGTCTGCCATGGAAACAAGTAATTTAAGATTACTGCTGATAGTCACAGAACAGCTTGCCACCGTGGACCAGTGGTAGTGAGCTTGGGAAACAAGCACTGAGTGGTGGGATTGGGTCATGATTTAAGGATGAGATGATGAGCAGTGGCTGCAGAACTTTCGGACGTGCCAAGCCACCTTCCTGGAACTGTGTGCAGAGCTTGCCCCTTGGCACAAGGACACCAGAATGAGAGCTGCCCTCACTGTGGAAAAGCAAGTGGTGATGGGAAGGTGTGGAAACTGGCAACTCTTGACTGCTGCTGGTCAGCTGCAAATCAGTTTGAAGTTGGAAAGTCCACCAGGGGGTTGCAGTGATGCAAATGTGCAGGGCCATTAATCACCTCCTGCTATGGAGGACTGTGACTCTTAGTAATGCACATGAAATAATTGATGACTTCGAGGCAATAGGATTCCCTAACTGTGGTTGGGCGATAGAGGGAACACACATCCCTATTTTGGCCCCCGACATCAATCGAAAGGGCTACTTCTCTGGGGTCTTGCAGGCTCTGGTGGATCACCAGGCACATTTCACTAACATTGATGCAGGGTGGTCCGGGAAGGTGCATGACGGACGCATATTTCAGAACACTGGACTGTATAGGAAGCTGCACACTGGGACTTTCTTTCCAAACCAGAAGATTCCACCAGGGATATGCAAGTGCCCACAGTGATCTTTGGAGACCCTGCGTATCCCTGGCTCATGAAGCCTGACACTGGGAACCTAGACAGCAGCAAGGAACACTTCAGCTACATGCTCAGCAAATGCCAAAATGATCATTGAATGTCTCTTTGGCTGATTAAAAGGATACTGGAACCATCTTTTTGGCCTGTTAGACCTCAATGAGGAAAATATTCCTATGCTCATTGTGGCCTTCTGTACTCTTGATAATATTTGGAAATACAAGGAGGAAAAGTTTCCCCAGGATTGGGAAGCTGAGGCTGATCAACTGGCTACTGATTTTCAGCAGCTAGATACACGGGCAATTAGAAGGGTGCAGAGGGAGGCTATTTGAATCAGGGAGGTTTAGAAGGAGCATTTTGAGAGTGAATTCCTAGTAGTGTGTCTTTATGTGATGCATTCAGCTAGGCAATGTTTATTTGCCACCGTGACTCACCTTTGCTGTGCTTGCTTCTTGGGCATTAATTGCAAGGAGCAAATAGTTCTACCTTTAGCCAACGTGTTTCAATGTTAGGACTGAGCGACGTATGTATCTTTTTCACAAATAAAGACTAGTTTAATTTCAAAGACTCAAGTTTAATAACAATATCAAACCCAAACTTTTGGTCAAACAGAAGATATGACAAAGAAGAACAGCCTCGTGGTTAGGGCTCTCACAGCTGGATGTAACTCCAGCTTTCATTGGGAAACCAGTCCCCATGTGTGGAGTGCACGGAGTAGCATGAGGGACTGGGAACACACAATGAATGTGGTGTGCATGTTTGGGGAGGGCAGGGACTGGAGTTCTGTATTGGCTGGAGGGGGAGTCTGGCACAGATTTGCTGGGATTGCAGGCCAATGAGGAATTTCAACATCTCTGGTCCCTGAGGAGCTTTATCATTTGCTCCTTCCCCTCTGTCCTTTCCTGACTATCCAGCTGCAGTCTTTCATTTATTGTCTGCCTCCATGCTCTTGTTTTGCTCTGTGCTGCATCTGTTGACTGCAGCACCTCACAAAACAGAGCCTCCTTCCTCCTCTTGGGTTGCCACCATATCTGATGTAGGCACTCTGCTGGTGTGGAGGAGTGTGTTCTCAAGGGCACGTCTGCAGAAGGCAAAGAAACAATGAACAGAGAAAGTATTGTGAGGGCACTCACAGCCGAGAATAATAAAAGTTACGCACACCTTTTTATCACTGCCCTTTGGCTAGTACACAGGTCACCGTGAGTTCTGATTATGGTGAGTTTGCGGGGAAGGAGGAGTGAGCAAGGGGGAAAGGGCAGGAGGGGTCAAAGGGTAGTTTGCAAAGAGGGTTACTATTCTGAATATCGGTACCTTTATCCACAGGCTAGGGTAATTGAACCCGATATCTCACTCCTAAGGGTAACTCAGGATGCAAGGGTGCATCTACTGCATGCATGTGGCTTCAGATCAGCTCTGTATGCTGCTCTAGTTTCTGCAGAAATAATTGCCAGGTGGCATGGCAAAGATTTCTACAGTGTGGAGAGAAACAAGACAGCTCTCCTAAGGAACCTTCAGCAGAATACCTACAGGAAAGTTTCCTAGAGATTACTATGGAGGATTCCAAAGACAAGTCCCTCACACACCGCCGTGTACGTTAACAAACTTTTCAGCTGTGGCCCCACATAGATGGACAGACTATGTTGTTAATTTCTTCCAATAGCTTTCCAGGTATCAAAATTAGGCTGACTGGTCTGTAATTCCTTGGGTCCTGTTTGTTCCTCTTATTAAAGATATTTACTGTATTTGCCCTTCTACAGACATCTGGGGCCTTCAGGAGTTCTCAAAGATAATTACTAACCCTTCTGAGATTACTTCCATTAGTTCCTTAAGCACCCTTGAATGAATTTCATCAGGTATTGCTGACTTGAATATATATTCTTTAATTTATTCCTTCTCTATTTTGATTTGCATTATTTCACCCTTTTTAATATCGGTTCTGCTCACCATTAATCTTTTTAGTGAACACTGAAGCAAAATAGGCTTTAAACACCTCAGCCTTCTTGCTGTCATCAGTTATTAGCTCTCCTTCCCCACTAGGCAGAAGACCTAAACTTTCCTTCATAATGTATTTAAAGAACCTCTTATTTTCTTTTATGTCCCTTGCTAGCTGTAACTCATATTGTGCCTTAGCAGGCTCAGGGGAGGGGGCTAGAAGAAGTGGAGTGAGGGCAGGGCCTGTGGCAGAATCAGGGGTTGAGCAGCGAGCTTCAGCCCTGGAGTCAGTGCCTATACAAGGAGCCTTATTTTAACTTCTGAAGAGCCACATGTGGCTCCGGAGCCACAGGTTGGCCACCCTGGTATAGCGCAAAGGTACACAGACTTCACTGAGCAGCCTGTCAGCTGCAACACAGCACCTAGGAGTGCTTTCAAAAGTGCCCTCTGGCAACCACATAGAGCTTGATCCAAATCCCACTGAAGTCAAACGGGCGTTGGACTTGGCCTATATAAAACTAAAATGAGTTATGATGCCCCACCTAGGATGCTGAATTAAACCTGCCTGCATGTGTGCGCACACACCTGAAGGCAGAATCTGGCCCAGTTTGTTGTTCACAGAGGAACCTTGGAGGTTCGGTTGTGTATTTGGATCAATTTTGTTCCACTTCCATCTTGCTTCCCCCAGTCTGTCTCCTTCTCAGGAATCTTCCCTTGTGTTCCTTTCAGGTTTGGACCCATATTTACTCTACATGTGTGCTTTTGGGGGAGGGGGTAATCTATAACGCACATTACCAAGATAATCTGCAGCAGCTTCACTCATGCAATATTCTTTCACCTTTCGCAACATCCATTAAAATAAACAAATACATAAATAAAAACGGAAAAGACAACGTTAAAATCCTCTTAGTGGATTAGTGATCTGACATAAAGCCATAAGATCAAGGGTGCTCAGAGAAAAGTTTGGACCAAAATCATCAGTCTTGAATTACCTCTCTTCTAGGCAGCTTTGTTGACTTCAGTGGGGTTGTGCCAGGCTTATGCCAGGATATAAAGGGATAAATTGTCTTTAAAACTGCCATATTTTCCCTTGCTTATTGCAGGAGTCTTAGAACTCTATTTCTGCAGTACCTACGTTGAATGATTTAAGGACAGAATTTTGCCCTACATCTGATGTTTTTCTCCCTTGTATTTGTACATTGACATTTCAATTACCTTTTCTTTTTAAGTATTTTTTTTATGGTTGAATTATTGCAAGAGTGACCTGATGGAAACCAGTAGAATGGAACAAGGAAAAATGTCTGGCAGGCACGGTTCATGGAAAATAAATCTGACCTCTTCTTTACTGGGGCCAAAGTTAATGGTTATAGAGATTCTTTATTCCTATAGCATGTTCTCCTTCTCTGAAGAAAGTGGGCTATTGTTTTGTTAAATTAAAACTTAACGTGAAACAACGAGACTTTTTAATGGAAGAGATTTCTCCTGTCGGGAGTATTTCTTCCTGCTCAGGAGAACATCTACCATCTTATGCAGCAGCTCTAAGTGTTATTGGCATCACATTTTCCTGCACAGAATAAAGTGTGGCTGAACCGGGGGCTTCTGCTCACAGCACAGCTGTTGGTGATATTTGGTTTAAAATAAAATACTTATTGGAGAAAGGAATTAACCCCACAGCAGCAGTGTCACCTCAACACATACACACGTGTTCACGAGCACACACACACACACACACACACACACAGAGCAGTCTGCCATACATCATGGCTGCGATCACTGAGAAAACCTTTCTGGACACAAGGACTGGACCTGTCCCACAGCATTTAACCCCCCGCCCCCCCATTGTTGCTGGAATAACATTACAAAGGACTAAGATAAGCCTAAGTGCATCTCAGCTGATAACTAAGAACTTGGCTTACTATTTAATCACCTCAGCATCCTCTCTGAGCGCTCACTTTTCGACCCTGCTTGATGTGAAAGGAAGGGACTGCACTTGCTGGGAGAGGGTTCCTTTATGGGAATCATGGGCCTCACATTAGCATGGTGACTTCTGACTTCCAGTGCTGAAAGTGGTGATTAGCCAGAAAGAACTGGGTCTATATTAAGTCTTTAGTACAGGTCTTATTCTCTCTGTAATACTGTTCCTTACTCCATGTAGCCTGAACATGTTGTTAAACTAGTGACTGATGAGTGCGATAAGCAATAGAACAGTAACTATCGACAGAAAGAACCTGCAGGAAAGGGAGCACTTCATATTGTTTGTGTGATATTCCAGAATGGCAGCTCTGACACTGAAGGGGTCTAGATTAACCTTCATTTCAAAGGCCAGAAAGGACTACTATGTTTTTCTAGTCTGTCCTGCATAACACAGGCCAAGGCATTTTAACCAGTAATTCCCGTATTAAGCCCATAACTTCTGACAGGACTAGCTTGTGTATTTTAGAGAGACATCTAATTTTGATCTAAAGGTTCCAGGTGATGGAGAATCTACCACATACTTTTACACATTGTGCATGTTATCTCCGGCTCTAGTTTCAACTTTCAGACATTAGATATTGTTTATGCATTTGTCTGATGGATTAAAGATCTCTTTGTTGTCAGATGTCTTCTCTCCAAAAGTAGTAAGCACCACATTCTCAGCTCTCCTTGGGATTGATACAGCATGGCACCAGTCACAGCACCAACCACAGTGAGTGTGGCCCTCCAGAAGTTTAGGACATGAGGAGGGAACGGTTTGCTTGCATGATTCTAGTTTTATAGGACAATGGCACTGAATACTGGCACCATTTTCTGCAGGCAGTGGTGATTTTAGCTGATCTCTTTCTCTCTCCTGAGGGTAATAGAGAGAGAGAACAGCTGCTGCTGGTGACTCAATACTGCCCAGGCCCATATGCTGCTGGTGTGTGTATTGCAATGGTGCCTGCTGAAGTAATTGCTGAGGGGCGTGGGAAAGTGTTCTACTGAGGAAGAAGAAATAAAGCAGCTGTCCCCAGAAACTTTCAGCAGAGGATTGCAGAGTATCTCCATGAAAGTTTCCTCGGGATCTCTACGGAGGATTCACAGGACCTCATGATGCCTATAAACAAACTGCTCTGAATGGCTTCCACTGCCTAACTCTAGAAGGGAATGAAAAGCAGACAGCAACTCTGCCTTATTTGGTTGTTCCAATACCTCTTCTAGCAGAATTAAAAATGAGCAAATCAAAAGATGTGTTTTGCTACTTTAAGGGGTGCCATCCCTGTAATTTCAAAGTAAACAGCACATTGCCAGAAGTTCTTTCCCCTGCATCAGGCTTGTTTGTGCTCAACTGTCAGGACAGGTTGGACTGTGGTGGAGTCAAAAACAGGTCCTGGCTTGCTGTGCAGCTGGAGCTCCCAGTTGCCTATCCCCCCATACTCCTCCTTTTCCTTATCCACCACCTCCTTCTCACCATTCATGGCAGGGGCCTGTGACTTGGGCTCCTCAGAAGTATCCATGGTGATGTTGGAGTCAGTGGTGGGGTCTCGGCCAAAGGTAGCATGCATGTCTTTGTAAACGAGTCAGGCCTGTGCCTGTGCACCAGATCAATGGTTGGCCTTCTGGTATGCCTGCTGAAGATCCTTGGCTTTTGTGCTGCTGCTCATCCCTGTTGTAGCCCTTCTTCTGCATCCCCTGAGCAGTCTGCTTGTAGATGCCCACATATTTAGGGTGGGATCAGAGCTGTGTCTGCACAATCTCATCTTTCCACAGGCCTAGGAGATCCAATGTACTCTAGAAAGGTAGTCTGCCAGCATGGTCAGATGTGCAGCTGCACGCAGCAGTGGAGAGCTGCTAGGTGTGTTCACCAAGCTGGGCAACCAAGACAAGGAATTTAAAAAATTTTCAGGGTTTTAGAGAGGTAGAGCAGCTTCTGTTTACCTGAGTCCTGGGCAGTGGAGTTCCCAACAGTGACCAGAGCAGTCAGTGTGGGGAATTGTGAGACAGCTCCGGAAGGCCAGTAACAATCAACACAAGTAACTGTGTCTACAGTGATGCTGCATTGACCTAATTATATTGACCCTAACTCTACATCACTTGGGGAGGTGGTGCACTTACGCAAGCAAGAGCCAAATTTAAGTGAAGACACTTCCACAGGGAGGTCAATGTACACTGCTTTGTATCAGCCTAACCATGCAGTGTAGCCCAGGCCACAGTGAGAGACTGGGTGCTGCAGGAAAGTGAGAGCAGGTGCTGCAGGAAAGCCCTACCCAAGTTTGGAGAGAAGGCTCTGTCTGAGCTTTGTTTTATCATTGTTGCTTGAGTTACAACTAAAAGCATGCTCCAGGAAGAAAGCAAGTTTGGACTATACACGCTGTGTGAATGCTCCCGTTGGAGCAGGATGGGACCTCTGCTGCGTACACAAACATTCTCAGATCTCAGCCTTTTCAGTCATGTGTCGGGGTGAGTTTGATGAAGCAATCACAAGGGTAAATCAAAGAACAGCTCCACCAACAGAAAGAAATGCTGGTGAGTAAATTACAGTCTTTAGGAACAAAAGCACTATTTGGGGATAAATATAGGTTGTACTTAAAGGCAAAGCCAAATGAGATGCCTGGAGTTGTCGCACTGGAATGTACAAATAACATGTAATGAGCACTCATATAGAAAAAGTGGAAGAACTAAAGGGCAAATATTGTGCATAAAAGTAAGATGGATTTTATAAACGTCTGGCAATGTCAATCTCATACTGAGGGCACCGGTTTCCTATTGTCATTCTGGTGTAAGGAATAGCCATTTTTGAGCATTGGGCCATAATGAACAATAATATTCTTGATATCATGAGGCAGGATTTCACTGCATAAGTATAGACAGATGGTAATAAAAAGCGCCCAAAAGAACAAGATTAGAAAGGCACATGTATGATCTTAATCAAGACTGACTAAAAACCCCTCATGTCTCCCAGTTTATCAATACAGCCCTTCAGGATGTCAGCTGTTTAGAATCTGAACTGCTCTGTTCAGTTGAAGCACATGCAGAGTAAGGCACATGATGCTATACCCTTTAGTTCTGCTTTAAACTTCAAACCCACAACAGTAAGTGACCCTTATGAAGGAAAACTAATACAGTATGAAAGCCATAAAAATGGGGAGTGTTTAATTTCCCAGGGCTTTGATGAGTGAATTTTCCACTCATCACACTGTAGGTCAGGAACCCATGTCCATTCCAAAGTTAACACTATTGTTTTCTGATCTTTGAACCCTAACACCTGTCAGTCCCACATTCCCAGAGAACAGGACAAATGCTGGTATTTCTGTTTAACAAAGAAAACATTTACAGAGTGATCCTTTACTGAAAAACAGCCATCCTCTTGCACTACCACTGGAATAATTTAAATGTAACTGAAAGTTGTATGGGAAATATAAAGCAGCATTTTATCTGCCACATCTTGTTCTGTTACACAGATATAAATCTGAAATAACTCCATTGAAATCAGGAGCATTGCTCTGCACTTACACAGGTGCAACTGAAAAGAAGGGTTTCAAGGATGCATCGCTCAAATCGAGTTTCCAAGACATTTTTTGTTTCCTTTCAGAATTCTGTGCGTCTGTACAGTAAAAGGCTAAAAACAAGAACTGTTTAAGCAAGGAAATAGTCCAGATCACTCCCTCAGGCAGCAAAATCCACAAGAGGAAAATTCCAAATTCAGTTGTTCCCTGAAATTTGCCCAACTTCCACCCCCTTGGAAGAAGAGGATTTAGCACCCAAATTCCACACATCCACACAGATGGTGGTATATCGGCAGGAGGCATAGTGCCATTGCTGTGGAAGCTCTGTGCTGCTGCCTTGTTTCATAGTGCCTTGCTGTTTTCCTTTGCATTCATTTCAGCACAGATGATAGACAGATTTGATAAGTATTTTAGCTTTTCCCCAGAAAAATAATTCTTCTGAGAAATGCTTATTATTGTGGGGGGAGGAGGGTGTTTCCTATGCATTCGAGGACAGTTTGAACCAGTTGATGTGTATGTGAATGATTTAATGCTTAAAACTCAATCATGTGAGTCTGGAGCCCTAGAGGACTCTTTATTACAAGAAAAGATAGGTTTATGCAGAATAAAAATGACATGGTGAAGCACAGACTACTGCAGGAAGCTGATTTTTAGTCTTTTGTAGAGCCAGTGAAATTAAGATGAAGTGTCAGGTTCTAAGTGGCTCAGTGAGCAATAAGTAGTTACTGTTGTAATGATCTTGGGGTTCATTAAACAACAAATCAGCGAATGAGAAAGGACGAAAACTTTAATAAAACAAACTGGAGAGCTTTTCTGGTGAACTGCTGCACACAGTCATGTGGTGTTCCCAGCCCCTGCCTCCAGGGCACATCTCCAAATTCCTATGTTCATAATACTGTCCCTTATGAGGGAGTGTCTCTAAATTTATAATCTTGTACAAACATATCTCTACAACTGTAGTCCCTGGACACAATTTCAAAAAGAGAAAAACAGAAATGAAAAAAGCCAAAATAATAAAATAGGAGTACAACTGTTTGTTCTAGCAGTGATGAAAAAATAATTGCTCTTAATACCCAGGAGTCTTCTAAGTATTCAAAAATTAAAGAAAAGTGTAATATATTTTGTTTTGGCCTGGGGTGAGTCCTCTTATATAAGATATGATAACTCGCTACCTACATGTACTTGTTTAGCAAACAAAGAAATAAAAAAAGATCCAGGGCTATAAAATCCCCAAAAAGACAAAATTATGTTTCACAGAGACAGTTATGTAATGTTAATTGATCTCTACTCTGCATGAAAGGAGATTAATTTCAAAACTACTGAATATAAGCAGCAAAGTCATGATTACATGTATCAAATCACACTTTGCAAGGCATGGATTACCAAGGCCTAGTTTTCCAAAGACGACAACCTAATGTTAGGCTCCTCAATCCATAGCTGGGCAGCTGTCAGACTTCCAAAAGTGCGGAGCAAATGACAGCTTCTATTCAATCAGTGGGACCTGTTGGGTACTCAGCACTGCTGAAAATCAAGTACCTTGGGGGTTCCCAGACTTGGTTCACAGCTGCTTCAGGGCAAGCCCCTGGTGAGCCGTGAGATGCTTTGTGTACCTGAGTGTTTGCAGGTACGGTCACTTGCAGTTCCCAGTGGCTGTGGTTCACAATTCCCAAGTATGGTTTTAGACCCAAGGTTCAATTGTCAATGGGCAATAGGTCCCACTTCTGAAATGCAAAATAACTGAAGACACTATTCCTAAAGTTGGTATGTCTACACAGCTAAACCCTCACTATGAAGGACCATTATTAGCCATAGTGTGAGAGTACCAACCCATGAATGCATGACTGAATACATTATATTTGCCTAATTAAATTTTCTTGAAACTATTAAGCAGCTGCATTTTAATGTTATTTCTAAATGAGAAGTATTGCCTTAGCCCTATCTACACTATGTGTACAACTGTGGTTTTATAACTAGGTCATGACACCCCCACTTGACCCAGCTATAACAATCATGGCTGAGTTGTGTTCATACAGCAACCTTTTCCACAACACAACCATAGGTTAATTGTTTATGCATCCACCGGTTAGCACCTTGCCTAAATGTGTTTGCAGCAGGGCATTGTGGGCAGCTGTTCCAGACTGACTTCCCATGGGGGTAGTATCCAGTCTATATGCTCACTTGGGCAGCACAGATATTTTGTGGAGCGATGTTTCTTGGATCTTGAGATATTCTACATCACTGAGAGCTGGAAGGAAGGAAGATGGGCCAGGATAGAAACAGTTAGGAGATTCTGCCTACACAACAAAATAAGTGTTATTACTTTGTTATAGGAAGACAGCCCTATGGCAGCCAATAGTGCTAGTGAAATCTACACAAGAGTAGCTGTCATAGTTACTAATGGAGAATTAGCCAGGTTCGTACGGACACAACTCAAGTCATTGCTTCAGTTAAGTTATAGTGTAGAGAGGCAACTGATATATCTAGAAGGGCGAGATGTAAAGATAAGTTCCCTGTTACAAGAATGGAAGATACTATACTTAGGAGATAATGCAGTGTTAGCTTGGCAATGACTATGTGAGTACCCCGTGATTAGCTTCTGAGCATTAATCTACGGACTGTGAAAAGATTCACCATAGTTCAGCTAATGTGGATATCAAGTAACTTTGAGATATCTTGATGGTGCATCATAGCCACTACTAAATCTAATGATTAGATGTTCAACATTTAAAAGCAGCCAATAAGGTAGTGGAAGGGGCTCCATTCTTCCTCTGTATTAGGAACAGAATAAACATATGGGAATTTTTCTTGTGTGTAATGCTGATCCATGAAAGCTGTCTTTAAACTTCACACAGCCTCCTTACAATATCACATTACCCCATATCTGCCAGGAAAAAGCAGGTTGATATTTCAAATCATGAGGCTTCCTAAAATACTCTGCAAAGGATGGATTTAGATTTGCATTCCCACTCCAGAAATCTATCTCAGCCAATCATGACTGATTGATTGCATAATGCAGAGGAGTTCAGGAAAGCCTGGATATCCAGAGGTAAGGACAATTCATAACATTCTGAATGAGGTGATGGCTGTTGAAAACCAGCTGAGGATTTGCATTTTGGTTGGCTGATCAAACCAATATAATGATGATCTAAGTGATGTCAGGATGATCTAAGTGATAAGGGAAAGGCAGGCTCTCTGGTTGTTTCAGAGAGCTTGTATATGTGGTTTGAGTTAGGATGGATGGTTTATTGATTAGAGCACAGGATCTGGAGTCAAGGCTCCTGCATTCTATTACAGTTCTGCCACTGACTTACTGTGACTGGATCAACTCCATTAAAGCTGAGCTGTAGAACTGGTATAATAACATACCTCACAAGAATATGTGGTGAGACTTCAACTAAAGTTTCTGAAATGTTTTGGAGAAGTTCCTTGCATGAAAGCCACACACACAAACTATTCTTAGAAAGCACAGAAATAAACTCCAGTCATTTTAAGGATTAGAAGCTTTTCTCAAACTATTTCAGTGTATATAGTTAATAGTGTCATTCATTTGCCCTTTCATCAAACCAATATAACGTCAGAGGGATGGCATTTTTTAACTAGCCAAGGTCACATTCCATTGCAAACCGATTGTCTTCCAATGCATACCATTCCTTGGGATAGATAAATAATGAGTTAATGTTTACAGGCAATACTGTCAAGAGAAAATCCCCTAAAAAAATCTTATTTTAGTATTGATTTCACTGTATTTTATCTCATATGAACATCGAGGGAAAAAACAGATAAATGCCAAATAGACTTTCATTTAGAGGTTTATCAAGCAGGATTACTTATATGGTTACTTTAATATAATTAGTTAAGTTTTAAAGCAAATATGATTTTCTTCTGATGGAAACTCTGTCAGTTGCACATTAAGAAAGTGACAGGCCATTATAGCAAGCAAAGTTGATTTCACTTACACTGATACTACTTAGACCAAGGCTTAAAAATATATTTAGTGCACAGGAACACAAGATCTCTTGAAATTTATGCAAGACTCTGCACCTCGATGTGATTGATTTTACAAACAGCTTTCCTTAATATCTACTGGCTCGTTCATTTTTGAACTGCAGTACACCAATATTCAACAAATATGGTTCAAGATTGCAGGTATCTTCTGGAACATATGCCCATCACATCTAGCCTTTCTCTTCTGAGCTGATCTTTAGTCTGCTGGAATGTGGGCTGATCCTGCAAACACTGGTCCAGCATTGTATATACATCTAGATCAGCTTACACCTGGGATGAATTTGGCCCTTTTTGTTTTTTAAAACCCTCTCAATGGAAAATACTCATTATTGTCCCAATTCAGCAAAGCACTAAAGTATATGCCTAAGCCCCATTCACTGGACTAAAACCTGTGCTTAAATTTATATACGTGCTTTGCTGAACTGGGGCCACATGTCCCTATTATGTATTATAAGTAGCATGGTGCATCAAAGGAAACATGAGTTCACTCGGTCAATCGCAGTCTTGCATTCTTCCCTATAATGGAATAGTCATTTATTTTCATCTTTAAATTTTTTTGTAGAGTAGAAATAAAACTACTTTTCCCTCAGGAAAAAGATACTTCTTTTCAAGTTGGTTAATTGACTTATTCAAATAGTGCTCAGAATGTGTGGCTCCAGCCTTGCAGTGATCAGGAAGCAAATGTTCAGGAGTGTATTAAAAATACAAGTTGCAACTCGTGCACTAACTGTTACTGGTGGTATGTGCATGGTAGTTAACCTTTCCATGGCATCACTCCAGGAGGAAATATTTTGTATATCAGCCACCGTTCCATTCTCTGGGAATGTCCAGCATGGAGAGCTTTGAACCATTTATTTGTGTGCTGTACTCTAGGGCGGAATTATCGATATATTAGTGCAACTGGTAAGAATATTATGGCACACCTCTTTTTCCCCTTGTTCCCCAAGTCTAAAGATTGAAAGAAGGAGTCAACAATATATTTTAAAATCTCTAAATCCTGGCCTTGAGAGGCACCTGTATAATATAAACTGGAGCATAGAACCATATAATAAAATTCACTGCTCTGAACATTCTTCTCTTGATTTTTCTTTACCTTCTCTCTTCCTTTTTCCTTCTGCTACTTTATTTTAGTGCCATTCATCTTCTCTCCTCCCCCTTGCAGTCATTCTCTTCCCATTTTCTACATCTTTGTCTCTTCCTATGTATCTGCCCACTTTTTCTTCTCACCTATATATCTGTCTCCAGACCTACTAACACTTCATTTTCCCCACCATCTGTTTCCTTCTATTTCTTTTCCTCTCTCCTTCCCTTGGTCACACCAACTCACTTCCTCCTTCTCACCCCACCTGCATTCATCCAGCCTCCATTTGCAATGTTTGCAGCATCTGGTGCAATGCACCATGGGGTGCAACATATCCCCGTATGCGTGGTTGCATGATAATTCAGAATGAAGGATGCTGCTGAGGGAAAGCATCAGAGGGCTCCTGAAGACCTAGTATACCAGCATGTTGCTATGGGAAAGATTTCAGGGCACCCTCTGTCATGTGGAGCCATGGAGTCTACCTTGTTAACCTACACTCAACCCTCTTGCCATTTCATCATAGCGGAGGGAGGGTAAAAACCCCAGTATCCTACCCCCTGCTTTTCATTTCAGACTGCTTCAGTCACAGGAAGATGAATTTGTTAATTATGACACTAACTCTATGATTTATTTAAATGGCAACAACCTTTGGGTCTAAGACAAAGGCAAAAAATGAGCACTCTTTCAAATGACATTACTAGGGAAGGGGTTTTTAAAGCCAAGACTGCCTAACAGTGTACAGCAGAAGTGATAGAATGTAGTGTGGAGTAAGCCGTCTCCCGATACATATCACACAAGAACCTTCACAGTCGCTGATTACAGTGAATACATAGTTGACATTACTGGAGACAGTTCAGTTGAAGACAAAAAGTTACATGAACACAACACTGCCTTTAACAATGTGCCCAGTCCTTGAAAATGTAGTAAACTCTTAGCAGAAATAAAACAAACCAACCCACCCCGTGTGTGCATCTGGGAAACTGTGGATCCTCCTTCCCCCCTCCCCTCCTTGTGAGCTGGAGGAAGGACTGGGTAAATGAGGCTCAAAGTAGTTCAAGGTTTGGAAGAGCGTAAGATGTCTACAGGACCTGTGCCTGTGTTTTTGGAAGTAGAATTTCAGAAAGTAATACATAAAGCTGCAGGGCCAACTTCAGCTGTGGTGCCAGTGAACATGGCTTTATTTAATTCTGCCAAGTTATGACCGTGTTGAATTTGACCTGCTGTGTAAGAGTGGCACAATTGAGCTCTAGTTAATTAAGGACAAAATAGTGCTTGATTTCTTACTTGAAACTCCTGCCCCAAGGGCAGCACAGGTCTGTCTCTGCACTCCTCCTAGTGCAGGGACTGCTTTGTACTAGCACCTGCAGGAGAGCAACCCACCTCTGGCTCCAGGAAAGGTGGGAGCAGGAGCCCCTCCCTGTTTGCACCAGCCAGCAGAACCAGCTGCAGAGTGTGGAGCAGACTATAGCTGTCCGATGGAGAGTGCAGTGTTCTCGTTTCCTTTGTGCACCTGGAACAGCCAGGGACCCATTGTGGGCCGGTGCCTTTTAGGTACATTCTGGTCATACAGCACACTGAGCTAGAGGTCAGGCTACCTTTAAAAACCCATGTACTTAATAGGTGATACGTCACCAGCTACAAGTGTCTGTCAATCAGAGAACATAACATTAGTTGTGCATGTTTCTACAGCTGTTAAAATACTTTACTAGGGAAAAGGGAAAATTATATTAATCAAATGTTAATGAAGGCAACCTTCAAGTGTTGCAAATGTAAGATACTTGTAGCCACTTGCAAACCACCATCATTCATTGGCTTATTCCATTTATTATTCTATTCAGTCTTGGGCTCTTGTTTAACACACCTACATTTGAGTCAAATCTTAAAGTCCTCATTACTCAGGCAAATGTGACCTTGAAGTCTGAGAGTTTTGCTTTGGTAAAGAATGAGTAAAAAGTGAGTAAGCGTTTGCGCATTTGGCTCATGGTACCCAAGTGTACTGTATTGCCACAAATACGTGGAGCTGGGCAGCAACATCCAAATAGCTGAGAGATCCAAGTTCGGATACAGCATGTTAGTAAGATCAATCAGAGTAACATGCGGGATATGTTACTCTGATCAGTACTGACACATTGTGCATATAAAAAATCTGAAGTACTTTGAGTCAGGAGGAGAAATAAGATTTCATGCCATGAAAATTCTCATGTAGTGTGCGTTTTGAGAACACATTGCACGTGAGTATTCCGCTTGCTGAATAACTTTCTACAAACCCTTTTGTTTGAAACACAAGACATCCTATGTCTCCCATGCGGATTTTTTTGGTCAGATCTTGAGTCAGTTCACTTCCAGGTGAGCATTCTATTTTCTTTTTGGTTGTTTTTGTCTCTTCCTTGACTTTTAAAAAAATGGAGGGGAGAAAATGTTATTACTACAACATCTGAGAAATATCAATAGAAAACGTCTGGAAAGTACTAATACCCTTGTGAACTTGCCAATAGATAAAGTGCTGCAGCAGTACATATCCTGACCATTATATGCTTAAATACATCATCTGTCTCCGTTCTGCAAACTAAAACAACAATATCAATCTTAGCCTCAAGGCACTAATTCATAAAGCCCCTGTGCGGGAGTATGTGATGACACACATGAGTGTTCCCTTAGAAACAAAAGCAAACAGGTTTTCTTTTTCCCCTGGCTGGACAATATCCATCCCCAACATGTCTGTGTGCAACACTCACTACTAGTTAAATTATGTGATTCTTGTGTTTACTTGGAGGTGACTTGCTCAGTGATAGTTGTTAAGTTTGTAACTGATTTTAAAAGTGGCTTTCACTGGAACGTAAAAGGCACTAGAGCTACATAACAGCCCATGTAGTATTTTGCAGACTGTCACTCCCGCTGATATTCCTGTATGGGGGAGGGGTGTAGCTGGCATTGAAATAGATAGAAGATAAAAGATAGAAACTATGAAGTGTACAAAAAAGAGCATGTGCTAGGAGGTCATCGGCTAACCTCACATTCCTACAGGGCTAGCCCACAACATTTTGGCACCTGAGGCAGGGAGTTCAAATGATGCCCCCTCGCTTGGGCCAAAACTTTGAAAGGTCTCTTGTGCTCTCCTTCCTCCAGCACAGCACTCCACCATCTCTGCCCAGCTAGGGCAGAGAGAATACATATGCACCAGCAGCCCACACAATTTTCTACACTCTGGGTCCTAGTGGGGCCCTGCCACAATCTGGCATTGAGGTGGCTGCCTCAGCTTGCCTCATGGTAAGGCCAGCCCTGTGTTCCTACATTATATGCAACTAAAATCTTTTCCAGTTTGACTTAAATTTCCAGAGCTTATTTCAAACCTTCCTCAGATGTGAAGAACTAGATGATGTAGCACAGAGGTGTATATTTGTGATACTAGAAACCTTTGTGAAACACAAACACTGTGATTTAGGCTACAGATATATGAACCAATTCAGTTAAAGTAAGAATGCAAACCTTGTCCATTCCTTCAACAGAAACTTTTAAAAGTTAAATCAGCCTTTGCTCTAACTTTTCTGAATTGGTTCCTAAGCAGCTCAGTAAAGGTATGATACCTACATGCCACTGTGAGGGATGCTTTAAGACCTAAATATGGTAATGAGCACATACAAAAAATGAGCACACCCTTTTGTGCATCTCTAAAAGAGGTGCACATGTGTTTCAATCCATGCCAGAAAATCAGGGTTGCCCATAGGGAGAACCCTCTCATTTGGGGACTTTCTCCTGTGAGAGAGGCATTGCACGCTTAGCATGTAAGTAAGGAATGAAGTTCTCTGCACAGGCACAAAGCATTGCCTGAAAGTGGAATCATTTGCTCTTGTAGCCTGTTCTTCTTCCTATTTCCCTAGGCAAACCAATGAAGTGTGAGAGGGAAGAAGAAGGAATGACAGTCAAGGAAGAGAGGAGAAAGTAGCTGAGTCCTTTCTGGTTTTTGTTTTTTGGGTTGAACTGACAGCGAGCCCTCTTGTAGCCCATCACGGTCATCCTTCCAGCCCCCCAATTGACTCCAGTCAGTATCTCCTGTGGGAAAGAGGTGCCAATGCCCATACTGGATTACTCAAAACAAAATGTCTTCCGTACTTGCAATCCGATCCACTGCTCCAGTCTAATGGAGCTATGCTGAGTTACACCAGCCGGGATCTAGCCTGCAGTTTAGAGGCAAGGGTTAGGAAGTTCTTTGGAAATGCATCACACACCTAGTTCCTTGTGTGCCATTTTAGGTGCTCATAGATTCTGCTGTTTACTAGAGGTGCCAAGGTAGTTCCCACGGTAGTTTGGGGGATGGGGGGAATGAAAGGCTCTAGGACACCATTCTGAATATTTAGGCTGAGATTTTCAAAGGAGAACAAAGCACCCAGATCCCACTGAAATTCAACGGAAGTCTAACTCCCTTAGACTCCTTTTACAATCCCAGTCTTAGACAGCATTGTCATACTTTCTACTTAGAGCAAAGCAAAGTTTTATTTCCAAAATGTCTCAGTACTCAATGAAGCCTACTCCTTGCTATTTGCCCTACAAGGTTCTAGCACCATGAGGAGTATCAACATGACATACCTGTCCAAGCCATCCCCAGTTTAAGCCCAACCCTCCACTGAGTATTTTGTAGAAATCTGACTTGCTGTATAGTCTGTCCCCCAGCTCCATTTACTGCTGAGGAAAGGATTTAGTGTATCAGTAATTCTTCAAAGAGCAGGGTAAGCAGTGTATGTTCAGCAACTACTCTTGAGTAGTTAATGTTTTTCTTTTAATCTGTCTCATGAGTGCTTATCACTGAAAGAAGAGATTACCACATGTAGCATGACGCGAAACTGCTTGGCACACACATTTAAAAGAATTAACAAAATAAGCAGCGCCAAAGCAAAATTACCTTATTAAACGGCATATTGTGTCCTTTGAACTGGTTTCAGCTGGTGCCAAGAGCATCCAAAAATGATAAATGGGTAAATGTCTCTTTGGTGTAACTTTCCTTCATGCCTGTCTTGGCCTTTTTTAGTAATGACAAAGTACCAGACATGATTGACTCTTTACCTGTCTTTCTAGTTCGTGACTCATGCCTGGCTAGTCTTATAGCAGAGTTGTTGTTGCTTCTGTCTTTAATACATAGACTATACTAATCATATCTATGTACCATCTCTTTCACCCTGTCCTCCTTATCATTGGGAGAGGGTTGTGGTGTTTGTGGTTGCAGTAGAGAGGCCCTGGTCCCAAATACCCATAGCTTTAGAAACATTTGTATCTACCTCAAGTTCATTTCTAACAGCATTTTTTTAAATTAATGAATTACTCCCTGTACCCACCACACACGCACACAAAGCTTGTGTCCTTCTTTTAAGGGTACTTCTGATTTTAACAAAGAGTTTGCAATAGCTGGACACAATTTTCTATCTGGAAAGCTTTCACTCACTTGAAAAAAAAACAGCTGCATTTCAATTGTTGACATTTTTCTTGTCTTGACAGTGACTGCACTGTATAATCCAGTGCTGCCAATCAGCTCTGAACAAAAGAAATAGCAGTTGTCTGGCTATGAATCATTTCTTCACCTTGATTTATGTAAATACTGAGTTTGTTCAAATAATCCTGACAATGTGAGACATGCCTAACTTTCTTTTGTAACTAGTACTAAAGGTTTTCCATCCAATACCGGGGCCCAACCCCTTTCGGCAATGTCATTTATTTTAATACTCTTGTTTTGGGAGTGAGTGGCTCTGGGAGGATACTATTAGAATACAATACCTCTAAACAGATCCAGTCAACACCTGCAAAAAAAGAATAATTATCTGTAGATGAAACCTGAGCCAAAATTAATGGAAATCAATGGAAAGGTTCCAGTGGCATCTGGATCAGCCCATATTCCTTAGAATTTTAAATAAGTTCTCATTTTTCCTGTGATTTCTTGTGATTGTCATTTTCTGGAAATATACTAGTGAATGCATTTATGGGAAGGAATCTTCAATGGAACATAGGATATTTAAGCAAGCACTGCAGCATATTTGCCGAAAGTAAATTCTGAATTCACAATTATGTGTATTTGCGCCTGAAACCTGATGCTAGGTGTTGTGTTTATCGAATTAGAGGACAGAAATATGTCATGTGTCCAATGTCCAAGCAAAACAGCTCAGATGTTTCATTCTATATTGCTTGGAAACAACCTACTTCCAGAAGTTTGTCACTTCAGATGACAAATTCACAAACAGCTGAAGAAGCAATAAAGTAAATTATTCATTATAAATTATTTGTCCAGCACTGATTCTATGTTATTGGTTCAGAACTGTCACAAGCTAGTATTAGTTACTGAAACACACTATCATGTGATAGCACTTAATTGACTTATGTGCAATGAGTTCATGGCTTTATTTCATTTCCTAGTAGACAGGTGTTGTCAGAAACCTACTATCAGCATTAGCCCTAATTGGCTAATTAGCCTCAGCTTCCTGGCCAGGGACTGAATCAGCATGGAGTCATAGAGGTGTCATTTCCTCCAGGCTGAGATGCATTGACAAGGACACATGGGGATTGCTCAACTGAATCTTTGGTATGTCTACACTCGGAGTTGGGGGTGTGCTTCCCAGCTCAAGGATCAAGGCTGTCCGTAGGTTTTATGGTGCCCTAGGTGGGATTATGAAACTGGTGCCTCTATGCCCGATCTGACAATAATGTACTATTACTAACAACCTGATCATGCTCAAAGCTGATCAATGCAACACAGTGCTGCTTTTATTCATGGCTTAGCCCCCGGCCTGCTGGTCCAACAGCTGCAGTAGAGGAGATAGGTGGAAAGCCGCAGGATGCCAAAATCCACCTCCTGGGGTGCAGAGTGGCAACAGCAACAACAAACCCTCAGGTCAGGTCATGCCACTGGACACCGGCACCATGGTCAAGTGCGGCATCTTGAAGGCGGGGGACCCACTGGGCTCCCCCCAGATCGGTTGGACCACTGCCAGTGTGCTGTGCCTGCTGGGCAAGAGACACACTCTTGGCCCAGCCAGCTGTGTGCATTCCAGCCCGTGCGATCACTTGGAGGGGAGGTGCTTGGGCTGGCTGATGAGGAATTGCATGCAGCCATGCACCCCACCCAGCCCCGCCGCTTCGCGTTGGGAGGGGAGGGGACTGTGTTCAGCACTGTGGGAGGGGAGCAGAAGAATGCGTTATGTAGGCAGCAAAAGGATTCTGCCACAGCTGGCATCACCCGGCCCTCCTCACCTCCTGGTGGTGGATAGAGAGTCACACAGGTAAGTTTCCCCGCCCCTTCCCAGAGATCCCTGAAGTACCCTCCGTCAAAATGCACCATAGTGGCGCATTTGGCTCTACGACACGACCCTGCTCTTACCTGCTTGCTGTCCCATTCCAGTGGTGGTGCTCCAAATTTAGTGGAGCCCTACACAGTTGCGTATGCTGTCTATGCCTAAGGATATCCCTGTCAAGGAGACATTCCCCCGGTAGCTCTGATCAAGCTAAAAATAGAGTATAGCTTCAGCAACAAGAGTGGCAGAGCAGGCTAGCCACCCCAAGCATGCCCCTGTGGTGTCGCTAGGTATGTACTTGGGGCGGCTAGCTCCTTCAACTTCCTATGATGCCATGGCTACACTTTGTGACCTAGAGTGAGTATGTGTCCTGAAGCAAGAGATCTCATCCCTAGTTCCAAGTGTAGACATAACCTAGGAGAGGACTTCAATTTTGCAGGTCAAATGGACTGGTTTCCCTCAGCACCATTACATTTTCATAAGCAGACAACACCTAGACAATCAACTTTGACCATTTTGGCCTCACATTAGGCACCTAAATCTATCCTGTCAAATTTAATTGAACCCCCTGGTTTTCACTGACGCTGAGGAGCCACAGTGCTCACTGGCCTCAATGGGAGTTGGGAGAGCTCAGCAGCTCTGGAAATCAAGTCACTTATTGAGGTGCCTAACTGTGAATAGAACTAAATTTTGTCACCCATATTTGAACATTTTGGCAAATCTGGCTAAAGATTCTAATTGACGGTGGTGTAGCTGAGATCAGAATCTGGCCGTATGTGTATATGAGACTATGCCTGGATTTTATACATGAGAGAGAGGAATGTTGAAAGGTTTGGAAGGGTTCAGAAAAGAGCTGCAAGAGTAATTTGGGGACTAGAAAATCTGCCTTACCATGAGAGACTTAAAGAGCATAATCTATCTAGATTATTGGAGAGAGTTTTAAGAAGTAACCTGATCATCACCTATAAATTACACACGGAGAAAATATCTGAGTAGAAGACTCTTTAATCTGACAAAATCCAATAGCTGCAAGATGAAGCTAGCCAAACTCAAACTAGAAATAAGGTGCAAATGTCTAACAGTGAGCGTAAGTAACCATGAGAACAATTTCCCAAGAAGTGGTAGATTCGTGAAATCTTTAAATCTAGATTAGATGTTTTTCTAAGAAATATGCTCTAGTTCAACCAGGCATTAGTCCTTGATGCAGGACTAACTGGGTGACATTCTATGGCCTGGGCTATGTAGGAGGTCAGGTCACTGGTTTGATCCCTTTTATAGTGTTCCCAACTTCTTCATTTTTAGCACAATTCTCACTGTAATTGATGTTTTACATAAAGTATCAGTTCCTGAGGGCAACAGGTTACATGAGCATCTCTGCTTTAATTTAAAAATATAACTTTCTACTGTTTAGGGTTATGGCAAGAAGCTTGAAAATGTGACTCATGGGTGAAATTTTTCAGAGAAAACATTTTTCCAACAAATAGTGCAAATTTGGCTCTACCAAAACATTTCACAAGTCTGTGTTGAATTCTCCGAATTGTTTTGGTTGATACCCCTTCCTCCCCAAACAACTGAAGCATTTTGTTTCAACATTTTTGAAACAAAATGTTTTGAGTTTTGGTTCAAAAGGACTTTTCAAATTTTACTTCAGTTTTATTTTAATAAAAGGTTAAAAAAAACCCACCACAACCAAAAAGGTTAGTTTCAGGTTGAATGAAACCTTGTTCAACCCAACATGAATTTTTTAAAAGTTTTTTGGTTAGCTGACCAAACCAGAAGAATCAGTTGCTCACACAGTTCTACTTAAGTGCTCTCCAAAGGTTCAGAAACCAGAAGGCAAATAGAACCAAAAAGTATTATTTTTAACTCAGTCTCATGAGTTTTGAGGCCTGACTCATGATATTTTATTGTCTTGTGTTAGCAATGATGCCTTAAGGGCTCTGAAATCTCTGAGTCGCTATTAATTTTCTAATTTGCACTGACAAGTGGGATCCCATAGCGAACTAAGAACTAAATGAACAAATAATTTTCAACAACAATGCATCATAAAATGGTCTTTGATTATTTATCTGAACAACTGAAGCTTAGTTTTAATTGTTAAATGCCGTTGTATATTTTGTAATAGCGAAGCCTTCGTAATATAAGGTCTCATAACATCACACTGCTGTTAAATCTTTGATGAGAAATTGGGAGAGACTGCCAGGATTTTGTCTAAATTATAAATCATGCACGTTAGTGACTTGTGAATTAGTGTGATTTTACTGCAACTGTCTTTATAGGCTTCCTAGCTCTTTTTTAATCTGTGGCCCTGTTAGCCATGGTTTTCAGCAAACTGTGTCTTTTTAAATTTCTCAGGCTGACGCATCATGCTCAATTACATCAATCCCCTCCTATACTCCTATAACTGAATTTAATTTATTCTAGCAACGATTTGTCGCCTTAGTAAATTCAGAAAGACCTGATTTACTGCATAGAGACTGTTAAATACAACTAGGAGGGTAAACCTTCAGCTGTTTAGAGATTATTTTTAAATATTTATATGTATTTGATGATTTATAAATCCCATGTAACCCATTTTCTTTCAACAATAAATGACAAGTGGAAAGCCCCTCCTCAGCTCTCTTCCCAGGACCCTGACAGTCTGGGAAAAATTTCCCTTTAGGCCACTTGCCTATTTAAAGTGTAAAGTCTGATTGATTTTACAAGGGAGGGTGTCATTGTGTTCCAGAACCTTTATCAGGAGTTTGCCAGCCTTGTCATGGGTAATTTGCTTGTTAGCTTGATGAGAGACCTCACGGGTGTTACGGAAAAGAAGCTATATGGGTTGTATAGAGTATCTGAAGATACACATCCTCGATATTCTCTCTCTCTCTCTCTCTGTGTGTGTGTGTGTGTGTGTGTTGGAGAAAGATGACATAAGCACATAATATAATTGTTTGAATAATGATTTGCTAATGCCATTTCAGGGGAAAAGAAATGGAGGATTTAGTCCCTCTCTATACCTACACACACATTTCTGTTCTGAGGTAGGATAATCAGTGTTGTTAACAGAGTATAAACTAGGGGCCCCAACTGAGATCCGAGACCTGTGAGCTGGTGTTATAAACACACACAGAAAATAAAGTTCTTGCCACAAAGTTCTTACAGTCTAAATCAGAGATACAGACAAAGGAAATGTCTTTACCTCCATTTTAGAGGTGGGGAAATGAGGCACAGGGAAATTATGTGCCTTGGCCAAGGTCCCACAGGAAGTCAGTGGCAGAGCTGAGAATTAACCCAGATCTTCTGAGTCCCTGTTCAGTGCATATGATGGTATTAGCTAGAGCATCAGGACCAGAACTCAGCTTGTGTA
Source organism: Dermatemys mawii (assembly GCA_007922305.1). NCBI lineage: Eukaryota > Metazoa > Chordata > Testudines > Dermatemydidae > Dermatemys > Dermatemys mawii. The sequence goes on from ML677342.1 coordinate 20,612,150, forward strand.
AATCTCTCTCTCTGAGTTAGTGAACACTTAGGCTTTGTCTGCACTACCGGCTGGATTGACGTGTAGAGATCGATCTATTGGGGATCGATTTATTGCGTCTCATCAGGATACGATAAATTGATCCCCATCGACTCTGGAACTCCAGTTCACCAAAAGGCCCAAGGCAGAGTCGAGGGGGGAGCCCGCTGTTGAACGCTGCTGCTGTGAGGATGGCAGGTAAATCAACCTAAGATGCGTCAACTTCAGCTACGGAATTCACATAGCTGAAGTTGTGTTTCTTAGGTCAACCCTCCCCGCTAGTGTAGACCATGTCTTAATTATTTATACAAAGTGGAACAGCTCCCCCTTTCCCCCCGTGACGCCTGGCTGAGGCCTAAGACTAAGTATTAGATTATTGAGAAAGAAAAAGGTTTTGTTGAAAAATTTTCAACCATTCCTGTAAAATCGCCAGTCACTGTGAAAAATCATGGCCATCCTCTTTAAAAATGAATCTTCTGGTGAAAGACATTGTCAGGAATGAGGCCTTCAGCTGAACCAATCTCCAGGCAGCTTACCAAGTGCAGCAGGCCTGTAGTAGGCTGCCTGATTGGCTACACTGCCTAATTTGTTGGACGAGTCGGCAGACCAGCTCTTCAGCCCAGCAGCAGCAGCAGCAGCAGTCATGGAGCAGCTGACCAGAGCATTCACCCATGGCCCCAATAGCTCCTGAGCCTTCTTATTCCAGGCCAGCCCTGCTCCTGCCTTGTTCCAGCCTTACCTCACTCCAGGTAACCCAGCTCTGATTCCTGACTCCAGCTCTGACCTTAGGCTCCTATTTGGCTCCAACCACTAGGCATGACTGCCCATATCTCAGTTTCTGAGCGGGACAAAACACCAACAATAAGGGAACTAAGGCTGATATGGCAAACATGTATTCTACAAAGTCCAGTCTCTCCCTGGGCTGGGGTCTGGTGGAGAGAGAGAGCTTGGACCCCTCTCCTGGGGGGTATAACCCTTCCCCCTGTGTCTGACATTGGCCGCTAGATCTTACTGCCCTACAAGTAGGGGCTAAATTATCAACTTGGGCCACTAGGACTTACTGCCTTGTGAGAAGGGTGTTTCTCCCTCTGGCTTTGTATGGACTACCTAGCTCTGAACAAGATTACAATCCAAAACTGGTACTAAAACCAAAACCTTACTGCATATTAGTGAGCTATTCCAAAGATTCACGTCTCTCAAGGTCTTCACAAGGTTGGACTTCCACAGCACTTACATCCTTGTGAGGATCTGGGAGGGAGATGAATGGAAGACCACCTTCTGTAGCAAGTATGACCTCTTCTAGTATTTGGTCATGCTGTTTGAGTAGTGCAATTTCCTGGTGACCTTTTGGCATTTCATAAATGACAGAAGTACACACTGGATCAGTTTTTCATAATTTACCTGGATGGCCTCCTTATTTTCTCCAAAAGTCAGGCCCTCCACAATCATCATGCCCACATTGTCTTGGAGAGGCTCCACCAAAATCACCTTGAGAAATTCAGGTTTGATAAAGACATTGGAATTCTTGGGATATGTCATCACACCTGAGGAATTTACTGTGAACCTGTGCAAGGTGGCAGCAATATCTGACTGAGCCGAACCCAAAGATGTACACAAGGTGTAATTTTTCCTAGGGTTCACTAGTTACTAGAGGTGGTTTTTTAAAGGATTCTCTAGCCTGGTCCTGCAAACTAATGGGCAAACAGAGGAAGTCAATCAACTCTTGGAGCAGTTTCTTTGCTGCTTCTGAGTTACCATCAGAATAACTGGCTCCCCCTGCTGTGCTATGCTGAATTCACATATAACAATGCAATCCATGCCTCAGCCCAACATAGCCCATTCTTTGCAAGGTATGGCTTTCACCTCTCTGCTTCCACACAGACTTATCTGTAAGTTCCCCAGTTCTGGCTACAATGGATTTAACCACCCACCTATACCAGGAGCATCGGAAGTTCACAGAACAGTTGAAATGCACCAAAGAAGTAGGGTGACCAGACAGCAAGTGTGAAAAATCAGGACATGGGGTGGGGAGTAATAGGAGCCTATATAAGAAAAAGACCTAAAACTCGGGACTGTCCCTATAAAATCGGGACATCTGGTCATCCTACAAAGAAGCTATAAAAACCATGAGGCCCCAAGATTGTTGGGCACCCCAGATATGGCCTTGGGGGACAAGGTGTGGCTCTCTGCCCAGAACCTTAAACGGAGCTGCCCATCCACCAAACTAGACCGCCAATACCGGACCCCTTCAAGATTACAGAACAGGTAAACCCAGTGGTCTTCAGGCTGCAGACACTTAACTCCTTAAGGATCCACCCCATCTTTCACTTTTAAAGCCCTACACTGAAAACCCAGACCCAGACTGTTCCAACTCACCAGTACCACCCATAATAGACCATGAACAGGAGGAATACTTGGTCCACCAAATCCTCAGCTCTCTGCAAGATAGGGGGATGGCTCCAGGAGCTGGGGGACTGGAAAGGCAACACTCTGGATGAGAGGTCCTGGGATTCAGTAAAGAACATCATGCTCTGGACACACTGTGAGAGTTCCATTGGAAGTGCCCTGAGGAACTGGGTGCTGAGGCCCTTAAGAGGCACCCAGCTCTGCTCCTACCTTGGACCCTGACTTGCCTCTGCCTTCCCTCAATGAAGGTCTCGCCCTCGGCTCTGCCTCTGGTCTTTGACTCTTGCTCTGATTCTTGGGTTCTGTTTTTGGCTACTGACTCTGACCACTAGGCATGACCTCCAAAATTCTGGTCTCTGACATGGACAATCAGGAGGTTTTGAACACAGGATTGGAAGCCCAGACCTCCTGAATTCTAATCCTGCTTCTGCCACTGATTCACTATTTGGCCTTGTCCAAATCAATTAAATTCTCTACCTCAGTTTCCCCAACTATAAAAATTGGGATAATATATTTACAAGCCTTGCTAGGGGCTAAGAGCTGCGTAAATGCTATTTTTATTGTTACGTCTCCTGTACTCCCCAGCCCAATGTGCTTGCTTGGCCCCCTCCCCTGTTGTATTGCCTTTTAGACTAAACTCTTTGAGGAAGGGACTGTCATTTTCTGTGTTTGTACAGCACCCAGCACAACTGGGTCCTGCCCTGCCCTTGTCTCAACAGCAGTATAAATCTTTAAGAAAAGTAAATATCGTGAGGATTAAGTAGTTAGTGCTTGCAAAGCTTTTAGAAGAGGGTATGTGTGCATTGAAGCAAAATGGTTGTAAAACACTGGCAAGCCAGAAGTGGGAGCTTGGCACAGGTATCAATGGCTACATGAGGTACAAGGCAATGGAGAGTCAGGCCCTGTGTGCTCAATCTCATTATTATTATTGGAGGGTAAAAAGAGCTGGCTGCAGCTGTTCAGATTCTGCAAACCAAGTTATTTTCAAAGGGAGAAAGTGAACATGTCCATGGTGTAATTAAAAGCAGGGGGAGTGAACTGCTGTGTTAACTCTTTTCCAAACACAGCTTCCTGGAGGGACCCTTGAGCATTGCCCAAGCATAAGGCTTGAGTTCTTGCCAACCCTATTTGAGTAGGGGGTGAAGGGGAATGTTTTCTTGAGAAAAGCTACCGTATTAAAGCTTTCTGTTGCCAGGGGAATGAAGGGAAAATTCAGGAAAACTCCTTTTTATGTTCTTTATGATGTTTACTCTGCTGCATAGTGCCAAAGGAGGGATGAGAAAGAGCACAACACAGCACAGGGCTGCAAAAGCTGTGTGTACTTAATAGGGTGACACACATGGCTGTGTTTCTCTTTTGCCCTCTGCTGAGAGCTGTAGGGAAGATCTGGCCTAAATAACGAAATGAGAAACCATGAGACTGAATGGTGGTGCTCATCAATCAGCTCCCCCCCTCACCCCCCGGGGCCTATCCCACTGCTCTGACAGGAAATACATAGCGGATGTTTAATGAAAAGGCTGCTGCAGCTTATCTTCACGTGCAGGGGACTTCTTTGTGAACTCGTTTGCTTTGAAAGATATGTGGCCCAGTACGCTGGTATTGTTGGCTCCCATTTTAAGGATGGCCACATGATTCCTATAGAACTTGTGTGATATATTTGCCAAGGAAAGCTTCTCCAGCACTCACTCACTCTGCTAGGAATAAAGTTAGCAGAAGGTTGTTGTGGTCATAAGATCTGGCTGCTGTTGCATTTTACAGGAAGGAAGATATGTTGTCTTAAGATCAGTTTATCAGCTGACTTTCCTGTGAAGAAGACAGAGACTATTTTCCTGTGCATTGCCACCCCCGTAATTCCCAAACGAACCCTCTCAGTTTGAATCTCCTGTCAGCTCAGCTGTGTGCAGCTCTAACAGTTCCGTATTAAGCAAACAAATAAAAAAGCCATTGTGAGGCCATTCAGAATCAACATCTCTTATCAAGCTGACTAACAAGGAGGGATAAACCTCTTCTTCAGTGCTGCCTGTCATCTCAGTCACTTGTCCTCTCTTGGTGTCAGTGAACAACTGAATCTGTGGTGATGAAATGGAGTTCTGTTATAACTGTTTGAAGGGTTCCTTACAAAAACATTGTAAGCAACAGAATGTGAAGAAGTCCTGTCTATTTTGAAGGTGATTGCTTTTCAGTATATTTTGAAACTCAGATTGACTCTGGAGATTTTTATTGTTTCTTTAATTTTTTTTTTTGGCCAACGCTGATTTTTTCCATGGAACTGTAAAATCACTGGGCATAGGTTTTTTGGTGTTGGAACCCTCCCCCAAAGTTTCTGCTTTCATAAGGTTTTCTGTTGGGGAATGGTTGTCTGTTTCCTCTCTCTGTGACAAACACATTTCTGTGATCAGGAAAAATGCAGATGTTACAGATTCACTAAGGCATGGTCTTATTAGCTAATGATTCTTAATCTTTGAAGGATTGCACATATTGAATAATGCCACTCATTGATAAACAGTTCAAGGGGATCGTCCGGGTTTCTGAAGTATTAACAGTGACAGCTTTAATTGATTATGTTCACTTCCTGTGCACCCAGAAAAACTAAACTAACCCTCTAGTGTTTGGTGCCTCTAAAAGGAGCTGATTAATTTAGCAAGAAACAGCACTCGTCAGACAAAACTCTCTGGTTTCAGATTATTCCTTTTATGGAACAGAAACAGCTAAACATCCTGCATTACACAGGATGCCTTTCTGTAATATCCAGTAATTTCTGAAATGATAATCTAGTAAAATTTTCATCCAACCAAGCATTACTTTACTTTGCTTTCGTCTATGTTGAAATCCTTTAGCCTCTAATACGCCAAGCCTTTGGATTCCAGTCATAGTCAAGAGGGCAGAGAGGGGTTGAAAACTGGGTCAGCATGGACCCGATTCCATTCCCACTGAAATCAATAGGACTCTTGTAATTGATTTCAATAAGAGCAGGATCAGGCTTCATATCAGCTTTTGGTGAGACAGTTTCATTAACAGTGACTTGAGCCTCTCCTCTAAAGTTTTTCGGCATCTACATCCTACTGAAAATATTCTGTGTCCAGGTTTCCGTGCCCAAGGCAGAATCCGCTCATGCAATCTATAGTCAGCAGAGGAGAAGTAAGAAGTCTAAATTGTTAGTTTGTGCATATTGCCGTGCATCATTTCGTACTTTAAATATATTTTAGGTATTTTAAACACTTTATGTACAATATAAAATGCTTGTATCTAGTACTATATCTACTTTACCTTTCAATTTTTATTCTCAAACATGTTAGCAATATTATTTTATGTATTAAGTAAAAGCAGCTGTATAGGGATATCTAATATTCTGCCTACCAGAATATTCCCCACATTATCTAAGAAGTTAAACACTTGGAATACTGAAGAAAAGGTTTAGTAAAAGCTTTAACAGATCCTTAATGAACTCAGGAGTACAACACTAAAATACCAAGAAATTTTTAAAATGCATAGGATATGCTAGAGATATGGCATTACATAAAATGGACTCATATTGTTCTGTTTATCCTAAACAAATTGGGAAAGCCTCAGTCACACTGAATTTAAATCAGAATATTGCAGACTAAATTATAACAAAACTAAAATGGTAGGCAAAAGAAAGGGGAAAAACTTTTGTGGTTTGTTGTTGGCTGAATGGCTTTTAGTTTCAACTCTTTAATTTGCCACATGCAAGCTTACATCTATGAAGCAACCTTGTTTGAATTTCTACAAAGAATCTCATTCTTTTTCAATAAAAAGTTCTGGCAATAATTCTGTTGGCACTAAATGAAGAGCTTGTTTATTCCACTGATAATGGCTTCTGTTGTTGTTATCTAGTTTAATGAAAGATCCAGAAAAAAAAATCCCAAATAAACAAAAAAAACTCTCTGAAAGTTTGTGGATAAAGATTATGTACATTTGCTTTGGATATATCCAAAATGCATGTAGAACTGAGTGGATTAATAAAATTGCTTCATTCAAGCAGTGGTCTTTATTCAAAGGATACTAGATCACCAGTGAAATGAGTTATTGGTCACAGGTCTGTCTGAGTACTCAACTCAGTGTTTGCACTTTACAGTTGCTCACACAAACTGTTTGTCAAGCCCTGTGGGTCTTGACTTTAGAGCCATGAGAATCATCACATGTCAATCCTCCACCCAGCAGCTCAGAGACAGTACTGGGAGTGGGGTCCATGAAGCACGAGCTCCATCCTCTGTACTCTGATTGGAAGAGATCCAAGGCTCTTGATTCGGCTTCAGTCCCTATTTAAACCAGAGGAGGCAACAGGAAGTTGTCCAAGCAAATGGGCTTACCTCTGCCACAGATTTCTGGTCAAATGTTTACCTGTTACTGACATCCTGGTATCCTGATGCATAGTCCTGCCCACTGATCTGTCTCTTGATTCTAATCTCCTGGCGTTCCAATGTGGCCTATTCCTGGTAACTCGCTTCCGGACTCTTGCCCTCTGCTCCATGCTCACATCTAGACCAGGCTGCCCACACTCCAGCCCTCATGCTGTTTCAGCTAGAGTCACACTTATGGAACACGCTGTGGAATTGAAGAGGGGTGATACATTTCTCTAGAACCATATTGGTATCTCCCTTTTCTAGGATTTTTGGATCCATCTTATAAAAATATATAACAGGGATGGAATTCTCTGTTTAAACTCTATAGCTTGGCTCAAAAAACTTATGAAAAGCTTATTACTTATGGTAATAAAGCAGGTAAAAAATTTCAGTTGTGAAACAAAATACAGTATGAATCTTTCTACCACTTGTAGTTATGAAATTCTATAGGCCTGTATTATTATTATTATCTGTTTTAATATGTAGTTTTAGTTTCTAGATTTTTTTAAAAAAATTAACATATGAACAGAAGACAGTGAACAGAAAGAATTTGTGATCATTACTTACTGTGAAGGATTCCTATGGAAAACATTCCTTAAGCCTTGATCATAACAGCCTCTGAACACACACAAATGGCCAGAAGCAGAGAACGTGCTTGCTGAGACCAGTTGTAACCTTAAAATGGAGCTGAGAGCACAGCAATAAGGCCATGGAATATGGCTCCTAATTATCAGTGAAGGCAAAAATGTGTGGAAGAAGGGCTGTTTCCCACTGATCATGGTCCTTCTCCCCAGCAGCACAGCTACACTGTCTTCCCTCTACACCATTGGTTGCTCACTTCTGCCATGCAAACAGAGCCTTCGGTTAGGTCTGAAAGCTGTGTAGGGAGAGATACTGATGTTCATAGGAGCAGTAAATTCAGCTATATTGTGAATTTGCCATTATAGCTGAGTAAGGGACAGCACACAGTCAGCATTTGTTCCCCAGTTTCTTCAGGGAGGAAATCATCTATGCTACACCTTTACCTGGCACTGCTTAGTTCCTTCTCTGGGTTGGCCTGTGCACTGAAGGGTGGGGTGAAGACTCTGCCTATCTGTGCAGAAGGAAGGAGCAGCAGCCCCAGGGAGACTGCTGTCCTCTTGCCCCTCTGTGCAATGCTGGTTGTCCACATACGTAAATCCCAATCTTACCATTAAATTGCACTTTGCACTGAGAGGAGATAATGCAGTGCAGAGCAGCTGTTCCCTGACTCCTTCCCCCTTTAGCTAACCATGTCCCTGAGTCAGGAGTTCAGCTCACATGGTGCCGGTCTGGAGGGAATAAAGGACTTTCCCCTCCACAAGCCCCTCAAACCTCATGTCTGTGGCAATGTCCTGGTTTTGCTGCTCTGCACACACATAGCAGAGAACAACAGGCTATAGTCAGCTGGAAGAGGCTTTTAAAACAACCAGAAGAGGCCAGATTACATATAGCTCATCACTGAGAAGGCACTTACTTGGAGGGGAACTCCATGGTCATCATTACTTTTTACTTTCCCATCAATGTTAACTACCTGATTTATTGCTCCAGACTAAAAAGCTTTAATAATAAAACACTTATGATCTTCAGACATTTTTCCTTGTGGGAAATAAACAATTTGCCTTCTCCTGAATCAAAATACTGGGATAAATCCATTTCTGGCCTTACTCCATTGAAGCCAATAGAGGGATGCCAGGGATGATTTTGGCCTTACATTTAAAAAAAAAAAGAAAAAACACGATTCCCACCTACTGCATTTCATATCCCATCTCAAACTCTAGTTTTTAGTATTTGCTATTGTAACTTTGGATATTCTTGTTATCTATATAAAACCCAGTCCCGCTTTAAATCTTGCTACGTACTAGACATTCATAATAAAGAAACAGAAGGGTAGCCATGTTAGTCTGGATCTGCAAAAGCAACAAAGGTGCTACAAGACTCTTTGTTGATAATAAAGAAAAAAATCTTCATTCAAGGACAGGCAGTCAACAGCTGTTCTCCCAGTTCTGGGAGACATTATCACACCACAAAGACTCCTTTAGGATCATCTCCTATATAAGGTCTACATCTCAACAGGCTAGTGGGTGGGTCCTCCAATGGCACCCTCTTTTCCTTATTCTGATTTCTCTGTCTTTTGCTTCTTTGTCTTTCTGTTTCAATCTTTTCTTCTCCTTCAATTGTCTATTCTTCCCCCTTTTGTTAACAAGCTCCAATATGGCTGTGATGCTGGCAGATTGGGTGTCAGCTCATGCCAAAGCCCCGGGTTAATTCACTTGTATATTAGTACAGATCAAAATAATTGTTAAATATATATGAGTATTTGGTGTTTAACCTTCATGAAAATTAATGGGATGTTAAGGGAAAACAATGCATGTATCTGTATCCTGTTCTAATGTAATAGCAAATGTTTACATTGTAAATACCCCTGTAAATACCCCTTGTAAATGACCCATCAAACCTAGAAGAAACTTTGTGGGATGCAAGTAAAGAACTTTAACAGAAAAGTGCGAATTTGAAGCAAGTGGTCATTGTGTGTGATGATCGGAGGTCAAAAATTCTAAATGCATTCCTCCCTCTGTTGTCAAAGGAAAAGCCCATGTGGGTAGTGACCTTGCACAGCAGACCTCAGATCTAATGGAAACGGAAACTCTGATTTTATGTGCTTATTTAGCAATAACCACCAACATTGCATAATGTTTTCTTCCTGTCTTTTAAATTTCTTTTTCGAAGGCTATCTTAAATTTCCCTTAGAATTGATTCGCCACCACCTTGACATTGTGTCACTAGAAATAAACATACAGCTGAGCCTGTCTGGTACATCTGGAAACTAATAACCACTTTGGCAGCTAATAATCCTCCACAAAATATTTAAGGATTCAGGCACAGCTACTATTTTCATTGTACCATCTGACTCAGCTCTGAGTCACTATTGGGTTCTTCACAATTTACAGAATCACAGAAAAAGTTAGAATTAGAAATGACCTAAAAGATCCTCTAGCCCATGTCCCTGCTGATTCAGGACTGTTGTTCCCTTTCAATATATTCTCCATTGCTCTCACCATTCTGATTGTACGTGACTGGCTCAAATAGGGCCTCCACCAACTGCTGCTTGGGAGACTATTCCAGAGTCAGCTAAACCTCTTGTTTAGGATTTTTCTTCCTATTCAAAATATGCCTTTAATCGGTGTTATCCCTCCTTTATATCCCTGTCAGCATTCTAACCCTGTCTCATCCTCCCAGATGTTAACACTCTACAAATACTTGCAGGATCTCTTACGCCCTTATCTAAATCCCATTGAATTCAGTGGAAAGACATCCACTGACTTCAATGGGCTTCAGATCAGGCCCCTGAGTCCCTGTTTAGCCAAGCTATCAGTATGGGTTTTGAGTTCTCTTCATCTCCACTCATGAATTCTTCCTTCTAGCCCCCAAACCACTGTTGTTCTTCTGTGAATTCCGTCTGATTTGGAGACTGGTATTGAGGGGCTCAGAACTCAGTGCAGTATTCCAGGGGAGGTCTCACCAGTGTCACAGAAAACTTAATATGATCTGTGTCATTATGCCTCTGCCTGCATAGCCTAACACCACATGGGGCCAGATTTTTAAACATATTGAGCAGTTGGTGGAGGCCCTATTTGAGCCAGTCACTTACAATCAGAATGGTGAGAGCAATGGAGAATATATTGTCCAGGTGCTTTTGAAAATCCTAACTCCCAATGATTTATAGAAGCTGGACACCCTGAGCACTATTGAAAATACCATTAGGTGCCTATCTGCATCTGTAGGTGCCTAAATACCTTTAAAAAGATGTCCCAGGAGGAATAGGTACCACCATATTACACTTACAACTCACATATAATTTCTTACCTTATGTACCATGACCACTACATCTCATGCAGTGCTACTCCTGCCAAGTATATATAGGGAGGAAGTATATGTAGTTTTGATTATTTTCTCTCCAAGATGTTTTATTGTGGGTGTCCCACTATCATTTGGTTACCAGTAATCTCTCCATTTTTATTTGTATTATTGCTCTATCATTTCTGCTGGTCCTCACAGCACCTCCCTAGGGTGACCAGACAGCAAGTGTGAAAAATCAGGATAGGGTAGGGGTAAAATAGGAGCCTATATAAGAAAAAGACCCAAATATCTGGACTGTCCCTATAAAATCGGGACATCTGGTCACCCTAGCACCTCCTATGTTAGTATAATTTGCAAATCTAACTAATGTGCTGTTCAATGAAACAGGATCTAACAGTTGCTGAAGCACCCACCACCCTAGAGATAAAGAAGCTGTGTACTTAATTTTCTGTATATCATAAAACACTGGTGATACCCAGTCAGCTGACATCAACTGATCAAATGCTCAGTTCTTCCATTTCTTTGTTACCTGTATGAGCCACACCACCATGTAGGGCACATTAAAGCTCCTCTAGCTGTGCCTAACCAACAAATCTTGTTTTTTCCCCTCCCTCCTCACTTTTCCATTCATAAGTGTTCAGATGCAACTGAGAGAAGCCAGGCTAGATAGATTCACTCTCTGGTTCTTTTTTAACCCTCAGATTATTTTTGCAGTCCCTCATGAACCATATTGGTCACTCCTTGTGTGACGGTCCTTCCCGCTACCGTTGCCACTTGGAACTAGGTTACCACTGAGTGCGCTTGATCTACCAACCTGAGTTCCCTTTCAAACTGTACTGCTGTGGCAAGCCTGCCAAGCCCCTTTCCCAGGCTTCAGGCTGTACTTTACCAGCACTTGTAAAGGTAGGGACACACCCAGCTGCAGCTACACACATACATGCTGAGATCAGCTCTGCATCTTCAAAGACCTGTTTCTTTCCCTAATGGCCATCCTAACCAGCCATCCAGGCTGATTGCATTCTTCTAGTGGGTGCTCCCTGGGTGTAAACACATTTGCAATAGATGCATAGACAATATTCCTAACTTTAGATACAGAAATGACACATACATACAGATAGGATAATCATATTCAGTAAATCATAACCTTTCCAATGATACCTCACATGACCCATTTTGCATAAAATACATTTAGTTATGCTATAATCATATCATTACCATATCTATATGAAGAATATGAGGCTTAGTGTTCCTAACTGTAATGGGGTACACCCTGCCCTCTTCTGGGTTCAGCCTCTTGTCCCCTCTCCTCTGTGAATCAGGGCATAGGCACCAACTTGCTGGGTGCTCTGGGGCTGGAGCACCCACAGGGAAAATTTAGAGGGTGCTCTGCAGCCACTGGCATCCAAGCTCCCCTCTCCTTGCCTCCTTCTCCCCCACCCCCCCGAGCACACCGCATCCCCACTCCTTCCTCTCCCTCCCAGCACTTCCTCCCTCTCCCCACCACCTAAGAGCTGTTTGGCAGCACTTAGGACTTTCCAGAAGGGAGGGGAAGAGCATGGATGTGGTGCGCTCAGGGGAGGAGGCTGAGAAGAGGAAGGGCCAGGGCGGGGACTTGGGGGAAGGGGTGGAATGGTGGCAGGGCAGGGATCAGAAAAGGCGGGGTGGGGCAGGGGATTTTGGGGCGGAGGTCGAGCAACCACCACGCAGAGGGAAAGTCTGCATCTATGAATCAAGGACACTTTAGTCTGGTGCAACAGCCGTGTTCTTTATTCATGATCAGTTCCCCACCACCATTTTCCAACTACAGGCATGTCGCGTCTTATGCTGATTCAACTTACGCGATTTCCGCTTTACGCGGTCCGCAAAAACAAAAAAAGAAAGGAGAAAAAAAATTAAACTTCCTGCAGGGGGCGCAATTTCACCTCCCATTGAAGTCAATGGTTCTGGCTATACGCAGCTTCCACTTTATGCGGTAACCGCAGAATGGAACCCTCGCACAAGATGAGACACGCCTGTATATACAGACTTTACCACTGCTTGGCCTACCACAGGCCTGGCCAGCAACAGACCAGGTGGTTCTCCTCCCTCTGAGTCTGGCCTCCCATTCTTAATCTTCACCCCTTTCTCTCACTTCACTTCCTGCTAGTGAGGCTGTCAGGTGTGTCAGTTACCATTTAAACATAGGGCAGGTCACCCAACCCCAATCCATTCTCCCTGATGGGAGCATAAGTGGCAGGAGCTGATTAAAGGCTTCTCCAGCAGCACCCTAGCCTACTAATGTTTTCCTATTTCAGAGTCATTTCCCACAAAAATAGTCATTTTGGTAAAAAAATAAAATTGTTGAAAGGAAAGTTTCTATGAGAAAAATAAATAATAGCAGAACTGATTGGACTTATTTGTATTATGGTAGGAACTAGGAGCCTCTATCATGGACCAGTTAGGCACTGTACGATCACAGAACAGAAAAGATAGTCCCTACCCCCGCAGTGCTTACTAATGCCTTGTCTACACTAGGGGGGATCGACCAAACATACGCAACTTCAGCAACGTCAGTAGCGTAGCTGAAGTCGACGTATGCAGGTCGACTTACCTCAGCATCTTCACGGCGCTGGGTTGCTCCCCTGTCAACTGAGCCTGCGCCTCTTGGCGTGGTGGAGTTCCGGAGCCGACGGGAGAGTGCTCGGGGATCAATTTATCCTGTCTAGACGGGACACAATAAATCGATCCCCGAAAGATCAATCTCTACATGCCGATCCAGGGGGTAGCGTAGACCTGCTCTAAGTATACGGCAAGAGACCCCAGACGCATACAGACAAATGAGTGAGCACAAGGAAACAATGACACAATATCGGTCAGCACGATAAACAGTGATCTCAGCACACCAGCAGCCTACCCATTGTCAAGTAGCCTTTTTTTACATTGTCAACTTTTTAGTGTTATTGAATGTATTTAAGAACAATTGCCATAGGTTTGCCAGGTACTTGTGGATATAATTACTAAACATGATGGCAGTGGGATGGGGTTTTTTGTCTTATGATAATATAAAGATGTTATGAAGTTGTGTGTTAAGTGCCTAAACCCAGCATTTAACATCTGTAATCAAATTGTTTGTCTTAACACCCGCTTGCCACTTTCTAAACTGTGGAGAAAGTACGAAAACACCTCTGAATGTTATTGCACAGGGACTCACAAGGCAAGCATAATGGTGAAGCCTGAAATACTGAAATAGCAATAACACACTAGAGTATATCCTGTTGTGATGTATATACTTTGCTCTTTAATTCCTCCCTCGGGCAGTCAGAGGATGGAAGTGTTTTTCTCAGAGGAAGTATTCTCCCTACTGATTTTGTGAAGAAGCAGCAATTTCCCTACATGGGATAGTCCTGTACAGTAGTTCGGGATCCCTTTGTTAGATACCTCATTGTACAATTAAACACTAGCGCTCTCTATGGCTTCCCACTGGTAGTTTGTAAAATGGAGAGGAAGGAGCTATATAGAAGTCCATGCTTAGAATTATGTTCAGAGGAATGTTAAGGGCTGAATTCTGCTGTCAGTTACATGGGCGCAACTTCGTGTGGGGCTTTCACGTGATAGCAGACTTTGGTCCTAATGGTGCACAGTTCAGCATTATAAGATATAACTCTGTCCCGCCCCCTCGTTTGATCTTTAATTATATGATCAGATGCCATTTCTCAAATGAAATAGTATAAATGTCATATAATTTTGCAATCAACACAGCTGGCATATATAGCATCTCGCAGTGCTGTGTAGCACTCTGTGTTTACCATGAAATTGTTATGTGAAAATACACAGTGAACCTTACTTACTCAACATGCTGCATTATTAAATAAATAAATTGGAATAAGAGTGAAAATTGGCTGGCATATTTGGGACTCCTAACCTCACAGCTAAGTTAACTTCAGAGTTATCTTCCAAAACCCCCAGAACTGCACTTAAGAAAATGTTCACTGTGAGAGTGTGCACAGTTAATTTGCTTACCTTTGGGGCTGGAGTCTACCATCACAGCAGCAGTATTTCCTTCACTAGGGAACACTAGGCTCTTGTTCATATTGCAGATGTGAATCTAGTCTAGTACTGGTTACGAAATTGCAATTTGTTGATACCTTTTCATCTTTAGAGGTGTAATGCAATGCTAAACTGTATTGTACTGTTCAGCCATTGAGGTGGTGCTGTGTGGAACATACCTTATCTGAGCATACAACAGGTACACCTGACAATGAATGAAAGGATCTTATAATGAACACATCAGGTGTATCTCTCTGGGAAGGCAGCTCCGTAGCTAGTCCATATCTGATACAAGAGCCTAACCAGCTAGTAGCAGCTCTGCAACCTACTATGTAGAAGCAGTACATGATGACAGGTATTTTGGTGAAGAACAAATTCAATATAAATCTCTGCATTTACCTATCTGAAATGAAAAAGTGTGTGTGGATTTGGTTGTATGGCACAGGCGCTGTAGAATGCAACATTATCAGGCATAGGTGCTGACTTTTAGTTTCCCCCAGGGGCACTCCAGTCCCATTCTGCCCCTTCGTCCAAGGCCCTTTCGTCACTCCATCTCTTCCCACCCCTGCTCCACCCCTTTCCCCCAAGGTCCTGCCCTCACTCTGCCTCTTCCTGCCCCCACTCTGCCCCTCCTCCAAGGTCCCACCCTCATTTCACCTCTTGTCACCCCGCTCCAACTCATCCCCTGAGGCCTCCATCTGCCCGCTGCTGGGCAGTTCTCTGCCCTCCCCCAAGTGCCTACCCAGCTGACAAACAGCTCATTGGGGGCCCTGCCAAAGAGCTGCGGCTGGTGGGTACTGAGCACCCATTGTTTTTTTCTGTGGGTGCTCGAGCATCTGTGAAGTCAGTACCTATGTCACCAGGGACCTATATCTGTCCCAGATGAGACACTAAAAATTGGTGTGGGGAAAACGTTTATTATAAGTAGGTTTCATTATTGCCATGATTCTCTGAGTAGTGTTGTACGGTAGGAGGGACAAATTCTCTGCAGGTGTAAATGGGTGCAGCTCCATTAACATCAATGTAACCTTTACACCCATTTACACCTGCAAAAAATTTGGCCTTAAATAGACCACAGGTAATATTTTTCAAATGTGCCACTGGGGAAGGCTTGCAAAAGTCTGAGCGTTATTTCCAAAGGGTCATTTCTTTGTAAATTAATTTGCTTGGAATTTTCCATATCTAAATCTTTCATCCACTAAACTGATTGCATGTTGAATATAATAGCTTTTTCTTTCCAAAACTTGGCATTCTGCAAGTGAAGAATGTTTGCAGATTCTGGGTGTTTATGGAGCATTTCCATTAGGGTGCTTGTTTACTCTGGACTCAATCCAGGACACCAGGCTGGTCGTAGATGGCTGTTGCTGACAAGAGAACAATGTCTGACTGATCATGTGAGATTCAGATCACAAAACACCTACACAATTTATTTGTGCACTGGGATTGCTTAGAAGCACATTAACATATCCTCAAGATTCAAACATCTTGCTTTGTTGACTGGGAAGAATATAAAGAGCTACCAAGGGGCCTAGCAGAAACATGAGGCTGTGAGGCAATACGTGACTTCCCCAGAAACTTCATAAGGTTACCGTCAGGGACTCCCTTTCTCAACCTGTTTGTGTGGTAAAGATTTAATTTGCAGTACTTGGTGTCCTCCACATAATTCTATGAGCATCTTTGAACTTCAAAGTCACTTGTTTCTGACCAAAAACTAAGGGGAAAATGTGGCATTGGATTCAAGCAGCAGGAAACATACAACTGACTTAATTTACATGGCTAATTATAATTAGGGGCCAGATTCTGGGCTAAGTAGGGGCTAATTATAATTATGGACCAGATTCTGTCCCCTTAGCCACAAAGCTGTGAGTTCTTCCTTATGACCCAGAGAAGACCTGTGAAATCTATGAGCAAATTCAAGATACTATCCATTGGGCAGAATCTATCTCTGTACATTTGCAAAGCAGCCTCACACTGAACTCACATGTTTACTTGCATGACCTTCCATCCAGGCTCTGAAACAACTTTACAGATATCATGGAAGGGGTTTTCAAAAGCCCCCAAAAGAGTTCTGTTCCTGTCAGCAGAAATAGAGCATCTCACTCCTCTAAGCATTTTTGAAAGTTCCTCCTTAAATATCTGAGTTTCACAGCATCCCAGTGAAGCAGGGTAATATTATTATCCCTGTTTTGAAGATGGGAAAGCAGGCACAGAGAAAATCTCAAACTGACACAGGAATTCCATGCCAGAGGTGGGAACAGATCCCAACTCTTCTGATCCTGAACCACACTGTGCTGGGATCTACAGGCCAAGTGCTGAATCAGGGCTGAGAACAGAACACTACTGAGCTAGACAGGCCTCAGCTTTCAACAGGTGTAGGGCATGTTCCCAGGGGAGGAACAGTTTAGAAGGACAGTGGTAGCTATGGGAAGGAGTTGCATGCTGTACCAGGAAGCAAGGCTGATGTTGAGAGTATTTAGGCAGGGCCACAGCTTTGTGAAGCCTGTTCCAGCAGCATTCCTGTTCCCCCTGCCCTCCTGTGGGAGCTGAAAGCCCTACAAGAGATCGATTGACCATTACCCCAAGAGACCAGTGAGACACTTTAAACAGAGATAATGCCCCAAACTGAGGAGCTCCAGACTGGTAGGAAGTGACCCCGGGGAAAACATGATTTGGGAGAACTCAATACTTGGGCCAGACACTTTGAATAAACCCCTAAGGTCTTGGTGGAGTGGGTGGCCCTGGGTGCCCTTATCTTGCTCCCACCCTGCTTCTGTCTAGTGACAGAACTTCTGGGGGAGCCATGAGAGCATGCAGGAGTGATTGAGGTGACAGCTGGGCCCTTCTCTGGACTGGGCAGGCTGATAGACGTTGTAAAGTCATGCCCTAACTACTAGGACAGCTAGTCATTTCTACCGTCCTGCACCACACACACACCCACACCCCTTCCTTCCCTAGGGAAGCTGCCACAAGTGCCTGTGAAACATTTTTATTATAAATCATATTTCTAAATGTATTTGTTGTTGGTAGGAATATTTTCCAGGCTTAAACTTCGGGAGAAAGTTTTGTTACAATTGATTTGGTCAACTTAAGTTATAAGAGGGGGAACAAAGATATGTCCTCTGGGTTCAGATGCTGTTTTGTGCTCCCTTTGCCCTAAACCAGATTTGTGTAGAATATGGGAGTTTGCATGTTGTCAGAGTGCATCAGAATATCTAAGTTTAAAATTAAATGATGTTTGCTGAAATATTCACGTTTTAAAATGTTGTGATTACACATTAACTACTTTCTTTTAAGGCAATTAGTACATACACTATAGTCATTTCATAAGTACGCAGACTGTACAGCAAGGTTTTTTAAAACATGGTACTCATTGATATTATTTCCTTTGAAGCCACCCATCGTATCTATTGTACCATTAATCTTGGAGACTCTTACCTATCCCAATAGTGTGTCTTAGTAAGATAGATTAGAACAGCATAAGAGGTTTCATGTTTTCTTGTGGACCTTAATGTTTTGCCCAATGGATTAATTATTTCCTGTATATAAAGTTACTTGACTGATTACAAAAAAATTGCTTTTAGCCTGTATAGTCTGTTCCATAGTCTTACTCCTGAGGGCATTCTACGCCAAAAAATTAAAAATTCTGCCCACAGTATTTTAAAATTCTGCAAATTTATTTGTCAATAAATGCAGAGGCCCCAGCATGGCAGTGAGGAGCACAGGCCACTGGCTACTCTGAGGTGGGAGATCACCCTGCAGCTTCCCCACTTTCCCACCCCTGGGATGCAGACTCAGTGGTGAGGCTACACCCGACCTTGAAACAACACAAGGCCAGGGCTAGCCCCAGAACTACATTTTGGCTCTGATGCTCAATGCCAGTCACACTAGGTGTGGAGCAGGCAGGATCCAAGTGTGGAGAGGCTTGGTGTGGGGGATCCAGAGGTGGGGTGAGGGGATTCTGTGTGGGACAGTCTGGATCCAGACAGCTCAGTGAGAGGTCTAGGTATGGGGGGATCTGGATGCAGAGAGGCTCATGGGGCAAGGAGACTCTGTAGGGGCTTCCAGGTGAAAGTGTTTGCGGCTCAGCGGAGGATTCTAGGAGTGGTGGGCTCAGCAGGGGACCTAGGTGCTGGGAGAGTGGGGTTTGTTGGGGTGGGAGTCTGGATGCAGCTAGTTGAGGGTCAATGGCATGAGGGTCTGGATGTGAGAACTCAGGGTTGGGTCTCATCAGGCTGGGAGTTTGAGTGCAGAGAACTCAGTGGGGGTGGGGGATGGGAGGGCCAGACGCAGGAGATCTGGGTGCAGGGGGGCTCCAGATGGAGGGGTTGAGGTTCAGTGGGGTGAGGTTTGGGAATGGAGGGCTGGGGGGTTCTGGCTGTATGGGGTGAGGCTTGGCAGGGGTGTCTGGGTATGGAAGCGTCCAGATGCACGGGGGTTTGGTGGCTGAGGGGAGCAGCTCCCTGTACAGTGACCCCTCCCTCCACATCTGGGGAGCGGTCGGAGCAGGAGAGGATGCTGAGCTTCCTGAAGCTGAGGGAGGTTTTTGGGGGTGGGTCTCACACAGCCCCAGCCACTCTTTGCAGGGGAGAGGAAGTCCTGTCCCCTCCTGTCTCCAGCACAAGTGGAACTAGTAACTGATCCTGGCTCAGGGTAGCAGCCACTGGCTGGGGTGTCCCCAGCCCTGTAGGGATTTACCTCTCCCCCGGCTGCCTGAAATGATGTAGCTGCGCAGCTAGGGAGTTTTTTCCATGTGGGAAAGACCTCTGATGATACCTGTGTAAGTGGTTTGGCTGGTCCTTTCTTCTTCCAACTCTCTGTGTGGTAGAACATCCCAGAGTGCATTTGCTCCACTTGCTGGTGCTGCTCTGCATGCATATGCCCCTGTTTATATGGGGGCAGGGTGGGATAAGCTGCCCAAATACAAACAGTTAGATAACACGGTAGGTGTGGACATGAAAACGTCTTTGATGACTGAAAATCTGTTGTGAGGGCCCAGACAGAACAGTGCTCCATGAAACTGGTTGGATTGACTGTAACGACTTACAAAATCATGTCTGTAAATGTAATAGGAGCAGGCCCTGACTTTGCTCTGCATTCAGTGTTAGTGGGTTTCTCTTCCCTCTTACAAGCGCCACCGCAGGGAAACAGTTGTTGACTGCTGGCTTTAATATTGAATCTTCTTTTGTTAAACACTTACTATAATGGGGACTGTCTGGGTTTCATCTTGTTTTGTTTCAGAGATTACTAACTTTCTCACAGTAGTTCTACATTTTATATTAGTACGTTTGGTTGTTTAGTGTAACTACCACAGTAACGTAATAGAAAACACTACACAGTCAGAACATGGCTACTATATGCTTCTAGACTCAGAACTAAGTGTGCGTGCTTATCTCCTACTCCAGTTTCTACAAGCAGTGTTAATGACACTCTTTCTTCAGAGCCAGCTCAGGACCTTCAAATATCAGACCATCCTCACCTAATATTGACTCTGTTTGACTTTGCCTATTACTTTTACTGATACTACTCCTGCCACTATCCTGTTGCTACATTCCTACTTGTGCCATTGGTGATGATGTTATGGAGGAAGGAGAGAAGCACTTGTATCATACAGTGCTGTAATGCCTTTTTGCCAGGGGAGAATATTCCCCCTTATTTACACTAAGGGGGAAAGTGATAGACACAGCTGGAATGCTCAGACTTCTGTCCTTTCAGAAGAGAAGGCTATGCCAAGAGCATCACGAAGGAATGGGAAGAAGCACCTCACAATTTTATTGTTCCCAGTCTCTTGGGAAATCAAAACCTAACCAATCAGTTCTGAAGTTTCTTTGTCTGCTATTGACAAGATCAGGGATGAGGAGGAAAAATAACAACCAACAGTAGCAGCTGCAGTTAGTACAGCTCAACAACACAGCAGCAAAAATAAGCAACAAAAGGCCCAATCATATTGGCTGCATGACTGAAGACAAGCAGTGTTGTGTGACAGCGTTTCAGCTTGTACTCACGTTCTGCATCAGGGTAATTAATCATGAAGCTCAATGATCACCACTCTGTCAAATCATCTCAGTATAACATCAGCTCTCATCCCATTTAGGGCAGCACCCTCAGCCTCTGTGCTGCAAAACAAATCATACCTGCAGTCTGAGCATAGTACCCTACTCAATATGCTCAGTGGCGGTACCCATTCTGAACCTCCATACCAGGACGTGGAAAGTGGTGATAGTGTTACGGAAGTGGCAAAGATGGTGTGCTGGTTAAGACACGACTAGAACTTGGAGAGCTGAGGTATGTTGCTGGCTCTGCCACAGACTTCCTGTGTAACCTTGGGCAGGTCACTTAATCTCTCTGTGCCTTAGCTCCCTATCTGGAATAATAATTGTTCCTTTTTCCCACCCTTTGTTTCACATATTTAGGCAAAGGCTCTTCAGTTCGTGCCTTGTACTATGTGTTACTATATTGTCTAACAAAATGGGGCCTCAATCTCAACTGAGGCCTCCAGGAGCTATCCTGATATAAATAATAATAATGTTACATGATCTTCTCTTCCTCTGTGTCCAGGGTTCTCAACCTAATGGGTCATGATGGCCTCTCTTCCAGCCTGTCTTTCTCTTATTGCTAAATAGGTGATCAGTCCTGGCTAGGTGTGATTAGATGAGGATGGAAGTTCTCATGGGGTGAGTCATGATTTGGAAAAGGTTGGGGGTGTTATGCCACTGCCTCTGTTCTTAAGAGGTGTGGGTAGCACCAGCACCACTTCTGCTCTGAAATCCATTGATTTCCTATCCCTACTGAAAATTCCAATAAGATAAACTTGCTGCTGCTGGTTCCAGAGGGCTAGCTAGCTTTTTAAATAGGTATACAGATCTAGCTACGGTCTGCTAGTTTCTAAGGCAAATAGTCCTCCAAGAAAACCAACATAGGCTAGCCCATACTGATGGGGTAGGGCTATGTTTGGAGCTGGGGGTGTGACTCCCAGTTTAAGGAGACATACCCATGCTAGCTTTCATCCAGCTAGCGTGCTAAAAATAGAATGTAGTTACAGCAGCATGAGCCCCTGGATTGGCTAGCTTCACTGAGTACATGCCTACGGTTTTGGACGGGTACACAGTTGGGGCAGCTAGTCCATCCAGCTGCTCCTGCCCCCACAGCTACACTCTCTATTTTTAGCATGCTCGCTTGAAAAGAGCTAGCAAGAGCATGTCTCACACTCCTAACTGGAAATGTAGAAATACCTATATGGATTAGTAGAAATCAATAGAGATCAGGTGTAAGATTCTAATGAAGTTTAATATTATTTCCACACACCTGTGTAGGAATAAGACACCAAGAACTTGGCTTATTTCCATCAGAATCAAAGTTAGCTGTTTGTCTGTTGCCGCATTATTTTATGTTATCTATCTGATATCATGGTGCCACTGACAGGAAATAGTGTGAATTCAACCAACCAAACAAATCTGATCTTTACCCAGAAGCATGTGTAGTGCGAAATGTAAACACCGCATGGGTTCCAAGGCCAGAAGGGACCACTGTGATCATTTAGTCTGAACCTCCTGTTTAAGATGGGCCACAGTACTTCCCCAAAACAATTTCTAAAGTAAGTCCTTTTGAAAAACACCCAGTCTTGATTTAAAAATTGTGAGTCACGGAGAATCCACACAATCCTTGGTAAATTGTTCCAATGGTTAATTACCCTCACTGTTAAAAACTTGCACCTTATTTCCAGTCTGAATTTGTCTGGCATCAGCCACTGAATCATGTTAGCGTAAAAGATTCCCTATCAGTTTATTATTATATTTGTCATACAGCTGAACAAAACACATTGTGCCCAACTCAGCTCTCAGTTATATCTTTGCCACCTCATTGAAAACTTTAATAGGGTGGTACCAGTGTAACTGAGAGATGCTTTTGGCTTATTAGATATGTGAAGAAAATAGTTGTGTTCCCCTTATAAACACCTAGATGTGTCTGCACCTCTATATGTGTCTTTTTACCTACACTCAGGGGTGAAAGTAAGAGGGTACAGGCCTGTATGGCGTACCAGTAAAGGGTAGCCACCTGTACCGCTGACTTTAAAGCACTGCCCCCTTTAACGTCGCTGCCCCTTTTGCGCCCCCAATCGGCAGCCCTGCCGGGGGGTGCAGAGTGGCCCCATACTGGTAGGAGCAGCATTTTACTTTCATTCCTACCTACACTTCATTTTCAAATTATTTCTAGAAACATAAAAGAACAAAATTTCCCTTGGACAACAATGTAATAAATTAAGCCACTGTAACACTGATGGAACTTATTCAAGAAGTTTCCATTTACACCTACTATTTCAAGTTTTGGGTTGTTGTATGGGCTTTCTCTGCTCGTGAAGACTGCATCAAAAACAACTGGCAAGTAAGATATCTTTAAGATAGAAATATGAATTTTATTATACAGCTAAATAGCAAATGCATACAGAAGAAGAATGTTAAGTCATGTATTTAACTTGAATCAGTACAAAATAAATCTGTTTAAAAATAATGAGACACCATTTTTGTGCTTATGACAAAATCTATGGAAATTAAGTAACTGAAATATTTTTTATTTAGTAAATGAAACTAGAAAGAAATGTGGCCAAATTAATTTTCTAATAATTCTAAAATTCACTATAGGGTGAATTAGATGATTAATTTCAGGGTTTGGTGAGTTTTTTTAAAAAGTAAACTGGGAAGCCCTTAGAGATGCATATCCAGTGTTGGAGCTAAGAGGAGAACCTCACCAAGTAATTAGACTTCCGTTTGTATAGGAAAAGGAGCTGGTTCTGTGGACTTTTCTTACGCCATACTCAGGCAAATCACCCAGTAAGGACTTTTGGTCCAGCCGTTAAGCACCTATTTTTACTGCCATTGATGTTAATAATGGGAAGTGTCTCATAAAGTCCCCATCTTTGCAAAGCACTTAAGCGTGTGCTTAAAATGTAGGGAGTTGGGAGAGGCTTTGCTGTAAAGGGATGGGGTTACTTGTGTTTAAAATTAAATAGCTCTGCTCAGTCAGGGCCTAACTGTGATGGACACAGGAGCAGGCACTGTGTGAGCAACAATATACTAAAATAATTTACATTGCTGAAGGAATCAGTGGTGGCACCAAAGGCTCAGTCCACAGTGCATTGACGGGAATGGAAAGACTCCCACTGATGGCAGTGGAGTTTGGATCAGGCTCTAAATGTCTGGTATCCAGCTTCAGAGCTATGGGCCACAGTGGTTCTATTACAAGTAACCCACAACTCTTTATTTTTACCTGGCATTCTGTCATTTTTTACATTCTTCCTAATCTCAGACATCTAAAGGGAATTTCGTCATGAGCCAGAATGAAAACAATTACAGTCATTCATTCCTGCTGGTCATGATACATGTTTCATTAGAATTATTGGCGGGATAATTTCAAGACATGCTATTAGGCCTCATAATATCACAGTATTAGGAAAACTGGTAGGGAGGGTGTTCCTAATGATCCATGGGCAGAACAATAGGGATGGGGGAAGAGCATGGTCATCTACACTTTCTTTCCTTTCCCTAACAAATGGACCTGAGCCGTGAATCTGGATTCACTCTTCAAAGTTTGTGAATGTCTGGATCCAAGTTTTTGGATCAGTCCACTATAGAGAGAAGGATCTAGAGCCAATCTTCACAGACATTCAGATTGGGGATTTTGGTTCATGCTCCTCTCTAGCATGGATCTGGTCACAAGACTTCTGGGAAATAATGTGCCATTCTCCAGCAAATACAAAACATACCTGGGCATATCGTGGCTAATTGCGGAAATGACCAAACATCGCTAGTTATGCAAAAGATGTAGAGAATAAAATGGTCAGATAGTACCCAGATTGCTTCGCACTCATTGAAGTTTACCAGCTCATGATGTGTTGGGAATGTGCAATGAGCTGGAAAGAGAGAACTGTTATTATTCAGATGAAGAGCTATAATTTAGTGAAGTTCACAGAGGAGTGGGTGGTTACTTAACTAGGTTTTTAGTAGGGTTTAGTACTTTAGTGTTGGATTACTGCTGTGTGGGGGCATGTCCAAATGAAGACTTATGGGTCACATTTATAGTGGTCTGGACCTTATCAAGGTCACAGATGTTAGCCACAGTATCTGAACACAGCTGGAGCCTCTTGATTTGCAAGGTGGTGATCTGGCCAGTGGCAGCATGGGACCTGAAAGTGCAGATTCTGTTCTGTTACACTGATGCAACCCTGTTTGGCCTATGCCCCTTGGATATCAGGCTCCTGAGCGCTAAATGTGTGTAACAAAGTCACATTCTTTTCTTTATCCTTTAAAATAGCATTTCCACTTTCCTCTAGAATGAAAGTTTCTTTACCAGCAGTATTTTTTTGTTTTGTTTGGTACTGTGCATGCTGATTTAGGGAAGTGACTGATGTGGTTATTGTTACATCCTTGTGCATTACATAAATACAGCCATGTCCTTTTCTTTCCAGTGTGGGTGTGGTGCTTCATTAATTTAAATGGGGAGCATGGGAAGGCCCAAAGGCCCACCAGCTGGACTGGCCCACAGTTTTTCACAGGACCCTGTGGGGAAACTAAATTGGATGGTGTCTCAGGGAGACTTTGATAATCAATATAGTATATCTAGGTGAAGGAGGATGCTGTGGCTGGATGGGTCAGGGGCCCATAGGAAGATGTAGGTGAATTTTAGGAACTAAGGGAGGGAGATTAGGTTTTTGAGGCATTCACAGGGATTTCATCAAGTAGAGCAACTGGAAGGGCAGTGCTTGACATCTA
Source organism: Dermatemys mawii (assembly GCA_007922305.1). NCBI lineage: Eukaryota > Metazoa > Chordata > Testudines > Dermatemydidae > Dermatemys > Dermatemys mawii. Next base: position 20,637,606 of record ML677342.1, read on the forward strand.
CACAGATTCTAGGTACCATCTTTCAAGACATGGGCTGTTGGATCAGGCAGGTCATGTGACTCATCACAATCCTTTAAAAAAAAAAAAAAAAAAAAATCAGTCCTGAGCCTGTATTCATGTATTTAGCATCACAAGCAAGTATGCTGGCAACCAGATGGTCACTTAGCTACTGAACTATATTTCCAAGAACCCCGTGAGCGTAGGGTCAGGATTCACATCATCTCCTCAGCTGTAGGAAGACGCTGTTCACAACAGCAGCCCAGCTAGAGGGAGCATCTAGTGTCAAGGAGAAGAAATCCAGGGTTAGCAAAAATGTTCCAGCTCTCACCAGACAGAAGAAAAACACATTAAGGGCTACCCATCACACACACTAACCGGCAGTGCTGTGTTTCCTCTCCCACCCTATCCATCAGACACAATATTTAAAATGACTTTTAAAATCCCACATGAAGAATAGCCAGTTAGAGAGACTCACGCATTATAGCATGCAATTAAGAGGGAGGTGAGATTGAATGCAGAAAGCATGCAATTAATTGTGGGGGTGAGCAGAAACAAAAATCAGACAAGGTTGCTATATGACAACAGTGAATTTACCTGTCACATCATTTACAACACTCAAGCATTGAAAAGAAAATACTGGAGGGTATCGTAAATTTTACACTGACCACATGATAACCAAAGCACATTATTTTTATCATGAACATACTGGATGTGTATAAAGAAATGCATAGTTCATCACAATCATATCTTAACTCTGACCCTTGAGCTGTTTCTGGGAGGTGGGCAGGTTATGCATTGTTTTCTATTCTCTTGATTTTTGGTATCTAAATATTTTATTTTAAGAGGCACTGTAAAATGAGAACTGTCAATTAGTCTATTTACTGACAGTAGACTTTTTTTTTGCTAGCGTCTTTAGAATTGCTGTTTCTTGAGAACAGTATGTAGTGCAATAGGAAAACTGTTATATAATTTTGTTTTATTGTTGTGGAAGAATAGCGACTTTTAAGTCTATTATTGAGTGTCCAGGGAGATTGAAGCGCTTTCCTACTGGTTTTTGAATGTTATGATTCCTAATATCAGATTTGTATCCATTTATTCTTTTGCGTAGCGACTGTCCGGTTTGGCCAATGTACATGGCAGAGGCCTAGCATATGATGGCATATATCACATTGGTGGATGTGCAGGTGAATAAGCCCTTGATGGTGTGGCTGAAGTGGTTGGGTCCTATGATGGTGTCGAGGATGGCAACGGGGTTTGTTGCAGGAGGACTGGTTCCTGGATTAGTGTTTCTGTTGTGTGGTGTGTAGTTGCTAGTCTCCCTCGACACTCATTAACAGACTTAAAAGTGGCAATTCTTCAGCAAAAAAAGTCAAAAACAGACTTTAACGAGAAACTGCAAAACTGGAAATAATTTGCAAACTTGACATTATCAAATTAGGCCTGAATAAAGACTGGGAGTGGCTGGGTCACTTGAAAAAATAATTTTCCTTCTGTTGAGACTCATACCTTCTTGTCAACAGCTGGGACTGGGCCACATCCACTTTGATTGAATTGGTCTCTTTAGCACTACAAAAAGTAATTTTCCCTCTGTTGATATTTGTCCCTTCTTGTTAACTGTTGGGAATGGGCCACCTCCACCCTAATTGAATTGGCCTCATTAGCACTGACCTCCCACTTGGGAAGGCACTCCCATCTTTTCATGGGCTGTATATTTATATCTGCTTACTGTATTTTTCACTCCAGGCATCTGATGAAGTGGCTTATACCCCACAAAAGCTTATGCCCAAATAAATTTGTTAGTCTCTAAGGTGCCAGAAGGACTCATTGTTTTTACTGATACAGCCGAACACGGCTACCCCTCTGAAACCTGTCACAAAAGCCACAGGACCCTTTGCAGCCACACACTTGGCACATGTCTAGACCTGGACCTGCATGTTAGAAGGCAGAAACTCTTCAAAGCTTTATGTGGCAGTGTAATAGTAACACTCAGAAAGGCGATCGTTGACAAGGGAATAGTAATCTGATGTGCATTCACAAGGAGAGCCTGCGTTTTTTGCCCATAGAAGTTTATCCCCAATATCATATTTGACCCATATAAAGTACAATTGCAAACAGTAACAATCTGAATGGAAGAAGACTGTCTCCTGTCTCTCCTGAACATCCCCCCTCCTTTCACCCACAGCACTTCCCTTTGCATCTTATAATGCAAATATTTTGTAATCTTAGTAGTTTACTTTTTAAAAATCTAAATAGGATCCTAAAGATAAGATCAACAGATGAAGAAAAAAATAAAGCAAGCCCAAGTCTGCCTGTGGCAGGAGAGAAGGTTAGTGTTAAGTCATCAAAAAGTCGGTTCCCCCTGCTTCCCCCGTCTTAATACCTTGTACAAATTAGACATTTACATGATAGATGAGCATGTCCCTTTCTTACGGAAAGTACTCTATTGAAACTCAGAGCTAGGATAAGTTCCATGTAATGTGGCAGTTGCCAAGGTAACTACTTGTTCTTAATTGAATAGTAGAGAAAATATTTGTGTAACTTATTGGCACATAAATTAAGGTTGCCCTTGAGCAGCTTTAAACTCTCACAACCTTCTTTTTAACCAAATTGTCCTAGTTTCCTACATTTTCTATGAATGCCCAGACATCACTGGAATGTTACTGGCTGCCAGTGCCCCCTCCCTGACTCTGCTGCGTGCTCACCTCCTGTATGCCACACAGAAATCGCTGGGTTGTGAGGCTGGCTGATTGTACTGCAGTTGCAACACAGAAAGGCTGTAGTGAAAGGCACTGTTGTGATTTTTTAAAAAATTATCCATATCTTTTGTGACTATGGACCAGATCAGGGGTGGCCAACCTGAGCCTGAGAAGGAGCCAGAATTTACTAGCATACCTGGCCAGAGCCACAGTAATACATCGATAGCCTCCCCACACCCCCAATCAGCTCCCAGTGCCTCCTGCCCACCAGCAGCCCCACTGATCAGTGCCTCCCTCTCCCTCCCCACACCACCCAGTCAGCTGTTTCGTGGCATGCAGGAGACTCTGGGGGTTGAGGAGGGAGGAGTGAGGGCAAGGCAGGCTCAGGGAAGGGAGCGGGAAGGGGTGGAGTGGGAGCAGGGCCTGTGGCAGAGCCAAGAGTTGAGCAGTGAACACCATCCCCAGTACATTGGAAAGTTGACACCTGTAGCTCCAGCCCTGGAGTCGGTGCCTATACAAGGAGCCGCATATTAACTTCTGAAAAGCCACATATGGGTTTGGTGCCACAGGTTGGCCACCCCTGGACCAGATGCTCAGCCAGCATAGACTGGCGTAGTTCTACTGAAGTCAGTGGAGCTGTACTGATTCACATCAGCTCAGGGTTTGACCTTTTGTGCTTTTCCCCCTAAAACTGTTCCGATCTACTAAAAGTGGTTTTGATTTTCTGAATTACACATACACAGCTAACTAGAGTAGGGCGGACTGTAGTGCCCACCAGCCCCGTGCAAAGGATTGGATTTAAAAGACTGTAGGGAAGTATCATACCCCACCCAAAAATATATGCACACTCTGTCACATGCTCAGGTGCTGGCACTCCACTGCCACCAGTAATCCCATTGGCTAGGGACCTTCTGTAATCACTTCTCAGGGGATTACACCTGTGGGACCCCACTGCTCCCATACCTGTCCACACCCACATCCATTCAGCTGCTTTTTGGGGAAGGAGATGAGCAACATCTGATCCACTAGCAAGAGCTTTCAATATTCAACTTTCTGGTTACTAAATAACAGGAATGCCATTGGCGGATGTCATTGATTATGCTATACCAGAAACAGATCCCCTGTTAATTCCTTGTCTTTTCTAAATCCGGGATGCTCATCAAATCACAATTAAGTGTATTTGCAATATGTCAACGGTTTTACTCTGTACGTTAATTTGAGCTCCTTGTTTTGAACCACCTTTGTAAAGCCTTTTCCAATTCAGGGGAAATAAGTCAGGTTGGTTAAACAGAGGTTTGAGAAGAAATAATTAGAACTGGAAAGGATGAAAACAAAATCGTTCATTCTTTTCAAGAATTTCTTTGTAAATGTGTTGTCCAGCTGTGCCATGATCCTGCAGTTTACAAGGCAGGGCAGACTGCTGAATCCACAGAGAGACCAGTGAAGTCCCATTCTGCACAGACACAATAGCCCACTTGAGATGTAGATGGGCAGATTGTGGTCTTGTATTGTAAGGCATTCAGCAAGACCCATCATGTAATTCTATAAAATACCTTTAAATAATATCTACGTCATCGTTTACATGTGATGCCGTGGCACGAGGAATGTAATTAGCTGATTTTTCCTTGTCATTTTTAAGGATCAAACACGTAACGTCTCTCTTTACCAAGTTAATTCTCCATTCACAGAGGACGGGGTGAAACTGGTGTGTGGTGTTTTTTAAGTCAGTGATGAATGAGAACAGAAACTATATATTCAGATGACTGAGGACTAAAGTCTGGATAACTGGTTTATTAGATGAAACTTTCTGATACCTAGGCAAGCAGCCCAAACAGCATCATATAGGTGACCCTGTCAATTAAGCTGAACTTGTATTAATACTAGTCCTTAACAAGCTGTCAATCTCTAAGTAGACCCTTTTGTGCCTTTTCCCTAACGCTTTTGTGATCGCTTACTGGATGGCTACAAATCAGCCCTGGCTGAGCTGTGGTCAGTCCTGGGGTAGTATAGGAAAAATGTAGCTTCTTTTCCCTTGTCTTTCTTGTGCTCTTGCTTTTTCCCCCTTTCTTTGCCTTTCACTGGCACACACATCATAAAAATTGCAGGCTGAGGATCAAGCTGTGTAAAAGAAGCAGACACCAGTTTCCTCTTTGTTTTGGTGCAGAGCGCAGATGGGCGTGGGGAGGCTGCTGCTTCACTGAGATAACTGCCATGGCAGTTGAAAATCCAAAAGCAGCCCAGTTGACATTGACATTAGGACAATTATTGGCAGTGGATGTTTGTCTTTTAATGAAATTGGGGTGAGTTTTTTATTATCTATCAAAAATAGATAATAATATCTATTTATACCCATTCTGAGATAATAAAATCTCAGAATGGGTATTTCTGAGCCCCATGTTCCCCTCTCCTGCCCCCAGCCTCAAGGTCAACAACACACCAAGGCACAGGAAAGAATGCAGTGATGCTGCACGTTTGAAAAGTCTACTATTGAGTATCGTGGTCTCCTGCCCCTCAGAACCAGCAGCACTGTGGGGAGGAAAGTGGTTTGTCTGAATAAAGAGCAGGTCTCCGCTCATGTGCTCTCCCATCAGTGGTCACTTAATCCAGGCACAGAGCTGCCATAGGGTTGCCTGCTGCTCCTGTATGCTGGTGAGCAGCACAGACCATGGTCAAGTCAATGAAGTTGCTCAGGGTAGCCCTTACTAAGCTGTGTTCACATGGCTGTCTTTAGGATGGTTTCTTGAGGGAATATAACACACAAGCACTGTATTTCTGACCCTTTCCCTCAAGCCTAGCCACACAACCAGTTGCTCTACACTGCACTTTTATGCATAGAGCCCTTTGTCTACATGGGGTTGTTTGCCTCGGGAGAGCTACGGTGATCAAGCTGCACCAGTGCAAATCCCTAGGGGAGACTGGTTCAGCCTATTATGGTTTGAAACAGATAAACCACAACAGACTAATCAGAGTTTATGCTGGTGCAGTGCGTCTACACTCAAGCTTTGAACTGATGAAACTGCATCAATACCCTGGTTTCACCAGTGCAAAACCCCTAGGGTGGAGAAAGCCTAAATACATGGGCAGCTCCCTGGAGAAGGGGGGAGAGAGAGCGAATGGGCCATGTAGTTATCATTCCTCTCCTTATCCCACTTGCATTCAGTAGCCTGCTTGTTCCCTTCGACCTTCCAGGAACACAGAAGCCTCTCACTTCCAGATTAGGATGATCAGTTTTTTGGCTGGGAATTTAGATGATTTTTTTTGGTTAGTCATTTGCTTTGTTGTTTTATCCCTTGTTGTAAAGCTCTGTGAGAGATGGTGTGAAGAAAACGCTATCACCTTTAATAATTATATTTGCACCCACTGTAAACTATTTAATGTCATACCCATGTCTGCCATTCATGAGGCCATATATAGTAAATTGGACATTTTGGCTTGCTATCTGTGTTCTGCTTTGTTTCCTGATCCATGCGGCCCACTAATTTTTGGTGTTACAGGAGTAAATGGAAGCAGAATTTGGGCTTTTATACCTTTTATATCAGGTTGTCAAATGATTCTGTTCTTTATATCTTATTAGCTCACTCATGTCAATTTCACTGCTTCTGCTGTTCTTGCTGATAGAAATTCAGTTGGACAGTATTTGGAATGCAGAAAAGCAAGCACATCACAGATTGAATATCTGCATGAAGGGAATATGTGAGCATAAATAATCCACAGTTAGTATGTTTCATTGGGTAAACCACAATCCAGAATGAAAGCAGGGATTAGTGCTGTGCAGTAAATAGATCTTCTGCTCTCTCTCTCAAAACAAAGTCAGCATCTATTGTATGACTTATTTTGCTGACTTTAATAAGTAGGACATGTTATATAAGGGATAAAGCATAATGCAAACAAGTTTGCATAGGGTTTTATTACTGAATTCATAAGAATGTCCATACTGGGTCAGACCAATGGTCTATGTAGCCCAGTGTCCTGTCTCTCACAGTGGCCAGTGTCAGAGTCTTCAGAGGGAATATACAGAACAGGCCAATTTTGAGTGGTCCAGTCCCAGCTTCTGAAGGTTAGATGTTTGGAGACACCAGGAGGATAGGGTTGCGTCCCTGACCACCTTGGCTGATAGCTATTTATGGGCCTAATCTCCATGAATTTATCTAATTCTTTTTTGAATCCAGTTATACTTTTCATTGGCAAATGATACTTCTCCTGTAATTTACAAAGAAATAACTGATTTTTCTTTTTGAAAAAATTAGTTAATGAAAGTGGGTGATTTACTCATTATTCTTAGGAACATTTGGGGAGTGATCACAAAATGACAATCAATCTTGCAATAGCTGGTCTGTGCGGCTTGGCAGTGTTTTAGAGGCTAAATGAAGATAGTTTGAAAGTGGGAGCTGTATCCATACTTCAGCCAGTATGAGGCTTAGTGAGCTGGAAGGGGAAATCCTGCCAAGTCTGCAAGGTTGGTTGCTGGAGCTGTTTGAAGAAAGCATTTCTAATGGACAGCTCCATTTATTAAAAAATCAAAGTACTCTTTTAACATATCAGTACAGCAAAAGGTAGCCTTTGAGGGCACCATCAAAAGGTGATTGTTTGTTTGATAATGAATATGCACAGGTGGCCTCCAGCACAGAAGGGCATCTTACAGATATTAAATGTAAGCTGGAGGGTTTTGGTTTTTTTTCGGTCAGGTTCCTTTTTTTGTACTTTCCTCATGCAGTGATACTATTATACATATCACAGTGCAGCAGCCTCCGCCAGCATGGGGCTGGCATAGGCTCTTTATCCAAAACACCTACCTGCGTCCATCACAGTTCTGCAGACAGCCTGCCCTGATCTGCTGCAGGGCACATGATAGTGTGCAGATTATTACACTTGCAGCCAGCAGCCCACCTGCAATACTGAACAACGAGTGGGTTTCACATGTGCTTTTAAAACCCAGTCTTGAAAAGCTAATTAAGAAGAGAAGGAACAGGGGTCAATGGAGCTATGCAGATTTCCACCAGGTGAGGATATGGCCCTGTATGTATATTTCTGTAAGCTCCAATTTGTCTGGTAAAATTGCATGTGTGTAATATCTTAGGCCCTAGGAAGCATGGATATGTGAAGCTCTATGGTATTTATGATAGATTTCAGGTTCCCTGTGATCGTATTATGTGCCAAAATACTATGACTCTTGTCAGACTTTATTCCATATCAGCAATCCAAATTACTTCAAATCTTTTATTTTTTTGCTTTTTCAAATTGAATTAACCTTACTCTTTTGATAACTGCTTCTTGTTTGATTTCTTTCTAATAAGTCATTTCAAAAGGATAAGATGTTTTCATGCCCAGGATTTTACCTACTTTTTAAAAGAGGCTGTTTTTAAATTGTAAATTATAAAGAATGCAGAAAACTGTCCATGACAAATACCGTTATGCTGGAAGCTCATAACAGTGAGTCTCTGATCCAAAACCAATCACAGACCTGGTGAAAGCTGATTGCTGTGCTAAGCATCCTTCTTTCAGTCTAAATGGAAAATGCAGTTAAACCCCTTCATTTGAGGAGATTGCTGGAAATAATAGAAGCCACCCCTCAAAGCAGTCACCTCATGATGAGGCCTGACCTAAAGCTAACGCAGGTAGATTAACAGGGGTTCCCTGATTGAAAGACAGGTTGCACTAGAGAGTTTATAGTGGCACAACTGCAGTGCTGCAAGCTCTCTAGTGTAGCCACCCTAAGCCGTCGGGAGAGACCTCGCCCATCTGCTTAACTATTCCAGCTTCTGCGAGCGGCAGTAGCTACATCAGGAAGAGGAGCTCTCTCACCAATATAGCGCCATCCTCAGTGGTGCTTATATTGGGGTAACTTATGTCACTTGGGGGAGAAGGGCGATTTAATCACATTCCTCAATGACATAAGTTATGCCAACATAAGCTGTAGTGTAGACATAGCCAAGGAGCTTGGGTTTGCAGGCAGTGGTGTTAGAGGCAGAAAGTGAGAGAAGCAGTGGTGAGTGTCTCTGAATGGAAGCAGAGAGATGAAATTTCTTGGGCACAGAACTCACCAGAGAGGCAGGTGCGGGGGATTTTTTAAGCAAAAAAATTTCTTGATGCTGTTTGTTCCTGCTATACACAGGGAAAGAAGACTTTATGTACATTCTTTGTAAATGAACAGGAATACACCAATGGATATCTTCCATTTCTCCTCCTAATGAAAACAACCCTGAAAGACCCCAAATACCACTAAGCCCAGTTAGAGTTCTACTGTCAATTCTCAACCCACACCTGGTTTCACACCCACACCTTTCAGGAAGAGGAGTAGGAATCTGAGAATTAATTAGAACTGGTTGAAAATTTTCAATTGAAACTGTTTTTGATGGAAAATTGCATTTTTGACCAAATGAAATTTTTCACAAAAAGTGCAGGTTACATCTTCCATGATGCACCATGGTTGGAGACGTCCATGATGTACTACTTCCTTGCTCCAAGAGGGGAGACTATGGTGCATCATGAAAATGTAGTCTGCCCATGGAGCACACTGTATAGGTGAAAATGGGAGCATAAGGCATTTAAACAACTCCTTCCAGGAGGTACTGTGGCAGGAATTTCTAAAGCAGAATATTTTGGTTTTTGGCTGGAACTCTTTGGTATTCAATTTTCTGCCCCCATTCACTGCCAGCACATGCTTGCTTTTTTTTTTTCTTTTTCTTTTTAGCCAGCTCTAGAATTAATACTAACAATATCAGCATTAATTCCTACTGGCACTTCCTATTAATTGAACAAGATTGAAAGATGCCCCTTTCTACTCCTGTAATCCCCTCCAGGCTTTAAAATACAGGGAATGAAATGGCCCATAGCAATTAGAGAGGCAATAGCTCGGTTAGGCCAACTAGCTCTTCCCTCTGCCAGTGCAGGACTATTATTATTAATGAGCACCCAGGATTCTGCTAGGCATTTGCATTGTCCTCTAAAAGATAGTTCAACATTAACCTTTGGAAAAGTGAATTGTGCTTTCTTGAGTGCTAACACCACACTACAAAGAGAAGAAAAGACAAAAGAGTTAGGCTAATTGTACTTCGAGCATCAGTGAATTTGATGGGAATTATCAGCTGGCATAGTAAATAGCTGTGTCAGTCCCAGGATAGTTCCTCATCCATCTTGTGTCTATAATATTTTGTATCAAACTAACTTCTATTGCTGAGAGAGACAAGCTTTTGAGATTACACCAAAGCTGGTCCAATGAAAGCTACCACCTCACCAACCTTGTCTCTCTCTCCCAGGAGGCAGTAGTTATGAATAAAATGGATTTCTATTTCTTGAGCTCCCATTTTGTACCTCTTCGGATATTTACTGGACATCACTGCAGCCTCTGATTTCCATGTTCAAGCACAAATATACAGTACAATATTCATAACACTTTATTTTCTCTTTTCACAAATATTTGAGCACTCAAGCTTCACTTTCATTCATGGAAAAAACAATAGTATGTGTCTTGGGTAACTAATCAAGGCTGCAAGTTTCAGTTTATATTTGCAGTCTGCACTGTTTTATTAAATAAACTATCCAAACAAGTTAAAGAAATAAAACCACATGATACATATAACTAATTGACAGTGCAAACTGGCTTTATGTTTGCAAACAATCTTCAAGTCAAATATTGTTTGCTGAAGCAAAGTGTGATTTTTCTTTTGATCCACAAATATATTAGAAAATATTGTATTTTTATGATAGTAGAAAATTTTAAGGAAGGGAGGAAAAGCCATAATCTGTAGAATAGATTATTTATTGTGATTTATTTACTCAGTTTTAGTATTAAGTGATGGATGTTTGTAGTGTGCACACATGTACTTCATTAAGTAGCAGAGCATAAAAACATTCTGGAGCATAAACTATTCTGTTCTGCATTAGTACTTTTATAGGGTTTTATAGTTTCAGAGAACTGTATAAACATAAATTAATTAATCCTAACAAAATCTTCATGATGTAGGTGAGTCAACATTATTATCCCTATTTAACAGATGAAGGAAGTGAGACAGAGGGATTATGGCCTCAATTCAACAAAGCACTCAAGTGTGCTTAATTTTAAGCACATGAGTAATCCCCTTCCTAGCCAGCAAAGTATCTAAGCATGCTAAACTTTTAGCATGTGCTTAAATTCCTACAGTTTAAGGGCCTAAGTAACTTGCCATAGAAGAAGTGAGTTTCAGAACCCAGATTGAAACGGGAAATTCCTGACTTCCAACTCCATGCTCAGTCTATTAGGGTACGTCTACACTATCCACCCGATCGGTGGGTAGTGATCAATCTATCGGAGATTGATTTATCATCTCTAGTATAGACACGATAAATTGATCCCCGAATGCTCTCCCCGTTGACTCTGGAACTCCACCACCGCGAGAGACGGAAGCGGAGTTGGTGGGGGAACGGCAGTAGTCGACTTGCAGCAGTGAGGACGCCCAGGTAAGTTGACCTAAGATACGTCGACGTCAGCTATGCTATTCGTGTAGCTGAAGTTGAGTATCTTAGGTTGACCCCTCCCCCCAGTGTAGACTTGACCTTCGAGAATGCTGCTTTGATTCTAATTTACAGAAGTAATATTAGCTATAACTGTTTACCATGATGAGGATGAAGTATGCTTTATTTAGCTGGGGCTATACTGTGGGGTGATAACCAATAGGTGATTGTAAGGTTAGTTAATAAAAAGCAACCTTCAATAACACTGAGAAATACCTTAGGTCTTAGAAAACTCTGTTGTAGGCGGCATTCTTCTCTTTGAATCAGTAATGAATCAATGACTTAACACAGGGGTCTCCAAACTATGGCCTGGGGGCCGGATTCGGCCCGTGGCTTTGATTTGTCCAGCCCTTCAGCTGAGCAGGCACTTCAAGCAGGCATGTGGAGAAGCTGCCGCTGCCTTCCCTCACCACCCCGCAATTTGCTGCCGGCGGCCCCATGTGCAGAGAGGTGAGTGCCCCCGCAGGAGTGGCTGGAGGAGCGAGGGGTGTGTGTGGCAGTGGCCGGAGGAGCAAAGAGTGGGGACGCAGCAGCAGCCAGAGGAGCAAAGAGGGGGATTTTGCATATATTTGCATATACTGAATTTTTTCAGTCGCTTCAGCCCACGAAGCCCCTTCAAAAAATCTAATATGGCCCTTGTCTCAAAAAGTTTGGAGACCCCTGACTTAACACAGTGCTAGAGGGCTCTGTGTTGCTAGAGAAGATGGCTCCCCTGACATGACAGTTCCTTAAAGATCTCATGGTACTTTTTGCAGAATAGGGGTGGTATTCTAGCCAAATTCCAACTTACTACTAGGCAATTACATTAAATGTCCTTGTAGGTTCAATTGGGTAAAGTATTCTTTACCTCCTGTCCTAAAGTGTGAAGTGTTCCTGTGCACTGTCAACAGCAGCTGCACTCCTCCATGGAGGTGACTAGATTTCAGTGGTGTGGGAAGTGATCCCATTAGAGAGAGCTTCTAATCTATTAGTAAAGTGGGTAAAGCACTTCAGGTTTCTTCTGGATGAATGGCAAATAAATGACAAAAGTGAAGTTATTAACTGGCTCATTCAGGCTCCCAGATCTGCTTGGTATCTCTATGACCTCACCTCTGCTTGGGAGACAAAGTTTTTACTTACTAGTTGGCAGAACTAAAAAATACAAATGAATTTTTTGGACAGTGACAGCAGTGGTCAGCTCAGGAGGTGACTACAGTTTGAATTAGTGGAGGGAACACCATCCACAGACAAGGCCCAGCAAACAAGATCTCAGGGCATATTGATCCAAAGGAAGCTAGTCATTATTCCCTCTGAGCCTTGCAAGAGGAGCAGTGTACGTACATTTGATACCAAGCCTATAGTAAATCTCTGTAAACAGGAATAGTCAGATAAACAAAAGGTATGTTTTTCCTTTAAGGGAAAAAATATCACACACGGTCTTTCAAGAGGCTTATTCAACACTACATGATACAGTACTGTGCAACAGAGAACTGGTCTCCTGCTAGTTATCCTAATTTACTGCTACCGCTGCAATATTGGGCCCTGCTTGAATTTCATATGATGATAAACTATCCGACCTAGGAGATGGACTGAACAAAGTGCCTACATGGAGCATTAGTGCCAACTTTCTAATGTGCTGGGGGGTGCTCCTCCCTGGCTCCACCCCAGACCTCGCCCCTATTCCATCCCTTCCCTGAAGGCTCCAACCCCACCCTGCCTCTTCCCACCCCCACCCTGCCTCTTCCCGCTCCCGTTCCAGCCCTGCCCCACCTCTTCCAGCCCCATTCTGCCCCTCTCCCAAGCACAACCTGCCCTCGCTTCTCCCCCTCCCCTGAGTGCCTCCTGCATGCCACAGATTGCGGCGGGCTGGAGGTGTTGGAGTGGGGTAGGGAGAGACCTGATTGGCAGGTGGGAGGCACTGGTGGGACGGGGGAGGCGCTGATAGGGAAGCTGCCAGTGAGTGCTGAGCACCCCCCATTTTTTTCCATGGGTGCTTCAGCCCTGGAACACCCATGGCATTGGCACCTATGGCATGGAGAACAGATAACTGGCTTGACTTCACCATATTAGTCATAGGAGGTTATGATACACATTATGTATGAAGCAAGGGTGTGATTTTTTTTAAATGCTATTCCATGAATGAACGAGCAGTAATCTCTTATCTATCAGCCACACTCAAATAGGTACAGTAGTTTCAGCAATTTATTTGGTCTTAGGTACCAAACAGGAGACGCTTACTGGGAGGCATGCTGGAAGCCTCTACGACAAACAGCTCTAGACTCCTGCTAAGCAGAGGCTGGTTCTTCCAAACGGCTTGCCTGCCATTGCTGCGGTTCTGACAATATGGAAGACAGGGAGGACTCATTGGTCTTCTTTACCCAGCTATAAAGTCAGCCAGCTTCCCAAGTTCCACACTCATGATATTTAGGTTTCGAGGTCTAGGGTCCTGTTTATTTCCTCAGAAAAGGGGGAGGGACCCGTAAAGCCCCAAATCACATTGTAGATGATGTCAGCGAGGCTGGAGAAGAGAGGCCTAAATTAAGAAAATAAATGGTAGAAATCTTGGATTCTGGCAAAATACACTATTTATGTCATTATACACCATGTCCACTGAATTTGGGTAATAGCCTAGTCTGCAGTATTTGTGGGCAGTAATGCTTTGGCTGATTTCAGTAGTTGGGTTTAGTGCACAGCTGCTGGGTGGTGGTGGTGGCCTGTGATTTACAGAAAGTCCGAGTGGATGACCTGGTGGTGCCTTCTGGCCTTAAACTCTGATTTTATCATTTCTGTTATTACTGCATTTTGGTGACTGTTCTTCTCGCTGATAGCAACAAAGCCGAGTTTAAACACAGATTATTTCTGAGAAGCAAGGGGAACAGGATGGATTTTCTGTTTTACTTTTGGAACTGGCAGCAACTATTTCTGTTAATCAGACTGCTTGCTGTCATTCTAGTCTCCTTACTGTCTGTCTCCTGGTGCCATTGAATCATAGACCCAGGCAAGATGCTGTGTTCACATCTGTTAGGTGCATATATCTTAGCCTTCTTTTTATCAAATATATATTGTTCTCAAAGTGCTGATTATTTGAATCAACAATGGCTCAGACTTGCCTTTTTTTAGGAGGTTGATTAAAGTCTGAATCACAAGAGAGTCCCCTTTTTGTCTTTTAGTACCTGATTTTTTTAAAAAATATTGACAGTGCTCCACTGTTGCCATACATGCGTGATTATTGATATATAAACACTTAAATAGGTGTATCGGAGTGATCTCAATATACTTTTCCATTAAAAAAACCTGCTCTTCATATTATATAACCCCTTGTTCAACTCTTCTACACTAGGAACTGGAGAAATATTCCTTTATATTAATTTTTGGCTATCACATATATGATGCCCAAGGGTTCGGGTTCAACTGTATGCTCTGTGGGGCAGAGACTATTCTTTTGTTCCTTGTGTAGTATATAGCACAGTGGGGTTCTGGTCTGTGACTGCGATCCACGGGCACTATGAAAATAGAAATAATAGTCATATAAAGAGGACAGGTTGATTCCGTCTAATATTTCTGTATACAAAGCAGTTGTTAGTGAGCTTATGCTCTTCAGTTTAATTTTAATTCAGTTTAATTCAGATGTTCTTCAGTTTAATTTTCCTCCAGTTTAGTTGTATGCCACCTACTTACCAGTTTCCCTGTGAATGTAGCCTCTTAGGGTATGTCTACACTGCAATATAAGCCCAAGGTTAGTGGGACTGGAGTCAGCTTACCTGTATTAGGGAACCCGGGTCTTGAGCCTTTACATTGTATTTTAACTCTAGCTTAACCTGTGCTTGAACCTAGGGTACAAGGTGTCCACCACAGTGTGCAGACCCAAGTCAAAGTAACCATATCCCACAGTGCCTGCCGCCCCCTCCCCAGCACCACCCCAAAATGTGGCTACTCAAGTCCTAGGACTGTGGTGCACTGTGAGGAAACTTTACTACCTGCCCTGCACTTCACCAGGAAGCTCCTTGCTTTGCAAAAGACTTGACTGATTTCCTCTCCAGTGCAAACCAAGGAGGCTCTCCGATATTGTTTTTGCAGATTGGTGCTAGAAGAGAATGGGTTTACACTGACCTGCACTGCTGCCATTTGCAAAATGGGGGTGGCTTTAGTTTTCAGTAGAGTGGACTGCCAATTGTTGGGATAGAGAGGACTAAGGAAATTGTCCCATGGAATTGTGGGATACTTCCAACTGACTCCCAAGACCTGAGTCAAGCAGGGCTGCATCTACACTTCAAAGCAATAGGGCTCAGACCCTGGGTCCCAGCTTAAATTGAGTTTGGATCCTCATGCTCGGTAGGGTCCTGGGGCTGAGTTCTGGATTAGCGCAATTGCAGTGTAAACGCAAGGGAGGTTGTGCTTGAGTCTGGGCTTAAGCCTAATCTTATGTTTTAGTACAGACATGCCCTTAGAAACAAAACATGGCCCAGAGATTTTGTCCATCTAAGCCTCGGTTTACCTACTGTGAAACCCCATTCTCTTCAGTTAAATTATGTTGTGTGTCAGGGAAGAATTTGATACCTTTTCTTCTAATATCATAGTAATGCAAGGGCCATGTAAGTGATTATGTTATGACTTCATATGATGATTAAAGGTAGTAGCAATTAAATGAATATCTATCTTTTATACATCTTTATACTACTGATGACTAGCCAACTTTAATCACCAACACTTTAGAAAAAGCTGAAATATTTGTCCTGCTTAATGACTTTCCTTTTTAACACAAGACTTTTTATGTTATACAGAACAATAGTAAATATTGTTCTTTTTTCAATTTTGGCAAATTAGGCAAGCATTTAATCAGGGAGATTTTGCCTTTCTTGGAATATTCCTTTGTATAGTTGGACTCAGATTCTGCCCTCAGATACATATACATGCAGAACTTGCAACAAAGTCAATGGGAGTTTCTTGAATGTATCTAAGGGTAGATTGTAGTCCTGCATATTTGAAACTGTTATCTAACCAGATAGTGTTTTAGTACTTTGCTATCCAGAGTTCATTGAATGCTGGACAGTCTAAGAGTTCATGCCCCAAAGCTGACATACGATATCTAAATATTGGTTCAGATCTAATACTGAATGTCCTCCAGATTCTAACCATCTTCCTTTTTTTTAAAAAAAATCCATCACTCTATTGTTGAGAAATTTAAAATACACCACTCATCCATGTATTTGTACCGCATCAAAGAGCTGTAATGTGAACTTGACTTGCTTGTCCTTCCCTAAATAGCCTCTTGGATTTTTGCCTGAGATTAAGTGCGTTAGATGATGTTGGACAAACTGCATTGTGTGTTTCTATTGTTTTTGTTCTGAACAGAAGAAGGAATAATTGTAATTGCATGTAACCATAAGTGGACATATATTTAGCCACAAGCTAAAACCATCCATCTTTTAGCATCATTATATAAGATCCTCATTCTTTCAGGAAAATACATATTGTCCTTTGAAGGTTCGCTGTTTGTTACATAACTCTTCAGCATTTACTTAGGAGCTGGAGATTTGTAATTGAATGCTTAAAACATTTTGACTGCTCAAAATCCTGGATTTCCTCTACATAGAGTGCAAAGTTATTCTATGGCCAAATTCCCTACTCTCTTGTAAATAGGATGGAGCAACTTTTGCACATATATATATGCAGTCTCAAGACACTAAGATGAACCTGGCATTTTAATTACTTCTGCCAGTTCAAAATATTTTAAAGTTTAATTCCCAAACATAGTTTAATTTTTTTCTTCCAGGGAGTTATTTGCCCACAATAGCAAACCACAAAGCAATGATCAATTCTTAGCGAATTAAAGATTTTGTAACAGGTTAGTAATTTCCAATACTTACTTGAAATCTTCTCTCTTACTATTTATAATGCACTCATCACAATGGAATCTGAACACTTTCACCACTATACCTAAGCGTAATTTATGGATGCTGCAAACATTTGCACCTATTTATTTTCTTAATAAACATTTTCTCGCTCCCTTATAAGCAATATAGTAAACTCTTTGGGGGCAGGGATTGTCTCTTTGTAATGTGTTTGTATAGGGCTTAGACCAGGGGAGCCCCAATCTGTTTCCTTCTTTGACAGTGTTACTAGCCTTGTGCATGGGGGAGGGAAAGGAGGTGGGGGAAAGCAATAGAGACAATATATTTATATTTTTACTAAAGATTTTGACTCTGTTGTACAACATCATAAGCAAACTGGATGAAATTACTATAAAGTGGGTACACAACTTGTTGAAAAAACATACTCAATGAGTAATTATCAATGGTTTGCTGTCAAACTGAGAAAATAAATATTGGTGGTCCCACAGGGGTCTGTCACCAGTCAATATTTTCATTAATGACTTGGAGAATGGAGTGAGGACTACTCCTATGAAATATGCAGATGACCCCAAGCTGGAAGAAGTGTGAGAGCTCTCAGGTCTCAAACGGGGGATCCCTAGGCAGTGCTTAGATAATGGACATCACACAGCAGCTCACCCAAATGACTGGAGAAGTGAGCCATCAAAGCTCTAGCTCACAAAAGGCCCCACCCACAAAGCTCCTCACTGAGGGAGACATCCAGGCCCACTGATTGGCTGGCTGGGAAGCTCTACTTAAACCAGGAAGTTTTTTGAGCAACTAGAGGAATCCTTGGCTGGCTGCTACTATAGACGCTGTCTTCTTGCTCTGTCCTGAGCTCTGTCTCCCAGCCTGATCCTGATTCCTGCCTCTCAGCCTGTTCTTGTCCTTATCCCGGACCCCTGTCTGTTCCCGATTACTGCCTTCCTGCTTTGCTCCAGGTCCTTGCTCCTATGCCCGGCCCCTGATGCTGACTCCGGCTTGGACCCTTTGTTTGACTCCTGAGTTTGGCTCTGGCTCTGGCCTTCGGCATGGGACCTGACTGATTCCAGCTCTGACTCTGGCTCAATTTCCAGGCCCCCGATTCTAATCATTAAGCCTGACCACTCATATTCAAGTCCCTACAGCTTGTTTGGATGCTATTAACTTCCCTAAGTGGGTCCAGCCATGGATGGAACCAGTGGAGTTCCCTGAAGGGGTAACTGTATTGCATGAGCAGGCAGTCCGCCTCCAGGCAGACAACTGAGCACTGCAGGCACAGAACACACAGCTGGCCACTGAGAATTAGGCATTACAGAAGCAAGTGCATTAACTCCACACAGAAAACACTGTGCTCTGGGCTCACTGGGATGTGCAGTTGCTTGAGCTGGGACCTGCTATCCCTCTGCTCAAGAGCTTCAATGGGACCTGCCCCAAATTCTGAGGTTTAATGAGTCAGTGCCACCTCTTGTTCTTACTGTGACTGCAGACGTAGTCAGGGGAGGCATTGGACTGGACCTCTCCCTTGCTGGAAGCCAACAGTACAGTTTTGTCCAGCTGGGATGCCTTCCAGAAGGCAGTCAACTATCTTTGACAACCCCAATCATTCCCACTCCACTGAGGCCACCCTGCAGAAACTCCAGCAAGGGTCATGAATAACCACATCCTAAATAGCTCACTTCTACTGTATGGTACTGGACACAGAATGGAATGAGTCAGCTCAGTTATGTTGGTTTCAATGAGATTTGCGAGATGAGATTAAGGATGAAGTGGCCCAAGTTGAGACCCCAGCAGCTCTGGATGTCTTCATAGATCTTGTATTTGTATTGACAGTCATCTACGCAAGCAACAAGAAGAAAGAAGAGGGGCCTCTCAACTGCATTCCCTCTCTTCTCCACCCCCCCACTATCAGCTTCTGCTCCACCAGTTAAGCTAATGCAGATAAACCAGATTGGCTGACAACTCTCCCCGAAGAGAGAAAATGCTAGTGATGCCTTAACTTCTGTTACTACTGTAATGAACCAGACCATACTCTCTCCAATTGCCCCATGAAGAACCGAGTCCAAAGAAATCCAGGAAACAAGCCAGCCCAGGCTCAGTGAAGGGGGCTAGCCTGGGCGTCTTGGCAGCAGGTTCACCTGAAACCCGAATTTAAGAGCCAGCACCTGTTAGCTGCCACCACACCTGCAAATACTAGTTGAGTTACAAATGCTGGGGCGCTCTCAACCACTGCCTCCACAGCAGGCCCTTATTGATTTTTAGGGATGGTAGACAACTTCGTTGATGCAGAAGCAGCCTAGACCCCAGGGGAACCTGAAGTGGCCAAGCCCGTTCTGGACCTGGTAGAGACTATCAATGGGGTCCCTCTTATTCTCCCTGCCAGTGGCAATAGAAACTGTTCTTCTTGAAGTTACTGTCCAAGGGCATGAAGAGATTTTGCAGTTCAGTTCCATCTGTTCCCCAAACTTCCCTTTGATCCTGGGTATCCTGTAGCTGGCCCTCCACAACCCCTTATCTGCTGATGTGCACTAAGAGTTGAATTTCTCACAGAATTCTGCCAGCAGCGCTGCTTGACACCAGGAAATGGGCCACATGGTAGGATAGCTGGCCCAGCAGAACTGCCCATTGAGTCCAGTCCTCAGCTTCCATCTAAATATAGTGAGTACAAAGCTGTCTTTGAAAAAAGAATGCAAATACCTTGCCCTGCACAGGGATTATGATTGTCCAATCAATCTACAACTAGGGGACAAACATTATCTTCTGGTCTATATACAACATGTCGGAGCCCGAACTATCCTCACTATTCACCTACCTTCAGCAGAACTTAGCTAAGGGCTTTATTCATAATCCACTTTGCCTGCTACAGCCCCAGTCCTTTTTAAAATTTTATTATTTTTTTAAAAAGATGGAAGCCTCCAACTAAGTGTCAACTATCGGACTCTAAGTCAGGTCACCATTAGAAACTTGTACGCATTAGCACGAGTTAATGGACTATGTGAGCACCTGCTAGTTATGTTCAAAGCTGGACCTGGGGGGGAGTATACAACCAAGAACATGTTAGAGGTAGGGACAAATGGAATATTGCCTTTTGAACGCATTACAGTTACTTAGAATAACTTCTGGTGCCATTTGGTCTGACAAACGTGCCCACCATATTCCAGAATTTGATTAATGATGTATTGTGCGACATTCTGGACCAATATGTGGTAGCATACCTGGATGACATACTTATTTTTTCAGACAACTCTGAGCAACTTACCTTGAACGTCCATTCCATCCTGGAGAGACTATACCAATATGGCCTCTCTGCTAAACTAGAAAAGTGTACCTTTGATCAGTCCTTCACAAAATTTCTAGGGTTCATCCTAGCTCCTTCTGGTATCAAAATGCATCCATGCATGGTAAAGGCAGTCCTCTAGTGGGCAGCACATTTGTGAACGTTTGTGGGTGGTCCTCAAGCGGCTGGAACATTCGTCAACTACAGCATTTCTTGGAGTTCACAAACTTCTATGGGCAGTTCATCCCAAAGTTCTCCAAGTGGATTGCCCCCTCATGCCACAAAAACATCAGGTGGTTCTGCTCTCCTGAGGCCCAGCAGGCTTTTGAGCAATTAAAACTCATTTACCTTGAGTCCCTTAGTGGTCCATCATCGAAGCAGATGCTTCCAACTTGGCCGTTAGAGTGGTGCTATCCTAAAGGCACAGTCCTCAACAACTGCTACATCTGTGCATCTTCTATTCCAGGAAACTCTCACCCACAGAGAAAAATTACAATATTTTGAACAAAGAGTTCCTGGCAATTAAGACTGCCTTTCAAGAGTGGCATCACTCTCTAGAAGGGCCTGGTATCCCATCCAGGTGTACACCAATCATAAGAACCTTGAATATATGAGTGGGGCCAACATCCTCAACCAACAATTTTGGTAGGCCTTATTCTTTTCACATTTTGATTTCATAATTTGCTATAGTCCAGGAACCAAATATAGTAAGGCTGATGCTTTCTCCCAAAAGTGAATATTGTGCTGACCTAAAAGACTCAAGCCTGAAATCCCCCTGCATCCTCAAGCCTCAACTTTCTGGGCATGGCTCCCCACCGAGATTTGTTCACCCTCATATGATCAGACTCAGCCCATAGAACCCACAAGTAAGGAACCCCATGATGTCTGAGATGGGGTAACCCCAGTAAAAGGATGTGTACATGCGCACACACACACACACAATATTATGTCTCCCTGGGCCTTCAAGGATGCAGCCCTACAAGTATGTCAGCTGAACTTCAGCTATAAAGTGACTTCGGGGTCTTATCCTTACTATCTCACATCTGCTTAGATTTTGTCAGAGGAAGCTCAAGCCTCAAGACTGAGGTCTCCGGGTCTATTTTGGATTAGCCCTGCAATTTCTCATGGGGGAATTTGAACAAACTCTGCACATGGACTGCCTATGGGATTATACACTATTGAACTGATTCTGGAAGGACTTTTACAAATCAGCAGCCTCACCATCTCTGCTATGAAATTGACCTAAGAACTTTATTCATATTTAGTATTGTGCTAAGATGGCCGATGTTCATCTGGTGAATCCTGCGCTTTTCTTGGTGGAGGGGCTAAGATACCACTTCTTGGCTCTGCTTTTAGGTGCCGACGGACCCACTAGTGGCCTGGAAGGGTGGTAGAGGAGGGAAGTGAGGGAGAGGTCTGGGTTTACTCCTCGCTCTGAATCCCAGTGCCTCTTAACCCCTGTGGGTTTCTTACCCTCTTCCCCCTGGGGTGAGATTACCCTCAGCCCTTAGATGCTGCGGGAGGGAGTCGCCCTGCCCTGCCAGGGAAGGGTCTCCCTTACTTTGGTTCTCTGGTCTTTTAGCTCTCACGCACACCTGCAAGCGCCAGTCCTCTCTCCTTCTTCCTCCTCCCCTGACTGCCTGAAGCAGGGGGTTTTATTAGGTTCCTGACAGGGCCTTAATTGACTACAGATGCTCCAATTAACCTGTAGCAACCCTCCCTAGTCTACAGGGAACCATGCTTTAATTACCTTCGGGCTTATATATTTCCCCTTGACCACTCTACCACTGCTCCCTAATCCACCTGTATCTCACACTCCTCGCCCCCTGGCTCAACACCACGAGATTGGGCCACTTGGGACGAGAGACAGTGTTCTCGTGACAGATTGTGAGCGTTGCCATGTTGGCTTCCGGCTCTGTGCTGTACCTGGAAGTGGAAAGGTTGTA
Source organism: Dermatemys mawii (assembly GCA_007922305.1). NCBI lineage: Eukaryota > Metazoa > Chordata > Testudines > Dermatemydidae > Dermatemys > Dermatemys mawii. The sequence goes on from ML677342.1 coordinate 20,659,843, forward strand.
GGGATAGAAACCATCTAGTCACTCGTGCATCCCAGTCTTTTCCGTCTTGGGCCACCACCTTTCAGACCATCTCTTGAGAGTGCAGTTAAATCACTCAACCAGACCATCTGTTTGGGGATGAAAGACCAAGGTCTGCATGGCTTGTATGCAGAGCAGGGTACATAAGTCTTTCATTACTCTCAACATGAAGGGAGTCCTTTGGTTTGTCAGCCTCCTCCTTAGGGATGCCTACCCTAGCAAAAACCTGCACCAGTTATTTTTGTGATTGCCTTGGACATGGGAATTCTTAAAGGAATGACCACGGCTGGACATTGTGTCCAGTTTGGGTGTCTGCACTTCAAGAACAATGTTGATAAATTGAAGCGGCTCTCAGAGAAGAGTCACAAGGATGATTAAAGGACTGGAAAGCATTCCTTTCTAGTGAGAAACTCCAGGAGCGCCATCTCTTTAATTCAAGTAAGAGAAGGTTAAGAGGTGACTTGATTACAATAAACAGAAATCTGATAATGGGCTAGCAGACAAAAATATTACAAGATCCCATATCTGGAAGTTGAAGCTACATAAATTCAGAGTAGAAATAAGGTACAATTTTTTTTTTAACAGTGGAGTTAACTACTGGAACAAATTCCCAAGGGTTGTGCTGGATTCTCCTGTGTGGCAATTTTTAAAATCAAAATTGAATGCTTTTTCTAAAAGCTATGCGCTAGTTCAAACAGGGCAGTCCTATGGCCCGTGTTATGCAAGAGGTCAAACTAAGTGGTCACCATGAACACTTCTGGTCTTACAATCTGAGTGTATGAACTTTCTTAAGATAGGTTCCTAAATTTGAGGAACGTCAAAATCAAAACAGAACAAAAAATCCAAACAAATTCCAAGTTATTCCTCTTCTGGGCTTCCTACTTTATCCTGTCCTTTCTGTCTCTCTCTTTTAGAGAAGGAAAGTGGTCACAGCCTTCCAAAAGTGGGCATTGTCGGCCTCAGAGCTTTCACACTCCTTGCTGCCCTCTAAAATAGCAATGTAAAAAGGATGAGTAAGGGGTGAACAATGTAAAGCTGGCCAAGGGGGCAATACGCTCTACATTTTTCACCTGTGTAAATTAGCACTCAGCTGTTAACTCATCCCATAGGGAAACACTTTCTCGGAGGATCATTTTACATTTGCAGAGTTGGCCAGTGTCATACTGAGGTTTGCTTGCTTTTGGATATGTGCTGGGTGGGGTTAGTGTTGAGTTAGTGAATACTGGCATACTGCTCCTGTGATTAATCCTTCCCATAACAGGAAACACTATGCGTCTGCGGCAAATATGGTTTCTGTTCCTCAGCTTTTGCTTGTGACAACTGATAGCAAACAACCTTTTCCGGGCTGCACAATACAAGAGTAAGTCTATCTGTTACATTTCAGACTCAAGTCAAGATGCCCTGATCTCCTGACTTGTTCTGCCCTTGAGACACTGTAATATGTCACATGAGAAAAAAGAGCAACGTCAGGGACTCGTACTATGTTCAGAAGTGACATGAGTTCACTAAGTGGCGGTGGCAGCTGATTTGTATTGGCAGTGCCCTCTAACACACATGGAGTACTGTAATATTCTGTAGTTGTGCCCAGTACCGATCACAGTACAGACATAATACTTTACTTTCCCCAATTTTCCCTCTACACCCATTCTCACTTTGTTTCTTGTATCTGCTGCCTTTTGCTATGTACAGCATAAGGGCAATCGCTTGCACCAGAGCTGGCTGCTGTGCTTGTGTGTAATCTGCTGCCTCTTGTGCCTCCAGGAGCTGTAAAGGTAGATGTTCATACTGCATTTAGGCAAACATTGCCCTTCTCGTATTTTGGCTTTCAATACGCAGTAAAACCACACCCATTAAGTGATGAACATGGGCTTAAGTCACCTACCGGTGATGACATTCTTGGGTGATTTTACATTGTGCTGCTAGAACACAGATGTTGTTGCGTATTTGCATCTGAGGCACTTTATTTATACTACAGGGGATTATTGCTTCTCTTTTTAAAAGAAAAATTCTTCTAAAAAGAAAAGACCTTCTTAGTGCAAATCGATTTCCAGGGAGCTACGCTGCTGTTAGTGAGAGGAGAGCTTTTTTGCATAAACTAATGACAGTAATCTCTTAGATGCTAACATGCTAACTAGTTTTTCAATGCACATAAAGCACGGTTCTTTCATGAGCTGTATTGATAAATAACTCACTGGGTCTGCTGTTTTCTCTAACATTTTCCTCATGTTTTTCAAAGCTCATTTGGCTCAGTCTGTGTAATTCCTGTTTTACACCATCTCTCTTAGTGAGCTCTTTCCTGTTTGTTTTCTCTTGTTTCTTATTTTTGACTTTCTTTACATAATTTTCCATTGCTTTTATTTTGTGTTCCTCTTAGCACTTTCTGTACCTCTTTCTCCACACAGATGTTATATCTCTCTTTACCCACATGTGCTCCCTCAGCCTCACTCTTTTCATAGACAGGGACTCCACATCCCCTTCCGGACAGGCCCCACCATGGCTTCTGCCACCTTGTTCTCTCTGCCCCTCTCCTTCGCAGCTGTTACACAGTGATGTGCTTGTGTAGATAGTCACTAGCTCTGCAGAGAGAAGTACTGTGTAAAACAAGCCAGGGAAAGAGCAGGAAAACTTAACTGATGTAATTGGGGCTTGGCTGGCTCTCTAAGCTTCAGGCAGGTAGATAAACACCAATTGCTAGATTGTCCTGCTGCAGCTAAGAAGAGACTCCAAAGCTGGAAATCATAGGAAACCCAGGCCTAACAATATTAAATAAAAGTTTGCTGAGAGGAACAAGAGTCCAACTGCATGAAACCCGCAGCCACATTGCGGGCAACAGCAACAGGATGGTAAAAAGATGAGGGAACTGCTGATGGAGAATTCCAGGATTGTTGAGCAGGCTGTGATGCAAGTCTTTAGTTTTACACAAACTGGGGTTGTGTAAATGTTTTCTCACCGCCGATGGGACCAGAATGCAAGTCTAAGCGATGTGCAGTGAGGGCTTGCGTCTCTCCTTTGTGCTGCGTGATGCGAGTTCTGCTCTGTGCGTAGCATGCTGTTTCCCTGCAGCATGTTAGAACAACGTAAGAGCTGCTCTGACTTAATGACAGTCTGTAGCAGACACAAGGGGCCAGATCCATAGTGCAGGATTGGTATAGCTGCGGGATACCCCAATGACACCCATTTTCTCCACTCCATGGCCGCAGGGAAAGTGTGTGTCGTATGAACCCAGACAATGTCTCTTCGCCCACCCAAGAAGGATCACCTCAGGGCAAGGATAATATTAACCTTGCCTTGAGGTGATCCTTCTTGGGTGGATGAGGCAGAATTAAAGGCAAAGTAGGGGTATCACTATTTTCTCAGTGGCTAAGGCTGTGCAAACTAATGTTAATGCCACATTTTAATGCACATTAACACTAATAAGCCAACTGAACAATTAAATTGCTTACGCCGTTTCAGGGGAACCGGGGCAAGGAGCCATAAGGTTCCCCTGCAATATATATAGCATATGAGTCCCTCTGTAGAAGATAGAGGCAGCTGTTTATTCCCATGCACACAGGAGCACAGGAGGCGTTCCAGAATGAGTGGGGGAGCAGTGTTGTCAACTCATGATTTTATTGTGAGCCTTGCAATATGTGGTGTTGATTTTGATGTTCTTGGTATCCTAGACGTAGCTTCAATTCGCACTGAGAGCTCATGGTCAGTCAGTTATCTGCATTAATTCTGAGTCCTATTCAGTGTCCCTGCATTCCAGGGTGCTATCTACCATCTTGTGAGTGTGAGCGACATTCTTTGTTCCTTGATGAATGACCCTGCATTTGGCCATGTTAAAACACATATTGTTCCAATGAGCCCATCTTACCAAAGAATCCAAACTGGCCTGTATAATTGGCTTGTCCTGTAGGCACTGACTCCGTGGGTGCTCCAGGGCTGGAGCACTTACGGGGAAAAATTGGTGGGTGCAGAGCACCTACTGGAAGCTCCCTGCCCATCCCCCTTTCCCAGCTCACCTCCGCTCTGCTTCTCCCCCCTCCTCCCAGGCTTACCAGGTGAAACAGCTGTTTCACAAGGTGGGAGGAGGGGAAATGTGATGTGCCCAGGGGACCAGGCAGGGCCGGTGATTTGGAAAAGGGGTTGGAATGGGGGTGGGGAAGGGAAGGAGTTGGGGTAGGGGTGGGGGTGGGGCGCAAGCATCCACTGGCACCAAGTAAAGTTGGCACCTATGGCTTGCCCCCCCCCACATTATTTACCACTCCACCTATTTTTGTGTCATCTACAAATTTAGCCACCAGTGATTATATATTTTCTTTCTGATAATTTATAACAATATAGAATAGCAATGGAGAGCCATTGCTTAAATTCAACCAGAGCCATTCAGAGTGGAGCTCTGGTAAATATTTTCAAATCCGCGGGAACCCCAATGCACCTCATGTGGCTGAAGCCCTAAATCTGGGTCTCTGGGAAATACTCAGGAAGAATTTAAGCCCTGACAATGGACCAAGAACACATCTCTGAGAAACCTCACTGGATGAGGTTCCCCATTTACAAATTGCTTTTTAAAATCTATCATTTAACCAGGTGTTAATTGGTTTAATATGGATTACATTAACTCGCTGTAATGCTGTTTATTTTACCAGAATGCCAGGTGGGACTAAGGCTAAGTGTGTTATATCAATACAGTTACCTTCATCAGCTAAGCTTCTGATCGCCTCAAAGATGCTAACAAATTTGTTTGACCAGAACTTTTTTCATAAAATCATGTTGATTGGCATGAATTGTGCTAGCATCCTTTAATTCTTTACTGATAGCATCTCAGTTCAGCCTTTCCATGATTTTGCCCAGGACTGATGTAGGGCTAACTGGCCTATGTCATCATTACACAAGAAACAGTTTTCATTGAAAATTAAAGTCAATGCCTTGCTTTTGTGATTACAGGAAAAAAAGCTTGAAAACATGACCCCTAGAGGGCTCATAAAGCAGAGGGCAAATAAAAAGAACCCAGAGTTAATTATTTTGTCCAATCGCACGTATGTTGAATGCCTGACTCATGATTTTTACCTCCTTGGAGTTGCCATTAAAGTGTGTGCCAGGGCCAGTAGAAGGAGTGGTCTGCGTGGGTCCTGCCCCCTCAGCAATTCTGTACCACTACAAAGGCCTCTTTGCAGCAGGGGTTCAGGTTGGGTCTGCACTGGGAGCTGAACTGTCATCCACCAGTCTTTGGCCTGGTCTTCACTATGACTTAACGTCGACTTTAGCGACTTTAAGTCGACATAAACATGCACCCGTCCTCACACAGCCGCCATTTCCGTTGAATTAAAGGGCCCTTAAAATCGATTTCTGTACTCTTCCCTGAAGAGAGGAGTAGCGCTGAAATCAACCTCTCTGGGTCGACTGTGGCTTAGTGAGGACGCATGTAGACTTTATTGGCCTCTGGGAGCTGTTCCACAGTGCTCCATTGTGACCGCTCTGGACAGCACACTCAACTCTACCTGGCCAGAGCAGCGACAGGAAAAGCCCCAGGAACATTTGCAGACAGGAGCTTTCAGAACTTTGCAGACATTTTCAGGAAAAGCCCCAGGAACTTTCAGAACTTTGCAGACAGAAAAAGCCCCGGGAACATTTGCAGTTGCTTTCACGGTGGGAGGGGCAGGGTGGGGGCTTAGGGAACGGAGAAAGCTACCCATAGTGCACCGTTCCAAATGGTGCCTGCTGGAGACTCTGGGAACTGTGGGATAGTTACCCACAGTGCACCACTCCCTATGTCGACATTTTCCACAGTACTGTGGACGAACGCTGCCGACTTGCTGTGTTTTGTGGGGACGCACAAAATCGATCTTATACAGTCTGCTTTGAAAAATCGACAGCAAGGTAATCGACCTAAGTTTGTAGTGAAGACATACCCTTTGAATAAGTGAGGTCCTGGGATCTGGTCTATTGTGTAAATTGATTTAAAATGTAGGTTTACGCTCAGCTTGCTAGTGTTTACTAATCGACTGGACACAAATTATATGTGATTTCCTAGTTTACTGGACAAATACACAACCCTTTATTTTTCATGTAGTCAGAGCAAGGGCTGTGCCTGGGTCTCACCCCAGCACTCTCAAGTAGCTTCCTGTCTATTAATTACCAAGAATGAGGATGAAATACATAGTAAGTGTTGAGTAGTTTGAAAGCCTGTGTCACCGCCACACCAGCAGCCTATACTGCAGAGTTGACTGTGAGACAGAAGCAGGCAGCGTTGGGATACAGTGTCCAGGATCATGTCTGGACCTACTTCCTCTTTCATATCCCAGGTGCTCCAGCTCTGACTTTTCCTCACTTCAGGCTTTAGTGGCAAACCCCTTGGCAGAAAAAGCAGGTCGAATGGAGCTGAAAATCTCTGCTAGTGATTAGAATTTTATGATTAGGGTTGCAAATTTTCTAATCACACAAAACCAAACAACCCTGCCCTACCCCTTCTCCAAGGCCCCGCTCCCACTCAGTTCATCCCCCTCCCTCTGTCACTCGCTCTCTTCCACCCTCAGTCACTCGCTCATTTTCACTGGGCTGAGGCAGAGATTTGGGGTGTAGGAGGTGATGAGGACTCCAGCTGGGGTGCGGGCTCTGGGGTGGGGCCAAGGATGAGGGGTTTGAGGTGCAGGAGGGGGTCAGGGCTGGGACAGGGGGATTGGGATGTGGGAGCAGGCTCTGGGTGGTGCTTACCTCAGGTGGCTCCCAGGAAACAACAACATATCCCAGCGGCTCCTAGATGGAGGCATGGCCAGGTGGCTCCATGGTGGTTCCCAGCCAATGGGAGCGGTGGAACCGGTGGCAGGAGCAGTGTGCAGAGCCTCCATGGCTGTCCTTATGCATAGGAGCCAGAGGGACATGCATCCTACTTCCTAGGAGCCACACCAAGCCAGGTAGGGAGCCTGTCATCCTTGCACCAACTGGATTTTTAACTGCCCATTCAGCAGTGCTGACTGGAGCCACCAGGATCCCTATTTGACCAAGTGTTCTGATAAAAAACGAGACATCTGGCAACCCTAATGATGATGATAATAATCAATAGTTAACTCTTATAGCACTTTTCATCAGTAGATCTCAAATCACTTTACATAGGAGATGTTAGTCCTATTTTACAGATGTGGAAACTGAGGCACAGAGAGGTGACGTGATTGGCCCAAGGTTCCCTGGGAGGCCAGTGGCTCAGCCAAGAACAGATCCCAGGATTTCTAAGTCCCACTCCAGTGCTGTATCCACTGGGTCACACTGCCTCCCAGTGTTCCATGGGAATTCTAGTGCCTTTATACTGTAACTCTGTTTGGGAAAGAGACTACAGGACACTTCATACAATTTAGAAAGGTCACTTTTCAAAATGTTCTTCAGACGTAGACCTCCCAAATGTATGTACCCAGCCATCAGTTTTCATGTACCATTTCTTATTGGAATCAATAGGAAGTTGTGCAGAAATCATGATTGCAGAAGGTGACCCATAGTTTTCTGGAGCTGAGGGAGGTCGGGGTACAAAATGCTGACATGGACAAAATCTTATGGAAAGTGTTTTATTTGTGTGAAATTTTACAAAGCAATGCTACAGATTTTGAAACCTGGTCTGATGTCATTAGCTCTAATTTAGAGATGAGTCCAATCAAAACTAGGATCTGGAAACCTCTGAACTGAAGGACCTTTGGATCCTGATGTGAACTTTGTGGATTGAGGCCCTGTCTAAGTAAGACCAAGAAGGAGGCTGTCTAGCTTGGCTTCTAGCTGCTGTGCAATCTTCTTTACTTTGAAGAGAACACTGCTTTCCTTTTCCTTGCTAGAGCATTATAATGCAAGACACAAGAACCTTATTCCCCACTAACTGCTTGCCTTCCACTGCAGTGAAATCTGAAAAATTCCTCATGTTTCTTTGCATGTGTTGATGCTGCAAAGTTCACAAAATCCAAACTCTAGTAATTTATGTAAAATTTTTATGAAGTTCATTAAATGATGTGAAAATTCCTGTTCTGGCTAAAATTTACAAAATTCACAAAAGACCTGTTGGGTCCATATTTGTTAGACAGAAAAACCCCAGAGGCTTCATTCAAGTTGTCTTACTCATACAACTTTCCAGATGTTTTAGGATTTCAAAATAGCAGCTATCTACTGCAAATGAAGAAGGGGAAAATTACAGTTGAATCTATGTGCAATATTTTCAGAGAAATGCATACACAAGGTTGGTCACTCAGCCCTGGTGAGGGAGAAATATCGGAAGCCTGTACAGGAAATGTTTGCTTGAAATATTATTCAACTTCTTCTTTGCTTGCAAGTCTTGTATATTTCTGTACATCATGGGCTCAGTCATGCAATGTGCCGAATGCCTTCAGGTCCCTCTGACTGACTTGAGCTGCCTTCAGTGGGAGTTGAGAGTATAGCTGGGCTGTGCACACATATTATGGGGTAACCAAGACTCTGTCAAGGGAAGTCAAGGGCATGCTCCCATATAGGAGGGGGAAAAAAGACTAGCCACATATCCAGTGTTCTGTGGCTACATCGAGTAGTTGAACAAATTTCCCTCAGCAAAAGCAGAATAGTGGCATAAAAGTGAACTGCCTCATTACTACTGGTAAACTTTAAAAGGTTTGGAATCTCACTTCTATGATTGTTAGCCCAAGGAGTGTCACATAAGCTCTGGAAGTCTTGTGAGAGCAGCTTTCTTATGAGATTTCTAGTCCTTTGTGATTTCAGCTGTGTGAGCCACCAGCACCTTTGCACAGATGATGTGGGAGGTCTGCTTGCTCTTCCCACAGAGAGGGCAGTAATTTGTTGCAAGCAGAGGCCATCCTTACACTTCAGGAGGCCTCAAAAATGCTGAATCTGGGAGGTTCCTCCTGCAGATCGTGCAGCTTGTTTACAGCTGGTCCTGTAATAATAAATTGATCCTGGCCAGGTTCACTTTTGCATGGCCAGAGATGGACTAGTTTAACAATTTGTGGCATTTATATCACTGTTTTTATCCAGAGTTCTCAGAATAAAGGTAAGAATCATCTGCCATGTTTTACAGGTGGGAAAATGGATGTACGGACAGGTGAGGTGCTCTAGCCAAGGCCACACACAGTAGGTCAATAGTAGAGCCAGGACCAAAATCCCATTTCTCCAGACTTCCAGTCCAGTACCCAGGATGCTGGATCACAGTGTCCTCTTAATAGTAAATTGGGCCTGGACCCATCAAAAGTGCAGTGCCCCTACACCCTCATCATGTTGGAATTTCACATTATAGTGATATGGGAGGATGAATTTGCAATACAACGTATTTCTGGTTTTATATACAAAAACTACATTAAAAGAATGTTAAAGTTGCAAAGTCAATCCCCCAAAAGTTAGGGAATGTCAGAATTAACTGCACAACCTTATTTTTGCCCCTCGTGTGTGTATGCCTTACAATACAGACTTTAAATACATGATCACACTCTTGTTTTTTCCATAATGCCTCATTCAGTGCACGGATGGATGCCGCTCACTAAATGAACAACTATTCAATATTTTATTTTCTCTTCATTGTTCAGCATGTGGCTCTGACCCAAGAAGCCCTTAATGCCAGCTGATTCTGGTGTGTGTAAATAGATATTCTGGTTCTCCAAAGAGTGTCATGTGAAGTCTTAAATGAAAGCTGGGGTCACACTGGTCATTAATATTATGGAGAAATGTACATACAGATACTATATAAGGAGTTATGTATATATATGTAAATACATTTTAAAGTCTGTATCAAGACAGAGTTGGCAAACTGGTTTTCTGTCAGACAAAAGATGTTTATTCAAAGAACACGCTCCTTTGTCCTGCACCTAGAAAGTAAACAGACAACACGTTTACATTCACGAAAACAGGATCACAACCAGCCTTGGTTGAAACACTGGAGAGGGCACTAATGGATGAGAGAAACTTCTTTAGACAGGAGGTAAGCTTGTCAAGTTTAGTCTCTAAAAAGCATGTGATGATTTTGTTTTTTTTGTTTTTGTTCTCCTTATTCACTATCATTTGAATCTTGAATCTTTGGTAATAAACTTATGCTTGTCTTTACTATAAATATATCTAAGTGCTATGATCTAGTGCTCATCCTGAGTTTAACCATACATGGATAAGGGGCTGCAGTCCATTGCCATGTTCACTACATACCTTCCCAACTTCTTCAACAAATGAGTTATGGCTCCTATAAGTCTCCTTTACCACCGAGCTCTGATTCATTCCCTGAGCACAGTCCATCCTGTGCACAGCATGAGGGAGGGGCGCTATGGAAAAATAGGATGTGATCATGTAATTAAATACCTTATCTTAATGCATATACACAGTGCGGCCGAATTAAGGTTACATGGGCAATCTTAATTCTGGCATTTCCTAACTTTTGAGAGCCAGACTTTGCAACCTGAACATTTTTAACATTGTTTTTTGGGTGCAAAATATGTGTGTAGGTTGAAATTTTCAAAACAGTCTAAGGGATTTAGATACATATTTTCAATTAAAACTGATGCGTGAAATCCTGGCCCCACTAAAGTCAATAACTAAACTCCTATTGATTTTGTGAGTGCCAGGATTTTACACAACATCCCTGGATTGCTTTGAAAATCTCAGATTACATGGCTTTTTCTCTAGAGATCAGTAGTAAGCCAGGATAAAAGTTGGGATCACTTGACTGGGTGTTAACTGAAGCAGTCTTGCCTGTCCATATTTATTTTTGGTTTTGTTTTAAATTTTACATTTTTCGTATCATAGTGACTATTTTATTGCAATAGCACATATACGCTTCAACTGAGATCAGGGCCCCAACTGTGCTGGGCATTGAACAAATACATAGTAGGAGAGAGTCTCTGTCTAGAATTTTTACAATCTAAATAGACAAGATAGAGGGTGAAAGAAAGGAAATATTATTACCCCCATTAACAGGTGAGGAAACTGAGGCATAGAGAGATTAAGTGACCCACCTATGGTCAGACAGGAAGTTTGTCATGCAACCAAGAATTGCGTGCAGTTCTCATCCATACCCATCTAGTCCTTTAACCACAAGATTATCCTTTTACTGCTTTCGTTCATTTCAGAAATGTTACATTTTGGGAATTTTTTTTCTGTTTCTAAAAATACAATTAAAAGCTCAGACTGATTTAATATTGACTTATAAAATCACATTGGAAATATGGTCTTATAAAAAAAATTCTCATGCACTTTGTGATTTACCTTTTTACATAAATGTGCAGCGCCATTACACGTGATGTGAAATGCTCAGCTGTAAACTTGATACTCTGTAGAGAGCCAATCAACCCTGAGACAGTGTTTTTATTAGCTTGATTGCTTAGAAGCTTAGATAGAGCTGACTAAAGAGGCCTCAGCATTTTCCCACCACCACCAACTAGCAAGTTGAACTTGACAGAGCTAAAACAATTATGTTAGAAATAGCAGCTTGTTACTCTGACCCATGTCCTGTGAGTGGCACCTGGACATAACCTCTTACCAACAATCCTATGAATCACACACTTATTATAGAAGGAAACCAATTCTGTGATGTGCACCTTGCAGTGTGTTTCTCCTCTTTCCCATGCGATTTCATAGTACAGCTTTCAGGAAATGATTAGGGTACCTTTCTAAGTTAACCTTTAGTGATCCTTACCTTTCGCTCTTTCACTGTTTGTGGCAGATTGCTATGTCACTATGTTTAGAACTGTCTTAGTTACTCTATAAGGCCTAGATCCTCAGCTGGTATAAATTATCAAAGCTCTGTTGACTTCACTGGAGCTATAACATTAAGAGCAGTTGAGGATCTGCCTTAAGGGCATAGATTTAAATGAATATCTACATATGAATATCCTGCAAAACACATTCATACTTTTAATAGAACACTCATGTGCCTATATGTGTATATATACGTATGATGTGTTAATATGGGAAGTGGGATTCAGATTTTGTGTATGTTCTTTGTATATTTCTGTGCTTCTGAGATTTATAGCACAAAAGTTTAGGCAACCAGAAGTCTGTAATTTACAGATATAAACTAAATATTTTGTGACATTGGTACATTAGCTAATTTTTATGACATGTCATTTCAGTACTGACGTTGCTTTATTTCATGGAAGGTTTTCCCATAGATAATAGTTGTTAGCTGGCTGAGCTAGAATCTGACAGGATTAAGGATATCTAAACTGAAAGCTGGTTTTGTGCAAGGAAGCATAATGTAACTGTTGTTACAAGAGGCAATGTGGGATGTTTGTGCACAAATGCATGACAAGAGGGTTTGCTCGTAGCTGTATCCGTAACTGCAGCTTAGCAGAGCTCAGAGCTAATGTCTCACAGGGCAAGAATCATGTGACATTTTTTGTAATGTTCTGTTTGTGTAAATATGGTTATGCTTTTTACTTTCCATAGTTTTCAGGTACTGACTGCTTCTAAGTCTGGACAGAATGACAAGGGTCAATACTGCAGATGATCTCCTCAAAAAGAAATCAATGCAGATCATTATATATGAGTGAGTGATATCTAAAGAAATTGAAATACACACTGCCCTGCAGTTAGCAGTGCCTGACCTGCATAGAGTGATGTGTCCGATGAAAACCACAGTGGTTCTGATAGTCAAAAATTTGAATCTAAAGCCTGTTGGTTTTACTTTGTCTGAGCAAACTGAGCTCAGCAAATTTTTTTTAACCGTACAGGTGCATTAAAAAACAAGAGTTTCAACTGAAATACTATGACCCCAGCTCTTCATTCTGAGACACTAGTGCAGCTCCTGCTGAAGTCAACAGATGCACTGTGTGACTCCTGAAGGGTAGAATGTATCCATTAATAACCATAACGTGTGCTCTTAGAGGTTTTGTAATAAGGGGAAATTCAGCATAGGAACCAAATTTAAATTAGTTTTGTATTAGAAATAGCTTCACCATCTGTACTAGTGTAAAAACATGGGCTGATTCTCCATTCACCCTAGTTTTACAATGGTGCAACTCCACTGATATCACTTATTTCATATATGCCAGCATATGTTAGCACAGAGTCAGGCTCAGTATTTCATAGAATCATAGAACTGGAAGGGATCCCGAGAGGTCATCTAATCCAGTCCCCTGCACCCAGGTCTAAATATTATCTAGACCATCTCTGACAGGTATTTGTCCAACCTGCTCTTAAAAATCCTCAATGATGGAGATTCCACAACCTCCCTAGGCAATTTATTCCAGTGCTTAACCACTCTGACAGTTAGGAAGTTTTTTCTAATGTCCAACCTAAACTGCCCTGGCTGCAATTTAAGCCCATTGCTTCTTGTCCTATCCTCAGAGGTAAAGAAGAACAATTTTTCTCTCCTCTCAGTTTTCTCTTCTCCAGACTAAACAAACCCATTTTTTCAATCTTCCCTCATAGGTCATGTTTTCTAGACCTTTAGTCATTTTTGTTGCTCTTCTCTGTACTTTCTCCATTTTGTCCACATCTTTCCTGAAATGTGGCGGAGAAGAGCAGAAGGATTTCTTCTTGTGTCTTGCTTTTAATACTCCTACTAATACATCCCGGAATGATGTTTGCCTTTTTTCCAACAGCCTTATATTGTTGATTCATATTTAGCTTGTGATCCACTGTGACCCCCAGGGAAGATGACAGGGTCAGAGGAATGTATGTTATTCCCCTTCAGCCCCAGAAATAATCAGGAAAGCCTGCTCCACAGTAACCCTATTGAGGGGACTAGTTATCCAACCAGTGGTGGCTAGGGAAGCACTGGCAGTGCAGTAGAAATGAAGCTGAACTGCCAGACAAGCAGCCTCATGGGGGGGAAGCAGAAGGTCCGAGCGCTGATAGGGAGGAATCTGGGAGAAAGCCCGCTTCCTCTAAATTATCTAGAAAACTCCATGGTGAAATCATGGTCCCAGTGGAGTCAGTGGGAGATTTAATTTAGAGACATTGGAACAAATACAGAAGGAAACTAGAAATAAGTTAGATTCCAGAACTGCCTGCTCTACACTTTTCCGTAATGTCCAGTGACTTGAGGATGGCTTTTTTTCTCTCTGAATGGTTTGCAGCACTCTTATTTATGTTCCCACCTCACTCTGAAAAAAGTTCTGATCCCTTCCTTTTGGAATATTCTCTTTCCAAACTGCTGTAGTGCTATGCAAAAATAAACCCTTCACCCACATGGCAGACAGTATCTAACCACAATCCATTGCTGTGCCAGTATTTCTCTAAGGGAAAGATGGTTTTAAAAAGCAAATAAATGCTATTTAATTCCTCAGCAAAGGTATTAGCATAAAAGTTAGCATAAACTCATGAATTCAGTTGACATCACTCAGAAGTTTCTAGTATGAATAGATATTTTTCAATCTGTTTGCCCTGAAAATTGTCCCATATGCATTAAGTTGTCAATGTATTTTTTTAAATGTATAGTAGCACATTTGGGATGTTTTAAATTACACAAATGTAATTTGAGACTGGCTTCTGTTTTTTTTCCCCTTGCTAATCTCAATTGTCAAAAATGTCCAGAGAGTTAGTATTATATAAAGTCCTGATCCCATTCTCACTGAAGACAATCAAAACTTCTGTTGACTTCTGCGGCTTTAGAGTTAGGCCCTGAAAGTAGAAAGTACACTGAAACCTTCTTAAAGCAAAGGACATTACTGAAGAAGAACTGCAGGACTGGACAGTTTCACAATAAAACTATTTGGGGATTTTTATGCTCTGCCTTTGACCCATGGAAACATAGTTACAGTGAAAATTCTATAAATATTGTTGGCTCCCTAGTGGAGTTCAGAAACTCTCTAGACTCCTAGCAAATAGAAACAGATGTCAATAATGTGTAGATTGATAGATTTAAGATTATAAGGGAGTATGGTAACCGTCCAGTCTGATCTCCTGCATAGTACAGGCTATGGAACTCTACCTAGTGATTCCTGCATCAAGCTTAATACCTTGTGATTGAGCTAGACAATGTCTTTTAGACAGAAATCCAGTCTAGATTTAAAGACTTCAAGTGATGGGACTGTCTCTTATTTTGTGTTTGTACAGTGTCTAGAACAGGGATCAGCAAGCTTTCAGAAGTGGTGTGCCAAGTCTTCATTTATACACTCTAATTTAAGGCTTTGCATGCCAGTAATACATTTTAATGTTTTTTAGAAGGTCTCGCTATAAGTCTATACATTATATAACCAAACTACTGTTATATGTAAAGTAAACAAGGTTTTCAAAATGTTTCAGAAGCTTTATTTAAAATTAAATTAAAATGCAGCTCTTATCAGTTTAGTATGATCCTTGCCCTTGCTTTTCCTTGCTGAGTTTTCCAACGTCTGGCACGCGTCCACTGCCACTCTGGGTTCCCCTACCCGCTCCTGCCACCCGGGGTCACAGCCATATTTGAGGTCAGGAAGGAATTTTCTCCAGGTCAGATTGGCAGAGACCCTGTGGATTTTTCACCTTTCTTTGCTGCACAGGTCACTGGGGCACAGGTCACTTGCTGGCCTGAACTTGAGTAAATGGTGGATTCTTTGTAACTTGAAAGCTTTAAATCAAGGCAAAGGAAATGCAGGAGATCCCATCCAGCTGGAAGGTTAGGCATGCAGTGTGTAGGGCCAGAGATTAGGGAGTGGGTGGGTGTGGTTCTGTGACCTGCAGTGTACAAGAGGTCAGACTAGATCAGTGGTTCTCAAACTTTTGTACTGATGATGCCTTTCACATAGCAAGCCTCTGAGTGTGACCCCCCTTCTAATTAAAAACACTTTTTAATATATTTAGCACCATTATAAATGCTGGATTCAAAGCGGGTTCTGGAGTGGGAGCTGACAGCTCACAACCCCCCATGTAGTAACCTTGAGACCCCCTGAGGGATCCCAACCCCCAGTTTGAGAACCCCTGGACTAAATAGTCCTGATGGTCCATTCTGTCCTTAAAATCTATAAATCTACGCTCTTGAGAAACTTCTTAGATTTGAGCATATAATTTCTCCACACTCCTTCTCCACTGGACATGCTGAAGCAAATGTCCTTGAATTTTAGTTAAGGCTGCATATTAATGGAAGACACTTTCTTGTTTTTTTAATTCTGGTAGAGTATACTAGTAGATTTATCAGATTAATTATAAAAATGTGCAATGATAATGAAGATTATTTCAGTTTAGAAAAACAGAAGAAAGGCAGCTTTCTCCCAACCTTTCTTACCATAGAAGACTCTTCAGGAACATGCAACAGACTGAGGAAACTGCCAAAAATACCCAAGTCTTATGCACTGAATTAATATCTAAGATAACTGAACTGCAATGAAAATAGCAGATCTCATATTCAGAGATCAAAGATATATTGGACAAAAGAATAATGGAAATTATCCCTATCTTGTGCTCAGCCAAACCAGTAGATTCAACTGCATCCTGGTGCCAGTAATGATTGATTTGAAAGACTTCATTGTTGAGCAGTTAATACTCTACAGCAGCAGATACTGGCATAATGAAAGTGTATTGGCTTCCAAAGGCTGCATCTTACAGAGCTTCTGTAAATTACTTCTGTTCCCAAATTCTCCTTTCAGAAGTTAAAAAAAAGTAAATAGACTCAAAACCAGACCATAACCTGGATTGTGAAAAAGGAGTCAATTTTAGATTAAAATGAGCATCATCCCTATTATTATTATTATTATTATTATTTAATTTATACATTTACCTGGTTGGTCACACATGTAAGCCAAACCAAATATTACATCATGCTCTTTTTGATACAGGGGTGTGTGTGTGTGCGCATGTGCAAGAGAGAAATAGGAATGGATGGGTGGATGCATGGATGGATTATAGCCCATATAATTATACTAGCAACTAACTTTTTCCTCAAAGGATCCTGAATATCATGCAGGAGAAGTGCAGTCACATTTGGAGTGGAATATAGTAACTGTTTAACAGCGCAAGAATAGGAAGTGAAGACTATCTTATCCAATTGAAAGTACAATTGGCATTTTTCAAGTAAACATAATAGTTTACCCACATGAGAATTAGGCACACATACTACGGTAAACATTCCTAATGGTTTAGTGGCCTCAAGTAACAAGGATTTTACCTCCTGACTTATCAGTATTTGTTGGGTTCTTATCCAAATTGATCCCTAAGTGTTCCCTGCCCATTCTGTATATTGCACACACAGTTCTTTCAAGCTATTGGCTAGATCCTGAGCCTCATGCAGCAAGAGGATCATTCACTTGTAGGGGTCCTCCACCACTACCCCATCCTACATGCAGAAGGGGGCATGGCCAGAATGCTGTTGCTTTCAGCTGTAGTAATGGCTCCTGGAAATTGTTGGCAGCTAGCATAAGATGGAGCAGCCATCTGTCTGACACCACCAGCACCAGGGTCAGATAAGAGAGCTAGACCCTTTTCCCATTTTCTTCTGCTTTGAGCGTGGGTCAAGTACAGCTAAACCAATCCAGAGTATCTAGGCTATTTTCCCTATAAAGACCAAAAGATACCATGGTAAAAGGATACCACTGTACACAGGCCATCTGATTTTCATGTGCGTTGTTAAGGTGGTTGTTAAATTCATGTTGAAAATACAACATACATTTGGGGAGGGTGGGTGTCGGATTAAAAATCTTTGTTTTTACAGCTAAAACGAAGGTTTTGTATTTTATGACACCTCTGACTGTGTGTAGAAGCTGATCATACCTTTAAGGAGCAAAACAAATTACAACAGGAGCAAAACAGCGATTTAGAAGGTGAGATGACGAATCATAAAAAAATGGAACTTTATCCCAAAAGCTCTTATATGTGAACCAGTCCTGCCATGCAAAACCCCCACAGAGCAAGGACCATCCCAGGGCTTCAGGAGATGAGCAGGACTTCTCTTGCAATTGCTCGTCTCGGCTGCTGAGACAGCTGTGGTACCAGAATTGAAAGGAAGCAGGCAGTCTCTCCAGCCCACACAATGCCTCCCAGCTTTGTACCTCGGAAACATAGATGAGAAAGAGGAAGCTTTACTGGAATGCAGAGGGGACAAAGGCCAGGTTAAGGTCACAGGAGACAGGGTCCCCAGGCTAGGGTTAGGGTTATAAAGATTAGATCTCCCAGGGATAGCGACGCACAGGGTAGGGCTGTGGGGCTAGGGTTTGATTTCTAGGGGGCAGGGTTCCCCAGGTTAATTTGAGGGATACAGAAGCTAGGGCTCTTGTTACAGAGGGTACCCATCTTCTTGATGGGTTGAGGGTTACAGAGGATCAGACTCTTACGGTTGGGGTTACAGAGAGTAGGGCTCTCAGGGTTAGGGTTCCGGAGGGTAGGGCTCTGAGTTATGTTTAGGGTTACAGAGGATGAAGCTCCCCAGGCTACAGTTATGGTTAGAGAGGTTAGGAGCCTCCAGGTTTAGTGGAAGGATAGTAGAAGGTAATATTCTCGGAGTTAGGATTTTAGAGGACAGGGCTCCCTAGACAGCGTTTGGGTTACAAAAGGTAGTGCTTGCTGATGTAGGGTTAGGGTTATGGAAGGTCAGGCTCTCCAGTTTAGGATTAGGGTTACAGCGGTTAAGGCTCCCTGGCCTGGAGCCAGGGCTACAGAGAGTAGGCCTCTCCCGATTAGAGTTATGTTTAAAAAGAGTTGGGGTCTCCAAGCTGTGGTTGGGGAGACAGAATGTTGGAGTTCCTGGTCTAGGATTAGTGTTACAGAGAGGGTAGGGCTGCCCACAGTAGGGTTAGGGTTACAGGAAATAGGGCTCCCCAGTGGAATGTTAGGGTTACAGAGGGTAGGGATCCTGGGCAGTGGTTCAGGTTAAAGAGGATATGGCTCCCTGGAGCATAGTTAAGATTACAGAGGATAGGGCTCACTCCCCTGCCTAGAGTTATGGTAAAACGAGGATCGAGCACTCCAGTTTAAGGTTAGGTTTACAGAGTGTTGGGCTCAGCATGCTAGGATTAAGGTTAATGATGGTAGGGCTAGCCAGGCTATGGTTAGGGTTACAGAGTGTAAGCTCCCTGTGCAGGGCTATCTGGCCTTGGGTTAGGAATACAGAAGGTAGGGCTCCCCAGCTTATTATACAGAGGGTGGGGCTCCCTGGGCTAGGGTTAGGGTTATAGAGGGTAGGGTTACCTGGGCTGTAATTATGGATACAAAGAGTAGGGCTGCCTGGGCTAGAGTTAAAGTTATAAGGCCTCCCAGCCTAAGGATAGTGTTACAGTGGGGCTAGCTGGTTTTATGTTAGGGATACTGAGGCTAGGACTCCCCCGCTTAGAGTTAGGGTTAAACGAGGACCAAGCACTCCAGTTTAGGGTTAGATTTACAGAGTGCTGGGCTCAGCATGCTAGGGTTAGGGTTACGGAGGATAGGGGGTGCCCAGCTTGGGTTATGTGTATTGAGGGTAGGCCTCCCTAGGCTAGGGGTAGGATTACAATGGTAGGACTCTCTAAAATAGTGTTAGGATTACAGAGTGTACTGCTCCCAGGTTTAGGCTTAGAGTAAGTTAGAGCCCCAAAGGGTAGGATACCCTGGACTATGGTTAGTTATAGAAAGGGTAGGACTCCCCAGGCTGGGGTTAGGGTTACACAGTGTGGGGCTCCCCAGGTTAGGGTTATGGGCACAGAGTTCCCTGGGCTAGGGTTAGGGTTAAAGAAGGCTGGGTTCTCTCTTCTGTGGTTATATAGAGTTTAGGGCTTGTGGGCTATGGGTATAATTATAACAGGTAGGGCTGCTTGGGTTAGGATTCGAGTTAAAAAAAATAGGGCTCTGTGTGTTAGGGTTAAGATTACAAAGGCAGGCTCCACATGTTAGGGTTCCAGTGAATAGGGCTCCCAGGGCTAGGGTTAGGGTTGCAGAGTCTAGGTTTTTCCAGGCTAGGGTTAGGATTACAGAGGATAGGTTGTTGAGTTACAGTAGGATTAGAAAGGGTAGGGCTTGCCAAGCTACGGTTAGACAGAGCTATGGGGAGGGGTAACTGAGGTCTGAAAAGGAGCCCAGGATGGGTTAGGGGAGATTGGGACTAGATGTGGGGAGCCCAGGACTGCCAAAGTGTGAAGTCTGGTATGTCTTAACTTTTGAGTGCTTGAATTTGCAACTCTATCATTCTGGTAATTTCATTTCTCATTATTGTTAAGGTTTAGTTTTGTTCACGGCCGTTGTATGTATTAATTGCTTGACTTATTCTGAGAAGTTCTTTAATTATTATTAAATCGAGGAAGGCTATGCAGGGTAATCACCTGGTCATATTAAAGAAGGGGAGCTTGCAAGATGTCAGCAGTTAGGTGGAAACTTTGTCTAAAAAGATACCCAAAGTTTTCTAACCAAATCTAACCGATATCTAAACCAAATACTGTATTTTTAATTGCATGATGATACAAAGAGAAGCTGTACTGTAGCTATGTGCCAAATGTGTTTGTAAGGCTCTAGGGTAAGGTTGTATGAATTACAGCACTTCCTTACAGTTCTTGGCACTTCCGTAGTGTTCCTTTCATTACTCCACCCACAGCCTCCCAAATTCTGACAATGACCCGATCAGGAGGGAGGATTGTGATGATTACAGGCTGCCTGGTGAAATTAATGAATCGGAAAGCAAATATGCTTTGCACAGTGAGAAACAGTGCTGGTTTCCGAAAGCCTGTGGAGAAACTATTTACAATTGTGTCTTTTCTGTAAGCATTAGTTGTATGGATCTGAAATTTGATAAGGGTGGATCCAAGATCCATTTCACCTTCTCTGGCAGTTTGTATAACAAAAGGCTTCTATAAATCATTGAAAAGCAGAGAACTGATAGTGATGGGCTCTAAAACACTATTGTATAGGAATGGGCACAAGGACAAAATGTTCTCTGTGCCAAATTGCAGAAAGACTGCCTGGAATAGCAGAATAGGAGTTGATTTGCAGCCATTCAATGCTGCTCTGACACTCACAGATATATCTACATACTATCTATTCTTTTTTTCCAGCTCCCTCTTCACACTGAACTCTCTTACCTGGAGAGGTTGGAGAGATGGATCACCTTAGATGTGATTGTATTCTTGGTCACTTACAAGGACAGAGAAGATAACCATATTGTCAGAGAATCCTCCCTATTGTGTGTACAGTGATGCAAGGCTAGAAATGACCAGATCCCCAGCAGCCATAAATTGATGTTGCTCCAGTAAAGTCAATGGAGCTTCACCAATTTACGGCAGTTGAGAATCTACCCCAATTTATTTTTCTCTAGATCTTCCCAAACAGTGAAGTTAAATCAAATGTAAAACAGTTATGAGAATATTTGTGTCATCAGACAAAATGAACAGCATTTTTTTGCAATCTTTTTTAACTGTAGAGTTATTGTGATGTTCTAGTTCATCACCAAGTTTAGAGTTATTCACAATAGCAGCTAAGAAACTGAATCTATTTTCAAATGGTTTTGTTTCAAACTTTGTGCTGTTTTTAAATCAATGAGAGGATCTAGTCTATTTCTAGACATTTCTCTCATTAGTTTCTCAGCAACACATCTAGCTATATTAACACAGCTGTCCGAAGGAGCCTGTGCTATAAAATGTAGTCTTTGTCAAGAGGGAAGAAAAGAAAATTTTATTAGTGTGCTGACCAAGGCATTTCCACAAGTTGTGGGCTTCTCTGGTTTATATCATTGCTTAGATTTGAGTCCTGTCACTATTAATACATATTTTTTTGTTTAGTAGTAGAAATAATTATGGAAACATATTAAACTAGAAGAGCATACTAAAGATCTTATTAAATAGTGTTCCTTCATTATCCAAAACAGATGTAGTATTGCGGGGTCGAAGGAGCACTGATTAAGAATCCAAAGCTCCTTTCATCCATCTGCACAAATTGGCACATTGTATGAAGAACTTTTTTGTTAGTTATAAATGGAGATGGGCTCAAAATAAAATTCCAAATCCAAACATCCTCTAATGTTGGAAAGGTTAAAATCTGGATCCAGATAAAAATGTTTCAGCTAAAGCCTATAATTGTTATCCCTGTTTTAATGTTTGCTTGCTCTGTTTTATACTGGAGAGTCTGCAGCTAACCATGCCTCTGGTGTTCATCTAATCTGCATATTGCATGTACTACATGAGAAATGTGTAGCCAGCCCTATCCAGACAACAGGATACATATGTTTATATGTCCTAGGAGACATCATTGTTAGCCAGCTGCACACTGGGCCAACCTCATCAGGGGAAGGTTGGTCCTTTGCACAAAGTGGGAAACAAAACTCACTCACTGTTCAGTGAAAATAGTAGAGATGTTGTGGGATGGGAAATTCCTGTAAATGAGCCCAACACACTCACTCAAGACACCCTCCAACTATTTTTGTCTCCTGTAGCATGACCATGCTACAACCTTCATAATGTTTTGTATAGCTGTAGCAGGAAGGAGACAAAAGAACCAAGGCTGCCTTGTAGCTGGCTCCTCCCCCACAGTATCTCTTGTTGAGAGGGGGATGTCTCTCCAGCCCCTAAGGGTATGTCCACACTGGGAGTGAGTTCCCCATCCTGGGTAGACAGACTAGTGCTAGCTTGAGCTTGCTCCCCGCTGCAGAGTAGACCTACCCATAGGATACAGCTAACCATTGCCCAACAATTATCTGTCATGATATGGGGGTGCTCTGTATGGAAGGTGGGCTCAGATTAATTTGGCTAAGCTAGTGGTAAGCATACTTGAATACTCTGGATGTTTATCTGAATTGACTGTATTAATAATATACTTCACATTTTAGGCAATGACTTTAAAAGGTGGGGGTGCGAAGTTCCATTCTTATGTTCATATTTAGGCACACAAATAAAAGTCTGATTGTTTTTCAAGGTGCTGAGCATCCAGCAGCTCCCACTGCCTATAGGTGAAGCAGCTGGATGCTCAACACACTTGAAATCTAGACCACTTTTATTTAGGTGCCTAAGTGTGGCTTTAGGAGCCATTTCTTTAAATGATAGCCTGTATTGTAAATATTGTACAAATATCAAGTGACTAGTCTTCACTGGGGTGGTGAGTTATAAGGGTTCGTGGTGCCGGGCTCCAGCAAATTAAGGGCCCCAGGGACCTGGGTCCACCAGTGTTCGGGGATGGGTTTCGCCCCCAGCTCCATCTTCTGCTGCTGTGCGCCTCCTCCGGAGTGTCCCTCGGCCCCTGCTGCCACCTCCATGCGCCCCCCTCAAGTGTCCCTGCCTGCCTTGGGCAGAGAGCAGCTGCCCCCCACCCCCGGCAGCTCCAAGCTGCACTCCCTCACTGGCCATTGCCACAGCTGGCTACAAGGGAGCGGCACCAGGGGGAGGCTGAGGCGGCAGCTGCGTCTGCGGAGGGTGGAGGAGAGGAGGCTCATGGCAGCCTTCCCTGGCAGGCGACTCCGCGGGGTGGAGGAGGGGGCTTATCCTGGCTGTACCTCCTGAGCAGCAGCCTAGTGGGGGTGGGCTTGGGTGAGTTTCTTGCTGCGGGGAGCCAGGGAGGCTCACTTCCCCCTTCCCTGGAGCTTACTGCTGCCAGCAGGGAGAGGGCTAGGGGGAGTCCACCTCTCTCGCCCCCTAGCCCAGCCCCAGGGAAGCCTGCCTGCAGCAACCCAAACTCCTCATCTCTGGCCCAGCCCCACACCCCACACCCCAACCCTCTGTCCCAGCCCAGAGACCACACCCAGCACCCAAACCCCCTCACAGAGCCTGCACCTAGCACCCAAACCCTCTCCCACACCCAGCACCCCAAACCCCCTCATGCACCCCAACACTCTGTCCCAGCCCAGAGCCCGCACCCAGCACCCAAACTCCTTCCCAGAGCCCACATTCCTCCTGCACCCAAACTCTCTCGCAGACACTGCACCTCAAACCTCCTCCTGCACCCAAACTCTGTCCCAGAACACAACAAGTCCAGGGCAGAGGGGGTTTAGAACTCAAATTCATGGCTCCTATCCCAGAGCGTAGGCTGTAAGGGTTAGATTTTAAAAAATACTCAATATTGGCTTAACTGCTCTCATTGAATATAATGAGCATTTTACAATGGACTTCAGTGGAAACAGTTAGAGCAATGCTGAGCATTTTTGAAAATTTCACCCTAAATCTATGAAGTTGAGAAGGGTGTGATTTAGTTCATACAAAATGTCACAATTATTCACAGTGATTTTTTGTTGTGTGTATTGTTTCATGAATAAATACCAGCAAAACACTTCCTACATTTTGGTTAGAAAGTCCAGTGTAAGTAGGAGAGTTACTAAGATTATATTTTTATTTGTGGTATTATAAGTAAATAAGGCTGTACAAAAACACAGACAGAAATAAAGTTCCAATGCTTATTATTCTCAAGACAATAGCCCAGATTCTCCATCAAGTTTGGTCCTTTAAAGATAGTAAATAGCCATGCTCTGATTCTGTCTTGGTTTAAGGCACTAGCGTGACTTTCAGTGCTACCAACTGTGTTCATCGATATTTTAATTACTTGGCCATCTTTTAATTATAGTGCAGTGGCTTCTGCGTGTGTGGGTATTGTCACTAGGTATTCAGCAACAGGAGCTAAGGAGGTTGGTGGCTGTGATTACAATGACAACAACTGAATGATATGTCACTCCAAATGGATTAAACTGAGGCTCAATTTGATTTAGAACAGTGGTTCTCAAACTGTGGGTCGCGACCCCAAAGTGGGTTGTGACCCTGTTTTAATGGGGTTGCCAGGCTGGCTTAGACTTGCTGAGACCTGGGGCCGAAGCCCGAGGACTTCAGCTCAGGGCAGCAGGGCTGAGATTACACCCCGCCAGCCAGGGACAGAAGCCCTTGGCCTTCTGCTCTGGCCTCCTCACCCAGGGTGGTGGCCTTGGGCTTTGGGCCCCCTCACCCAGGGCAGTGGGACTTAGACAGACTCAGGCTGTGGTCCACCCTCCTGCAGTCATGGAATAATTTTTGTTGTCAGAAAAGGGTCGCAGTGCAATGAAGTTTGAGAACCCCTGATTTAGAAAGTACACCAGTCCTTATTTGACAGACCAATAAGGAGGACAGTAGTTAATGTTTTACGGAAGGGTTTTTTTCATTAATGTTTGATTCACAGTATTTCTTTTGTGAAACATTTTAAAACATTAAGCACAGACTTGTTTGCTTTTTTCTTACTGTTTTGTAAAAAAAAAAAATGAGGAAATGAAATGCAAAAATCTATGCAAATACACTATTACGGCAGCAGAGTTAAAAATAGCCTGAAGAATAGTGAACATCAGGATTCACATGGCAAGATGCGTAGTGACCTTTTCCTGACCAAATGTCCCGGGCATCTTCTCCATCCCCCTCTTCCTTCACCTCTCTGCCATTTTTGCCACTGTCAATCATACTCTATAAAATCTCACCCTGCTTTGTCTTTTGGAAAGCTGTCCTCTTCAAGTTCCTTCCCTCTCCATCTGTTCCTACAGCATCCACTTTCTGTGAGGAGCCCACAGGGCTAATCCTTAGTCCCTTCACCGTCTACTTATACATCCTTCCTTTGGATGATCTTATCCACTCCGGGCTGCAACTGCTATCTAAGCTAATGATTCATAAACCTGCCTTTTCGCTTGTGATTTGTCTCTCTCCATCCACTTTATTTCCATTTAATATGACCAAAATGGAGTTCCTTCTCTTTACTCCCAAACCATAGTCTCCTACCCCATTTTTACCTCTCATCGACAGTGTTACCATCTTCCTGATCACTTAGGCCCAAGGTCTTTAGTGAAGAATTGAGCCCTTGAGGATCACATGAGAGAGACTCTTACACCTTGTCCAGAAAAATTAAAAAAATTAAGATGAATATGTTTGTAGAACAGACCTTTCTCATGAACAGAGAGTTAGGTTTTCTCAAGGTTACCTCGAGGCTATCATTATGTTTGCAGCCCATAAAACTGATTAAAAATTCATTGTCCATTTTGATTCTCATTATTGTAAGTAGAAAACAAAACAAACCCAACGGACCATGATTCCCACCCCCGCAAGCACATTATTCATAATTGAGACTGCCTAAGGGGAAGTATTAGTCTCTATCTGTTATAGATTCCTTTCCTCTCTGAACAGTACTTCCGAACTCTGCTGCTGCTCCTAGAATGTTACCTTTCTTTTATTTTCATTTAAACAATTGTCAATTCTAATGATCGTACTTGTAGACAAGGATTTAATTACCTAATCAGCCTGCCATGGAGCTGACAGGTATGCTTTTTTGTCACAGTTCATTCATAGCATGTAATGTTCCATGAATAGGAGCTCTCAGCGGCTCTGACAGCTACGCCTCTCCTCAGGCCACTGAATCAGTGTGACCTTGCTGTTCAAAATGAAGAGTGAGGATGCGAGAGTGTGTGTCAAAAAGTCAGTCTTCTCTGACCTAGCTTTCAGCTACAACATGATGGATAAATGCCAAGGAAGAAGCAGCTTGTGTTTTCAAATATTCTTGGTTAACAGGGTCACTGCAGAGAGTAGCACTATTTGCATACCTTATAAGAACTGTTTTTGTTAGTGCAAAATAATGTGCAGTGCCTTGCATCTAAATGCTTTCCAGTGTACTCACTCTGGGATTAGGGGAAAGCAGTGCAAAGTCTTCCCCAAAGCCATGATTGTCACTCACTCTCAGGAGCAGTTTTCTGCCATTTACCTGGTGGCCCTAATTTCCATGCAATCATTATGATATCAATGAGGAAGAAAGGCCCTAAAGAAAACTATGACCCTGAACTTGTGTCCCTGCCTCTCCTCAGGCTTCTCAGCAGTTGGGGTTGCTGCATTGTAGTTTGGGAAGTGCTGAGCAATTCCTGTTAACTAACTGGCTCGGTCAGAACTCCATATAATATAGACTAAAAATAATTTAGCTAATTATTAACTACATGTTCTGATGAATCCTTATGAATAATACAACGGATCTAAAATGACCCATAAAGCAAAATATTAAATACAGGTGCTATAAAATAGTTTTTAATGCTTACGATTTTTGTATTTATTGGCTTTATTTGTAGAGCCCTATGTGGATACAAAAAGGTGGATTCACATCTTATCTGCATCCACCTGGATCAACCCGCGATCTGACCCACAGTCTGCTACTCATCTTTTACCTGTATCTGCACCTATGGGGCAAACCGTCTCACAAGGGCTAGCAACAGGAGAAAGGGGAAGGGAAGAAGTGGAGGATGGGGTCTTGCAGGGAAGAGGCAGCGTGAGAGGGTGGGGACTTGCAGGTAAGGAGGAGTGTGGAGACGGGGGCTCAGGGGAAGGAATGTCACATCGCGTGCTGCTCCCAGGGGCTCGAGAGTGATGGCACATGGCAGTAGCAGTACATGTTGCATCACAGTGGGGTGGAGTGGTGAGGTGCCGGGGCCCCGCCCGCTCCAATCCCCATGGCCAGGGGGTGGACCCTACTGCATAGGAGTAGTGGGCTGGGCCCAGGACTAGGGGAATGGCCAGTGCTACTGGGCTGGGCCGGGCCATGGTGGGGACACTGGCGCTGCCCAAGGGGCCCAAGCCGCTGACCTGACTCCCAGCCACTGGCTGCTGCTGCTTCAGCATGCTGCGTCCCCCGGGTTGCCCAAGCCAGATGCCATGGGCCAGACAACACCAGTGAGTAGAGCCCTGCGTGGTTGTATTCGCATCCAATCCACTATCCATAAAAGTGGTCCATAGATATCTGCAGATATAAAGCAGATATCCGGAGATTTGCAGGACTCTATTTATGTATCACTGAAGTAATTTTTTTTAAGAATATCAATGAAGTGAGCGTATTCAGTTGGCAGATTTTCTCCAGCACATGCTCATCTTTAACAAACATTGAATTTATCCTTGAATCATTGGTTATAAGCAACAAAATCCTTTGTCATCTAATTGATACTTGTCTTTAAAGGATCATTTGAAATGCTACAGGTTTGTGTTACTGAGTTATATGTAAGAACTAGATTAGTACATATGTGTGGTTTTGTAATAGACTGGTCGTGCGTTCCCCACTTTGTCAGATATTCACAGTGTATGTTAACATACCATCCTCTAAGAGGATGGCAATCCCCACAGGATATAACCTACTAATGCGCAGCTATTGGAGATTCTTCTTTACCTCAAATGAGAAGGGTCACTCTTTTTACAGGCCTGAGATTCTGTTCCTGCAGAAGATCTTTATGTCCAAACAACCACAGAGTCTGTGTGGTCTAGGAAGTGATGGTGAGGCTCACCCTCCAAGTTGTCTGCTTCTCCTTTTTTCAAGCATCAATTTTTATAGTTTGTTTAAAGTATGTAACATTTGCAAACTGCAGTTCAGGTTATGGTATGGTAAGTTTTGTATGCTATTAGTGCAAAGCACCAGAGACAAAGGAAGAGGGTCAGCCTGGCTGTACACTATAACTCTTTAAATCTGGAACTCTCCCTCTTCATCCCTGAGCAAACTTGCCAAGTTGAGGCTATCAAAAGAGCTCAAAGTGCATATTTGTATAAAATTTGCATAAATGCAGATAAAAATTCTATACATTTATGAACAGCCTTCAGAAAATGAAACCTTTTTAACTCACACAAATTTTCAGTAGGTGGTGCTCTCAGCGAACAGACAGCAAGCTCATTCCTCACCACAGTGATCTCAAAGGCGGCACCTCTCTCCTCCCAGGGTTTTTTTCCTCAAACGTTCCCAACCCCACCTCTCCTCCTCACAGTGTTCTAACCTGCTTGTGCTGTGTCCCTCACTGAGTCTCCCTGTTCCCTCTTTAGCAAGGTCACTCCTCCCCAGTTTTCCCTCAGTTTCTCTCGCCAATACAGGATTTTGCCCTTCCAGGTCTTTCTCCACTGCTTAAGGTTTTTCCCTCAGCCATTCTGCCCATCCCTATCCCTCCTCCCCAAGATCTTAACTCTACAAGAGTTGGAAAAGATTTGGCAGGAGTGCTGGAACTAGGGGTGCTTGGCATGTTGCAGCACCCCCTTACTTGAAGTGATTTCCATCATATACTAGGTTTATACTTTTGTTCAATGACTCTCAGCACCCCCACTATAAAAAGTATTCCAACACTAGTGAGACCTGGTGCTGCTGGTGGACTAGTAGGAAGTCCCTCTCCCCCTTTCCTGAGTGATCCCTCAACATGCTCACTTCTCTCAGCACACTACTTCCCCACTGAGAAGTCAACATGGCAGAGAAAAACAGCATCTCTCAACTGGTGGCTACAAGCCTGCAAGCAGGGAAGGCAGCTGCGTACTGGTAAGAGAGAAATTTTACTTTCACCCCTGTCTATAGTGTCAATCACAGTTGTGTTAAAAAGTGACATTCAAACAGACACCACTGATTTGGCATTATGTGGAAATAGAAGACATGGCAGAAGAGAAACCAAAATGTCAGAGCTATTAAACTTGGATTTTTACAGCAGCTATAAATAAATTCAATTGAGATCTCAGCTTTTTTAGCAACCTTATCCTAAGCAAATATAGCTCAGCTCCATTTGGAAACATTAAAAAAAATATCTAAGTTCTTGCTTAGAAAAGACTTGCTAGGTAACCAGAATCTGCAAAGGATGTCTGCCATGAGGAGTAATCCATTAACAAAGCCAGAACACTGCTCTACATATTTTGTGTAGGTTTCACCCCATGTTTTTAACTTGTCTCGAAAGGCAAAGATTTACTATCTGGAACAGTGACTGATGTTCATTCATCCAACAAAAATTCATCTCTGGTGCAGGTTTAAGGCAACCGGCAACACATGTCTTAACTCGCTGAACCTGGAAAGGTCTACACCTCCCACACCACTGGCTTTCAAATTGGAAATTCCTCTGCACAAAAGGCTCAGCCCACGGGACTTCTCCAGACAAACAATCAGCCTGCAGTGCTTCACTGGGCATAAGAGCCTTGGCAAGGAGCCATTCACTATCATTAAAAGTGTTTATAAAAAAAATGTTCATTTTTGGCCAGCTTTTTCCCAAGGCCTGCCCTCCACCCCCACATCTTCAATGGAATGTGTTAATAATTTGCTTTGTGGAGATGAAAGGCTCTTTGATAGGAGCAGCATAAACACATCTCACTCTGCTCAAAGGTCTTTGTCCCACAACAGAGGCATAGTTTCTGTACAGTGGCTTGAATGGAAAGAACAGACACATTTCTGAATCACTCTTCACTTTCTACTACCCTTTCTCTCTATCTCTCTCTTCCTGATAGTCACTTACAAACCCTAGTAAGAATACAAACAAGTGAATGGGTCCAAACACATATCCTTTGTAGCGGTGAGCAGAGTGCTTTAAAAAAAAATTATCTGCAAAAGTTTCCACAAGTCGAGGTGATAAAGGTCAAAAGTCACACGGAATCATGCCCCTCTACCACAATGGAAAGACTGAGTGGTAAATGGACCAGTACTTATTCTGGAACAAACAATCAAAATGGGCCGCTGCTGTTAGATCTTTTCTTCAACAGCAGAATACTGTGATGTACAATACAGCAAATCACTATTGCTTTGGGGGAGTATAACTGTCTATTATAACAGGAAAAAATGCACATTATAACTGTCTTTAAAATATAATGTCAGCAAGTGCTGGGTAACTACTGACTCTTCGTGCAAGTCTCTTGTTGACCACTCTGATCTGCTCTATACCTTGCTTTTATATCTGCAATGTTTCTTTAAATTGCCACCCCAATAGTGTTTTACATTATGCTATCCTCAGTCATCATCTAGATTTCATTCAAGATAAAGACCTACCCATGACACTGCCAATTGTCTCTTCTTTGGGCTAAATGTGACCACATAAGTTATGCAAAAGCAACTGGTTTCTTGTGACATTAGCACTTTAGCTTTGTCCTTTGGCTGGGTTTGCTCACTTTCTTTGTTGTCTGATTCCTTGTATCAGCATGTGATGAAAATGATGCATCTTTCCACACTATGCTGTCCAGTCTTTAGAACTTTATTCATATTCTGGAAAGTGTTCATGTTCTTGCTGAGTATATTAGTGTACCATTATCAAAAATGTTTTCCTAGCCACTATAGCCCTATCTAGACTAAAGTCAGGTGACCACTAGGAAAGCTTTGCCAGTAAAGCTATAGCAGCAAACCCTCTTAGTGTAGCGTTTATACCTGCAAAAAAGTGTTTTTTGCCAGTATAAGTGCATCTACACTGGATAGATCTGACCTAGGAAAATGAAGTGTGATTAGCAAACATGCTGCCTAATGTGTTAATTAAGTTACCACTTAGGGAAACTTTTTCAGAAGTGCCTAAGGTATGTCTACTCTGTGATAAAAGACGAGGAGCACAGGTATGGTGGGCTTGGATCAGCTGATTCAGGCTTGTGAGGCTCGGGCTGCAGGGATGTAAAATTGCAGTGCAGACATTTGGGCTTGGGCTGGAGCATGGGCTCTTAGACCTTCTCCCATCATAGCTACAGCCCAAGCCCAATTGTCTACACTGCAGTTTTGCAAGTACAGTACATTAAAAGATTGTTACAAGGAAGAGGGTGAAAAATTGTTCTTGTTACCTTCTGAGATACAACAAGAAGCAATGGGCTTAAATTGCAGGAAAGGAGGTTTAGGTTGGACATTAGGAAAAAAATTCCTAACTGTCAGTGTTGTTAAGCACTGGAACAAAGTGCCTGAGGAGATTGTGGAATCTTTATCATTGGAGGTTTTTAAGAGCAGGTGGGACAACTACCTGTCAGAGATGGTTTAATTATTACATAGAGCTGCCTTGAGTGCAGGGGACTGGAGTAGATGACCTCTCATGGACCCTTCCAGTCCTATACTTCGATGATTCTATGGCCCCCGCAACCTGGGCCCCATGACCACAAGTCAGCTGACTTGGGCGAGCCACAGGTGTGTTTTTTTTATTGTAGCGTAGACATACTTTAAATGACAGAGGAGTCTAAATTGACTTAGGCACTGCATCACTGAGCCTTGCACCAGCTAACTTTTAGGTGCCCTGCCAACCAGTGGAATTCATGGCCACGAGTTAGGTGCCCAGGCTCCCTTTATGATGCATGGGGAGAATTAGGCACCTAAGAATGGGATCCAAAAAAGTCAGCATGCTGAGCAGGAAGCTGCCTAATTTAGCTAGTAGGAAATGCCCAGAAGAGGAATGAGTGAGTTAGGCACCTAAGCCATTTTCTGCAGGACTCTCTCAGTCACTCCTGTTGAAGCTATTCCACTGTTTGTGACTAATTAAATATATATTTGGGCCAGAAAGAGAGTATGAATGACTCTGTAGCCCAGGGGTTAGGGCAGTCAGCTGGGAGGTAGGAGACAGAGGTGCCAGTTCCCCAGCTCCAGTGCATATTTAAGTATTTTATACATGGTGGAAAAGCTTTGACCGCAGAGACTGGGAGACAACTGCTCCAGATAACCTTATAGCTTAGTGGTAGGGCCCTTCCTGTGAGTGGGGACACCCAAGTTCAACTACCATCTCAACATGAGGCAGAGAAAGTAGTTGAACTTGGGTTTCCTGAGTGAATGCTCTAACCCAGGTCTGCACAACTCGGAAAGCAGCGAGGGCCATATTACTGCAAAAAAAACAGCTGAGGGCCAGAAAGCCCTGCCCTCGCCCCGCCCCCATCTGCTTTCCCCCACCCCACCACTTGGCTTGCCCCTACTCACCCCCCGCAGGTTGCACAGTGAGCCCATGCGGGCCGCATGTGGCCCCCAGGCCGCACGTTGTGCAGGCCTGCTCTAACCACTGGGTTAAAAGTTATCAAGCGTGGTCTCACTTCCTGCTCCAGTTGTTTTGTGTGAGTTCTGCAGTGCTCAGAGCATGCCTACCGGTTTGAGCCCTGCAGGCGCAATAGGGGGGAAATAGCTAGTTTGAGGATCCCTCCAGTGTTTCGATGGGAGCATGGGGGTCACAGGACTAAGCAGCTGTGCACATGGTCAGTGACAGCTTTTATCTACCTAAGGGATTTTATCAGTGTGAATTTAAGCACCTGCAGGGATTTTATGCACCTGCAGGGCTAGGCAGCAGCTGAGCAGAGGTTCTGCGAATGTCAGTGGTGCCTAAATGTTGGACTTAAGTGCCTAAAGCAGCAGCCGAAGTCCATTTGTGAATCTAGCCCTTAGGAGCATAAGCCCCGTTGACTTTCACTAACATGTAGGCTTCTAAGTGCCTAAGGCCTGGTGTACACTACAGGGTTAGACTGACTTAAATTTTGCTCCCCCCATGGATATAAGTGACTTTTTTCATATGTGAATGTTCAGCCTGAGCTCACAGAAAGCAATTGTGTCTGAATAGGCAGTGACCCATCCAACCAACTGGTCAAGGCCCTCACTGACACTGTTCCAAACTCTTCCTCCCCAAGTCTATGAGCCATTAGCTGGAATCTATTCAACCTACGGACCCCAGTCAGAGAGCTAAATCTCTGAGGAGTCCTGCCGTGGTCGCCAGTAAATGTTACCCCAAAATCTCTGTTCTAGAATAATAAGGAGGTGACACATAATAACAGGTTTGACTCCTATCAGCATCTATCAACTGGGAGAGCTAGAAATCTGTGTGCCTTCTGCCCGGGCTGCATTAAAATAGAGGATAGAGATAATATAACCTTAAACAGAAAGATGATTTGTGAAGGGATGGTTGCAAGTGGGGAAGGGAGGATCTACTTAGCGAGTGAGCAGATGTTCAGTCCTAAGGAGACATATGCTGTGTTGTTGTTGATTTACATCATGCAACATTCTTCTGGGAAGAAGCAGTGGTCCATGAAGAACAAGCTGTGTGAACGACAGGAGAGTTTGCTCTCTGCCTTGGTCTTTGATTGGAGTCATATCTTGAGGCAGAATTGCTCCGTGGGAAAAGTGTGTTCAGCTGAGATTCCTGAAAGAAGGGATTACCTGGTTGTTTGTTTGAACTCACCTGTGCTAGGGCTGGTATATATGTGTGAATATGACAAGCTACACTTACAATATACCCAGAATGTTTCACATCACTGATTTTTTTCTCCGCTAGGAAGCCAATCTGCAGGGCTTTGGATATCTGCTACTGTTCAGCAGCAGGGCAACTCTGGTGTAAGAACAGGACACTGGAAGACAAGTCAACTATGTAAAATAACTAAAATTATTGTCCCACATTGCCTTCACTTAACCATGATCCTCTTTCAAACCCCTATCTGTTTTTTCTTCCTTAACTGTATATAAGGCCCAATTCCAGAAGACTTATAGGCATGGAGCATTCTGTCCCTTTAAAGTGGGAAGGGGAAAACCCAACTCTGACCAGCCTTATTTACATAATTATAATATTGCTTAACCATAATTCCATTTGTTGAGTATTGTTGCTTTAGTTGGAATTTATGTGTTGATTGTATATGTGACAGATTATTATGATCATTACTGTCTTCCTAAAAGGGCAAAGATAATGTACAAGATATGCCCTGGAATGTGTGGGTCACCAGGTGTGTGTCAAGATTGGATTTTTGGTAACAGAACTCAAGCTCAACTAGGAAGGGGAAAGGACTTTGCGTTAGATACCAGGAACTGCATCCCAAGGAACACAGATCCTGTTGTGCTTTAGATTCCCCACCTTATGAGTCTGGATCTTGTGTGGAATGAGGCCTGGGTGCTGAGCTGAGCTTTTAGAGAAGTCAGACTGGATTAGCAGTAGGGTCAGTGCAGAACTGACACTCAACAGTTATTTCTAGTGTGGACTATAACAGAGAATAATTCAAGGCATCCACAATCTATTTCATGATTCAAGCATTTCTCTTTCACTTATGCAGTTCCCAGGCTGTGGTGCCATTCTATTCACCATTCTTAAATACCCTGGAGATTTCCTAAATAGTTCTAAGTTGTGTCTGGGGAAACATTAAAAGCACATACTGAAATCAAGAATATGCTGTAGATAAAACTACTTTGAATGTCCATTTTTGTGCAAGTACTGGCCTGGTAGATTGTGTAAAGCAAGAGTGTTTAAGATAAACTTGTCAATAATTATACTATAATAGCAAAGTTTCCTAAATATTTATTCCTGATGAGCTTTTGACAAGTCCTCCTTGGCTTGTGAGTTCATTAATTTTTAACATAAGAATTGTTTGAGAAGGAATAATTAATTACCATTAATTTTGCAATCTGCTTAGGAGACCTGATTGAATGGAATATAATTTACTATTTATTTTTAACAATTCATTTTTATTGTAGTGCTTATTTTATTTATTATAAGGAGTATATATAGGTCCCTTAGATTTCAGGGCCTAATGTAAAACGGTCACTATTTAAAAAGTCAACATTTTGTGAACAGATGCCACAGAGTTATTCCTTATTCTAAGTACAGGAAGAAAGTATGGAAACCTAGATGGATCATGTGGCAGTCATTGGCAAATGCAGATTTGTTAATGGCAACTGCAGTCTTCAGAGCATTGTAAAGCAGTTATTATGGATGCCCTGGAACATTTGGATGATACTTTGCTGGAGAGTTTGAATTTTTCCTTTTAGTTTTCAAGATTTTCAGGAAAAGCAGCAAAAATAATGAAGTGAGAAGTTTCCTTGGCAGGTGATGCTTCTTGTTTATCTGATTTTTATTCTTCTCTGGGGATAGATTTGGGAAACTTATTTTCTGTGAATGTGTTATTTTCCCTTAACCACCCATTTCTAGTTCAGGGGGAGGCCAGAGCTCACAATAAAATAGTCCTCCTCCTTCTCGATGCATTCCAACTATGGGTTAAATCTTGCCTCACGTAGGTGGAAGAAAGCACAGGGAGCCTCTAAACCACTCTCCCCCTGAACATTCATCTCAGGCAGGGCATGAGTCTCACCCTGAAGGGAAGTAACTAAGGTAGCCACTGGCTCCCAGCCCATGAAGTGTTCTGCTCTCTTGGTTAGCTCCCATGCAGTGAGGAGGAGATGAAGGTTTCTCCTCTTCAAAGCAATAGTAAAGTGCACTACAAATCATGTTCCCTCTTCACACACCCTCGCCCACTAACAGGGTGGCTCTAGGAGACTGGCACCTTCTGCCTCTCCTCACAATGTAGCCCCTGTGGGTGAGGGCATGGCAGAATTCTGTCCTACACCAGGGATCGGCAACCTTTAGCACGCAGCCCATCAGGGAAATCCGCTGGCAGACTAGGATAGTTTGTTTACCTGCAGCATCTGCAGGTTCGGCCAATCGCAGCTCCCACTGGCCGTGGTTCACTGTTTCAGGTCAGTGGGGGCTGCAGGAAGGTTACCGATCCCTGTTCTATATGCACAGATGATTTCAGGGAGTTCAAGCTTACTTTCTGAAATAGCAATACGAGGACATGTGAGCCTGAAAATGATTCTAGTGTGTTCTGAGTGACCCCTGGCTCTGAATCATAGAAACATCTACTCAGACAGAAAACTTAGACAATCCAGAGGAGTGCCCAGGCAGTAAAGTGTTTGTAGATGCATATGTTATCATTACACAGGGAGTGTGACTAAGGTAGACAGGAACACTTACACCTGCTGGTAGCTTGATGAGGTAATTAGCTCACCAGCTGGAGAAGCTAGGAAGGAAAGCAGGTAGTATAAATTCCAAACCCAGGGACCAGGAGAGAGTGTCTCATAATTGTCGCTATGGGGTGTATTGTACCTGGAGTTTAAGGAGACAAGCCATAAACACAGGTGGTCAGTGTAATTTGATTGACCTGTATGCTGCTTAATTCACCAAGGGCTAACTAGCCAAGAGTTTCCAGGAATTGAAGGGGTGATTCTCTGGGTTTCCACTTGACAGCCAGAAAGGTTGAGAGGCAGCCCACGTGAGGACAGGCTGAACTGGAAAAACATGGGAGGACTGATGTGGTGGCCAGGAGGACAACAGAAAGAGATAGAGAGGACATGGCAGGCATTCTAGCTGACCCAGCAAACAGAGCGATGATGATAGATGGAGCAACAGTGAGTATTTCATGAGTTCATGGTGGAACAGAGCTGGGTACAGCAGCATATAATACAAAATGTGACAAGTCTTGCCATGAGGAATGGAAGTCAGGGAAGGGGAGGCTGGGACTCTGTGAAATGGGCCCTGGGGATCACCCTCATGCATTCTTACTGACTTTTGGAAGCATTGCTACTAATGCAGGCTGGAATAAAGGGTTATGGGCTTTACAGT
The DNA here is from genome assembly GCA_007922305.1 of Dermatemys mawii. Classification (NCBI taxonomy): domain Eukaryota; kingdom Metazoa; phylum Chordata; order Testudines; family Dermatemydidae; genus Dermatemys; species Dermatemys mawii. The sequence goes on from ML677342.1 coordinate 20,696,705, forward strand.
TAGTCTCTTATCTGACAGGAGAAGCCCAAGTAGCTTATGTGACGTGCGAGGAACAGACCAAGAACTTTGATATGTTAAAAGTTGCTGTATTGGACCATGTAGGTTTGTCAGCCAAAAGATAACGATAGAAATGTTGGCAGCCATATTGTAAGGCACAGAGCATTTGAGCAGAAGTTAACTGATTGAACCAACCAATAGCTGAGACAAAGAGGGCAAGATGTTGAAGTACTGTGATCTTAAACAGTTTATGCAGAACCTCCCAGATACCTCTAAGGTCTGGGGGAGGAGACACCAACCAGAGACACTGGAAGCAGCAGTAAAATTGGCCAAAATGTGTAGAAAAGCTGATTTTTTTCCGAAAGAAAGTGTCTTGTCCTATGCTAGTGGGTGAAGGGCAGGAAAAAAAGCAAGATTCCTTAAGCAGTAATGCCTGTGCTTGTGAGATGGGGTGGGGAGGGGGAAGCCACTTCAGCCAGCCAGGATAAAACCATTTACTCCTCTCACAGGTAGTGGGTCACTTTAAGTGGGACTGCCCATATATGGAATGCAGACTGGGGAGATACTGCAACTCATTAGTCTGCTCATTAGTGCAGCGCATGCTGGCTGGTTTCGGAAGTGGAATTCTCTAGGCAGAGAATGCATACATGGGGGTGGGGGAAAGTCTATCCAGTAGCACCAGTCCCATTGGCAGTACATAGGAAGTGCTGGTGGAAAAGGGCTGGCATAATAAGACCCTTGCGCCATCCTGTGGTCATGGGGATTGATTGGAACCCATTCCTTTTAAGCAGAAGGATGGACCTTGAGGGAAGGAACCTCAGTAGAGACTCAGGTCTTGGGGTTAAACATGGAACCCAGAGCCCACAGGGAGAGATATGAGAACCCAAAATGGAAGATGACAAGCTGAGAAAGTGGGGACCAGTAGGAAAGGCCCAGGCAAAGGAGAAGTGGGGAAATGAAGACTCCTAGACAAATACCAAGAAACTGAGGCCCAGATGGAGAATACTGGAGCAGAAGAGAAGCTGGAAAAAGGGGTAAAGGAGCAGGAGTGCCCCACGCAAGGACAGTCTGAAGAAGGGATGGCAGGCATGCCATAGCTGGGGGGCCTGGAGGAGGGAGTGACCTTCAAAGGCCTAACCCCTAAATGGGATCAGAGACCCTTGGAGTGTGAGGGGTTAGTTGAGGAAGAAACCCCAGTGTGTTTTACACAGGATGGGGGTAGATCCCAAGCCAGAGTCTGTAGGTTGTCCCTGATGTGATGACCTGTGGGACTTAACTGCATTGTGGGGTAAAGCCTTACCTAAAAGTCCTTGTTCTGGGGATGGAGGATGGAAAATCCACTCAGGTGGCCCATGGAAAGGCAGAGTAAGGGGATTTCAGGGACAGTGTGGGATTGCTGCCTCCACAAAGAAGGTAGACCTGGCTCAGGGAGAAAACTGAACTGTGGTGGAAAGTCGGGAGGCCTAGCTGAGCAGGGAAGATAAAGGAGACGGGTATGTGACAGGATGCTGTTAACAGCTTTAAATGGGGTTCTGCTAGCCTGCACCCTGCTCACTTAACTGGGTGTTCTTAGGTAGAAAGGGAGCACTTACACCTGCTGGTAGCCAGATGAGTTAATGAGGTAATTAGCTCACTCCCTGGAGGACCCATAACACACAAGCCTAATCCAAGGAGCAGGAGAGGGTTCCTCATAACTAGTGCTATATGGTAGTATTGTACCTGCTAGTTAAGAAGGAGATGAACAATAAACACATGTGGTGTAGATAGTTTGGTGGAGCTGTATGCTACTTAATTCACCTAAGAGGGCTTACCCGTCACGGGCTTCCAGGAGCTGAAGGGGAAACTCATTCACCGTGTGGCAAAACTTCCATTAACTTCCAGGAGACTAGGATTTGAACCTAAAAGCATTTTGCATGTCTGAGAACATTTTGCAAGAGTTTGCACCCCCTGCTAGTCCCATGAGAGATGTACTACTTGCCAGGATGATGCATGTGTATGTTTTGGAAGAGGGAATGTAAACAGAAAACTGTACAAGTAGAAATGTTTTAACCTTGTAATATAAAAACAACTAACATTCAACAATCTGTTACGAGGAAATGACCAGAATCCTTCAATATCATAAGCACTTCATTATAGACTATATTCTCCTTTCATAATTGGTTTGCATGATATAAATATTTGAAACAATTTCAGTACATATTTCAGACATTTATGATGTCACATTAGCAACTGTATTTGCTATACTCCCAGTCTGATGGTTTTTATTTGCTGTTGTACATAATGCATGTACTTATTAATAGTATGTAAGTAAAATACACAGATTGGGCAGAAAATGTTACTTCCGCTACAAAAGTCTCATGTCGGGTAGAAAATTCTAAACAATGCTAATAAGGTTTTATAGCAAACTAAGTGTAGAGAGGAAAGTGGCCCAGAAATTAGGGTATTAACCTGAGACTTATGTAGTCCTGAGTTTGGTTCCCTGCTCTATCACAGACTTCCTGTGTGACTAGACAAGTCACTTAGCCTCTCTGTACTTCCATTCCCCATCTGTCAAATTAGGATCACGGAACTCCCCTGTCTTACAGGATGTTGTGAGAGTAAATACATTGAGAGTTTCTCCGCTACTGTGGTACTGGAGGGCACAAATATATATTCTATACAGGTATATGCAAGCGGTGTTGTAACGGTATTCGTCCCAGGATCTTAGAGAGACAAGATGGGTGAGGTAATATTTTTTTTTTTATTGGACCAACTTCTGTTGGTGAGTGTCTCATATACCTTGTCCCTCTATGGGCTTGTTTTTAGCATACTCATCGCTGTCAAGTCCGAGCGTTTTTCAGTAGTGCGTTAAGCAACATCTATTATGCATTCTTTATTCTCTCATCCTTCTTCCCTCCACCCCCAGTGTGTGTGTAGTGGAGTCTCTCGTTTTGGTAGGGATCTTTGTTTGTTTTTCATTTTGGGGGAGGTGGTTAATCTGCATGTTGCAATGTATGCATGTTGGAGAAGGCAAGGTCTAAGAAATATGCCTTACACTTAGAGCAGAATGTGGTGAACTTTGATGGTCCTTAGTTCTTGCGGGAGTTCATTCTTCGTCTCAGATAATGTCTGAGATAGTTCTCTCTCGCACAGAAGAGCTTTGTTCTTATGATAACAAGTTGTCATCCTCCACCTTCATCCTGCAATTTTAGGAGATCTCTTAGAGAGCCTGGACCCAGGCCTTGGAGTGCCTTGAACATAATTAACAAGATACCTTAGAGATCTCACCATGCTCGAGCCAGACAAGTGGAACTGGCCATTAATAACAGACCAGAAGGCTCCTGTAGGCTCATTTTCCTGTGTTCTACCTGTAAAATGGCCCGTAGTCTCCTCTGGCATATTTTTATTAAGAAGCTTTATTGACTGGTCTGTCAATAAAAACTATAAGCAGTAGGGTGGGACAAAAGGGTTGAGAAATAAGGAATACAAGCGAACTTTCATCCAAAAATGTAATGAAACAGAACTCTTGAGGTTACAGCAAGTTCAGGTTTCCTGCTTCCATCTTCTTGCAAGAATGGAAAGTGGCTGCAGCAATATATTGTGAGAGGGGCCTTCTGTTATCAGCATTGCTAACACCAGACACCCATGGAAACGTCCCAGGGAAAGCATGCTGTGACCATTTCTAAACCAAAGAGCTGCAGAGAGTGCTGAATAAGGTCTGGTTATCTTGGAAACTCAGCACCTGAATCTTTAGAAGTGATCCTGCTGAGTTTTGCACTGCTCAGGTGCACTGTACATCGACAGTTTGCATGGTGCAGTATGCTCCAGTGCAAACTGTATATAAAAGCTTGGGGCAGGAACTATCTCTGTGTGGAGAGCATCTAGCACTTTCTGGGCCATGCTGCAGTCTAATAACTAACTCTATTAATGCTATATAGATGCATTGAATTCTATACCTTTCATGAGTAGGATGGGAGTGAGGCAGGAATCCACAACTACCTGGGTCCATCAGCCGACCCTCCACCATGTCTGCCAGCTGCGGACACCATTAAATGGAAGAAAGAGGATCTTTAGCCCAGTAGAAAGGCTTAATGTCTCCAAGACGCATTGTGCCAAGAGAAAGCAACAGGGACTGCAGCATTGTGAAGTGCATTGTAGATGTGGCAGTGAAGTGAATGAAATAGGATGCATCCTGTATGTGTTGAGGCTGGAACCTCTTCTCAGATATTGAATAAACAATGACAATGATGTAAAGATCTAAAAAATCCCTGACAGGATATGGCCCACTTTTCTCATCACTGCTGTCTGGAAATTCAAATGTGATGCCAATTGAACATGAACATGTGTTTCTAAGTTCATTCATGCCAAGTGGAGCTTCTAATATTTTGAAACTTCAACTGGTCTGAACAAAAGGAATATGGTTTCTCTTTTTAAGTCCACTGTCTCTTTGTATTGCCTTTGTCTTCTCACTGGTTGCCTCTATACCTTAAAGATCAAATACCATTACTACTCATTATAACATCCTGTGTCAGCTGTAATTTTTCCCCATGAAAAATTTCAGTGAAAATGAACTTTTCATTTTAATCTAATTTTTTTGCAAAAGTCTTCAGCTTTTCATCAAAAAGCCCAAAAGAACCCAAAAGACCAAGCATTTTTCAGAGTGCCAACAAAAATCTTCATATTTTTAAATAAAAATCTTTTTGTAAATACCCCTCTTTTCAGCAAACCCCTGTACAAAACTTTTTGTCAACAATTTTTTGAATGGTTATGCTAATAACTATATCCCTTCCCCCCCCCCCCAAAAAAAAAAAATTGCTTGGGGCTGTGTATAAACACTTCAAATATCAGAAAGTTCCAAACAATATGAAAGAGCACTCACAAATGTCAAAGAGAAGCAATGTATGATGAGTCTCTGTAGAATATCTAATTTCCACTAAAAGGTGCCATTATGGCAAGTCAGTGCAACACTTTGGTTTTTGTTTTGTTTTTGAGATGGGGTTGTGATGTAAGGGCATGAATGCAGAAAGGAATATTAAGTGGAAATTATTGTCTCTTTGTGTATAATGCTATCCGAGTGCTAATTTCTCTGTGTTTTGTAAATATTTTGAACATTGATCAAGGGGTAAAAACATTTTTAGACCCTCTCACCCCAAGCAAGCAAGCTTTAGATCATAAAACTAACTATGACCAGCCTAAAATGTTAAACGTTCCTTTCTTGTGTGATGTTGGAATCCTTCATTACAAAGCAACTGCATAATCATCTGTAAACACCATGTATGTGCCTAGGCGTTCGTCAAGTGCAATAAATAGCCTTTGTTCTTTGAGAATCGTTTGTAGGCTTCCTCAATAATGGTTAAAGATTATAAATAATGCCATTTAAAATGCTGTGTTTTTATTATTTTCTTTGGAAGGTCACGGCTTTTTCTAGTGGCGGGGGTGGGGAACCCCTGAAGATGGCAGTTGACGAAGTGCTTCTATAAAACTCATGATTTTACTACCAGGAGAAGTGCCCTTTCAGGGCTGTTTGCCCAAAGCAGAAGTAATTTTCGATGACAGATTAAATTAATTACATGTCTGCATTCTGTAGGTCTATTCCTAGGATTTATACTGTACCAGGGCATTTCTCATACTTACAGTTGCTCTAGAATCTAATCAGAAAACAATTTGCCTTTTGTGGCCAGTGTTCAGCAAATTCTAGTTGTACCAATTGCACCTTTTTAGGTGAATTGCATCTAATTTTATCACTTGCATACAGACACTCACCTCTCTGTACTTTCAAAGAACTTTGAATACCACTGTGTAAATAGACTTGTGTGTAAGTTCTCTGACACAAGCAATTTGTTTGCCATTTATGCATACAATCAGTTCAACCAGTGTTTAGTGCATCAGTTCCTTTCTGAGCAAGAATCTATCCTTCATTTTATCCTTTAGTGGGGCCAAGTCTTGCTATCTGCTCATTAGAGTCACAACACTTGTACATATCCAGGCTATGTCAAAGTACAATGGTGTACGGATTCCCAGTTTGTGTTTCGGCCCATCCCTATCTTTATCATTTTGCAACCCTTAAGTGTGTGTTTGCAGAACATTTTTAGAGCATACTGATAAAGACACACATTTTCAAGAACACTTGAGATCTTTCACCTGTGTTTAATTGTGAGTGGTAACTAATGCATGCAATACATAGGTAGGGTGGAGGGTTGCTAAAGATCAGGAGCCAATAAATACTGCTTCGAATATATAGATTCTTCAACCACCAGTGCGCAAAGACAGAATCTAGCACACTCTGGGCTACATTGCTGTCTCAGTAATAACTAACTTAGTGGTGGAGAAATGTGAGAAACATCGTGTAAGTCAGAAGGAAACCTTTCTTCTCTTCTCTGATGTTCAGGCTGCAAGGATCGCGTCATGGACATAATTCTTATAAATGATGAACCTTCTTCAAAATCGTAAAGTGCAAGTGAAACTCATTATTTTCAGCATAATTCATTTGAGTAGCAAATAGCACAACTATTGCCGTTCTAGAACAAGTATTGCCTTCTCTGGGTTGGTGCAAAGGCTGGGGAAGTTGCAAGGAGCCTTCCACAGATGTTTATGCACACCACATACACCCTATGCAGGGGTGAAACATAATACTCATGAAGAATCAGGGCCGGCTCTACCTTTTCTGCCGCTCCAACCAGCTCTGCCATTCTTCCCTGGCAGAGCTGCCAAGGTGTGCCACTGAAGAAGGGAGAGCGATGCCCAGAAGGCCGCCCTGGCACCTGCTTGCTACGCTGGAGCTTGGAGCCAGCCCTGTGAAGAATGCAGGCACCATGGATATAAACATGTAGTTCTCCTATATCACTTTTATTTAGTACATCTTGAAGCACTTTAGAAAGGAGATTGGAATCACTATTTCCATTTCAGAGATGGGGAAACTGAGGGATGGAAGGTGAAGTGATTTGTCTGAGGTCACTGGCAAAGCCAGGAATAGAACCCATGCCCTTGAAGACCCACTCTGGTGCTCTAGCCACTAAGTCACACAACTCTGAAGAGAAATCCGAATATTAGCTACTCTGTGATGGGATGTTTAACCCACACAAACATGCTGTGAAAGGGTTAATATGGGCCTGAGAAGCCAAATAACCTGACTACTCGCACCTTGAGGTTGGGCCAGGCTTAATTAGAAACAAAGCCAGCCTTCTTTCCATAAAGAGTTGTTTGAGTGCTGTTGGAGGTAGGAGCCCTAGAAGAGAAGAAATAGGAAGCAGGCTGAGAATGTACAAGGGAAGAAGACTAGATGGATTTTGGCAGGGGTGAGCTGGAAGCCTCACTGAGATGGAGGAACTTGAAGAACTGGAGCCTACCTGAACCCCTGAGTAAGGGAAGGAGGGTCCCAGACCCTTGATCACGGGGTGGATTGAAGCACAGTGTAAAGTAGCAGCGGTTGGCCTATGATGAGGTGGCTGCTGACTGAGGAGGTTGAAGGTCTGGTTTTGTGTGTGTTGTCCTTTTGGTAAAGGACTCTGTAGCCCCAGAATGGACAGGACTCTGTGAAGTGGTCTGGCTGGAGGGCCAGGACAACCTATGGTGAAATTGGCCAAAGAAAAGTGGGGGGTTGAGGGGCAAACTGGGGCACTGCTAATGCAGTGCCACATCTGGCTACAAAGGAGGGTAGCAACTTGTCACATACCCAAAAGGTAGTGCAGAGAAGGCACAGCGCTGGTCCCATATCAATAAGTCCAGCTCATGGGGCACTCTGTACTCATTGAAAGTGTGGAAGAACTCCCATTGCAGTGTACGCTTCTAGGCGACTCCAGGAGAAGTTCTGAGTAAGTCCCACGGCATCATCAGAGAAGTGCTTCTGAATCATGGCCCCTCTACATTGCCTCCAGCAGAGAAAGTGATTTAAGTGCCTTAGTTTCATAATTTTTCCCCCTTGTCCTGCGCAAATCTGGTGCCCTTAAAAGATGCCTGTGTTTAAAAATCAAACATAAAGAACAAGGGAAAGTCTAAGGCCATGGTTACACTTACAGGATTATAACGGTATTGTTACAGCTGTCCTCATATACAGCTATAGTGATAGCGCTATAGTGTGGCCACACTGACACCCGCCAGTGGTATAGTGTGGCCACATTTGCAGCACTTCAGGCGGCATTGGGAGCAGCGCATTCGGGCAGGTATCCCAGCATTCAGCTGGGTGCAACGTGCTTTTCAAACAAGGGGGGTGAGCGGGGACGTGTTGTGTGTATGGGGAGGGAGAGAGCCAGTGGTTTTTGTGTCCTTCTGAGAGCCTGTCAGCACCTGTCCATTCACAGAGAAGATTAGTGGGCTTTGTTTTCACACAGGCTCCCTCCGTAAACATCTGCATTGCTTATCTGCCGAGTTAAGAGAGAAACTCTAAAAAGGTACTTCCGCATTCCTCAAGCCGAGTTCAAAAGAAAGGGAAGAGACGTCAATTGCCTTAAATAGCTCCAGGCATCTCAAGAGATCACTTGTAGCACAGTGGGTGTCCACATTCTTGCCGTAGCACTACAGTGGGAGCGCTACAGCCCTTATTCCCCATGTGGAGGTGGATTACCAGGAGCGCTATAACTCCGAGGTTATAGCACTCTATGTGCCTCGCCAGTGTGGACAGGTAGTGAGTTATAGCGCTCCTGACAGCTTTATAGCGCTATAAAGTGCCAGTGTAACCAGGGCCTAACTGGTTATGAAGGGCAGTTGCTGGGTTCCTTGGCCACTGGCCTAGGGGGACAATAACTAGACAGTTTGAAAGGATTAGCTGTATTAGGAGGGGAATTTAATAAAAATAAAAGAAAAAATGAATTTTGTCAATTAAGTCACACCACAGTGTGAGATAAAAATTCTAGATGCAGAAAATTAGTAATGATGTGGCAAGTTTATAACCAAACTTCTCTAGCATAGCTGATGCCTGGTACAGCTTTAATATCCAATTGAAATAATCTCAATTTTCCCAAGGAAATCTAAAATCAGAAGTGAAGGGGTTAAAACTAAGTTGATGTTTTTTGAACTTACAGGCCCCACCAACCATGAACAAGACTTCATTTTATAGCTTAATGTAGGTCTCTTTTTCCTTTTGAAAAATGATCTGACAAGAAATATAAACAGTCCTTTGTAGAACCCTTTAAAATCACCCCTTTATTTATCTTCATCATCATCATTTCTAGAAGATATGCTTTATAATAAACAATGTAGGCAGAGTTGGGGAATCGACATAGAAGGAAGAGCACAGACTCTCATGAGAAGTTGAAGCAAAGTGCATTTAAAAATTCTTATGGGGGCTTTTGACCATATTTTTCTTCTTTACATTTACTTGTTTTTCTTTGAGATATGTGCATTTCCCTCTAATTCTGCAGCGATAAATAAAGATCACATTCTACAAAAATTCTCCACTTGGAAATACTTGGCATCCATATTTTTCTGTGCAAGTCTACAGTTTTATTTTTACAAGCTAAGGATAATATCTCACACATGGATAAAGATGTTAAGAGAACACAAATTGCAAAGTCAAGCACAACAAAAGTTAAGAAATGCCAGAATTAAGGTTGCCTGTGCAACTTGAATTCAATTCCCTTGAGTATGGATTATGATAGTCTTTAATTACATGACTACATATTATTTCCACAGGACCCTGCCTCATTTCATGCACAGGATGGATGGGGCTCAGTTAAGGAGAAGCTATTCAATATTCTGCTTTCTCCTCATTGTTCAATGTGTGGCTCTATGCCATAATTACTGCCTGCTATTCAAACTCTACACCAAGGATGGAATTATTCATTTCTTCACAGGCTTTTCTATGAAGCTCATTATAGTACCTGAATACTTCACACACATTAATTAATTTATTTTCACAACAGCCCTGTAAGGTGAGGGGCTTATGTTATCCCCAATTTGCATGTTGGGAACTGAGGCACAGAAATTAAGGACAAGTGTATCCACTAGTTTTGGATGCTCAATTTGAGACATCTAGGACCTGGAATTTTTTTTCAGAGCACTTCATATTTTATAACACTTTATACGTTCAAAACACAGCTCCCATTAACTTCAGTTGCAGCTCTTGGTACCCAGCACTTCTGCAAATCGGATCCCATGGTCTCAAGACCGGCACCAAGAAAATGACAGAAACACAGGCTATAGCCACACTAAAAGCTAAGGATGTGATTTTGATTTTCCCCTTGCTTGCGTGCACCTACCTATGCTAGCTCTCGTCAAGCTAGTGCAAGTATAAATAGCAGTACAGCATGACCATCGGCAGCAGAGGCACAGCTGAGCCATGCCAAGTACAAACTTACCTACACCAGTATGTATGGGCTCAGCACAGCTCATCTTTGTGACTCTGCTACCTATGCTACTGCAACCACACTGCTATTTATACTCCCACTAGCTCAATGAGAGCTAATGCAAATATGTGTGCATGAGCAGGGAATCACATCCTTAGCTCACAGTGTATACCTTACTGACCCCCTCTGAATACTTGAATGCAGAATCGTTAGAGCAGATAAACGATCTGGCCCTCTGGCTATCCATCCAATGCTTGTCACCTATGCTAGCATCTCTTGAACTTTTAAAAGTGTGAGTTTAACTGCAGGTTTACAGTCAACTTTTCTTCATCCAAATGATCTACATTCAGCTGGGAATTTCCTTCCCATTACTTTTTCATGTCTACTGCCCTGTAAACTCTAGATTTATAAGGTAAATGTGTTTTCTTTCACTTTTACCAGTGCCCTTCTTGGACTCAGGCCTTGTCTCTGCTACCCATGTAAGTTGACCTTAATTATGCTACTCCAGCTATATGAATAATGTAGCTGGAGTCAACGTAGCTTAGGTCAACTTCCCATGGTGTCTTCGCTGCACTGCATCGATGAGAGACGCTCTGCCGGTCGACTTGCCTTACTCTCCTCGGGGAGCTGGAGTGCTGTGCCATCAATTTAGTGCAGCGGTAGTCAGAGCACAGGCCAAGTCTGGACCACCAGACACTTTTTTTGAACAGACCATGAAATCTTTTTATTTCCTTATTGTTATTGTGGAGTGAAAAGATGTTACTCTGGAGTCTGGATGTAAGCTTGCAGTGACTCACCCTCGGCGCCTCCTGCTGGTCCTTCTGGGAATTAGCTTGATCCAGCCCTCTAGAGAACCCTCTTCTGGGTTTGGTCCTGCTCGCTACTGGCCCCGGTGCCCTCTTACCTTGGGTGCTGCGCCCTGCAATACCTCCACCGTCTCAGGGTCACCCCTTCCCAGGGGAACCCCCACCCCCTATCCCCACCTTGCCTCAGTCTAGGCAACTGTCAGTCACCACTTGCTCCCCACTCCCTGGCGCAGACTGCAGTCTAATTGCCACTCATCACCGGCAAGGGGGGTTGGCCTGCTGCCCCTGCAACCCCTGTATCCCTTGTGGGACCATCTACCAGGCCCTGCAGCCTGGGGGTTTCCAGGGTGGAGCTTCGCCAGCTCCTCTAGCCTAACCCCAGCCCTGCTCCACTCTGGGTATCCTATCAAGCCTCCCCAGCAGCCAGGCCCATTTCCCTCTGCAGTCAGAGGAGACTGTGTCTGTTGCCTTGGCCTCTCAGCCCTTTATAAGGGCCTGTGGAGTGTTTGGGGCGTGGTCACCCAGCTGACCCTACTCTCCCAATCAGCCTGGGCTTTACCTTACTGCCCCAGCCTTCTCCCTGGGCTGACTTTAACCCTTTGTGGCTGGGAGCGGGTAGCCACCCCGCTACACTGGACCTCAACTATACCTTGGCCAAGAAATTTGGAGCTTTACAAAAAATTGACTATCCCTGATTTAGTGGGTCTTCATTAGACCTGCAAAATTTAGCAAAATCTTCATTAGACCTGCAAAATCAACACCTACTGCATCTACTGCAGCAACTTGGATCTCCCTGGTAGTGAAGATAAGCCCTCAAATTGAAGAGATGTACTTCATTGTACTATAAATCAGTCCTTTTCACTGATGTTTTAGGTGTCTGTATTTTCCACTGAAGCATGTGGACATTTTTGAAGTGTCATGCTGCATGTACTCTTCTGCATACATTCAAGTACAGGCATCTTGGGAGCCCTGTTGGGTGTCCTGGAGAAAGCAGGAGGATCTCTTATTTAACGTAAACTGAGATAAGGGCACTATGGGAAGATTTAATTCCTGTTTTTAGGATTCAAAACCATCCTTTTTAATAAAAAAAAATTGTGAGGGGGAGCATGTACAGTTTGTAAATTTGGAATTTCTCTTCCGCTGGCATCACAAACTATTCTCACGATGCAGCTGTCATCAAAGTATTATGTGCTTCAGCAATGAAATGTATGGATACACTGTTGCGTCTGTAGTGTGTATGTGTTAAGACAGAGCAAAAACACCAAGATACAGGGTCTGATCCAAAGTCCACTTAAGCCAATGGATGTGAGGAAAGTGAAGGTGTTCCTAACTGATTTTTTACTTTGTGGTAGGAAGTTCATATGTATTTCATGCTGCGATCTTAACTACCTCTGAAGCACTTTTTCTGGTATGGTTTAATCAACAGCCCAATGTTGGCACAATCAGGGCAATCGGACACGGAGACAAAAAGTGGCCTTCTTCAAGAGCTGGCAACCTCTTTCTGTGGATGTCCCACGGATTGAGGATTTCCCAGTACTACTTAGTTTCAGGTAGATTGGGTGTACTACGAAAGACCAGACCAGAGCTACTTTGTATGGAGAGAGAAATCTTTAATATTTTTAATGGGAATTGTGTGATTATGGGAGACTTCAATTTCTCCAACTATAGATTGGAGAACATGTGTTAGTAATAACAGTAGGACCCAGACATTCCTCAATGTGATAGCTGAGAGATTTCTTCACCAAATAGTCACCAACCCAACAAGAGGGGATGCCATTTTCGATTTAGTATTGATGACCTTAGAAGAATTGGTTGTAGGAGACAACCTTGGTTCAAGTGATCACGAGCTAATTCAGTTTAAACTAAATGGAAGGATAAACAAAGATAGATCTGCAACTAGGGCCCTTAATTTCAAGAGGCAAACCTTAAAAAATTGAGGGAATTAATGAGGGAAGTAGACTGGACTGAAGAACACAAGGATTTGAAGGTGGAGGAGGCTTTAAATTAAAGTCAAAGTTGCAGAAGCTATTTGAAGCTTCCACCCAAAAAGGGGCAGAAAATGTATAGGGTTGCAGATCAATTAGGGTGGGGAGGGGTCTGTGGAGGGGGAAATCAGGGGCCAAGGTGCAGGGGGGGTTGGAGGTTCTGAGGGGGGTGGGAGGTGGGAGAGGGCTGGATAGGGGGCCAGATTGTTTGAGGCAGCACAGCCTTCCCTAACTGGCCCTCCATACAATTTTGCAACCCCAATGTGGCCCTCAGGCCAGAAAGTGTGCCCACCTCTGGGCTAGGTGATCGTGATGGTCCCTTCTGGCCTTGAAGTCTATGAACTAATAACTGTCTAAGAAAATTATGAACAACGCAGTCTCTGATCCATAATAGAGCTCTTGTCAGTGTCAATAAATTATGTTCACCCAGACTGAATGCACTTGGCCTTTTTAAAAAGTAGTATTTAACAGGGACAAGCTTGCAAAGAGGTTTCAACCCTGGCCCTATTATATTTTAAACAGTCCTAAATTACTGAATCTGAAATATATTGCAGTTTCAAATGTTTTAAAAATAAGCAAAGTATTTTATGAGACCATAAATATATGAAGCATTCATTAGTTTGCCACATGGGACAGTTGTGAAAGAGCTACAAAACATCATACATAAGGAATCTGTCAAAAACAGGCCAGAATCCAAATTGAAGAGATCCAAACAAAAGATAAGGCTTAAAGAGAGTAAAAAGGAGTTGTCCAGTAGCAACTGGAGGAGAATTGGTGAGTCTCTCTGACATCCCTGTTGTGAAGACCTTGGATTGTCTTGCTTATAGATTAGTCTTTGTGTGCAAATCATCATAGCCCACAGGAGTATGCCTGTCAGGAAGCCTCCCTTCAGGGGTTTACATATGCCTGACACACTATGGATGAAGTTGAGAAGAGGGAATCCACAATTAAAATTCTAACAATTTGCAGATAAGAGACATTCTTCTGTGGCACCAGAACAGCACATTAAAATCAGACATATGGGAATCCCAAGAAAGTGATTGAAGATCTGTATATTGTGACAAAGCTCTGTCCTTATCTTCGTGGATCCTGCGTTTCCTGGCAATTGTAGTCATTAGTCCTTCTCAATGACTACAGGATATGGGAGTTTAGGAACTACGCCCACGGTCACTTCAGTGGGGTTCCCCTGAACCTCTGTCTCCACCGGGATGGTGGGGTAATGGCTTACGGCCCCATGCACGCATGTCACTGCTACGTGTTTGGCTTGCAGCAGCTGCCTACTTTTTATCAGTTTACCCGATATAAGTGAGATAGCACTCCCAGAGTCCACAAGCGCTGTAGTCTCTACTCCATTTATCTTCACCAGTCTGGTGTAGTTATGTGGGGCTAACGCAACCCTTGCAAGGTGGATAAGGGAGCACGGGACCTCCCAGTCCCCAAAGTTACATTGCGCAGGCTCCTTGGTGTTGGGACACTGTGCAGCTATGTGTCCCCACTCCCCACATTCATAACATCTATACTTGCTTCTAATCATTTCCCTATCATGGGAGTTAGGGGATTTAGACCCATGGTTCCCCCCACTTAGACCAGTCCCTTCCTTCTGGGATCCCCCATGGTTTTCAGCCCGCCCTTCCTTCTACCTAGGATTTCCTGGGGTTTTGGTCGCCCAACCTTCCAGGGTTGGGTTCGGGTACTTGCTCCGAAAGGGGCCTTCCTTAGGTAGTCGGGTCAACTCCCTGGCTGTCATCCGTCTTTCTACCAGTGTGATCATCTCGTCGTAGGTGGATGGATCATTCTGACCTACCCACTTGCAGAGATCTGGTGGCAATCTCCGCATGTAATGATCTATGACCAGAGTCTCCAAAATCTCATTCGGGTTGCACGCCTCGGGCTGTAACCACTTCCGTGCAAGGTGTATGAGGTCAAATAGCTGGGACATTGGGGGTTTGTTCTCCTGGAACTTCCACTCATGGAACCTCTGGGCCCATACTGCTGCTGTCACCCCTGATCGTGCTAGGATCTCTGCCTTCAGCCAGAGATAGTCAATGGCATGTGTGGCAGGCAGGTCAAAGTAGGCCTTCTGGGCCTCTCCACACAAAAAAGGGGCGAGAATGCTGTCCCACTGCTCCTGGGGCCATGCCTCACGCTGAGCAGTCCTCTCAAATGAAAGGAGATATGCCTCAACGTCATCTTCTGATGTCATCTTTGGCAGATAAACAGTGGCCCTCAGGGTTCGCATCCTGTCAGACCTTTGGGGCTGGGTGGTGAGGATCTTTAGCTGATCCACTACCTCTCACAAGAGGGCACGATCTTGGATTGCCTGGTTCATCAATAATTGATTAGTTTCCTGCTGAAGCCGCACAGACTCCTCTTGTGCTTTGGCTTGAACCCAGGTGGCCTCCTGCTGGGCTGCCATGGCTTGTGTCAGAGCTCTTATCTCCTCCATTGTGGCACAGACAACCAACCAAAAAAGTTCCAAAACCCCAGTGCACTTTTTTTAAAAAACCACTTCTTTCTTCCACCACACTGTGTTTGATGATCCCACCTCTAACACCAATTGTGACAAAGCCCTGTTCTTATCTTCATGGATCCTGCATTTACTGGCAGATCTTCACTAGCCTCAGAGGCTCACTGTGACCCTCCACGTAGCCCTTCTCTCTCTAGAGACAAGGTCACAGCCTATTGAGCCATTTTCATCATAAGCTAGTGAGGAGAAGCTATCCTTCCTGGCACAGTCTCTATTATCTCCCAATCTCAGAGACTAATTAGGGGAGGCAGAAAGTGGGGAGCCCAGGCCTGCCCTCTACTCTGGGCTCCAGCCCAGGGACCCTAACAGTATCAGCTAAGATGGCTGACATTTTATCCACAAAACACAATACAATTCCCTGGGTTACTTCCCCACAGCAGTCCCTGCTTCTTCAAACTCCACTTCACCCTTACCTCAGGGCCTCCTTCCTTGCATACAATATGTTGTCCACCACTCAGTCTCACCAACAGCACAACTTCCTCCCACAACTCCTGACACCCACACCCACCTAACTGGGAGGTTTTTATCTAGTTTCAGCCAGTCCCTGATTGGCTTCAGGTGTCCCAATCAGGCTAGCTGTTTCTACTCTTTTCTAGAAGGTTGCATTGGTACCAGGGATTTGTTTAGCCTGAGACTAACATATCTATTCTTTAGCACTTTCCTATAGCCATCCGGCCTTGCCCCATCACAATATCTTCTTTACTGTATTTCTTCCAGTTTCCCCGTCAAGATCCAATTTTATTCATTGATATTGCCATATAAAGGCCAATATCTAACTTTTTAATAGGATCTGCAGGTGCTTGGTCCCCTTCTGGATCATGCCTTTTGCTGAAAGAAATTATTTTCCACCCCATCATACTATTGCTGTGTGGTTCATGCTGTTAATGTGCAAAACCTAGGGTGTTTACAATGAAAATCATAATGGTTTTAAATCCTATAGGGCAGAGCATTGAGCAAGGGGTGGCAACATAACGTGCATCTTCTCATAAATAGCACTGAAAGCACTGTGACTGACAAACACATCCTGAGGTGCAGTTCCTCCCCTACTTCCTCTTTGCTCACAGAAAGTATTCATTTACTGCAACAGTAGTCAATTATTTTTTTGTCAAGGTATAGTCAAAGTCTAGACTCCAAAGATGACAATGATGATAAGCAAGTAAAAAGATTTCAGGGTCTGTTCAAAAGAATCTGGTGGTCTGAATTTGGCCCATGGTCCACCTATTGACAACCTTTGATTACTGCTTGCCTACACTAGCAGTAACTTACTACCCACCTCCTTTGTGCTACCTTAGCTACTCTGATGAGTGAGTACGAGGGAAGTGGAGCCAGGTTCTACCCATTCCCCATCTACTTGCTCCTGGCCGTTATCAAGTAGCCTCACTTACTCCTGTACACCTGGATGCAAGATCTCAGAGGCTCATAAAGTGTACAAGAGGGTGTCTGTGTACGGAGGGAATTCTTCCTCTTGGTCTTTTGCACAGGCATGTAATCAAAGTGTCTGGCTTGCCCATAGTTAGACTTGGTGGAATTTAATTTTTATTTTATAATTTGCAACCGATATTAGTTTATTTTCAGCCTTTTAAAAAATTGTATCTGTTTTTTGTTTTGAACTTTTATGGTTGAGGGAAATTATGGGGAGGGAGTATGTAGCGGGGTGACCTCCTGCCCTGAGGGAGTTAAAAGCAGCCCTGCAGAGGCTGTGGCTAAAGAAAAGTAGCTAAGCAGAGGGAAGGCAGCTGAGGGCTTGGCAGTCACGGCTGGGGCAATTAGGGCCCAGCTGGCCTGTATAAAAAAGCTGGGAGCCAGGAGCTCAGGACTCTCTCTCCAGTCTTGGAGGGTGGAGGGCCTGGCTTCCTGAGCACAGGGTACTTGGAGTGAAGCAGGGCTGGGGAGCTCCAGGCTGGCAGCTCCTGGTCCTAGGCCCAGGCCCAGGCCCACAAAGGTACAGGGTGGTAGAGTCAGGCAGCAGATTCCAAAAACCCCTTGACTATGATGACTGGGTTTTACACTGCAGTCTGCCCCAGGGAGTAGGGGCTTGATGATGACTGACAGTAGCCTAGACTGAGACAAGGTGGGGCTCTGTGGATTGGGGGTTTCCCAGAGTGGGGAGACCCAGAGGGTGAGGGTACTGCCAGGGGGCAGCACTCCAGGTTAGAGGGCACTGGGGTCTAGGGAGAGACACGGGGACAGCGGGACACCCATCTGCAGGGGGTGTTCTGTGCTGAAAACAAGATAATTCCTGGATGACCAGCAGAAGGCGCCGGAGGGTGAGTTGTTGCCCCGCTATAGGGTGTCAGACAATAATTGTTTAATTACAGTAGATGTTGAGGTTCAGAAATTTAAAGGTCTAACTGTTAAAACACAAATTTATCAACATCACCAGACAAAATATATAAAGTAAATATTCTTAAAAGTTCTCAAGTGGAATTTTGTGTTCTCTCTCTCTCTCTCTCTCTCTCTCTCTCTCTCAATATTTTTTCATAGGTTTGTGTATGTGTGCAGTGAAATCACCATATGTACACATCATTTACTGACACTTGCCAATAAAGATTGAATCTGTCCAAGCCTGTGATGCAGAACAAAAGCTATCTTTCAGTGTGGTTTTTACCATATCTTTACTCCTCACCGCAGAATGAGTTTTGGTTTCTAGGAGGTACATTATGTACAGTACTACACGAGGGCCTGAACTAATAGCCCAGAGTCAAACACTCTTTCTTGATTTATGATGTCTTTTAAGACTAACAGTGTTAAGAGCAGGAGTGTCTGTTTGCTTTATCACAGAGTTTAGAGGCAGCTGCAATATTTGGGTACAGATGTCAACCCGTTCCCTTCCTCCACCCCCATTAATGCTTGGATCTTCTTTGGGGTCTCTCATCTCAAATTAAATGCATATTCTTTCTGAAATGCATCTTTAGAATATATTTTATATACATGAAGGGTGCACTTTCTTCAGGCCGGTGGAACAGGATAAAATAATAACCTCTGTGATGCACAGGGTGTCCACTTGAACACAAACTCACACTAATATAGTAAATACCTCAGGGAGTGTGAGTGCTCCCTGTCTACTCTGTTGGCTAAACTCTACCCTTCACCTTTGTGTAAGGTCAGAGGGAGTTAGACATGGATCTAGGGCAATGTATGACCCACAGGCACATGGAAAACATTAAAAGAGTTAAACTTTAGGTTCCCTTTGTACCCCTGTAGTTTAAGCATGCCAAAAGCAGGTTCAATACTGTAGAGTTTTAAAAAAAAAATGAATTAAGAACTGCTGAAGGTAGACATGCTGGTAAACTGGTTTCTTTTGAATTTTTAAAATCATGAGTGTTGATGAAAAGGGTTGGAGGGGCAGCCTGAAGCCTTTGTTTATCCATGGAATGGGTACACTATTCAAATAGAAATGCAAGCTTCCTCACACAGCCCAACCAACAGGCCTCAGTTCTGTCCTGTAGGGGTTTCTCTAGGGATCCTGACTCAAAAAGGAGTCACAAGACTATGGGGGGGGGGCAGGAATTTTTACCTTTACTTCTGCATTGCTATCAGAGCTGAGTGGCTGGAGAGCAGCAGCTGCTGGCCAGGCACCCAGCTCTGAAGGCAGCACTGTCAGCAGCAGCAGTGCAGAAGTAAGGGTGGCGTGATATGGGAGGGTCGTTATAGCCTTAAATATTTTCAAAAGAGGGACCAGTCAAAAAAGTTTGAGAACCCCTTCCCCAGGCTGTCTCACTCCCTCATGCACACCCACCATGAAGGGGCAGCTTTAGCGCTACATGCACACACCATTCTAGCACTTTTGCGCTATCTGGTAATGCAGAGAAACAGACAAATGGCCTATTGAAATGAGCCCACTGTTGGACTTCCTGGATGAACTGTGTTTTTAAGTAGGTATTTGAAGGGGTGGGGTAGG
Organism: Dermatemys mawii; assembly: GCA_007922305.1. NCBI lineage: Eukaryota > Metazoa > Chordata > Testudines > Dermatemydidae > Dermatemys > Dermatemys mawii. The sequence goes on from ML677342.1 coordinate 20,716,180, forward strand.
AGACTATTTGGCACACAGAAGCGGGAGGCTGTCTCAGTGTGTAATGGTGGCAGAAAAGAAGTTACAATCCACTGTCTTAAGTGAATGCTTATATTTAGTCCACTGTAATTGACAGAAGATGCAAAGCGGTCTAATAGCCAGCTGTGAACCAGTACTTCTTCCTGTGTGTCTATTGCTGTTTTCTTGTTGTAACAAACCAGAGTACTGCTTGAACAAAAATCACAGCCTTTTGATTTTTCTCTTATCTATAGCATTTTGTATTTTTTATCAGTATAGCTATGCAGATTGGAAAAAAAAACTGTATCAAATGGACCTTTGGCTAAAATGTGGCAGCTGGTTTATGTCAAATGTGAATAATTTTACATCTTTGATCTTGCAACTGGGCCAGCACTTTTAATGACTCACACTAGACAGAATGAAATCTGTCTCTGAGAAAACAGGAGGGGTACCATTAATCTATTTTGTTAAATAAACAGAGTTGTAATAGCTCTTTAAGCTGAAGAGGATAGATCCTGAGCTGGAATGAAGCACCTAAGTATCAGCCAAGTTCTGTGAACCATGAATAGTGTGTATATAACAACTTATTGTGGTAGTGGTTTTTTTTGTGATATACAAGAACACATTCATTGTGTTACCAATTTAGCAACTGCATGAGAGAGAGAAATATTTGTAATCACTAGGTGCATTGGCTACACATTTCCCCCCCACTCACCCACTCCCTCCAAAAACATTTTAGTGGCTTTTTTCTTTATCTATTCAGCTTCCAGACTATGTATGTTGTATTGTCCTTTCACCTAAAAGACCTCCATTTAAAACTAATTAAAATCATATGTTTGATGCATGTTAGTACTATAGGGACTAGAACACATCAGGTTACATCAGGAATCACTGTTAACTAAATCTGCCCCTCTTTGTATGCACTGCATACAAGTGCTGCTAAGCGGAAGCCCAAGATAGTGACTATGGTAAACTGTTTTTCTCTCTTTCTAATCAAATCTGGGGTGCCTAGCCCAATGGCAGCTAAATGTCACTTTCTTCTGAACCTTAAGAAACAGGTGGCTTTTAGGGTGGGTCAGGCACAAGTCAGGCTATAGGGACTGTCCAGATTGTGGTCTTTTACAGCGTAATCACCTTATGAGAAAGGGCATGTCTACACTTGCCATTTAAAGTGGGAAAAGGCCCTTCTTTGCTCAAAAACTGTGGGAGCATCTACAGTTGCCAATGACCTTTTACAGTGAAACTCTGAAGGTTCAAAGCAAAAAGAAAACCACCCCCACGAGAGGCATACAGCTCTTACCAGTGATACTTTTGTGGTGATGTGCAAGTGAAGACATGTTCTTCCTGTTTACAGAGCTTTTAGCCTCTGCAGGATATCCCACAGTGCCTAGGTGACCACTCTGGTTAGCAGCTCTGCTGCTCTGATGCCAGGTAAATGGACATCTGCCCCTCCCCCTGTAAATCCCTGGGATCTTTGAAACTCCCCTTCCTGTTTTCTTGGCGAGTGCTCACTTATCTGGCCAGGTAACAATGCCTGCTCCACACGATCCCTTACTTGGAGCAATGCTGAGCTACTGGAGTTGCCCTCAGTGGCGATGGAAGTGCTGCAAATGACATCTGTGGAAGTAAGTGAGAACACAAACCAGCGCTTTTCTTTTACCAGTTCCCTATCACCAGTGAAACTGACCACGTAAAAACTGCGCAAGTGTAGAGGTAGCAAAAAAAAAGATAAGCATGTGTGTTGGTGGCTGGAAAAAAAAATCCTCCATATGGTCTGGGCTGGCTTAGTTTTGACCATGTGGTCAGGACCTTGTTAAATGCAAAGTAACTCTTTGCAAGCTGTTCTGGAAAAACACCAGTACCCTTCCAGTGGACTGTCTTAATATGGTCCACTAACAAGCTTCAAACCTATCAGCCTGCAACAGTTCACTGGGTTTTCAGTGTTAAGCCATTCAGCTAACATGATTTAGCCCATCGAGACAAGTCCTGCTGGAGCCTTTCATCAGACTGAGACAATAGAACCAATAGATTAAAATACTTGTAAGCAAAAGTGCCTGTAAAATGGCAACAGGTCATGAGAGGAGAGTCACTAGCATGATGCAATGTTAAGAGCATTCCCTAGTGTCACTAGAGCATTTAACAATCCCTAGAATGACCTCAGGGTTCAGTTCCAAGGTTGTTGCTTTTTTAGTTTTTTTTATTGATGACTTTGACTTAATGATTTGGATCTGTGTATGGGAGTCTTTCCATTGATTTCACTGGAGCTGGATCATGCCTTTAGAGATGGACTGCACCTTTAGAGTGGTAAAAAATTTAATATCTACACTGTGTGTGTATTCAGTCTTTACTCTGCACTGACTCAAGCAAACTCCCATTCAAGTCCACGGTAACTTTGGCTCAATCCCACAGTAAATAAGCGTTCTCCGACATCATAACTGGCATTGGTAATCAATGGATGCTTTCTGGAATCCTTGTAATGAGGTGGAGTGACCTCCCTGCAGACCTGAGGAGAAGGGACCATTAAACTCTCCCAGGTGGATAGAGTCAAACATGCCCTGCCCCCTCACTGGAAGTACCAAGGTGGGACAGCATATAAAGGGAGGGCTCTGTAACTCAGTGGGGATGGACCAGGGAAGGAGATGGACGTTTCCTTTAGGGAGCCAACCGCTCTGGCAGATCCCAGACCAGCAGCTTAAACCAGTGCCCTACTGACTGGGAAGCCAGAAGGCTCCAAGGAGTTACCTGAGAGGATGCAAAGTGGCGAGACACAGCCTGGGGCTAAAAGAGCAGTACAGGCACATTTGAGGAGGAAGTAAACCTGGGGAACCAGACGTTAGTCCAGTTGCGCTGCCAGGAATTGAGGCAGTGTCTTTGTATTTACCGGCTGACCCAGTGGTGCAACCGCCTACCACTAACAGGGCCTTGGGCTGGGGCCCAATGCAAGAGGGTGGGCCCTGGGTCCTCCTACCTCTTGCTGCTATCCCCACATCTGGGATTGGCTGCACACTCACCCTAAGCCAGAAGTAGGGTGACCAGATGTCCCGATTTTATAGGGACAGTCCCGATTTTGGGATTTTTTTTCTTAAACAGGTTCCTGTTACCCCCCACTCTGTCCTGATTTTTCACATTTCTGTCTGGTCGCGCCAGCCAGAAGGGAAGTACCAGCTGGATTGCTGTCTGCCCCAGCCAGGAGGCTGTGAGCTATAGACTGGTGCTCTGCCTGCCCAGAGGAGCCCTAGCCCAGGGTATTGGTACTGTGGCAGAGGGGCCTCCCACCTTTCTAACTGCTGGTAATGACCACTGAGGCCCTTCCCCTAAGGTCCCACCTCTGCTCTGTCTTCCTCCCCTCCCACAAAAGCTCGGCTCTTGTCACTCACTCACTCTCCCCCTCCCCCTGTGGCTTGGTGGATTGTCTCAAGGAGCCTGCCTGCAGGTAGGAAGTGACCCTGGATGAGCAGAGGCTGGTGTAGGTCAATGACCCTGTGCCTCCCCCACCCTGCTGTAACTGGACTTTCAGTTTGGGTGCCATTTAAGGTTGCCAAGTTCCCCAAAATCAGGAACCCCTGGAAACCCTAAATGACACCTAGTCTGGTTTTTGGCTTCTGGCTCTATCTGGGTAAAAAGCGGACAGGTGGCAATCCTACTCCCTCCGTACTGGAGAGGGAGGGATCATTATAGTCCTGTATGTATTTTAATGGTGAAATTTCAGTAGGATCTGAGTTGATTTCAGATGGGACTCGTAAAATAAATGTGTGCCTGTTTGTCACACTACATTTCTATGCAAAGGATTGTTCCAGCCCCCTTAACTAAACTAATTTGAAATATAGCACACTGGATCTCAGCAAAATGGGCAATGTTGTAGTATGGTTCCTGTGACAGGGTGATAGCAGAAGAACTGCTTAGCAAACCCTCTGTCACTCCAGCTACACTTCAGAAAGGTAAATTGGAGCTGGGGAGACCACCTGGCTCTGACTGGCAAAGCAGGAACAGCTGCTGCCTTTTCCATCTGGGCCTGGATAAAAGCCTCAGAAGGAGGACACCAAGGGGGGCTGGACAGGAAAGCACCTGGAAAGGAGGAGGAAGAGGAGTTAGGAAGAGGGGAAGCTGCCCTGAGGGAAAGCATGGAGGAATAGCTTGCCCTTCTCTCCTGCTGGGAGACAAGCAAAAAGGAACTGTATATATATTGTGCTGTGAAGGTGGTGAGGACATCTCTTGTAAAATAATGCACTAGTGAGCACTGCAAACAAGGACTCCTTGAGTGACTTTCTGGGACAAGCGGGTGCAAGAGCCAGGAGGGCCCTGCAGGAGCCCCGTTACAGTTCCCCTCTTGCTTACACCAGTGTCACTCATCTAACAAGCAGTAGCACTATATGCGGCTCTGCACCCCAAGACACTCCTTCCAAATGGAGGGGGAATCAGTGATGTGAAGTCTGGATACATTCTGAGTGTAACATGTTTTATTTACACACATCCATCCATCCTGCAGCAGAGAGCACACAGGGCAATTGGGAATTTCAGCCTAACTGGTGTCCTGTTCCCAGAAACCAGAACTGCCTTAAGAACGTTCTCCAGTCAGAGACCACCACAGGCAGCATACTCTCCTGCTGTTCACACAGCTCCCTCTTCAAGGGCAACACCAGTGTCTCAACACAGACCCTTCCATAACCAAAACAAACAACATAACATGTCAGAACATTTGCTTGCACACTGAGAACTGGGAAGACTATGTAACAGCACCATCTACATGGCACCTGCGATAACATTGCACTATATATAAATACACACTTAGTTTAATACTTTGTTATATGTAATAGATGTTATCAAAAGTACAATAGAGAGAGAGAATATGTTTTCCCAGAAAAGATTTGTAACATTATCAAAAATAATAAATTCTTGGTCAATAACTTACTCCAGCTTATTTTAGTGTTTCTTAGTCAATGTATTATCATCACTCCAAATGTACAAGATTTTCCACCATTTCACACAGTATTTTATGTGGTGGGAAACAAAATCTAGACAATAACTATCTTCTGATGGAATTAGAATTCTGTGTGTGCCAAAGGTTCTGTTAATGCTTTTCTATATTTATTGATTAAATTTGTTTGTGCTGTCTCCAGCAATTAGACATTTGGATCAGCTAGCCAGGGATCAGACAGTGTGTACTGAAAATATAACTGATGCACTGAAAGCACGTCCTGCTCTCCTAATGTTGTGCCCTTTCTTTTGCTAGTTAGTAATATGAATTTGTTTCTAAATTAGCAAAAGGCCAGTAATCAGGAAATGTGTACAGAATTAAGTTGAAATGGATGGGAGACAGCCCGTTCCTTTTTGGCTAGTTATTCAGTCCAGATTTGTCTTGCACAATTATTTTGCATAAAACCTAGGTGTCTACACATGCTGGGCCAGATTTTCGTTTGGTGTAAATTGTCACTGCACAGTTGACTTCAGTGGAACTATACTAATTTACACCAGGTGAGAATCTGACCTGCTCAATATAATAAATATGGTAAGAAGGAATCTTATCTATGTCCTTGAAGTAGAATCACTCCAGCAAACTCCAGGTGCCACTAAACCTGCTGTGTCTGGAGACCTTGGGCAAAGCAGACATTTTGAGTTCTATTTGTTTTGACTATAAGTCTGCATCAGCCCTGGAGAAGCTGGCATACTTGCTGATCTGTGTCTGACATCCCAGCATGGCCGCCTGGCAGACATTTCAGTTCACCTCTGACTGAGACATAGCGGCATCAATTGTGTTCATGGCAGCTAGTGGAAAAGAGAAGTTTAGGCCAAACCAAGCCCTAAGAACCAAAAACTGTTCTAGGAAGGATGCAATGTAAATTATTTAAGCTAATTTATAAGGGTGGGGGTAATTTTATTTTAGAGAACTTTTGTCTGAGGGATAGCTACTTACATGAGCTCCACTAGTCTTAGAAATGGAGGAAGAAGGGGAAATTAACTCCTCTAAATAAATTTTAGACTTTGGAAGATAAAGAGCTGAGTGGAATATTTCTGGTGGTACCAGGGGCCTGACTTTGATCTTGCTTACGCTAGTGTATAAAAGACGTAACTGTGGAAGTCAATGGAGTTACAACAGGCCTATGGTTTCCAATCGTGTCTGATCTACTGAGCTGAATATAGTGCATCTCTGAAGCACAGGAAAAATAGCCCAACCTTGTATTCACTTGGAGCTGGGCAGAGAATCTTTCTCTCTTCCCCTCCTCCACTGAATAAACTGCTAAAAGACATAGATAAAGCTGTTGCAGAGATAATAAGAACTAAAGGATTTGCAGCAGGTGTTGAGCATTATAGTACCATCTGGGCCTGTCTAATTCCAGCCAAAACAATTTCTTCTGCAATTGCACAGAAGGGTAGAGATCTGATAGTAACTAGTAGTAAATCAGAGTCAGGACAGGAAGAAAGGAGAGCAGAAGCCCTGGCTCAAGCATAGAGATTGTTACAGAGGCTAGTAAGGTGGTGAGGGTTCCATTAATTATAAGGAAATGTTAATGCTAGTGTCCAGCTTGCATTCTTTGTGCAATATCTTTTATTTATGTATCATGAAATTTTAAATTTGCCCTGGCTCAGAACTGTTAGGGCATGTGCCAGGTTACAAAAACAATGCAAAACTCTCCAACAAATAAATGAACAAAGGGTCCCCTGCCTGAGTTCAGTTAAAATATTTTCCCTTCACTTATCTCAGACGTAAGGCTGAGATAATAGATGGGTCATACACCATGCCCTGAAACACAACCATCACTCAAATTTCACTGTCACAATCAGTGTCCTGAATTGCAGCCAGAAAATGACTGGAAACCAGGAGAGACTTAAGATCTAAAAACTCATGACAACTAGCCCAGGACTGATGGGATGGGGACAGCTAGGGAGGAGAGACACCTGTAAGGAGACCCTGAGCTCAGGGGGCTCCCCAAAACATATACCATCTATGTAAATAAAGAAATGGGAGGGGTATCATCCCAGCAAACATGATCTACCAGAGTCCCATGCTTCTCTTGACAAGCCCGTGGAAGTGGAGTGGCATCTCTAAATCACCTACATTCTGTACCAGCTGCAGCTTTTAAGTGAACTTAAGGACTCTCCCTCTCACTCTAAAATGTGGCTGCTGCTGGATGTCTGTGCAGCAACCACACACACACCCTGAGCCCCCCTGAACCCCAAATCAGTCATCCCTGTCCCCAGCCCAAAGCCCCCTCCCACACTCTGAACCCCTCATTCCTGGCCCCACCCCACAGCTCTCACCCCCGCACACCAACCCCAAACCCCTCATCCCCAGCTCCATTGGGTCACAGGCATCAACAATTTTCTTTCATTGGGTCCCCAGGGAAAAAAGTTTGAAAAACACTGCTGTAGGCCACATCGCAATACAATATTAGGGAAAATGCTCATAAATCTCATTACCACAGGAATGCATTTGATTCCGCAACTGGTCTTACTCAAAAAATAAGAACTAGACAATGGCTAGTCATTAAGAAACCTAAAATTCACTGTTACTGAAATGTAAATGTAGAGGCAGGATCATACTTCAAATACCTATCGGAAACCAGAACCCTCTGTACTCCTCCATGGATTATTTGTAGTAATGTATGTTAGGTAAATGGACATGATTCGGAAGTGAAATACTCCTGTAGCTCACAAAGTTTATAATAGGGCACTATCACCCAAACTAAATACCCAGAATGGGGTTAAGAACGGAATGCCTGTTTCAATAACTAACTTTGTGACTCCTGATTCTGAATCTTGAAGCAGAAGATCTAAGAAAGAGACTGGTACCATGACACCTAATGAATGTCATGCCAGTTATGACTCTTAGTCCTTACTGCTGCTTCCTGTAATGGCCAAAACTTGATGTTTCAGAGAGACATTGCATTAACTTACTGCCATAGACTATGAGTGGGATATTCAAAAGTCCTCTGTATTGGCCTAACAGTGCTCTCTTTGATGTCAATGGGAGTAGAGTTAAGCTGCTTTTAAAAATCTAACCCTATAAATGCAGAATCTCCTTCCAATGTAAATATATAGCCTGGAAGCCTGTATTAATTTAGCTACTATGCTGTGGCAAATTACCGATTCATCAATATTTCTTGATAGCTTTCATAGAGGTGACTGTTGTAATATTTTTCATTGATTTTGTTTTTCCCTTATGTATGTTAAGATTTTTATAGAGGAAAAGAATTAATAAAAAGATCTTACAAAAATTTAGGCTACAGAATGTTGTGATACAAAATAGCCTGGATATTTGTAATTGCAGCATTCATAGTGCCTGGGAGAAAATACTGTGCCAGTGGGGCTTGAGCTAGCATGCTAACAATAGCACTGTGGATGTTACTCTCAGGTCCTCCAGCTTTAGATCCAGAGCCACACTGCTATTTTTTTTAGCGTACTAGCTCGAGTCTGTCGGGTGGCTCAGTTCTCACTCTATGGTTGTTTTTGCTCTGCAGCTGGAAGCAAAAGTAGAATATAGTATGTATTAACTTCTAGCCCAGCATATCATAGCCTGCAATTTTTCAGGTCATGGTCATTTAGAAGCCAGAAGCCATATTTTTTCCTTGGCAGCTGAAAGTGTTAATTCCCCTGACATGATAATACAATCATGTTATCTTGTGGTGCTGAGGAGAAAATGCATGTCTCCATTGTGAATCTTTTATATCTTGCTCAGTTTTTGTTTTCATAAATTCTGATTTTTAAATGAAGTGTCTACACAGAGCTTTCTATATTCCAAATGTAGGTTTTGGTATTAATCAGTACAGTTTGGGCTCTCCTATCAATAGATTGATAATAGTACTCCACTGTTTGTTAATAATGATGTTTGTCACAGTTTCAGGATTAAGTGCACCTTTCACACACACATCCCCAGTCTTCCTGGAGGGCAGCTACTTAAGATTTTAGGCTTTCCCCCTGTCATTTCTCTAGGGGTGGAGATTCACGTGTCCCTCCCTTCAGATGTGGGTTTTAGGCTTGGAATCCTTCAGCACCTCACTACAATTTCCCAGCAGGTCTGATCAATATCTAGCACCTATGTTTAACTCTTCTTAAGGAATTAACACAGTATATGCCAATTACCAGCCAACCTTCACAACGCAAACCATTGATTCATAGGGCAAAAGAATTTACAGAGGAAAACATATAAAAGAACCACCGTGTATGCTAAAAGTGTACCAAAGGTCATTCCCAAATCCAACATAAGGCTCTCATAGGCATCAGTTTTTTAAACTGGGTTGCAGCTACCAATGCAGAGTACTAAAATGTTCAGTCTAGAAGTGGGGTACCAGAACATTAGAGCAGAAGTACATAAGTACACCACAGTTTGTTCTTGAAAAGGGGTTAGCAAGGTTGTGTCATGTCTCTGCCAGGCCAGAAACAGTAGTGAGTGATCAGCACTCAATGATGATCTAGTCAAAGTAACACACCATGGGACAATGGGTTTGCTCTAGCTGGGAGAAGACACTTCCTCCTCTTGTCTGAAGGGATGGGTGTTGGGAGTAATGTGAAGTTACCAGAAGCTTCACGGCTTTGGATGGAGTGCTGGGGTGAATTTAAGTCTGGAGAGTTGGAAGGATCAGCAGTGTGCCCCAGGGGCTTGGTGGTGGACAGTGGGTTCCAACGCTGAGATGGGGAATACCAGACATCAGGTCTGCAAGCGGAGGGTGTGCTTAGTGATCCTGAGGGTTAGGCATTGGCTGGACTCCATTCAGACTCCAAGAGCTTGAAACACACCAGGGATCCAGAGTGGCAGAGGCTTGGACTCCCCTCACAGCAAGCGTGAGTAGTCAGGAAAGGGTGGGCAGTCACTAGGATCAGTCATGGTCTATTACAATGTTGTCTAGGGACCAGTTGAGATTGGACCCCATTATTCTAGGCTGTATACAAATACAGAGCAATAGATAGTCCCTGCCCCTAACCCATGACCTGTCTATTCAACAAAATAATTTCCTGAACTCTTTTGCATCAGCTCTCAGAGCTCTGGAATAACTCCCTATGATTGATTCTGTATAGTGCTTTCAACTTGGTCCAAACTATTAGTGCCTGTGCTTATAAATACTGGCCTAGCTCCATACAGCATGTTTTCCTATGTCTTATCGCAGATTATAGATCTTTTTCCATCTTTTATTTTCTAGTTTCTATCATCTTGTCCCGCCCACTGTTCATTCAGGAATGTTCTCTACAATATATTTCAGAGTATCTTTTCCTGTTTAGTTTTAAGAGACCTTCAGGCTTCCATCAGATTATTTTGTAGTCCAATAGATCATTGCCAGGAAAAAAATTTAGATAGCCTAAATTACACTTTGTTCAGTTTCATCCCACTATTCCTAATTGTTATCCTTGCTTTAACTGGTAAGTAAAGGACCTGGATCCCTTTAGGTTTTGGCTTCTTGAGAAGTGTGAAATAATTCTGGAGTTCGGTGCTATGGAAAATCCTAAAATAGATAGGAAGTATAAGCGGGACACAGTAGGTAGAACATTACTGAATATTTTGGAGGTATGTAGTGTGGATCTGCCTCCAATTTAGGACAAATTATTTACATTTTATGTTGTTTCTTCAAGGAATAAGCTTTCTTCCTATTATTCCAATTACTGCCAATACAACCCACCTCTGCTTCAAAATTCAGTGGATAGAACTTTTCCTGTAAATATTAGTCTTTCTTTTTCATCCTTCCATCTATTTTTAATCCATTGCTTTAAAAAAACATTGCCACATATGTTCCGTGTTTGCATTCAGGCCCATACCCTTTGACCCTATTCTGATGGATCCTCTTGTCTTCCAAATCATTCTGCTCCACCACTATCCCCTTCAAAAAGAGTCCAGTGGATAGGCCACCCTAATTAACAAACAGTATTATCTAGATAATCTCATTAGACTTCATAATCCTGATTAAAATGTGCAGCCAACAACAAATGACGGTGTGTGGCTAAAACAGTTTCACAGGACTGCAATTTTTAATATAATTCTCAGACTGTAAAGTAGTGCCTTTTACATTCAAGGGATCTTAAAACTTAGCACTATGAAAATAATAATAATTTAGAGACTGATTATACTGTGGCTATTCAAGCCACCACAGTGCCTATGGTCTTCTATAGTATTTTATATGCAGCCTTTGACAGTAGGTACATTACTGTATCTAAACTAGCTATTATATTTATATGATGCCTATCACCTTGGCACTCATGCTGCTTCTCCTTCTCTGCATTGCAGCTGAGGCTATGCTTGCTTTGCTCTGCAGTGTATCCTGAAGAGGTGCTTTCCAGCTCAGAGTTTGGCACAGTGACATCTGGTCAACGCTTGCCCTGCTCCTGGCTGTGCTCTCTTAGGGGTTGGAGTTTTCTCTTAACTACTCTGATAGTTGCTGACGCAGGGGAAGAAAAGTTAATGTTCCTTGAATCTCCTCCCCCATGTTGGGGAGGACTTGTCTATAGCCCCGAGTCAGAGCAGGAGAGAAATGGTGCTTTGCATACCTGACATCTCAGCAACAAATGTAGAGCAAGAACCATTCTGTCTAAGAAGGGCTGTTCTGGGCTGGAGGGGGAGAAACAGAGGAGAAACTTGGAGTGGAATTTCAGGCAGACCCCTTTGGAAAATTAAAAGTTTGGTCCTCATTTCCTGTGCTCCTGATAGTCTTTGGCCCCCACCCCAGCAAACATCTAGTCATTCCCCCTCCTGAACACCAGGAGAGTGAAATGCTAATCATCATTGCACCAAATCATGGCAGCAAGTTTGCAAAGGAAACACTCTTACTATAAGCTGCTGTTTGCCTATCTTTGCCAAGCAGTCTTATGTATGGTAAGCTTTCTATCTGCTCTCCAAGTCTGAGAACCTTATCTTCTCCCTTCGTTTGAGTACCCTCCTACTGCAGGAAGAGTAAACCTACTGAGACATCTGATCATAGCACTGACAGCTACTGCGTGCAATATTTTGTTACTGCCTTTTCAGATGGTTTTTTAGTTGTTGGACTAAATTCATCCCCTGTGAACTCCACTGATATCCATGAAGTTCTGCCAGGATGGATTTGTCCACTGTATTTAAGCAGCTCTGTCTGAGAGCTATACTGACCTTTCAGTCACCTCTCAGAGCACTAATGAAACATCTGCTTTCTATTGCCTAATCAGAGAATTATTCCTTTTGAGGGTCTCTGTAGTTTTCTTCACTTCTCTGGTTAGACTATGTGCATCTTAAGACACGTCAGTTTCATGATGTAATTGAGTTCCTGATGAATATGGCAGAGTCTTTATTTCTCATTCTTTGAATTCTTTAAAAAAAGCACTGATAACAGATGGTTTAAAAAGCATGTGGGGAAGTGGAATGCATTGGGGGATTGGTAATGTCATACAGAACCTTTCACCTCTCGGTCACCAGATCAAATCCAAACAAGATCGGTAATGACTGCAAGTCATTGCTATCTGATAGCTGTTTAGTGGCCTATGAGAAATGAGTTGGTGGTGTCACTGTTGTTCCTACTGGACAAATGTCCACAACACTAATTGATATTAATTTGTATCCTGACAGCCAGTATCCACAAAGAAGACAAGGACTCGTTGGGGAAGAGCTTGAACACTGTCACTGTAAGGAGGTTAGGTAAACCAATGAGTAGCTTATATTGCTATTATCTGCACTATACTAGTTCTGTTTATTGCTACTGTCTGCTCTGTAGAGACACTGAGCACTTCAGTACTGAAAAAACAATTAGTCCAGCCTCTTTCCAAGAACCAGATTCACGGCAACGAATAGTATCTGGCTACATAATGGTGCAGTGGTCACTGCGGTGCTTGTGCGTGTTCCAGTACCTCTATTGTTATCCTCGGCTCTTTAAGGAATCCTGCCAGGAATTGGATGTTTTGCTAAAGATACACCCTCAAAATTACTCTGGGGAAGTTCTTTGGCCTGTGTTATACTAGTGGTCAGACTAGTTTGTACTGTCTTGGCACAGTCACAAATAATATTCATTGCAAAATTAGCCATCTTCTAGTTAAAGAAAACATTTCTGGCTGGTCCTAATTTTACTACCCTCTCTTTTACTAGGCAGTCAGGTATTCCTTCAAACAACTTGAAAGCCTACAAATAACTATTCATGAAAAGTTATCTTTAAATTGCTTGATTGCTCATCTCAGGGATTGTCAACATGGGGAATTTACTGGCAGAAGTATACTAGTATATTATACCTCTCTAGTTATACTGGTATAACTGGACACTCTTATTTCAGAATATGAGTGCATTTTTTCCGGGTATAGTTTCACTCTGAAAGCAGTGAAGTATAATATGAAAAAACAGTGGACAACAAATAACACATTGCCAGTTCAAAACTAAGATAACTAGATATTAATTCATACTAAGATTAGTTTGTGGATCATGAAAGTTTCATGATTCACAACAAGATTTTCTAGTCACGTGGCTGCCAGAATACTTGTGAGTAACTAATGACTCCACAAGCTCATCAGACCAAACTCAAGGCTTCAAACGGTGAACATGTGTACAAATCAGTTTCTTTACTACTTCTGGAAACCGCCTTTAATATTGATACACTGCACATCCAAGCATCATCTTCACAGAGTTAAAAACAAAACAAAACTCCACCAGATCTAATCCATAAAAATCAGCCTTGAGTTTGAAATTTGAACCATTAGTAATAAAGTCAGTGTCTCATGTTTTTTTCCATACACACAGCTTCATTCCTCCTTCAGATAATGTGGTAATTAATAATTTGGGATTTATAATCTTCATAACTGTCACCCACTTAAAGAAAAGAATGAGCTACTATTCTGTAAGAATGTGATTGTTCCGCAAAGTAAAGATTAAAAACCAGCTTAAGCAACTTTAAATACTACTAGGATTAATCAGTGATGCTATATCATGTATGTTTCTTTCAGTGCTGTCCAAAGGCTTGTCTTGCAAAGTCATCTCTTTTTGTGGTGGTTTTTGAGAGTCAATGAGCTAGTGAGATAACAGCCATGCCTTCCTTCATACCAGGCTACACTCAGATTCTTCTCTTTCTGCTTTTGCTGTCTTTCTGTTAAATCCTGTTATACCTTAACACTACATCAATATTCTGAAAGATTGAGACACACGTTACATAGCTTGACATGGGGAGAGTGAGGAGCCAAATCACTCCTTGCTTTGTTCTATTAAAAACAAAGATGAAGCCAAAATGCCTGCATGACTAGCAGCAGCATAGTACAATCAAAAAGCAGATGCGGTGTGCCTGATACTTCAGTAATACACGTTTAACGTGACAAAAAGCTTTCCTTTGGCATCTACTCTTCATGGTCTTCTCTTCTAAACAGTTAAATGATCGGTGTTACTTGAGACTCTTGTTTTGCTCTGCTCAGGAAGTCATGTGACTTGCACACAGCAGGTGCTTCAAATAGTGTGTACAAGAAGGGTGTGCTGGGCAGCTGAGCTACAAGCAGACAGGCTTGGGATGTGCTCTGATACTATCTGTATCACCGCTACCATCTAGTGAGAAACTCAAGGTGATCGTAACTGTGATTAGATTGAGTATCCAAAATAGGGGATATTATCACAGAATTGTCTGAGATAATCAATGCTGGTTTCCTCCCCCTCCCCCCCCACTGATTATGTCTTATCCTCTGATCTTCCATCATAAACATAAATGTGCTTCAGAATATGTATCTCCTAGTTAGAAGATATTTTGGTGTGGTTCTATAATGGAATAGAGCCAAAGAGGCTGTTCTGTATTTGGCAGCTAGAACAAGCCAACATATGCTTTAAATCTAACCCAAAAATATGGGGCCAGCTTTTTACAGAATATTCACCATGTGTTCTCAAAGCAAATAAGAAACCCCACCCCTCCGACAGTCTGATCTGTTTACTGAGATTCATGTTCCCACTGCCCCACTCACACACAGATCAGCAGCCAACTGGGAGAGCAGCCTGGGTATCTTATCAGCAGAATTTAGCTCTTAGGATGGATCTACACTTAGCTCAATGAGAAAGTCATAGTGACTTTGCTTAGTAAGACAAGGAGCATCTCTGACACCAGCTGGCTGCTAGAATGTCCTGCATCTGAGGATCTCAGGCACACAGTTCTATTGAGCAGTCAATATTCTGTTTTGGTTACTGGGCCTTTCTGTTCCTAATGCTGCTTTAATCGAATGAACATTGCAAGAGTATTTCGCCCCTGAACTAGACACTTGCAGAAAAGTACACGTTTGTTTTGTATTGTTCCTAAGGGAGTAAAATCTCACCCTTATCTTTCCTAACACTTTTCTCTCTCATCCTGTCCAGTACATGCTTTACTTGAATTTTTGTTGATCAAAGTGAGAAATGTTTCTCTTTCCATTGAAAGCAGAAGAATGGTAGTTTTGCCAGAAAGGGAAGCGTGGGTGTGTGATTTCTTGAGCATCACACCTAAAGCGGACTCTGGATTTGGAAGGAAGATTTGCTGTTCCATGTATCACCTAGTGTGCCACATAAAACTTAATCCAAAGCAAAGAACTTTGCACACAAATATTACACTGGGCCATGTAGGGCTGGTCTTCTGATCAGTTACTCTGGCTCCATAAAAGGCCAAGCGAATTATGTCCTCAGATCAAAGTGCAGAGTTGCAAAGCCCTAGTTTAGGGCTTGGTTATGTCACATGGACATAGTCCTGTATGTGAGGCTGTGCAGAGCCACAGTACTCTCAAAGGAACAATGCCTCTGAGAGCTCCCCATTACACAGAGGTGGCTTTCTCCTGCTATGCTCATGTGATTTAGATTCCTACTCCCTCTGTGGCCAAATGCTGAGGTGAGAAAAGTCATGGCCACAACCTTCCATCCTTTCTAAAGTGCCTATGAGAATAAAGAGGGAGTTGTCCCAGCATTGTTTTTTTAACATGGGTACTCCAATTCTCCCTGCCCTTACACACGTTGCACAAGAGGTTGAGGCTGCTCTCACGCTCTCCAACTATTGGATACTCACGTAAGAGTCATGCAGAATCTGGCATTAGCGACCTAAATATTCCAAGTATCTCAGACACACAGTTTACATGGCATTTCATCATGATTAAGGCTAAAATTTAGTCCTGAGTATTTTTAGTAGAAGTCATTGACCGATCATGGGCAATGAACAAATTCACAGCCTGTGACCCATCCATGACTTGTAGTTAGGGCCCTACCAAAATCACAGTCCATTTTGGTCAATTTCATGGTTATAGGAATTTAAAAATAATAAATTTCATGATTTCAGCTAATTCAATCTGAAATTTCATGGTGGTGTAATTGTAGGGGTCCTGACCCAAAAAGGAGTTGTGGGGGGGTTACAAGGTAACTGGGGGCAGGTGGGGGTGCAGTACTACTATCCTTGCTTCTGGCAGTGGTGCTGCCTTCAGAGATGGGCAGCTGGAGTCCAGCTCTGAAAGCAACAACGCAGAAGTAAGGGTGTCATGGCATGGTATAGCATTGCCACCCTTACTTCTGCACTGCTGCTGCTGGGGCGCTGCCTTCAGAGCTGGGCCCCTGGCTGATTGCTGCCGCTCTCTGGTCACACAAGTCTGAAGGCAGCGCAGAAGTAAGGGTGGAAATACTGTGACACACATGCCTTAAAATAGCCTTGCAACCCCCCCGAAACTCACTTTTGGGTCAGGACCCCCCAGTTTGAGAAATGCTGGTCTTCCCCCATGAAATTTGTATGGTATAGGGTAAAAGCACACAAAAGATTTCACGGGGGTGGGAGACAGATTTCATGGTCCATGATGCGTTTTTGCGTGATGCGAAACTAAATATCTCTGACTAAATCGTGGGTGGTGCGTGGCCGGTGTTGCTACCCTGGGGAATTCCAGCAGTGGCCAGTGTGAATGGATGCAGGGCACTCTAACAGCTGACTGCAGAGCCTTTCCAGCAACGACTGGTGTGGCTGGCCCTGAGGCCACCTGAGCAGCTGGCCCCAGAGTCAGCTGGTTGGGTGGCCCTGGGATCAGTCATACTGGCTGCTGCAGATGTCATGGAGGTGGCAGGAAGTCATAGAATCCGTGGCCTCTGCAACCTCTGTAACAGACATGGAGCCCTAATCATGATACTGCTCTTGACTTTCAGCCGTATAAATAATGACAGATTATGGAAATGTTTATATACTGTGACAGGACAAGGCCAGATGGCTATAGGAAAGTAGTGAGAAACAGGTGTTTTAGCCCCAGCCTAAACCAATCCCTGTTATCATGATAACCAAATGGCAATTGCTCCAGGTTAATCAAGATACTTCTAGAAAGCAGTGGAGACAGCTAGGTTGATTGAGACACCTGAAGCCAATCAAGGGCTGGCTGGAACTAGTTAAAAGCCTCCTACTTAGTCAGTTAGAGGCGCCTGAGTCAGGAGCTGTAGGAAGAAGCTGTACTGCTGGGGAAACTGGGTAGGAGAAACCATATGAAACACAAGGAAGGAGGCCCTGAGGTAGGGCTGAATGAAGTAGATGGTGAGAAAGAGGGGGCCTGCTGTGGGGAAGTGGCCCAGGGAATTGTACACATTCCGTTTCAAGAAGTTAGCTAGCAATAGCTGCTACTACTGGAGTCCCTGGGCTGGAGCCTAGAGTAGAGAATGTGCCCGGGCTCCCCCACTCCCACTTTCCCCGATTAATCACAGAGACTGTGCGAAGGAGGGTTGCTTCTTCCCACCTTGCGTGGTGGCTCATGATGAAAACGTCTCACTAGGCTGTGACCCTTGCCTCTAGAGAGAAGTGCTACATGGACGGTCGCTGGCTGCCTCTGAGGCTAGCATAAGCTGCCTGAAAGTGCAGGACCCACTGGATTGGAGCTTTGTCACAATATGTAATCTATAAATTGTCTTTCTGAACAGTATATTTGCCATCTGGTTGAATTTTTAGTCTCATTTGCAAGGCAAAACTTTCCTCTTTAGTTGTAGGTTTATTTTTGTCACATTCAGTTACTTCTGAACATTAAAGGGCGATTGTTCAAGTAGTTTAGGGCCCACAGTTAAGCTGACTTTTCCTTATTTCAGCAAAAGTCCTTTGTATTTTTATATAAAGTGACTTTTTCAAATCTTCCTGTGAGCCCTCAACAAAAAATGGCATCTGCTTTGCTGCTGCATATCCAGTAGCAGGGTCACAATTTAGATATGGGCAAGAACTGCAACAAATCTTCTGCAAATACTCATTTGGACTTTTAAAATAAACTCTCATCCGTTCTGGGTGCTTTGTTTGCTTTCTATGACTGTCTGCTTACCATTGTTACTATTACTTGTATTATAATACCACATATGTGCTGCAACTGAACTGTGCACTGGTCTAGGCACTGTACATGTGCATAGTATTCATGGGACTCTTCTCCAACACATTTACAATCAAGCTAGGATAAAAGAAAGGAAGTATTATCCCAATTTTACAGAGGGGAAGTGAAGCTCACAGAGATTAAGGCCTTGATCCTGATATCAACAGGCTGCATACACACACAGTGGTCTGCCTGCTCCTGGTAAACCGCAAGATCAGGGCCTATGTGACTTATTCAAGGCCACACACAAGGCTAGTGGCAGAACCTAGATCTCCTAAGTTCCCAGTCCAGCACTTCAACCAAAGACCATCATTCTTCTCTCTACCATCAGCCCTAGTGTGGATTCGCTTGAGAAGCACACTTTAAGCTTGTATGTTTGCATTTTCACTGAGTGCACACTGAATTGTACAACTAACCAACACGTGTGCAACTTTGAAACTGGGAATCTTGCATGTCCTCTCTTGGTTAATTATTTAAGTTCTCCAGTGAAGGGAGAAACAATTCCATGTGACGTGTAACTAATCCACACAGAGCAGAACAGACTGAGTCGCCATCTGAGAATCTGCAGATGAATATTTACCCATTGAAGCAGTCTTGAACCGCTAACACAAAAAAACAAATTCACCAAATAAATTGTTCACTGTGAATTGTCTCTCTGTATTCAGAGTGAACAGTCGGATGAGTAAGGATGTTAACCCCTTTCAAAAGAAGTGGAGCAGTCAGAAGGATAGCACTGGCCTGGCACTCAGGCAGATGTAAATTCTAACCCTAACTGTCCCACCAGCCTGCTGTGTGACTGTAGGTGAGTCACTTCACTTCAGTGTTTGTTCAGTGGAGCCCTGGTCTTAGCATGGGCCTCTAGGTGCAATAGTAAAATAAATAATAATTCCGGTGATACAGCTGGACAGGTAAGTTCATATATAGATAACAAGGCCCTTGGGGAACTGTCTAGATGATTTGTGCTACATCAAAGTAATACCTAAAATCACCATAATTCATTGCCTCTTTCGGAGCCATATTAAGTGTGGACTTCATGTGCACTCAGCATCTGGAATTGCATCAACTCTTGATAACTGCATCACAAAACACTGCTACCAGTGTAATAGTGATTTGGGATACTTAGTGGCTGATCAGTCACATTTACTTTTCTTCAATTTTTTTTTTTTTTTGGTTCTGAAACTGCTTCAAATACTTCGTCTTTCAGTTCTGCCTGTGCGTGCCCATGTGGATTATGTTCAGTCAGCAGAGTTAAATGTTCTCCATGTGGTCTGAGTTTTGTGGGTACATGTATAGGATTATGTAGAACACTACAATGTAAATGCAGTAATAAAAGGTGCAGATCTAGTGTGTCCATTTACTGTAATGCATGTAACGTCTTTCTGACTGACAGGATGCTGAGAACCAGCTGCTGAACCAGCACTCTGGTCACTGTAAATTCAGTTAGTTTGCTGGAGAGGATCTGATTGAGGAAAGGGAGTGGCTAATTACTAGACTGGGAAGAGCTAATAAGCTAATTAGCCTATTAATTGCAAGAGTAGAAAAGAAGTACAGGGAGGAAGCACAGAGTGAGAGGGAGAAAGGTCAGCATGGCCAGGGCAAAGGGAGATCTCTGCCCCCTCTTATGATTATATGACACTGTAAATAGAATTGCTGCTTGGGGCTGTAAGAGGACGATGGTTAATAAAACACACAGTGCACTGGGGGTTGTGACAAACCAGAGGTGTTAGCCACTTATACGAGAAGACAGGAACAGAAGGCCACTGATCAAAAGACAAGTTAATGATCTAAGGTCTGAGCTCAGTGAGTTTTGGGTGCGCAAGGAATACAGTGCTAGGCCCTTTGTGATGCAGTCAGGCCGCAGTTTCTAATGAGCTTACTTGTTCTTATGTTTGGTGGCTTAGGGAAGCACTTTCTTTGAAATGTAAAATATATTTGATCACAAATTTAACATGGATTAAGAAATATCCATGTACAGGGGAGTGTTATTTTCATATATATGTAAGCCTTATAAATCTATGATACTTACCTAGTTAAACGTGGACTAGCCATGTAAAAAGCAAAGTTAATCGAGAAATTATTAAGCTTATATCATTTGACTTTCACCTGCTTCCATATAGGTTGTTATGTTTGAATTTATAAACTATGGGATAGGGATCAAAGACAGAAAAGTCAAGCTAATTTTGTTATGGTTTATAATAACAAATAGATGCTGCTGCCTGGCTGTTTTACAGTCTCTGTATAACGTACAAAACTCTTTTGGTTTTGGTTTTATTTTAGAAGTGTGTGAAGTTCCAGTCTTCATTTTTAATTATATTTGCAGCTGAAAACATATCCCAATCTAAACAGCTTTTTCCTTTTTAATTTTGCAAAAAAAAAAAGTTTTACCTTTTATGTAAATAAACCTAAATTCTCACTGGTTTTAGCAGCATTCCTCACTCCATTCAAACTTGCCTCATAAGATATAAGATAGAGCTGAAGACCCTGGCATGGTTTCTGGCACATTCCCAATTACTGGTGCCAGGAGTACTCCTAGACGAGGGTAGAAGGTACTCTTTAGATCATCATGTGTCAGGCGGAAGGACAAAATTCATTCCAAAGATCTGGAACTATTGGAGTGCTAACATAACCACAGCAGCATGAAATGGAAATCTTTAATGCGAATGTTATTTAAAAAGATGAGCCTTCATGACTGGTATTCTAGGAAAACTTATTTGTACCCAATGTAGTATAGCAGTTGATGGCTAGAACTAATGTTTGCATTTGTGTATAATTACATTTCTATTACTGCCAAGGCCAATGTCTGAATGGATTTGATGCTTACTATTTGCCAGCCATGTAAGCAAAGCTGCCCAGGAGTAGACTCAGATGAACACCTAGGCCTGGTCTACACTTAAAAATTACATCATGATTTGTGGGGGGCGGGGAAAGGGTAGAATCGAATGAAGTAAAAATCCTAAATGAACCAAACTGTACCATTGAATCTGTATGGATAGTAATTCCATGCTTTAATAAGAAGAAAATAGCAGTAGAGAGATTACCGACTACCTGAGCAGGATAGGGATAGTGACTGTGAAATGCTCAAGGAGATAAGAAAGGCTATTAAAATAAAAAACTCAGTAATAATGGGAGATTTCAACTATCCCCATATTGACTGGGTACATGTCACCTCAGGATGGGATGTGGAGATAAAGTTTCTTGACACCTTAAATGACTGCTTCTTGGAGCAGCTAGTCCTAGAACCCACAAGAGGAGAGGCAATTCTTGATTTAGTCCTCAGTGGAGCACAGAAACTGGTTCAAGAGGTGAATATAGCTGGACCACTTGGTAATATTGACCATAATATACTTTAAGTTTAACATACCTGTGGCAGGGAAACACCACAGCAGCCCAACACCACAGCATTTAATTTTAGAAAGGGGGACTAAATAAATATGAGGAAGTTACTGAAACAGAAATTAAAAGGAACAGCGCCAAAAGTGAAATCCCAGCAAGCTGTATGGAATTTTTTTTTAAGATACCATAGTAAAGGCTCAAGTTAAATGTATACCCAAAATTTAAAAACACAGTAAGAGAACCAAAAAAGTGCCACTATGGCTAAACAACAAGGTAAAAGAATCTGTGAGAGGCAAAAGGGCATCTTTTAAAAAGTGGAAGTTAAATCCTAGAGAGGAAAATAGAAAGGAGCGTAAACTCTGGCAAATGAAGTATAAAAATATAATTAGGAAGGCCAAGAAAGAATTTGAAGAACAGCTAGCCAAAGACTCAAAAAAACAAAAAACCACATTTTTAAAGTATTTCAGAAACAGGAAGCCCGCTAAACAACCAGTGAGGCCACTGGATGATTGAGATGTTAAAGGAGCACTCAAGGACAATATGGCCGCTGCAGAGAAATTAAATCAATTCTTTGCACTGATCTTCATGGCTGAGAATGTGTGTGAGTCCCAAACCTGAGCCATTCTTTTTAAGTGACAAGTCTTCAGAACTGTCCCACATTGATGTCATTGCAGTTTTGGAACAAATTGATAAACTAAACAATAATAAGTCACTAGGACCAGATGGTATTCACCCAAGAGTTCTGAAAGAACTCAAATGTGAAATTGCAGAACTACTAACTGTAGTCTGTAACCTATCGTTTAAATCAGCCTCTGTTCCAAATGAGTGGAGGATAGCTAATGTGATGCCAATTTTTAAAAAGGACTCCAGACATGATCCTGGCAATCATCTGCTGCTAAGCCTGACTTCAGTACTGGGCAAACTGGTTGAACCTATAGTGAAGAACAAAATTATCACACATAGATGAACATAATTTTTTGGGGAAGAATCAACAACAGAAGTCTTCCATCACCCTGGCGAATGCCTCTCAGAGATATGGATTAACTACAATGATGGTAAAACCCATTCCTAGGTTTCTTTTGACCTAGATCTCCCTGTTCTTTGTTTAGTTTTCCCCTTTGGATTTGCACACTTCCCTGGTTAAACCATCCAAGTGTCCCATTCCACAATGAGAAGAGGTAAAGTGTAACTATACACATCAACTGCCACTCCTGCTTCTGGAATGCGATTTTTTTTTTCTCTCCCCGTTCCTGTCCCTGATCATTCACTTGTTGTTTTGTTCCTTATTCTTATTGACCCTGTGTGTTCTCAGACTTCTTATAATTCCCAGATTACCTCTCCATCATAGACCTTTTCTCACTCAATTTGAGTGAGAGGTAAAGTAGACTATTTGCTTACATATCAATGAAAATGTTGGTATCAAAGATTTATTCAGAGATTCAAGATTTGGTATTGCTGTCCATCTAGTTCGTACTTGTCTTCATTGTAATCTAGCTTCTGGAATGAGAATGAATTAATTTTCTATCTACTCTTAATACAGTGCATAATATTGGAGATTAACTGTTGGGAACAGGTAATCTTCTCCTCTTTCAATTAAAATGATTTGGAAATGCAATATCATGTCTATACATGGAGTCAATTCTACTCCAAATTGGATCAAAGAAAAAAGTGGTGGTCGAAGTTCACCATCTAGTGGAATTTGGCAGCATTACACTAATACTATAAACCGTTGAGAGGAATCGCAGTGATGACTGATATGTTATGGTCTAATAGAATCTTGGCAATATAACAAAGATACTAGTCCTACTGAAGTCAATGGCACAATTCAGGCTGATTCAGTAGGACCAGGATGTGGCCATGTATATCCGTGGCCAAATGAAAAATTTCAAAAAAAAAATATTGTTTGTTCAAACCAAAACTGAACTTTTTTGTTTTTCATGACAAAATGTGGAACCCTCCCTCCCCCAGTCTCTTGAGTCCAAAAAAATTCCATTGGATTCCAAATGAATTTTTTTTTCAGGTTTTGTTGCTGCTGCTAGGGTTGTTACATTGTCAAGTGGTTTTTACCTTTAAAAAACCCCCAAAGAAATCTAGCTAAATTTCTAACCCAGTTCACTTCAAAACTGTTTTTCTTTTTGATCATCCCGCAATAGGTCATTCTTTGTTCCCCCTGTCTAACCCATACCTTGTGCTGCTGTCACAGGATTGCCTGATGACATGGCCAAAACATTATAACTGCCTTTCTGTAATTATTGAATCCAGTCTGCTGACTAGGGTTGCCAAGTTTCCAATTGCACTAAACCAAATGCCCTGCCCCTGCCCTGAGGCTCCACCTCGTGCTCACTTCATCCCCCGTCTCTCCATCGCTTGCTCTCCCATTCTCACTCACTTTCTCTGGGCTGGAGCAAGGGGTTGGGATGTGGGAGGGAGTGAAGGCTTGCTCTGGGGGTGTGGCCTCTGAGGTGGGGCTGAGATGAGGGGTTTGGGTTGCAGGAGGTGGCTCTGGTCTGGGGCAGGAGGTTGGAGTGTGTGTGTGGGAGTGCGGGGTCCGGGTGGTGCTTACCGCAGCTCTATTCAAAGTGATAATGCAAAAAACTTTTTATTGCCAGGTACAAATAGGTATGTCACCTCTGTCTGGGTATCACAAATAAACTGCTCCCCCTTTTCAGAGAATTGATAGATGACACCTCTTCTCCAGCCTTTAAGACTGATCTCCTTTTCCCAAACCATCCAGCACATGTCACTCACCATCACTTGTTTTCCAGCTTTTAACATTTCAGCTTCTGTCTCATCAAAGCTTGGTGCTTTACCACTCTGGAAGAGTCCTCCTGGGTCATCGAGTCCAGGCACTTGCTATTGCAGACAGTCCCATTCAATAATCTCATTCACAAAGGTATCAAGCCCCATCTGAAAACTAACCGATTGCCCCCACTGCTTCTACTGATTACAGAATTTCACTCCTCTGATGGTTAGAAACCCTTTTCTAATTTCCAGACTAAATTTATTCATGGCCAGTTTATATCTATTTGTTCTTGTGCCAAGACTGACCTTTAGCTTAAATAGCTCTTCACCCTCCCTAATATTTAACCTTCTGATGTATTTATACAGAGCAATCATATCCCCTTTCAGCCTTTGTTTTGCTAAACTAAACAAAACAAGTTCTTTGGATATCTCTGTGCAGCAACTAGGAGTCAGCCTGGGTAGACAGACTAGGGTTGCCAATTTTGGTTGGACATATTCCTGGAGGTTACATCACATGACAATCAATTAAAAAGATTAATCTTGGAGACTCCAGGACAACCCTGAAACAGACTTGTGCTAGCTCCACTCAAGCTAGTGTGCTAAAAGTAGCCAGGTGAATGTTGTGACTCAGGTGGCAGCGTGGGCTCTCAAGCCCACTTGATCCCCTTCGGTCCAAGTTTTGGTCCCTAGCCCAAGCTGCCACAAAGTCCACACTGCTATTTTTAGCACGCTAGCTCGAGCCAACCTAACACAAATCTGTCTTCCCAGGCTGGGAGGTGCACACACAAGTGCAGTGTAGACATACCCTTTGAGACTTTCTTCTGAGCCTCAGCTAAGTGTCCCGATGAGGGAACCCCAACTGGCTCCTGGGAGCCACAAAGCCTACTTGGATTGAGTCAGTAATCAAGCCCAATTGTAATACTTATCCACACATGGGTGCTTACTGTTACCTTTGTTGCTTCCTGACTTGCATGCTTAACCATGAAATCCTCATGTTCTCTGATTGCCAGCTGTCTTGCAATAATTCTGCTACTCTTTCACTCTTTCTTCTGTATTGATGATCAACTCCTCTGCCTCTACAGCTTTAGTAGGCAACATAATGGCTAAAGCACAAAAAATCTTGTATTTCAAACAGTTTTCATAAAAAATTCAAGTGTTGAGACTTTTTAACAAAAAAATATATTTACACTGAACATTGTGTTGGTTTTTTCATCCTTTTCTAGTGGCACTGTGGAAGAAATGGTGTGAGGAAGAAAAGGAAAATAAAAATGAGCTAGGGTGTGTTTTTTTTTATAAATATCAGAATACTGAAAGAGAAACATTTCCTCAAAAAGCCCCTTTGTCAATAGTTTAGAATACGAAATATTGTCCAGCTCTAATAATGACCAATTTGTCCCTCCGGGAGCACAAAGTGGACGGGGCGTGTACGACCCATGGCGCACTGTTAAAAAACATATGCTTTATTTCCAGTCTGAATTGTCTAGCTTCAACATACAGCCGTTGGAGCATGTTATACCGTTCTCTTCTAGAGAATATTTATTAAATGTTTGTTTCCCATGGAGATACTTATAGACTATAATCAAGTCACCTCTTCTCTTTGTTAAACTAAATAGATTGAGCTCCTTACTCCTTTTAGTAGTAGACTTGTTTACTAATCCTGTACACATACTCAAAGCTCTTCTCTGAACCCTCTCAAATTTATTAATATCCATCTTGAACTGTGGACACCAGAACTGAACACAGTATTCTAGCAGTGGTTCCACCTGTGCCAAATACAGAGGTAAAATAACCTCTCTACTCCTACTTCAGATTCCTCTTGTTTATGTGTCCCAAGATTACATTCACCCTTTTGGCCACAGAATCACACTGGGAGCTCATGTTTAGCCCCCACCTTTTACAGAGTCCCTGCTTCCCAGGATAGAATCCCTCATCCCGTAAGTAGGGCCTACATCAGAGGTGGGCAAACTATGGCCAAAGGACCACATCAGGCCCACAGGAGCGTCTTGCCTGGCCATTGAGCTCCAGACTCGGGAAGCTAGCTCCGGCCCCTTCCCTACTGTTCTCCTGCAGCCACACTGCCGCACAGGCCACACTCTGGGCAGCAGGGCTCCGCGCTCCTGCAGGGCATTGGGGCTGCACGGCTGGCTCCAGCCGGGCAGCATGGCTGCCAGACATGCAACTCTGAGCGGCATAGTAAGAAGACTGGGCCAGGAGGTTGGATAAGGGGCAGGGAGTCCCAGGGGGCAGTTGGAGGGCAGGGGGAAGCTTGACGGGGTGGAGGTTCAGGGTGCTGGTGGTCAGGCGATGGGGAACGAAGTGGGGTTGGATAGGCATGGGAGTCCCGGGGAGCTTATCAGGGGGCAGAGTTGTAGATAAAGGTTGGAGCAGTCAGGAGACAGGGAGCAGGGGAGGTTGGATGAGGGTGGGGCCCAGGGGAACGGATAGGGTCAGGGGTGGGATCTCAGGAGGGAGGTGGATGGGTTAGGGGCTCTGAGGGAGGCAGTTGGGGTGGGAAGTGGGAGGGGGTCAGATAGGGGGCAGGGCCAGGCTGTTTAGGGAGGCACAGCCTTTCCTACCCGGCCCTCCATACAGTTTTGCAGCCTCGATGTGGCCCTTGAGGCAAAACATTTGCCCATCCCTGGCCTACATTTTTGTACCTATATGTATACGCATTTTAATATGGCTAAATATAAAGGTAGTTTGCATGCAGCCATCTTATCAAGTCAACCAGAACACTCTGTATGAGTGACTTGTCCTCTTCATTATTTACCATTCCCCCAATTTTTGTCAGTGATGATCTTCCAAGTGTTTTCTTCCAAGTCATTAATAAAAAACTTAAATAATATAAGACCAAGAACCAGTCCCAGCAGGATTCCACTAGAAACACTGTTCAATAATGATTCCCTGTTTACAATTACATTTTGAGACCTCTCCAGATTTTAATCTATTTAATATGTGCCATGTTAATTTGATATCTATCTAGGTTTTTTTAATCAAAATGTTGTATAGTATCAATTCAAATGTCTTTCAGAAGTCTAAATGTATTATATCAAAACATTTACCTTGTAATCTCTTCAAAGAAGGTGTCAAGTTAATTTGATGGGATCTATTTTGCATAGTCCTTGTTTACTAGCACTAATTATATTACCTTCATTTAAATTCTTTGTTAATCGAGTCCCATATCAACCTCTCCATTATCTAGCTCAGAACTGATGTTGAACTACCAGGCCTACAACTGCACTCCCTGTCCTTTGGCTTGGACATAGGACTAGGAGGGTAAATATAAAACATGTATATTATAAGTTGCATTGTAATATCTCATTAAAACACTGCTTAAAACACGTGAAACATGTTTACATTAAAAAGGTTTTCTAATTCAACTGACAGTAGTTACTGAGAACAGTTACACTGAACTTTAAAACCTTAACTATTAAATACAGCAATGAACGTCATTCCCTTTTATTTATGTTCTCCATGCTATTCAAAACTCACTCAGTTGAATAGGTGGGTGGCTGATTAATAAACTACAGAACGTATGCCTACTACAATGTTTATATAATAGTCAGTTAAGACAGCATTGTCTGTGAACACAACATATACCGATTGGTTTCTAAAATGAGTACATCAGAAGCATCCAAATTGCACTGGCTGTTTTGCACATGCTCTGTTTGCCATAGTGAGTCCTCATTCACCCACTGAGATTTCTGTTTGTTTAAAGCCAGCATTCTTGTTGCTGATGCTGGGTGAGCTGCAGTGTCTTTCTCAGGCCCGATCATAGATAGTTTGCCCCTCTTAAGCGAGTGTTTTTTCAAGACCTAAAAGCTCAATTAGGTCATTTCTGAAGGCATCTTTTTAACAGGGTCCTTAACTAGCAGAATATACCATTCTCATTATGTGAGCAACCATGTCTTTGCCTTGACAACACCCTGCAGCCGTAAAGCACATTTAGTTCTCAAACAAGAAGATTGGCGACAGCTATCATTGCAAATATTGTTTACTGTAATATATGGGATTCTTGCCTGGAAACCACGGAGATGGTATTTGCCTGGTCTAACAGTAAATAATGAGATAGACCACAATGGATTTTAGCACCTCATCAGTGTTTGATCAGCACAAAGGTAAGTCACTTGCTACTAATTTCAAAATCCACTGGTCCCAGCATGCCTGTTGA
This sequence comes from Dermatemys mawii, assembly GCA_007922305.1. Classification (NCBI taxonomy): domain Eukaryota; kingdom Metazoa; phylum Chordata; order Testudines; family Dermatemydidae; genus Dermatemys; species Dermatemys mawii. The sequence goes on from ML677342.1 coordinate 20,744,651, forward strand.
AATTGTATGGTTTTGGCTGGTAAATCAATGCCTCATATTTTATGGTGGAGGTTTGGTCTAATGTCAATTTCTTATATGTTGCTTTACTGGGTCTATACAAAAGGGACTTTCTTCCATCAGTGTTAAGGACAGATATTTCTGCCTACTAATATTGCTTTAAAAATAAAGCAAAGATTTCATCAGGAAGAATGACAGCATTTTTTTAAGGTCATCTATGAGACCTGTGTATGCAATAGCTGTTACATTAAACTAGAACCAGTTAAAAAATTGGTGTTTGACTTGTACAAAACTAAGTACCCATTTTCCTAATTAAATTCACCAATTTTGGAATTATAAGATGTCAGTGTGTATTTCTTTCACTATTTACAAGTGATCTTACTTCAGGAAATCTTTAGATGTACTGCACAAATATTACAGTGCCTTAATAAAAGATATCTAAAATAAGCCCTAAAGCAATGATAAATTTTCTACAAGAATAGGTTGCTATGGAAATACAGATGAATCTTAGTTATATATTTTGTAGTTAGATTATTTTAATTTTATTTGTTGGGGGGACTATGATATATCTAATATAATTTACATCCTTTCTTGCTTAATTCTCTAAAATTCTACATTATTTATATTCCCCTTTACTCACAAAGCAGGAAATTTTCGTTGTTTAAACAATGTTGCACCACATCTCTCTGTCTATTTACAAAGTCCCAAAATGACTTGTGTGCAATCTTCCCAGTCACCAGTATGCACCTGCAAGGTGTACATGCTGATAAAGCAGAGTTGGCCCCAAAACAAAAGATTGTGGTTTGTTGCATATGTGAAAAGGTTAGCATCAAAATTCCTCAAAAAGTGCTGCACCAAGAATACTGCTTGTTTAGTCTCTTTAACACATCAGCATCCCATTCTACTATTTGTGAATAAATTGATATAAATTAGATACATGTGCATCAAATTGCAATAGGAATAAGTGACTGTGCAAAACCCAGTTTTGTCACGGTCATTTTCTCGATCCATTTTGATTTGAGTTTTTCTTTTAACATGCTCTATAGGATTAAAGCATAAGAATGGCCATACTGGGTCAAACCAAAGGTCCACCTAGCCCAGTATTCTGTATTCCAACAATGGCCAATGCTAGGTGCCCCCAAGGGAGTGTACAGGTAATCATCAAGTGATCCTTTCCCTGTCGCTCATTCCCAGTTTCTGGAAAACAGATGCTAGGATCACTATCCCTGCCAATCCTGACTAATAGCCATTGATACATCTATCCTTCATTAATATATCTAGGTTTTTTTGGAACCCTGTTATAGTTCTGGCCTTCACAAAATCTCCTTGCAAAGAGTTCCACAGGTTGACTTTGTATTGTGTTAAGAAATACTTCCTTTTGTTTGTTTTAAACCTATGGCCTATTAATTTGATGATTCCTAATTCTTGTGTTATGAGAAGGAATAAATCACACTTCCTTATTTACTTTCTCCAGACATGATTTTATAGACCAGAATCATATCCCCACGTAGTTGTCTCTTTTCCAAGCTGAAAAGTCTGTTTTATTAACCTCTCCTCATACGGAAGCCGTTCCATATCCCTAATAATTTTTTTTGCCCTTTTCTGAACCTTTTCCATTTCCAGTATCTCTTTTGAGATGGGGTGACCACATCTGCACACAGTATTCAAGATGTGAACGTACCATGGATTTATATAGCGGCAATATATTTTCTTATCATATATCCCTTTTTTAATGATTCCCAAAATTCTGTTCATTTTTTTGACTGCCGCTGCACATTGAGTGGATATTTTCAGAGAACTATCCACCATGACTCCAAGATCTCTTTCTTGAGTGTTAGCAGCTAATTTAGATCCCATCATTTTATAGGTATAATTGGGATTATGTTTTCCAATGTGCATTACTTTGCATTTATCAACACTGAATTTCATCTGCCATTCTGTTCTCCAGTCACCTAGTTTTGAGAGTTCTTTTGTAGCTCTTCACAGTCTGCCTGAGACTTAACTAGGTGGGGTAGTTTTGTATCAAAACAGAGATAGTCAAGACCCATTACTTCATTGTGTTGGCTCTTGCATTTGGTGGGATTCACTCTTCCCACGTAAGCATTCTTGCCAACTTCGTTATTGGTCATTCTGTAGGCCTGTCTTGACATGAGTAATTGGCCGTGGGTACAGCTTTATTTTTTGGGAGACAGGATTAGGGAGGTAGGTAAATCAGAAGGTTGGACACAGAATATCTGTAATAGCTAAAATAAGAGGGAACGTCATTTACAATGGACAAGATAACAATGGATAAAATCAGCCGGGCACATAAATGAGGTAAAGAGTAAATTGGGAATGGACAGAGAATGCTGTACAGGTATTGGTTCCTACAAAGTAACCAAGCCAGTCCCAAAACGTGTAATACAAGGTATAGTAAATGCAGTATATCGTGTAAGTGTAGAAGAAGTTTGTTTTGTAACTTTGGAGGTGCTATGTGCCCTGTACTTACCTCCTACACTTCAGCCTGATTAACTCAAGTGTAGTTTGATTGTATGCTAATAAAGAAACCTCAGGTTTTAGGTTATTCAGTGCATACGTTTTCAGAATTCTCCCCAACAGACTCCTGAGTGGAAAAGATCTCAGAGGCTACCCCAACATATTGGTGCCATGACTGTGTGACATTCTATATCTTGATTGTGATCTTACATATAAGACATGCCTTGTAAGGTATTAAGGGAGAGGTGATGATCTTCTGAAAGTAATTTCTCTGTCCATATATGGATGTCATTAATGCAAATGAAGTTATGAAAATTGTATTATATGGTTGTCACTAAAACATGCTGTAAGTTGGGGAATCAGCCACATATTAGCTCCCCAGAGGTAACAACAGGGAAAGTAACCAACACCTGGGCGGGGTGTAAATGAGTCCATCAACAACCATTGTCCAGCAAGGGAGCTAGAATGCAATGACGCACCTGCATGAGGCTCAGTCTTGCCTGGAGACTCAGCAATGCCCACTTCAGACATGCCTGGACTTGTGTTTGCCAAGCACATGGACTGAGGGTATAAAACTGAACACAGGGAGCCCAGGCTGGGGCTTTCTCCTTCACTCACCTGTGTGGCAAGCAACAAGGAGACTCTGAAGACTCCAACTGAGGAAACTGCCCCAGATTTCAAGAGTGAAATCTGTGTGCTATGAGCTGCAGTACCCAGTGCAGTAAGAAAAACTGCTTAATCTTGTTGTTGTCAACTCTAATGGGATTGAGAGTTTAGACTGCATGCTTCTATTTTATTTTGGTAATCAACTCTGACTTTTTGCCTATCACTTATAGTCACTTAAAATCTATCTCTTGTAGCCAAGAAGCTTCTTTTACTGTTTATCTTTACCAATGAGTTTGTCTGAGCTGTGTGGAAAAACTGCCCAGGTTGCCAAAGGCTGGTGTATATCCACTTACCATTGATGAAACAGTGAACCAATGAATAAATTTGCATTGTTCGTCTTGGGGGGGCATTTGGCTGGAGCCTTTCCCTCTGTGATTCCTGAGTGGCTCTGGGAGCATTCATGCAATCTAGCTGGGTCTGGGGTCTCCACATGCAGTTGTGCTGAGTGGTAGCACCTGGAAGAGTTTGCTTTTGGTCATTAGCAAGGCATTGGAAAAGACAGCCCAGAGAGAATTAAGGGGGCACAGTGGTCCCACAGTCTCAGGCTGTACCTTGGGGATCCCATCACACTCAGCTCCTGTAGTCTGGAGCAGGTCCTCTTAATACCTCATACTGTAAGAGTCACAGCCTAGCATTAAGGGAATGGCACTGGAAGGGTTTAAATATGAACAAGTTGGTATCATGCTGGAGAAGTGGGTTAAAGCTAAGTGTGGATTCTCTGGACTCCCCAGTGAAGTATTAGTGGGAGCTTGGGACCAGGTGAAAAAGGAACTCCAAAGAATGTTATGCGGGTGGTGGGACTGCTTTGAAGAGCACAGCAGAGATCCTTTGAATGCCACTGACATTTCCAATATGGATTAACTGCTTCTGAATATGGGGGAGGGGGGAACTTGGATACAGTTGTGTAAAAAAAAACAAAAAAAAACTAAGAGCAAAAAAGAGGGGTGGGAAGGGAAGACCTAGTAGGTTTAAAAAACAAAAATACTGCCTGTCACAAATTTCAGTGTAGCAATCACCTTACTAAAGCTTCAGCTAGCTGAGCCACAGAATTAAAATAAGGGAGTTAAAGACAGCAGTAAAACAAAGCATTGCAGTTATCAGAGCCCAAGCCAAAAAGTTCTCATTTCTTTGGGTTTTTTTAAAAATGTGTTCAAAGCTTAAATATAAAATTTGCAGTGTAAAAATGTAAAAAAGATAAATTGTATTTGCTTATAATTTGCAATTTACAGAAGGAAAATGTCAAGTGTGTAAAACTATTTTAAAAAAGAAGAAAGTTCCAAGGCTCACCTGACAAGATTAAGCCAAGCAAAATTAAAAGATTTATTTGGTCTCTCTTACTAAATTGTTGACAAAGTAGCAAGGGACCACAAAATTTAACAAAACCCCTCTTTAACAGGTGTTCTAATAATAACAACACATGTAGCATTTGGGCAATACATGCTATATTAGTAGTTCTCAGTCTGTGGGTCACATGTATGTTTAAAAAAAAAGCCCAGCTGTGTGCTTAAAAAAAGAAAAATCAAAATTTGCTGGTCTGGCGGGGGGTGGGAGAGAGAGAGAGAGAAAGGGTCAGGCTGGGGGAGAGAAAGGTGGCCTTCAGCAGCACTGCTCCCAGCAGGGGGCTGATGAGTACTTCAGGGGGCAGGAGAGAGTGGGTCTTTGGGTAGGTTTTGAAGTTGTGCTGAGATTTAGAGTTTTGCTGGGGTACTGCAGCACCCCCAGATTTTAGGTGGGGTTCAGCTCCAGGGGTTTCTTCCAGCTACCCAGCACCTTGTTGGGGATAGGGGGACCAGGTTCAGCTGCAGGCTGCCTGGCCAGTCCCCCTCTCTGGCCCACACTTCGGAATCTCAGGGTCTGGCTGCTGGCCGCCCAGCCCTGCACCGTGGGGTCCCGAGCTCCAGCTGCCTGGCCCCATGCTGCAGCGTCTGGGTCCGGCCCTGTGCAGGGGAGGGGTGTCCTGCATTCCAGCCACTCAGCTGCACGTAAGGGTCTGGTGTCTGGCCCCGCTGCAGGACCCAGGGTTCAGCTGCCTGGTCCCACATGGTGGGTCTGGGTCTCAACTGCCTGACCCAGTGCCCAGGGGTCTTCTCCTGGCCTCGGTCTGGATGGTGATGATCTCTGGGTCATCCAGGTGGGACAGAGAGGGCACTAGCTGCTAATGGACCAGTGGGGCCATCAACCAAAGAGAACCTAATAGTCTGTTTAAAGTACACTCTGTTAAATTGTATCAGAATGACATATTGTTGCATGTAACTATTGGTTTAGGCACAAAATATTTGGACTTTGAAAATCCTGCTCTTTCCCTCAGATAGTAATGCTTATTAATATTTATTTGTATTAGGGCAGCACCATTAAGCAACCAAGATCAGAGTCCCATTGTTGAAGGTACTGTACGAGTGAGTGTGCAACAGTCCCAAAGAGCTTCTAGTCTAAATAAGAAAAACGAGACTGGGGGTGGGGAGACTGAATGCAGAAATTGCATAAACAATGTGAGGGGGAATAAACATGTTTAGGTCCAGGATTTTTCTAATGGAGCAGAGAATCACATATTAAACTCCTGTCTTCTAGGTATAATTTACTTTCAAAATGCCAATCCCAAAGAAGAACATGTAGTTTCAGGACTCTCTGCAACAAGAGTTTTATGTTTATGGATTGAAATTGTTACGTCTCTACTTTGGCACAACCAGTGATGGTTTTGTTGTTGTTTATTTTTATTTATTTTCATAAAGAAACAATAAAAAATACCCCCAAAAAGTGCACAACTTGTATATGTTACCACATTATGTTGCCCCACATTTCACAGAATAGCAATAAAATTATGCAACTTGTCAAAGTTGCAAGACCAGTCAATATAAAATCAGAAAATGTTATAGGGATGTAACAAGTTAGGGTGGTGGTAACAAGAATACAGGAAAAAAAGGAATAGAAGGAAAGAAAGGGATTTGGGGAAAGGAAGCAGGAAGAGGGAGGGGAAAAGCAGAGAGGTATTATTTGACCCATCTTAGCATTTTTTATCCAAATGTATCAAGAGATGAGGTCCAATTATTTTTTTTAATCCATACAATTGGTCTCTACATTAATAAGTTGTTCTTTCTTACATTGCTAACTTTCAGGTCTGAATAACACAAGGATGTTTTAAATAATCAAATCCATAAACTAAGAGAATTAAGTGACTTCTGAATTCTGTATTCATATACTACATGCTGTTACTTGAGTATTAATAGGCTGTTGCTGGAGGGCCGAATAGAATACTAACATTAATGAAACAGGTTATCGCAGTACAGCCAGAAAGGAAAGCATGTCCTATTACTTCAAGCATCAAAGGGCTGGGGGAGGTGGACGCTTGTTGCTAAGCACTGTTGTTCATGCTGAACTGCTGTGAAGTGAGCCTGATGTGACATACTTCGCTATCTGTCAAACACTGGTGGTCTTTATGAGGAGACAAGCAGCATCTTATTGATAGTGGGGAAAGCAAATAATAAAAATACATAATTCTTCACAACATTGAACATGTAACACCTTGATTTTCAACTTTCCTGTTTTGCAATCACTAATAATAATAATGTATACATGTCTTGTCAGTCTGATCATATACATTTAGCTCCAGCAATTCTATGTGGCTATTAGGCTAGACTTTAGTTCTTAACAAAAAGATCACATGCTCCTATAACACATTTCTTGTAAAACACTACATTCAGATCACATTGTATGTATTTTATACACTTCCTTTCAGACCAAACTTCTAGTATTTAGTGTCTTGAAAGAAATTGTATCCTTATGGAATACTACTATATATTTCAGAAATGCTGAAAGCAAATGTCAACCTTTAACATTCCTTTTTCCTGAACATTTAAGATACACTAGCAGGGTTTAAAAAAATTTAAAAAAAACCCTAAACACAGTTTTGTAATTATGACAGCATCTTGTACCCATACATCATTTGGCTCTTTGCCCACAATGGTACCTGCAGATCTTTCTGTGACACTGCTATGTACAGCCACACTACACAATATTACGCACTACAATCTAACAGTCAGCTTAGATTAAACAATGTAGCATGTATTGGTGTTTGTAACAGAATAGTGAGAAAGCAAATTAAGCTAGGTAAACATACTTGAATGCAGAGGACCTGCTCTGCAGGTAAATTGGTGTCGTGCCATCACAGTCTGTCTAGTCCAGCTGAGGATGTGACCCCAAACATACAATAGAAATCCACAAGTTGGTACTATAAACAATTTACAAAAGGGGATTAAAAGAGTGATATGTTACCTGACTGCTGTATTAGTCCCTTTTTACACACAATTTCGCAGTCTATCAGTATAGTTCAACTTGTCTGTGATGCAAAAGTGTGGCAAGTTGCAATGAAGGTATTGGAGATTAGAGGTATGTCAAAACACGCAGATCTTGTTTAAGCCATCTTTTCTGGAATCAAATCAATGGAATTAGCATTAATTAAAATATGTGTCAAATGATATATTAAGGTTTCAGTGCAGTTAGGAATACATAATATGCTCGTTCAGTCATTCCTGTTATTGGTTAATGATTCCCCACCTATCCCCATGTCTCATGCTAGGATTTATTAGCTTTGAGCTATGTAAATCTTAAAAGGAGCCCTATGCTACTGACAGCAGTAGAATCAATGTGTTTTAGGGGCGGGGTGAAAGGGGAGAGTCACTGAATATTTCTCTGGCTTTTCTGGGGTGGGAAGGAGGTTGCTATGGAGACTGGGAAAGCCAGGTTAAGTTATTGTGGCTAGGAAGGTTTATTTAGTTGTTTGTTTGTTGTTTTTCTTATGTGGGAAAGTGCACCTGCTGTTACTTAAATATTAATATTCTATTACTTTCATTTTATTGCTTTGTGGGAGGGTAAGTGCCTCACATATTCAAGGAGTAAAGAATTTGGCTTCCTTTTCTAGATGGATCACTCACTCCAGGTCTCTGCCAAGAGTAGGCCTGCCTTCATTGTATAAAGCCTAAGGACTTTTGCATAAAACTTGCATATGCAACACTGTATGCAATTTTAAAATCCTAGGTGGGCACCCAGGCTACAAATCCCCCAATTTCATTAGTTATCCCCACACAAAAATATTGATCCTGTTCTTTTGTCCATAAATTTCTTCCCTTTGCAATCCCCATAAGGCTTCCAACCACTTATAATTGTGAAAGACTCCTAGTGATAGCACTCAAGGCAGAACTCCCTGTCTAGCTGCAGAATAGATATAGCAGTGGTACCAGCAACATAAACATCACCTCTCTGCACTGCCAGTTTGCCTCAGACTTAATGCAGTGGATACTCCTCTTGGAGTAAAAGATTAGAGCTAATCTCCATGACACAATCAAGTCTTGGCCTCTCTGATGACATTGCCAGTTGTGATAGTGGTTTGCGTAATGGGGAAATCTGCCTATTATTGGACACTGAACTGAAACCACTGCTATTATTTCACATACTGGTAGGCTGTTGAGCATCCATCAAACAGTAATGTCTCTTAGTCACTTCTGATCCCAGCTATCTTGAAAGCTGTGACCTACAGGTCAAAGGCTCAATATCTACTCACCAATCCTGGAGCATTCCTCTTCCACTATTAACTGGATTTCAAAGTAAAATTTTCTATTTTTATTTATAAATTATTTAAAATGTGCAATTTAAGAGACTAACTGAAAGAAAACAATCTGTGTTCCTATCTCATTTTAACAGTAACGGAATGGGAGGGTCTGTATTTTTGGAGGCAGATTTCATGTCAGCTTTCTAAATCTACCAAGACTATAAGCACTAACCCTGAGTGTGACAGCCTAATTTCTCTCAGTGTGAGGATTGATTCCGCCTCCATGGTAGCCAAGTTTTAAAAGTAAGAATGATGATTGTTTCCTAGAGAGAGAAGGTCATGTGTGCAGAATTATGCTGGATGGGAAATTATAATGTGGCGCTAACGGGAACAGGACCGTCTGGGCCGAGACCACATAGGATCATGGATTGATCTTGTATGTCAAACTAATTTTTAAATATTTTAAAGATGTTTTGTCACGTATCCATCCAGGAGATGATAATAATTGTTTGTATATTAGTAAGTGGTTTGAACAGGCATCTTTAAAGCTGCTTGGACTTTTTTATCCTACAAACAATTTTCAAATGTAATGATGTTAGCACAGAAAATTATGTACATAAAGCTGTGCCACCCTTACCTTAGATTCCCTTTCCATTGGTCAGCTCCTCCCATTCACATGACTTAAGCATCTCTTTTCTGTCACCTTCCTTTGCTCATGTTGTAGTCCAGTGGCCTGACAAACTTTACTCTAAAGAACTAAGCACCTTGCCGTTAGTTACACTAATGGGCCTTAAGGTAGCTGGTCAGCTTATGTCACTCTGGTAGTGTAACTGAGCATCAGGCCTGACATCTATTATGTAACTGAAGCAGCTACTTGGTTGTGCCAGGGGTGTGTCTACATTGCTACTGGGAGCGAGCCTCCCAGCCCAGGTAGAGAGACTTACATTGGCTGGAGCTAGTGCAGTGAAAATAGTAGTGTGGACATTGTGACTTGGGCTGGAGCTCGGGCTCTGTAGCCTAAGGGATCGGGTGGGCTTGATGGCCCATGCTATTTTTAGCTTGCTAGCTCAAACCCTGCTAGTATGAGTCTGTCTACCTAGTCTGAGAGGCTAGTTCCTGGCTGTAGTGTAGACACACCCTTAAAGACCAGACTGTAACAGGCCAGCTACATTTACCTAAGGCAGTGGTTCTCAAACTGGGGGTTGTGACCCCCCCGGAGGGTCGCCGTCCGCTTCCCAGGGGGTCGCGAGCTCCTGCCACCACTGAAAAGCTGCCGAATGAATTACTTCTGCATTCAGCGGCTTTTTGGCGGACATGGTGAGCTCTCCTAAGTACCGCCAAAGTGATTGTCTGCCGAAGCCGGAAATAATCGGGAGCACGCGGCATGTCTGCCAAAAAGTCGCTGAATGCAGAAGTAATTCATTCGGCAGCTTTTCGGCGGACATACAAGGGTCGCACTGCCAGGCAGCTGAAGAAAAATGGGTCACAGTTCAGGTAAGTTTGAGAACCGCTGAAGGACATGGCTACACTTGCAGATGTAGAGCGAGGTGAGTTAAACCAGCCCCCGGAGAGTGCAGTAGGGAAAGCGCTGCAGTGTATTCACACTGTCAGCTGCAAGCACACTGGCATGGCCACGTTTACAGCACTTGTAGCAGCACTGGGAGCTGTGCATGATGGGCAGCTATCCCATAGAGCACCTCTTCCCATTCTGGCACTGTGGCTTGTGGGAAGGAGGCGGGGAGGTTTGGGGCATTCTGGGTCCTGTGCCAATGCCCTGTGATTCATCTCTTCACATCCCAGCAATCCTGGTGTTTCCATCCACTTTTGGTGCTATCTTTCAATGTTTTTTGTACTGCGCGCTCTGTCTTCCCTCTCAGTCTGCGGGAGTAGAGCCCAAAGTGCTGAGGACTATGCTGATGAGTCTCGCCAGCATGTCAAGAATGGCAGTCGAATGACTCCTTAAGCTACAAACTGACAGTGAGGAGTGCGACGATGATGTCAGCTCGCATAACGCATATGACACGAGATTGCTTGTGGCATTCACGGACATGTTCACCACCGTGGAATGCCACTTTTGGGCTCAGGAAACAAGCACTGAATGGTGGGATCACATCGTCATGCAAGTCTGGGATGATGAGCAGAACATTTGGCCGAGAAAAGCCACTGTCATGGGACTGTGTGCTGAATTCACCCCTCCACCCAGCAGTGCAAGGACACGAGATTGAGATCTGCCCTACCGAAGAAGTGGGTGGCTACTGCAATCTTGAAGCTGAGAACTGCACACAGCTACCGATCAGTCACTAACCAGTTTGGAGTGGGAAAATCAGTTGTTGGAAGTGTTGATGCAAGTGTGCAGGGCCATTAATCGCATCCTGCTCAGAAGAACCATGACTCTGGGTAACATGCATGACACGGTGGCTGGCTTTGAGCAAATGAGTTTCCCTAACTGCAGAGGAGCGATAGATGACACGCATATTCCAATTCTGGTATCAGCCCACTTAGCCTCCGAGTATGTTAATCGAAAGGGGTGTTTCTCTATGGTTCTCCAGGTGCTTGTGGCGCATCGTAGGTGTTTCATTGACTTTAATGCAGGCTGGTCTGGAAAGTTGCATGACACATGCATCTTTCAGAACACGGGCCTATTCAGGAAGCTGCAAGCTGGGACTGCCTTCCCAGAATAAAAGCCACTTACCAGGTACCTCCGCTGATGTTTGTTCTTCCCCAAGCGCTGGCTGCTACAACTGGCTACCTTCCTCCTGGCTTGAGAACAGTTCCTGGTTGCATGCATCTAGCGATGCCGGGCTGTCCTCCTCCTCCTCAGCACCCTCGCTCCTGCTTTCCTCCTCCTTCTGCCTTGTTGAGCTGGGCTCTGAAGTGTCCATGTTGATCTTTGGAGTGGAGGTGGGGTCGCCCCCCAAGTATTGCATCCAGCTCTTTGTAGAAATGGCAGCTTGAGTGGCGATTTGCCTCGCGCACTTTGTGATAGGCATTCCGCAGCTCCTTCACTTCTACCCTGCATTGCACTGCGTTTCCGTCATGGCCCTTGATATCTGCCTGAAGGTATCGTAATTCCTAAGGCTGGATTGCAGTTGGGACTGGCCAGCTTCCTCCCCCCAAACACTGATGAGGTCCAGCACCTCTCAGTTGCTCCATATTGGGGATCGCCTGGCGCGTGGAGGCATGGTCACCTGGAAAGATGCGCTGAGAGCACTCCAAGCCTGGCTGAGCAAACAGGAAAGGGATTTTCAAAATTCCCAGAGAATTTAAAGGGTGGGTCTGACAGTTGGTCACCTGAGGGCAAGGCAGTAGAGTTCAAAGTGATGACCCAAGTGGCTAGAACAGGCCTTGTGGAACACTTCTGGAGGCTGATCAGAGTGCATTAATAAACCAGGGCGTCCACACTGGCGCTGTGGCTCTCCAGCCGGAGTGCATCAAGCATTATGCTTCTCATTGAGGTGGATTATTAGGAGCGCTCCAGCCATGGAGTCTGGGCACTCTACGTGCCTTGCCAGTGTGGACGCATTCTGAGTTAGGGCACCCAGGGCTTCTTTAATGCTCTAGCTTGTAATTGTAGCCATGCCCTAAAACATCGCACCATAATAGCAGGTGTGAGTCTCTGAAGAAAGGGTAGGAGAGTTCTGTTGAATTACTGAGAAAGATGTAAGGGAAGTGGGAGTGGGGGCTTTCTAGATAGAGAAGCTCTAGGGTGGGAGCTACACAAGCTGGATGGAGAAACCCTAGAAGAAGAGAGAAAGTTTGAGCTGAACTTTATCTTATTAATAACTTCTATGTTAATAAAAATTGACTGCATTAAGGGGATGAGTTTGGACTGTATATAATATTTGTATTTAATATTTGAACTGTGTTTGAGAGCAAGTTCAGAAAGACATGTTCACATGCCCCTTTTTGCTATTGTCAAAGCAGTTCACTCTCAGGCTTATGGTCGTTTAAAGTTTATTTAAAAACTTAGTATGAGATCATAAAGAAAATACAGAAACATCCTTGATCATTATATGAGTAAATGATAGGGGACTGCAAAGGAAATTCTGAAACAGCCGGAGACATCTTGATGCTCCTGAGTGCTGAAAAAGATTAAAATTGAAAATACATTGAGAGTCCAATTTAACATCTTAATGCTAGAGCTTCATAAATGCTCATCTTCATTTCCCAGCAATTTTGCTAACGTGCAAAATGAAATTGCCATTCACTGTGTCACATGAAAGATTACTTAGATATGTTAGAAGTTTGGGTAATAATAATTAGATCTAGTGCACTTTCAAAAGCAGATTAGTTGAAGTGAAAGAAACTCTAACTACTAGCAAAAACACCCCATGTGTCTCTTTAATAGGCACCCAGTAAAACCTCTGAAATGCTCAAAGATATAATTTGTCTGTAAGAATTACTCATGGACAGTGGAGGACATGCTTATTTTTCATTAGCATTGGAACCAGTGCCATCTGTGGGCTTGGGCAAACCATCTTAGTTCTCTGGATGCATCTTGTAGTCCTTTCTAGGCATAAATGTCCCAGCCTCCTTTGCTGTAGTGCCCCCTTCTGTAAAACAGAAATAATAATAATCTACTTCACATAGGTGTTGTGAAGCTTTGAGGGGTGTTGCACTGTGAAGACAAAGTGTTACCTAGCAAAAAATATTACATTATAAGTAGGGTTGGCAGAATTTGAGGGGAGGTTGAGTTTTGGGTTGTTGTGGGGGGTTGGTTTTTGTTTTTCAATTTTGATGATTAATATAGATTTTTTTAAGATTTTGTTTAAGTTTTTAACAATCTTTATTTTTACAGGTGCTAGAAACTAAGGGGGTTAGAGCTGGAGTTAGGGTTAAGACAGGGCTGCAGGGGGCTCCCTGCATGGCCCAACATACCCAGGCACAAAGTGAGGGGAGGCTACTGTCCTGGCCCAGCAGAACAGAGACCTCTGCCAGGACTGCAAGGAGGAGAACAAGCTCCCAGCTATCGGGGAGATCATCCCCTGCTGAACTTTTCTTGCCCAAGCTCCTATCTGGTGAATGAGTGAGCGGGGCATGACAGCAGAATTGCAGAGTACTTCCTGCATGGCCACAGGGTGAATGACACCTGAACCCTGCAGGCACAAGGTTCAGGGAAGGCTGAGGACCTGGCAGGGGAGAGAAAACACCACTGGTTTGTACTGTGAGGAGGACAAGCCACCGTGCTGCTGAGTAGTTCTTGCCTGGGGACAGCTCCATCACTCCCCACTGGTGAATGAGAGAGCAGGTCCACAGGACTAAGGCCGAAGAAGCTGCCACAGGGCCAGTGACACCTGATCCCTTCAGGTACAAGGAACCGACAACATGAATTTTTGCTATAAACTGGGGGTGTAACAGTTGAAAGCGACTGAAGAGGAGAAATACCTGGGTGTATTGGTCAATGTTCGGATGACTATGAGCTGCCAATGTGATGTGTCTGTGAAAAAGATTAATGCAATACTAGGATGCATCTGGCAAAGTACTTCCGGTACAGAGAGAGAAGTATTATCATCATTATATGAGGAGCTGGTGAAGTCTCATCTGGAATACTGTGTGCAGTTCTGATCTCCTATGTTTAAGAGTATGTCTACACTGTGAAATTAGGTCAATTTTATAGAAGTCAACTTTTCCGGAACAGATTGTATAAAGTTTACTCTGTGCATCCCCACTAAGCGCAGTAAGTCGGTGGAGTGCGTCTACAGTACCGTGGCTAGCGTCAACTTTCGGAGCGGTGCACTCTGAGTAGCTATCCCACAGTCTCCGCTACCTGTTGGACATGGGATGGCTGGGAAAGGTACATGAAGCTCGCATCTTCAGGAACTCTGGTCTGTTTGAACAGCTGCAGTAATAAGTAAGCAGGACTTATGGTTGTATGAAATCCAAATGCAGGCATAGGCAAAGTAATGACTAACCATTCACTCTGGTAAGGGTAGACTCTATTTACCAGCCTTTCTGAAACAGAATTAAATATCCAGCTGCTAGAATAAAATGACACATGGAGCACAGTCAAGAGAACCCTGGAAGCAATTTTTTTGTGTTTGAAGACCATAGCTAGTTACTTATTATATAATAAAGAAATGGTCTGATTATCTGAAAATATTAATACGTTCAAAGCCCTGCTTGTGGTTAGCTTCCAGTGTAACTTTACATCACTTGTGGTAATTTGTAAAGTAAAGTTTTGGAGCAAACAGGATTTCACTCTTCAGTATTAGATTGTGCAAGGAAGATATATTAATCCAGACTTTTTATTCTTTCATTTTTAAGTACAGTTAAATAGTGCAGTGTTGCAACAGAGTAAATCATACTCTGGATTTCTATAGTGCCCTCTATCTAAGACTCTCTAGGTGCTTTACAAACAACTAAGTCTCACATCCCTGTGAGTTACAGAAGTATTGTACTTGGCTGGATTCTCCAGCAAACTAAGACCACTCTGTATGGCTATGGTACAAAGTGGCCTTAGAGCAGCTGGACATAGCCAGTGTCATAGCCCCTGCACAGGCAAACTCTGCACCGATGCCATGTTGGCAGAGATGGCTCCAGTGCTTTCTTCACCAGCCACCCCACCTTCACCCCTTAGTGAAGCTTATTTTAAATAGGACCAACGTCCATTTAAGCTTGCAAATTATCATCAGGATCACCTGTCGGAATATGTTACATCAGTTTTAAATCAGCGTTTTTGTACCATCTGGCACTATAGAATGCAAAGAAAAAATAAGGATTATATAATTCCTTGTTTACACTTTCTTGTTTTAAACACTGTTTGCCTTTGAAACCAACACTGAAATTGCAAACATTTATATTTCCTGAAGGAGGATCAGAATACTTCAGAGGAAACAAGTGCATAGTCTCCACCTCATGTTTTGTGGTGAGGTAATAAAGAAATTGAAAATACCTGTATCCTTAGTCTACACTATATCATACATACATATGGGTCTGCTAATCTTTAGAGAAATTTGTTATAACTTCATTGATGGGTTTCTTTTTATATAACTTAGTGTTTCTCACTCCAAACCTGATTCTGTACAATTAATATGGCTTTCATGAGTTAAGTCAAAAATTTAGCCCGATCAGGAGATTGCTTGTACATACTTCTCAGTGACTCTGTCTGAGAACTCGAAGGAGGTTGTTGATACTGAAGAACATGATTCAGATGATCAAGAGGGTTGGATCTGTTTTTGGTTGGACCTTTCATGTGTTATGTGGTCAACCCAGCCTCATGAAAATAAATAGCATTATTTTCACCATTCATTATTTGTAGAGTTTCCCCACATATTTACTTTAATGTATCTGTCTCTAGGTGATTCGGCAGAAGAAATTGACCTCACTGTGGTTTACCAAGCAGCTGCTAATGGCGACGTCAACACACTGACTGCAGTGATTCGTGAAGATCCTTCAATATTAGAATGCTGTGACAGTGAGGGTAAAACCGTTTAGATTGTTCCCAATGGGTTAATCAATACAATATATGACTGAGCTATCATCTTTTTTCTCTTTTTTTAATATTGACTTTAAAAATTAATGAAACATCATAAGTAGAATTATATTAAGTTTTCCCCTCTATGAGCAGAATAGGAAATTGGTATTTTCTTTGGGGTATCCAATTGGGAATATATATTTTGGATGTCCCTGAATGGCCATAAAATAATAGTGTCTTCCTCCCTACAAGTTTATTTATAAATAAGAATATCCCGTGTATCAGACAGTGGACATGAGACATAAAGTCCTCTGCCATGATTTATATTGTTTGTCATAGGAAGAGAAATGCTGACAAGTTGCTGAAATTTCAGGGGAGGATGGAGAAACATTTATTCTAGTCAAATTCAAATTATCTATATTTTTGGACATCATAAAGTGGCCAAATTTTAAAAAGTGGACATCAGCAGTTATTTGTGCTTGCTGAATATGGGCACAGATACAAATAGACAATTAATAAAATGGTAACATGCAGTTTCTTGCCAAAAGAGCAATTGCACATATAATCAGTTACCTGTTTTATGTTTGAAGCTGCATACTTTTTTCTATTCAGGTTGTCATGCCACACCTGACATGGTGCCATCTGAGTGCATGCAGTTACTTGGTTGTCTTTTCAGGCATGTATTTTCGAAGTGAAACTGATCCAGAGATCTTCGAAAGCTTGTCCCTTGTGTTCACTCAAGAGTCTAGTTTTTACCACAGCATTTTCCTGGGATTAGCATGAAAATTGCAGGGTTCCCAATCATTAAAAAAACAAAAAGAAACCTTGCAGATATCGGTGCCAGTTTCTGAAAACTGGTTGTAAAATCTAGATTCAGAAATTGGGATCTTTGTATTATCTTCAAATAGTTCCCTGGACTGCGGTTCTATTTCTTATGGTAATCTGCTTTGATCCGTTTGCTGTCACTTATAATCACTTAAAATCTGTCTATCTGTCTATAATTAATAAACCTGTTTTATGTTTTATCTTTAGTAGTATGTTTTTGAGTGAAGTATTTGGGGAAAAATGTCAGCTCAGTTAACAAGGGCTTGTGCAACGTCCTCTTCACATCAAGGGAAGGGTACAATGGGTCATAAATTCATACTGGTCAAGCTTTGACCAGGGCAGGATGGTACAGCTCTGGGGTCCTAGACTGGGGAGCTGGAAATATTTTGGCTGAAGCCTTTCTATTATTGATTCATGCAATGGCTGTCAAAGCATTCATGAACACAGCTGGGTGTGGAACCTGAGAGGAAACCCAAATTGGTAAAACAGAGGACTCAGCTGTACCCCAGTTCCAGATGGCACCCTGCTGGGAACCCATCACAACCTGCTTCAACACAAAATGTAGGGTCAGATTTTGCAAAGCTTTCTCATGTTGAATGGCACTTGTTCGCCCAAGTAGTGCCACAAAGTTCAGTGAAACTACTCACATGAGAATAAGGCCCCTTACATTGCACAAATATACAGCATTTTTCAAGCTATAGTTGCTAGCCTTCAATGTATCAGTTTAATCCTTTTTTCCATCACCTGTTGGAGAAAAGCTTATTGCTGTTAGTCAGTAGTTAATTATTAAGGCATAACAGATAAGAAACAATTTAAATGCAGTGATGAAATTCATGAGGAAAATCAAGTATTAATTTGAATGCTGCTTATGCTGCTCTTTCCAGTCTTGGAGACAGCTAGTATGGAGTAACTACTAGAGACCTTAATATCCAAAGGTAGGAGAAGGCAAAATTATTCTAGACTGAAGGCCAGTTTCCAAAGAAGCAATTGCATACATACAGTATCATCTGTAAGTGCATGCTTATCTGTGCCCTCAGAATGGTGCCTATTTTCATAAACTCTGTGGGCACATACATGTAGGGTGAAACTGAAGTCTGAGAAGAGCCTCCCTCAGGCCTGGGCTTGTATGCATTTTGAGGAATATCAGCTTCAAAGTGTTGCATGAGGCCTGACTCACACAGAAGGCTTGTCAATGTAAAAAGAATTTTCCCACCAAACCGTTAACTAGACAGGCTTTTGTTAATTAAGGCACATTTTTTTTTAAAAAAGTATGATAAGCTATCTTGAATAGGAAGTGCTTTGTGCCTCTGACACAATTGCTAAACACTTGATAGAAGAGGAGGTTTGTTAATGTGCCAGTGGTTTATTTAGCAAACAAGGGACTATCTCCTCCTTACAGCTTTACCAAATTAAGGACTGTTAAAGAATTATTAACTATTCAACTAATTAATTAGTATCTATTTCCTCCCAAGGTTGTACCCCGTTAATGCATGCTGTTTCGGGACGCCAAGTCGATACAGTGAAATTGCTGTTGAAGATGGGAGCAAATATTAATACTCAAGATGCCTGTGGACGCACCAGTTTATCTCTTGCAACGTATCTGGTACCAAGCCTTCTGTCTGTTACAGAGAGCACTTTGGGAGGGCAAGAGGGTGAAGTAATGAAGACTAATTTTGTATTACAGCAAGGGAAGAATAAGGACAAGACTTGTGTGGTCCTAGAGAGCTGTGCAAAGAACAGTGCTTCCGTTTAACTGTGACATTTTCAGTTAGAAAATGAGTCAAAAGTAACAGAATGGACAATCCATTCAAACATATTAAATATGCATGTCACTTTCAAGAATAGATATTTTCTTTGCCAGATATTTTCAAAAAATCCTGTGATTAGTAAGATGCTGTGTTTTCCCTTCTGCTTTTCCTGGAGGGCGAAAAAACATCTGTTGAAAAAATAAATTACTGGAAAACATTCCAGTCACTCAGGCTGGCCTCATGGCTTCAGAATTCCCCCATTTTAGCTGAACGTCTTATCCTTCTGGTCTCTAAGGCTAAACAGGAGGCATAAGATAGGATGACAATTTGTTTTCCCACCCCAAATGGTTAATTAAATTATAGAGTGACCAGTGCCACAAAACTTACATAGACTAAACTCCCCATGGGTGGCCTAAGGATTAGGCTCAGGATCCTTTGCACTCTAATCAGGTGCCTGGGGTAGGGAGAGTGAATCATTGTAATATACATCTTTGATTAGCATTAAAGAGACAGTGAGAGTAATAGCCTTAGATGCATGGGGAAATTTCAGATCCATGAGCCTTATGTGAGTTTGCCACATGTGATTTAAATTAGTGCGTGGTGGTTTCTATACAGTACATAGTATGAGATGTAGTGAGAATCTGGGTGTGACGTCTGCCCAGAGGATTGACTTCAATAGGATTGCATGTGTGCATGAATGCAACTGAGTGCTGGATTTAGCCAAGTTTGCAAACTTTTCTGCAACAAAACTTTGATCAGTGGGCAACACAAGGGTGCTTTAATTCCCTTATTCCACCTCTCCCCAGTAAATTCTGGTCATGCTTGGCAGGAGGATGACTTGAGGAGCAGGGGAGTGACCCTGCAGAGGCCCAGTTTGAGGAAAGCACTTAAGCACATGTTTGACTTCCTTGGGACTCCAGCACATGCCAAAATACTTTGCTCAGTGAGAACCAGAGTTCTCGTCTGCTTTCGTTTGTTTTTAAAGGTGACAGTGCAGCATTTTACTCCTGTCAGTGACCAATCCCCATAAACGATGGTGCCATTTTCAGTCTAACGCTTCTATTTGAACTCTGTAAAAAGCCACTTGCTGA
This sequence comes from Dermatemys mawii, assembly GCA_007922305.1. Taxonomy (NCBI): domain Eukaryota; kingdom Metazoa; phylum Chordata; order Testudines; family Dermatemydidae; genus Dermatemys; species Dermatemys mawii. The sequence continues at coordinate 20,764,409 of ML677342.1, forward strand.
AATAAGAAGGAACTGCTGAAAGCAAAACCTAAAATAACTCCAATTCTCAGGTTTTTCATATCGATTTACTACCCGTGGTAACTTCTTATAGAGAAAATGAGATCAAATGCTCAGGCTCTTGGCTGACTCTCATTTAATTAAATCCATATGCAGGATGGATATCTAGTACAACAGCAATTAGTAACATTTTCAGTGCCATGTCCACTGCAAATCTTAAAATAGCCCTCTAGCCCCATCACAGCCAAAAAGTTTAATTACAGCAATGGATGGATGAACCAATCCAGGACTTGAACCAAATGTGAACCATCTTTGAAGCAATAACAAGATGTGTTTCTGAAACCCAGAGACACATCCTCAGATGGTGTAAACAGAATTACACCAGCTGAGGATCTGGCCCCAAATCTTCTCCGTTCCTCTTTGACCTTGTGTACTTTCTTTCTTAGGGGTGGCTTGAAGGCTGTGTCAGTCTGCTCCGAAATGGGGCCAAGCAGAACATGCCTGATAAAAATGGGAGACTGCCACTGCATGCTGCTACTGCAGAGCCTGATGTGAGGTAAGCCCCCATATTAAAAGGGCATTTGCTTATTTGAGTAAAATATCTTCTCAGTCCAGTACATAGTCACCAAAAGAACATGGAGATTGACTAATTGGAGGCAGCAGAGGGCAGGCAAAGTAGTTGTGGCAATTACCCTTGTGATTTGCTATTTCATCTGGTGATTATCATATACTAAATGAAGAAGCTATTGGGACTTTAGACCTAAGTCTATGGCTCTTTGTGCTACACTTGTTTTACAGAAACGTGTTCAGGCAGGGTGAAGAATCTGATTTAAACCTCACAAATGCAATGGAATTCAGCATGGAGGCTGAAACTCCAAATTTCTCATAGTGAACAATCACCACCAACGTGATCAGGCTGTCCTCTCTACTAGAAATAACACAGGATGTTTGTTTCCATGATAGTTCAGTGCTGTATTTTCCCTAGCTAACTTGGTGCCAGTATTCAGGGTGTTCTTCTTTAACTCAGGCTTCAGCATTATTTACAAATGCAGGTCTCCTACCAGGAGCCACAAAACCAGTTGCCCTGCCCTCTGTGTCCATTGCATAGTACATAAATTAAATGTTATAGGTTATATGCTAAAGCAGAGTTCCCAAAATGTGACTCTGGCTCATGGAGAGGCGGCTGGTCACATGGTTCTGGCTTCTCCTTGTTTCCAGCTGCATTAAAAGACAGCTAAAAATGTATTAAAAACTTTCCTAATGTTACTTTCTCGTGCAAGTAATTGCTACAGCTGCCATAATATTTTGTGGATGATGTTAGTGGTATTAAATAGTAAATATTTGTCAGTTTGCCCATTACCCAATTGTAATTATTATTACAATTTATTAGTATTATTATAGTGCCTCGGAGCCCCCTATCATAGAACGTCTCTGTTATATAATATGTATGTATATATTGTGATAGAGGAGGGTCAGGGAGCTGCAGTACAGTGCTTGAGGGGAGATATGTAAGCTCAGAGCTAATTGACGCGTGGCCCCCTGTGGACTAGGGAAGGTTGCAGGTTGATTGGAACACCTGCAATCAATTAAGGCCCTGCTAAGAACCTAATAAAACCCCCTGCTTCAGGCAGACAGGGGAGGAGGAAAGGAGTTGGAGCAGTTTGGAGGAGTTGGAGCAGTGAGCAGTTTGGAGGAGTTGGA